>OW386294.2:57588356-58267550 GCA_936432065.2 Rutpela maculata
GGGAATGTACATATAGGTTGAAAGGTAATAAAAGAGGGAAACGAATAAGCTTAGAAAATGTAGTGTTCCAATGTTCCATTTGAAATAAGCGATTTAATGGAAGTCGAAGTTGCCGAAGTTGGGTTTGCTTTTCCCCATTTTACCCTGTATATTTTGGGGCATTTGAAGCTTGAGCCCACATAAGCCCCATCTCTCATAGGCATATGGGAGAAAAATTAGTTATCGCAATTTACCATAGCAAATGTTATTAATTTCCAATATGGTTTGGTTTTCGCATCAGATTTCATTAAAATCAAAATATCTCAAAAACTATTGGTTTTTTAGGTAGGGAATGATATTGAAAGTTACCTTAAAATGATGAATAGAATTCGAATCGGCATAAAAAATAGGGCATGCCATTTAAAATAAGGAAGTTGATGTCAACTTCTGGTATAACCGGACGTTATTCCATTAAATGAAGCACCTCTGAAATTCTCTCTCTCTCTAAATTTTCAGCTTCAAGCTATTTGTAGTTTTTCTAAAACGTCTAATAGGCCACTAATAACCGTGATGCACCCTGTATAAACTAAATTATTACTGCTGCTATTATCGATAGTTCACACTTGTAAATTCATCCTTGCTCAGGGGTAATATTAACACTAACGTTCGTAGTTGACATTTTTCACTTAAAAAAAAAAACGTTTACCAGATTTCATTTTTTTTTATCATGGCGTGGCCCTGCCCAGCTCCCCCCTAGCCACGTTCTTGCTTGAGGTGATTCAAACCTAACAATATTATTTATTATAATATAATACATATATTTCTTTTTACAAGTAAATCATATTGATTAAAATTTTATTAACGATCTTTATAGCTACACGTCAATTATAATATGTAATATTTATTTATATTCACGTATACAGCAGGTTCAAAGATTAAATTTTAATTAGTAAATTTCCAGATAGGGGGCGAGCGACTGTTTGAGTAATAGGCAACATGGCGCCATCTATCGCTACGGCGGATACCTATGGTACACTAGGTTACTGTCATAACGTAATTAAAACTAAAAAAATTACTCACCATTGGAAAGCATTGAAATGAAAATAAACAAGGCCCAAACCATAGAGAAAAGTGGTGTCTTGCCAATGATTTTCCGCTTGGGTTTTGTAAAACATCTGATATGCAGACAGGGCTATAAAATACACGATTATTATGCAGAATACTTTAATTATGAGTTTAATTACCTTTTCGGTAATCTTCCAGTAGCAAATGGAAATGCCCCAACTTAACCCATGTTTTTGGATCTATACTAATATTCTTAGTTTGACAATTGTTAGGTTCATTTTCGTTCTGGACTTTTTGTTGCCTCCTGGCTTGAACAACCATCAGTTGCAAATATTTGACAGCCTGTAAATTAGAGTAAATAACTATGTAACTATTAACATGCACGTTTTATACCTTTTGAACCAACACTTTCTTCTTTGCATTTTCAGGCTGATTCAGCAATAAAAATCCATACTGCCGACTAAAATAAGATTGAGAAGAAGTTTTACGAATTTTTGCAAATTATAAGTATTTATTTACCTGTCTAACTCGGACAAAATGTGCAATTCTTGAGCTGTCATGCTAATGTCGTCTAGGTCCTCAGTACGACTGTCTGTTTTACTCATTTTGCGCGAAAGTATAGTTGGAGGTACAAAATATACGAATCGACTTTAACCGACTTACACCTCTATAAATAAATCGAAATAACCCAGATTACTTTTGCAAATGAAAACACGCACAGGATATGATCAACTGCAGCCATATTTAAACACGGCACAATGTGGCGTCACCTGTCCACCAAGAGCCAAATCGGCGAATCGAGAATTCCCCGTCGTATAGATTTTTACTTGTTCTATACTCATTTAGTTTTAACAGCATACACCGTAGTGGTTTTACCCTATTAACACTCGAGGAGGGTCATTTCAAAATGCGCCTCATGGATTAAAGAATATGTTTATTTACCATCAATAAAAAACAAAATCGGGTTGTACATAAGGTAAGTAGTAATTACAAATAGAGAAAAAAATATAGTATAAAAAATATATAGTATAAAAATAATATCAAAAGTTTTGTTCAAAATCAACTAAAATTGGAATTGTAAAATATATACCTAATAGTAATAATTTACATATAGTGAACTTCGTAAATAAACAGGTAGAAATAACCCACAAAAGAAAATCTTGTGTATATGTATATAATGCGCCTTGTCCACTAGACGAAAATTACAGGAAATCAAAAAAACCGTGTTCCGTTATTAACACATTGTTTTGTTTCTAGATGTATTTTGTCATAAAAGAGTATTATTAATAGATCAGTAAAACACAATTCTTTTAAATCATTTATGCTCTGTATAAGGCGCATTTTGAAAAAATTATTTGGGTAAGAAAGTTTGTCAAAATAAAATATGTTTGGAACTCTTATGCAACTAACACTACATCGTAAAAATGATATGAGGAGTAATATAATAAAAATAAAAGGCTTTAAAAAAAGGGCCGTTACTTTCTGTCAACGCTAAACGTGGTTAAACTTTAACCGTCGGCCAAATCATTGAAAGTACAATTGTTTCCATGGTAACTGAATTGGTTTGACCCACCGTTAACGTTTAATCGGGTTTAATCGGGACCGAAAGTAACGGCCCTAAATTCTAAGATCTTTGGTTTCTAAAACAGACTCATGGAAATCTTCATTTTCTTCTGCCAGTCAGGGGCCGCTTAAGGACTGGGCAACCCGGGCGACCCTCCGGGTCGCCGGCTCAGAGGGACGCCATACTGAGGGCAAAAATGTTTATTTTTTTTTTATTAGTTTTCTTTGGAAGATAATATCAAATAATATCAGTATCTATGTCGGTTAAAATGGTAATAACGCAGAACAGTCGAATGACATTAAAACCGCCTAAATAATTCAAAATGCAACACAAACATATTTGTTTGTGAGGGCAAAAATGTTTATTTTTTTTTTATTAGTTTTCTTTGGAAGATAATATCAAATAATATCAGTATCTATGTCGGTTAAAATGGTAATAACGCAGAACAGTCGAATGACATTAAAACCGCCTAAATAATTCAAAATGCAACACAAACATATTTGTTTAGCTATGAGACAACTCACTACTCATACCTCAAGCTTCCCGCCCTATTATATTGACTGACACGGAGTTGATCATTAAAGATATTGCATAAACAAAGCCCGCCCAGGTAGCAAGGGTACGTTATAATGACGTCAAAATCTGGTGATTCTGGTCAAAAAGACGTAAGGGCACTAAAAATCGACGACAGAATGACGTCTTATAAATGACATTAAAATGACGTGCTACACATCACGTCATATTGTCGTCTTTTTTTGGTGTTAAATTTATTTATATTTTATCGGATTACAAACTTTAAAACTCGCTAATGGCATTTTGTTATCGTAAGCAGAGTGTAAAGTTTAAAAAAAAATAAACCGTGTCGTGAGGGATAAGTATTGGCGTTTTTATTCGAGGATATAATGTTTTTTAACATTATCCAAAATAATTTATATTCGAAAGAGTTTGCAAAGATTCGGCAGTTTATTTGTTTAAATTATATTTCTATCTATTCTTTTAATAATAAAATTAGATTAAAATGCATTAAAAAGCAAAATCTATCAGTTGCGTGTTCCAGTTCCAACTATAAAGTCTTTAGGTAAGTAGCCTCAGAAAGGTTGGTGGCCGAGTGCTTAAGGCGTCGTCTTCCAAGTCGTGAGGTCGGCGGTTCGGCCTCTGCTCATTCCGTTTTTTTTTATTGCGAAAAAAATTTTAGTTGTTTTTTTTTTAAGGTAATAATTGCTTATTGGTTTTTTTCAATTTTAGGTCTGTTTTAGACCATTAAATATTCTATTTATGTTGTAGATGACGATATTACACCTTTACCGTTTTTTCTCCAACACGCTTCCCAGGTTTGTATAAGTACCTCAACTTAAAACTTTAATTCTTAAAATAGTTGACTCCTGACTTCCCCTCCACCGCTCATCAAATTTGAGATAAGGAAAATTTTTTTTTCAGATTTCTCCCTCTCCGCTCTTCAATTTCGAGATCTGGGGAAAATATATTTTTTTAACGAACCGCCACTGATACTAATTAATGCAATAATTATGTTCAACAACTACTCGTACTTCTCAGGTGACACTGGTGACAGTTAAATTAAATTAAATAAGTTCTTCTTAATAATTATAAATAAATAAAATTACTAGTAACTCGAAGCGAGAACCTGAAAGATTTTCATATATTTTAAATAAGGCAAGAAATTCAATTTCACATAATAAAGACTTCATTCACCACAATAAATACTGCTTTTAGCATCCGAAATAGCGGTCGCCAAGCTAGCTCAGTTGGTTGAAGCGTCAGTACTGTAATACGGACAACGGGAGACATGTAGGTTCGAATCCTACGGACCGCAATTGGTAAAGGTAAGTAAAAATGAATTTTAATAACTTAATAAACATTATAATTTGCAGGCAACCCTTGAGAGAAAAAGTTGGAGTGATGGTAAACAATATTAGATATGTTAATGTAAATAAAATTACGGGTGGCTAACAAACAAATTCATTAGGACAAAACTTATTTATGCATTAATTATTTTATTTTTATCAAGTAGATTACTAACTAGTATGTAGTTTTATATGTTCCTATTACTAAAAACCTGTGGGGGGATTACCAAATATAACCTGAAAAAGACGTCATTCGTCTGAGACATTAGGAAGTCATTTTCACGTTTCATTTACGTCATCTAACTCGTCATTTCTCGTCACCCCTGACCATTTTTTCACGTCATTTTCACGTGCCTTTGCTACCTGGGCGGCAACATGCACTTTCATTCAGAAAAATTTCAGGATATTCAGAAAATTGTTATACTAACATTAACTGTTTGTATTTCATATCTTACGTAATTTACTGTTCAGATGGTAGACAAAAAATTTTATATTACAAATTAACTACACAGGTCTACAAAAAAAAGGTTTTGTCCTCTTGTTCTCATCTAACTCCTCTGACGCATCTACTTTCAGGCGCTGAAGCTAATTTTGGATAAAAAAAATTTTCTATCGTGTCAGTTTTCCTGTACCATCCCTTTCATCCCCTACAAAGGCCAAAAAATGCCTCGTCCTAAGGTTTTCATCCAACTTTTCTAAGTATTTTGACACATTGAAGCCAATTTTGGACACAATTTTTTTTTTCTGTCGTGTCAATTTCCCTATAGTCCCCCACCACCCCCTTTTATCTGCTAATTTGTTTTTGTACAAAATTGGTTTCAGCACTTCAAAATACTTCAGAAAAGTTAGGTCAGAACCTTTGGTAAAAGGCCTTTTTTGCTATTTTTTTAGTGGTTAAAAGTGGGTGGTAGAGGGAAACTGACATGATAGAAAAAATGTTTGTGTCCAAAATTGCCTTCAGCGTCTCAAAATACCCTTTTCCTCCCCCTTTTTAGGGGATAATAGGTAGATAAAAACTGACATGCAAGAACAAATTTTTCTTTTCTTCAAAATTGGCTTCAATGCGTCGAAATACTTCAGAAAAGTTGGATCAGAACCTTAGGACAAACAAGACCTTTTTCTGGGCTTTTTTAGGGGGGGAAAGAGGGAAACTGATACGATACAAATTTTTTTTTGTCCAAAATTGGTTTCTTCGCGTCAAAGAAAAGTTCAGAAAAGTTAGATGGGAACCTTAGGACAAGACTTTTTTTTGTAGACCTGTGTTATTATTAATAACATGTAAATACACATTGATGTGTAAACATAAATAACTTGAGAATGATTTATCGAAATGCAATAAGAATATGTTTTTTTTATTTCTAATGATCTGAAAATTATTTTTTTTAAGAACTTTTAGAAATACGTAAAAAATAATACCGACAGCCACCTCCCTAAAATTACTGCTTAAGCAGAAGAGGGGGCTTGCGACTGATACTATGTAAACTGTCCAGATGGGCTCTATCTAATTTAAAATATGAATTTTATATTTTAAGGCGGTCGGAAGATATTGCAGTAGAACTGACATTTATTTTTCCCCTTTAAAGGGGTATAATTTTCGTAACTTCAGAAGTAGTGATCGGAGGGTCCGAAGGGATATCCTTGGACTTTACTACGTAGTACATCTGTGAAATTTCCGTGACTCTTTCAGGAAGGGGCGCCAAAAAGTGCTACCGCCCGGATGGAAAATTCACCTTGAGCCACCCCTGCTGCCAGTGTTACATTAATTAGCATCACTCGTAGGTTTGAAGTTCTCCACGAATTTACAAAAAAAACCCATTCGTGATTATTTTTCCAATCTAATCCAAAATAAGTCTGAAGAAGTTTTTAGATTTGAAACTAATTAATTTGCATTCCTTGCATATGCTGAATCCCATTATCAAAATACGCCCGTACGATTGGTTCAATGGATCAGATTCACTTTGAAATAGCATAGTTGATGAATAAGGCACGCAATGGAAAAACACTCTTCATTTTCAGACCTATTTTATTATATAGTATGAGATTCGATTTGGCAGAGCAAAACGTATGCAGATATGACTAAAGAAATGTAAAAAATTAATTCACGTCGCTAACACTAGAATCTTAGTTATAAAAGGTAAAACTATTGACAATACGATAATAGATTATAATAAATACCTTTTTGAATAAACCAGTACCGTCCATATATAACAATATCTTGACCTCTATCGATAGTATAGATGAATATATACAATCCCAGGCAGCAAGGTGCCGTCATTATGACGTCGTTTTTTCGGCATTAATTACGTCAATTTCACCTTCAGCATGACGTAAAAATGACGTGAAAAAGACGGCACAATGTCACAGCCCAGTGACGTCATACATATGACGCCAATATGACGTATTGGTAATCGGTGAATTTTGCGATAAGGGATGCAAACCTCTCATTATAATATTTTTCCACAATTATTAATAAAGTTTTTGACGAAAAAAAACCGGAATGTGCAGGGATCGAACCGCGGACCTTTTGACTCGCAACCTAACACTTAACTCACTGAACCATTGAACATCTTTATTTAAATATGTTTAAAAGCTGTATACCTATTTAGATATAGTAAAACAAAATTATTATTACTATGTGGCGAAAATTGAACTAGTCACTAAATACTTCTATTTATTTTTATTTTATAATGATTTATTTCACGTCATTTTAATGACGTCAAAATAATGACCTAAAAGAAACGTGTATTTGACGTCTCCATGATGACGTCAGAAGTACGTTTTAAATATCACGTCTCTGGTACGTCATTTATTAATGACGTCAAAATAATGAGCTAAAGGAAACGTGTATTTGACGTCTTCATGATGACGTCCGAAGTACGTTATAAATATCACGTCTCTGGTACGTCATTTATTGGGAAAATGACGTCGGCGACGAAAAATCACCTTTAAAAGACGTCATAATGACGTCACCCTGCTACCTGGGATATGTTTGCTAATCTGCAAACAATAATATTGTATTGCTAAAGCTGCAATCACCTTTTACATTTTTAAACTTGATGATGCTGCCGAAGGCTATGTCGGTTCATTTCGTTATATCGACATCGACGCCATTTTGTTGATGTCATCTCGTGTTTGTGGCTGTAGAAAAGTGCCCAGTAAAATAAACGAACAACAAGAAAAAGAAAATATTTCACCAGCGATTTTCACTTTATGTCAGACACATCGAATTTGAACTTTTCGGTATTATTCTGTGTCGATTAGAAAGAGGGATCTGCTATTATTAAAGGTACGCATTGTGTTCGTATATTTATTTAGTAAACAAATTTATATCACTTTATTAGCCTCCTAGCATCTTCAATCCGAAAAATATTATTTCAATACACTGATTTAAAACGTTTATTAGTTGGTTTCTAAAAATGCCTAAAGATCGTTGCAAGAAATCGTCGTTCTATAGACGAGGTAATAAAAATGCGAGTTTTGTAGAAATGACAATAATAATAGTTCAGGTAATTCCAGTGTTCCATAATATAGAGTCTTATATTAGTAAGTTCTAGTTGTCCAAGATAACAAAAGTAGCAATTTTTAAAAAAATTTTTAGGTTGAATAATCGAGGATACTACAAGTTTATACAATCAAAAAATTACGAGGTTTTAAAATTTTTAAATATAACCTTTGGGTTTTCTCAGATTTATAAATTACATTTTAAATAACAGCGCATCGGACTGCTGTATTTACCCAATTAGCATTCAAGTTTGCACTTTCTTGTTAATAAATTAAAGTTTCAATAATCATCATAATATATGATGGATGCTATTACTAGACAGTTTTAGTATTAAGAAATGTATTTTCTGATTTGTTTCGTTAAAGACGCCATCCAATCAAATCTAAAATGTTTATATTATCATGATAGACAACAAATATATAAGCATTTTTTTACTTATTTGTAGCTGCAGTAATGGAGGGCACCTATACCAAAAACTGCCCGAAAAAACAAATAGAAGATAATATTAAAACGTGGCTACGCCATGGGAGCGAGCGAATAAAAAAGGAAAAGAAGGAGACGCAGCAAGAATAACGTTTGCAAAAGTTTTCTTGAGAGACTTAAACCATAAAATAACTTATATATATTTTATATAAATATATTAAATATATTTTGAAATTTTTTTTTCACACTTCCTAAGAAAAAAACATTTTTGACTAATATGTTATGTTATAAATATGTAAAACACTCACTAACAAAACCTTAAAATTAATTGGATCAGAAATTTTAAGGCTATTTATTATCAACTTTTAAACGAAATTCTACTTGGTATGAAAACTGAATGGCATGAAAAAATAAATACATATTGCATCTCAAGTCTTTGGGGGTTAATGGTCGAAATTTCCAAAAACTGTAAATATAAAAATATATATATGCCATATTCATATATAGGTACCTCTATTAGTTTGGTAGATTTACTTTTAAAGCGATAAGCCAATTGATAGATACAAATATATGTATGGAGTTGTACATGTATCACATTATTTTATTACTCATTTTACCTCTGCCATTAGACTTGTATTTCTTTGTCTTTGCTTAGCTCAATTTAAAAGTAATGATCTACTATATTATAAAATAATATATATTTTTTGCTGTCTTTAGAAATATATCCAATAAACCCTAAAAGAACTGGGGATGTCCTATATACCCAAGCAGCAATTTTAGTAGTTTCTACGTAATAGTTGCCATTAGGGGAACTTTAAAGGTTTCCGCAACTAAGGACTGTTACGTAATGGGAACCATCCTTCTACCAAGTATTCACCAAAATGGGGAATAATAATTACGTGGAAAATTACTATTCCGGTACTTCTACCGTTACCGTGTTGAAGACTAGGTTATTACGTAAACGGGACGTAACCAAGTAGTAGAAATGACTAACTTTTGGAACAGCTCAGCTGAGCGAAATGAGAGCGCAAACTATATATTTGGCTCTCTGTTATTCGAATAGCAAATTAATGACTTACTGAGTTTAAGCACATGATATGTCCAAGGTCCAAGTTAAGGTGATTATATACAACATGCATAAGCATATATTATAAATCATGATGTTTAGCATTTACCCTGGGTGTGGATATTAAAACCACCACTTGTTTTCTGTAAAATGTTATCATGATGCTTCGATAAAAAAGACGCCCCCTCGAGAAAATGGTTTTTTCGAAAAAAAATTTTTTGCAAAAATTATGTGTACAAGCAAAACTGCAAAATTTTTTATGGAAAACGTTTTTTTTAAATTTATATATTATAAAGTAATAATCTATTTAGAAAACATATTTGTAAATGACTATAATAAAAAGAATTTTTTTATTGAATTATATTTTTATCCGTGTCAATATGGCGTCTTCATTCAACAACAGAAAAATGACGATTTTAATTGCAGTAACTTAGAGGTTGAAAAAACCAAAATTATTTCCCTACAAGTTACATTTACTATAAAGTAGCAGATGCCACCAACGTTATAGTTGTTGTTACTTTAAAAGTGGTGACGGCAACTGCAACAATTTCACTGTGTAGTTATATTTACCTAGATGTAGCAAATGGGACCAATGACGCTATAAGATCTTAGTAACTGTTGCTACCAACTTATTTTCATGTTGGTAGAATTGGCAGAATCGATATAGGTAATTTTTTTTTTTTAATTGGCAACGCGGTAATAACTGTTAAAGTGTCACTGTGTGCGATGGGAATATGTGGATTATTAAAAATAACAATTATTATACTTTTTAAGTACTTTTTATTATCTGATATTATTTGGAAAGAGCACATATCGAACAATATTTGATGGATGCCCCTGACGGTGAGCATCTTATGTCAGAGGTAGGTGTTTTTTATGATCTTGCTTTTATATACCTATTTAAATGTTTGGGTTTTTTAGGTTGCATTGATATTGGGAGTTTGCGGTGCCTGCCGTCGCGGTGAACTGACCTTCTTAAGCGTCGAAGATATGAGATAAAGAATAATATCTATATATATCCATACCAGATACCAAGACGAATAAATCAAGAAGTTTCACAGTTTTAAATGAAGGATTTTCGGTAAACCCACTTGATTCGATTAGGAAATATATCTTTAAGACCGCAGAATGTGTCTCACAAAAGATTTTTCGTAAATTTTCAAAAGGGAAAGTGCACTGTCCAATGCGTTGTATTAAATAAGCTCTCTCAAATTCCAAGAATTGTAGGTGATTATTTGCAATTGCCTGATGCAGATTTGTATACTGGCCATCATAGCATGCGCCGTTCCTCATCAACTCTTGGCCAATGCTGGGGGTGACATTACCACCCTTAAACGTCACGGTGTGTGGAAATCATCCACCGTGGCGGAGGGTTATTTGGAAGATTCAGTCTCAACAAGATTGTTATTGCTAAAAAAATTCAGGGAGAGCAGCACAACGAGTCAGGCAATACAGACGTCGTTACTAGTATAGAGAAAAATTGTGTACAGAAGAGCAGTTTTCTTTGTGAAAAATCGAATATGATGACAATAAATGTTAACATAAATATAAATAAGTGTTAGTGCATGAATTCTTTGTTTTGTTAATTTCCCATATAATGGAGACAATAAATAAATTCCTTGGATTTTATTTTATATTAAAATTACTCTTTAGTGACTAAATCACTTTACCTCACTTTAGCTTACTACTTTATCTCACTAGTGACTTATAGGTCACTTTATACCTTCAAAGTCTTATCAATAAAGATCACTTTATATGAAAGTGTTGGATAAATATATTTATTAACGTAAGGTGTGTAATAATGGAAAAAATACATAACAGTTTTCATATTTATTTAGTGATCAGTTTACATTTAATTTCATTCCATTCAATTTATTGTACATAAATAATGTCTTATGCCGTTATACCGACATTGTCCGTTCCCCATCGACACAATATTTATTAAATTTGGAGTTTTTAATCGGCAAATTCATTTAATATGCTCAGTGGATCACTAACTGAACTATGGGTCAATCTGTGTGTTAAAGACAAGTTGTAATTTTCGAGCAGTACACAGTATCATTAATCACTACAACTGTTATAGTTTTCGATTACTCTTCTTGTGTTGATGGGAGCACTTTTGCACTTGTTGCCAACGATGACGGTTTTGCTGTGGCGAAATAATCTATGTTTGCATCATATTCTGAAGAATCACTATTTCTCTACTACTGTTTAACTGTTTCTTCAGTTTTCTATAAAACGTGGATGAGTGCTGATAAACTTTATTTCGCTTTCACTGAGCATTTCAGATGCCGCCATTTTATTCAATGCCAATAATTATATAAATTGTCTTAAAAGTTAATATTACTCTATAGTAGATTTTCAAGGTATATGTAACTTTTAAGTCATTTTCAATTAGTGGGGAGTAGTAAAGATAACTTCAAAGCCCCTATGTTCGTAGAAATAACCTCATTTTTACTCGAGATGTCACTAATAAGTTAGACTACTTTCAAGTGGTCCTTTGGTAAAGCTGTGCAGTCGGCATTACTACCAATTTTCACTTTGCAGTTGAGGATGCTTCAAAGTAATGCAGAGTAGTATCCGCGACGTTGCAGATTCTCCAGCAGTTACTTGAAAGTGTTATAACTATAGTGCCTAAATTCAGTAGAATCTACTTAATTGTCACTACAAATGCATACCACAAAGTGAATATTACCCTGAAGTCGCAAAATTAGTAACAGTTATGTTATTCCTACTATATTAAAGTTCCGATGCCTCAGATGCCAGTTCCCATCACTTTGAATGCTGCTTGGGTGAAGTCCAATCAATGTCCTCAGGTTGTTCATAGTAAAGTCCAGGCATAATCCATATAAGAGCTGATGATGTCCTGTACACAGCCGTACTGATGTCCTGAGGACGTCATCAGCAAAGCCCGAACTGTCCCATTTGGATATCCTACGGACATCCTAAGGTTATAATGGGATCTTCCCAGGATATCCCATATGTCCTGAAAAGTTGTCCCCAGTATATTCTGAGGATGTCCTTGTGCTGTATGGGTGATGACCGACAGACAGACAGACAGAAATTTTTTTTCGCTCAAACTTAAAATCCCGAAGTTTCATAATATTCTAAGCCTATTTGAACAATACAAATTTTCAAAATTTTTTTTGTCGATACTATATACTTCCACTGTGGAAGTAAATTATATTATAAAAAATATTGACGTTTGAATTGTCACTTATTTGGTATCGTTGGATTCAGAAAATTATGCAGAATTCGAAAATGCAATAATATACAGGGTGTTTTGTTTAAAAATCGAAAGTTAGTGTTACTTCCGACGAAACCGGAAGTAAAAAAAGATCACTTGTATGTCAAAAAGTGCCTCTTATTGTGTATATAGGATATCCCAAATTTCAAACATCTTCAAATCTAAAGGAGAAAAGGGGGTGTACCACGATTCTGTTACACCCGGTATATGCGACGAATTTGTTGCCCTTTCAATTTCTACTACTTGCTTTCTTTTACAGTTTTCTGTAAAGAGTAAAACCATAATATAATCATTGTATATAGTCTATATACAATGATATAATTGGTTCAGTATCTTGGTTCAGTATGTAATATTTAGATCCAGCGCTTGTTGCGGCATCTAGTAGTAAATAGTCATAGCGAGGATCCAGTTAGTTATTCGTAATGCATCGGAAGGCCATGGTAGGAGAGGTGCTCATTTTCACTTCCAATTCTTTTTGGAAAATTGAGATTGGAGAATTAGGATTGACTTGTATACCGAACATTAGAGAAAAATTATGAAATTGAAACATCTATTTTTTTAAATTTTTCTGCAAATTCAGCTTGGTTCAGTATGTGATATTTAGATCCAGCGCTTGTTGCGACATCTAGTAGTAAATAGCCATAGCGAGGATCCAATTAGTTATTCGTAGGCAACCCAAAATGCATCGGAAGGCCACAGTAGGACAAGGTTGGTGATAGTAGGAGAGATGCTCATTTTCACTTCCAATTCTTTTTGGAAAATTGAGATTGGAGAATTAGGATGACTTGTATACCGAACATTAGAAAAGATTATGAAATTGAAACATATATTTTTTTAAATTTTTCTGCAAATTCAGCTTGTGATATTTTTTGAGCATTCAAGCTCCGCTCCTTTCTTCTACTAACTGCTCCACTGTAGAACCGTACTAGCCCTTAAAATTGTATAGGTAGTATTTTTTTCATTCTATTAATTTATGTGTATGAGATATATTAAATAAATTTCGTTAACTCCATTTGTTACCGCCATCTACTGTCTAATAGCCTCAGGTCTAATGATTAAATGAGCAAATTTGTTTTTAGAAAAGCGACATTAAAGAATGCTGTAATAGAATACATATTTTTCGGATTGTTAAGTTATAATTCCAAATTCTCCCACCTTGTGGCGCTCTATTGCTGAAAAATGAAAGAAATAAGTTACTTTCTTTTGTTATGATTTTTAAGACTTAGTTTTATAGAAAAAGCATATCATTGAAATATTATCAAATTAGAATGTTTGTTCAAATACCGCGACTTGTCTCAATCACGCTAATGACAAACAACTTCAGTTCAAGTTTTTCAAAGAGAATCCGTTCGCTCGTTATCGAAAATGTGACAAAATGAACGTGGGGAGTTCATAAAAAATGAACGCCCTGACAAAAAATCGTTATATTTAACAATTTACGCTTGTTGTGGCGAACTAGTTAATATTAAAAAAAAAATGTAGTTGCTGTGGACAGGAGAGAGCAAGCGAAACTTCGGCTTAGGGGGAGTTTCACAAATGTTGCAAGAAGGAGAGAGAGGTTAAAAAATGCACGTGATTGCAAACTTATATTTTTGAATGGCCCCAGAGTAGAATTAAAGTTAAATTAATATAAATTATATTAATATGCACTTTTCAGTGTAAATGTAATGCTTTATTTAAAACAACCCAGATAGCAGACCGACGTCATTTTAACGTATTTTTTTTGGTAAAATGACTTCTCAGTAACGTCATATTGTGTTTATTATATTCCTTAAATGTACTTTATTTAACGTTACAATATAACATTACTGGGCTGTGACATAATTACGCAATTTGTACGTCATTGTTAAGTCATTCTGGAGGTCAAGATGAGGTCTCAAGTGACCAGAAATTGACCTGAAAATTATGTCAGATTGCTGCCTGGGTAGTAGCACCTCTGCCTCTGCTTATCACTGTAACAGCAAGGACCTTATCTGAACAGTAGGATGATTACAAGTGTATTTAAACCCAAAACGTGGTCAATTAAAGACTCTACCGGCACCAACTCTAAGAACTAAGAAGGATAGAGGTTTGGCTCCAATACTGCGAAAAGTTTTTAAATAGAAAGTGTTTATTCTGAAGTAGAAAATTACGAGTAGCAGAACTAGGGACAAGAACCTTCAATACTGAAATCAGAACTGACATATCCTTGAGGCAAATGTGATATAGTGACATGTTTTAAAAAGACTTTAAGCATCCATTGTTTTTCTTAGAAAACATTAGAAATACAGGAGCATGAAGGTAATGTCTCAATGAATGTGGAAAGTTTTTAAGAAAAAAATTTTATGGGCAACTTTATTTTTTAAGACCGTTCGAATGTCCAATATGTGAAAACTAGGTTGAATTTACCCCCATTCACCTATCATTATTTGTCAATTGTCAAATGTAGAATGTAATGAATATACGATAGTCGTGGATGAAAAAATTTATTATACAAAAAAAAAATACAGCGACTTTTACCATGTTACATAATTTATGAAATTGTTAAAATGTTTAATACGTCTCTAATAAAGTTATTCTAATTGTATGACGTTCGTTTAATTTAGGGCAATAGAGACTAACCTCCTCGTGGTGTTGCCTGGAAACAGAAAGTGAAAGGTATATATTCAACTCCTCTCAAATTCTTGTGCTCTTTACTTTTCATTTTCTGGCTAAGGTCTCAACCTGTGATCAGAGGCGTAGCGAGCCAACTTTTTTGGGGGGTTATTTTTCAAATTTGCCAACTTCATAAACTTAAGAAGCCAACTTTGTAAATAAATAAATAATAATTCCTTCAAAAAATTGATGAGCGCGCGCGGGGGGAGGGGGGAGCATGAAACCCCTCCCCAAAAATAAAAATTGGCAACATATCTCGAATTTCCAACTTTTGCCAAGCCTGGGAAAGTTAGTTACCCCCCTTCGCTACGCCCCTGTCTATGATCGTCAAATAATAGTCAAATGACATGAGATAACTTGGCATCAAAAAACCAGTATAACGTTGTTCTGAAAATACGTATAGTAATGTTACATTACAGCAGAAAAATAGACCTAACTTATTTCGACTTCCTTGTTTCATTTAAGCATTCAAATTTCTCATTATACTTATTTTATGGCACTGTGGAACTAGTCCAATAAGTTAGAAAAAAATATTGATGGTAAGATCATGACTTAAATACAGTCGCAGACACAGACACAGACTTCAGTGATACTTAATTTTGTATATTCTTACTAACTCTATGAACCTATAGACCATATAAACACCGAAGGGGTGTAGTTAAATAGATTTCAACAAATGGGGAAAATATATTTAAATTCATCCATTATGTTTAGGAGTACTTGACAATTAAAGGAAAGTTGACAGGAACACACGTTCCTCGCCTAAGGGGCGATCAAGACGTTTTTAATTAACATGCTTTTAGGTCGACCTGTATCTACAGGTCTCGCAACGTAGCTTGATACCCGAAATGCGCAGTAGAGGACATGAGATGGAGAGCGCTGTGTACCGAAGAAGTACACTCGGTGCTGCCACTATCTCACCTAAAGTCTACTGCGCATTCATCTATCATCTCTTAAGTATCAAGCTACGTTGCGAACCTGTATGTATGTAAGTAATAAGGTTTAAGGAACTGAATTTCACCCACTTCCAATTGTTATATCATCATGAAATTTGGCAATTGTGTGTAGCTCTGATGACAGTACAATATAGTATACTCAATATTATAATATGTTCAAAATGGCCGCCGTCCCAAGATGGAGGATTATCATATTCTTTACAAACCCCTTGATATGGGTATCAAAAGAAAGGGTTTGATAAGTAGAAAACAAATAAGTGATCAAAATTTAAGAATTCAAAATGGCGACGTCAACATTGCGTCAATTATCGACTGAAAATCGGTATCTGTGGGTTATCGAGGTTGCAGATTAGAATTATCCGGTCCAAAAACAATTCAAAATAGTGGCGTCAAAATGGCGGATAAGTTTTGTAATTTATGGTCTGATTCCTATGAAAATCGATATCTGGGGGTTTTCGAGGTCGCAGATTATAAATATTTAGTTGAATTCTTTACTTAAATGTCGAAAGTGCCAAAATTCTCTCCTTAAATATAAGACTAAAAAGTAAAAAAATAAATTAATAGTTTAAAAAACTAAAAAAAACACACTTTCATAAATACTGCACTAAAAAGCAAAATATAATCATTGAACCTATTCTCTCTGTCTACTCCGTAAGGGCCTTAGTGTAAGCCGTGTTTGTAATTAAGTATAATATTTGTGTGTAAAAGCGTGGGGCGTTCTTCGAACACTATTTTGAACAGGTTCGATAATTATCCTCGAATATTATACTTAATTATAAACACGGCTTATACTAAGGCCTTTACGAGGTAGACAGACTAAACAAGTTCGACGATTATTTTTTGCTTTTTAGTGCAGTATTTATAAAAACGTGTTTTTTTAGTTTTTGAAACTGTTTCTTCTTGTACAAACTGGGTCGTCAATTAGATTTACGTTTAGCTGTATTATTGTAAAACATAGATATTTTCAATTTTGAACATATTGTACACAGATCCCTACATATATATATATATATATATATATATATATATATATGTGTTGGTGTACTTCCGGGTGTTTTCCCACGTAGTTGGTAGGCTCCTGCTGGAGCCATTGTTGTCTAAACGACGTTTCGGCAGAATCCCATCTGCCATCTTCAGGTTTTCGTTGAAAGCTGCCTACTGCTGCTCCTCGTTGCTCGAACTGGAACTGGAACAGTGGTGGTTCTCTTTTCCACTTGTTTATTTTTCACAACTCATTTTGATGAAGATAGAGTTGAAATAAAAGTGGCTTATGCCATGCCACTCTATAAATATAATGGTGAATAATTCTTTGAATGTGTGTAACTTAAATTATTACTTCTTGCCTTAAAGAGAAATCAAAATTCTTCCATTTTACTTGTGAATGATTAGTTTTCTAAAAATGTCTAAATGATAGAATTATACAGTTTCGTTTATGATTAACCGACAACAAAAATTGAAATTTCTAAGTGTATAAAATGAAGGAAATTGTTTAAACTTTTACTTAATTCAATGATGACTAACTCTAATCATTCTCTCTGAAACATTGATGATAAGCCTGTCCCGCTGATAAAACAGCTTTATTGTTTGATTATTTAAAATTCGTATATACCTAATTCTAATGCATTTATATATTTCTAGTTAATGGGGAATAAGCCGGACTGATTTCAAAAATTTAAATTTCTGGTTGATAACATTTTTGAAGTAAAACTCGCGGACTATATTGTTATCCTGAAACTGCCGTCAATATTTGTTAGTCATGATATTACCGATTTATTTATTGCTGATATATTATGTATTATGTTTGTCGGTGATAAGAAGAAATACGTTATGAGCTCAGAAGTACCCTATTTGGACTTTAACTAAATTTTGAAAATGGTTTGAAACTATGTTGGTTTAAATAATTTTATAAAATTTAAGGGTAAGTGAATGCTCTCAAATTCCCTAATGTAATGTTAATGTTTACTTAACTAGAATTTAGTATGGTGGCACTGTTTTTGAGAACCCAACAGTAATCATAAATATATTCAATTCCTTTCTATCTATCCTGTACCCCAATTCAAAAGCAATACGACATTTTTAAAAAAAGTGTGTAGTTATAAAGTTCTGTTTAGGAATTAGTGACTAATTATCTTCAAGTATTAAAATCTCTTGTGTATAAAATTTCAAAGTGAAGATGGTTGAACAAAAATACTAATAAATCATGAAAAAAATTCTTAATTCAATCCTAATTATGCTACATAAATAGCCTAATTAGGATTGGATTAAGAATTTTGTATGATTTATTTAGTATTTTTGTTCCACCTTCTTTGCTTTGAGATTTTATACAAGAAAGATGTGTTTGACATTGTATAAAACAAAAATTTTTGAAATACTCTACTTCTTGAAGGCTTTGTTATCAAAGGCTTCAAGAAGTCGAATATTTGTTTTATAAAAATATCCATAGTGTGTTGTTCACAAATTTCTTTTTAAACTGTATGTAATTTTTCAAAATTGTTTTGCTTGCAAGGACACAAATATACTATATGAAATCTAACGTATGTTAGTCTAAATGTTAATTATGGTTCCCTCTTTATTTTCCTCTTGTTTATTTCTAGTCTAGATAGACTAGAAATAAAAGTGGCTTATGCCATTCTATAGCTTCAATGGTGAATAATTCTTTGAAAGTGTGTAACATAAATTGCTACTCCTCTCTTTAAAGAGAAATCAAAGTTGTTCAGTTTTCCTTGTAGATGAGTACATTTCTCTAATTTTTCTATCTTAGCGAAATGATCAATTTATAAAATTATACAGTTTCGTTTTTTATTAACGAACAACAAATACTGAAATTCCTAAGCATAGAAAGTGGAGGAAAATGTTTAACAATTTTAATTAATTTAATGATGACTACCTCTAATCATTCTCTGAAACATTGATGATAAGCCTGTCCCTCTGAAAATACAGTATTACTGCTTGATTATTTAATATTTTTATGTACCTACTTCTAATACATTTATGTATTTCTAGTTAATAAAGATTAGACGGACTCATTTCAAAATATTAAATTGTTGGTGATAAAGAAGAAATACGTTATAACTTTAGAAGTACCTTTATTGGAGTCTAACTAAATTTTGAAAATGTTTTGAAATACTATTGGCTTGAACAATTTTATCAAATTTAAGTGTAAGTAATTGCTTTCAAATTTCCTACTGTGATAATGCTTGCTCAACTAGAATTTAGTATGATGTCTGTGTTTTTCCGTACTAAGGTTACTCATAAATATTTTCAATTCCTTTCTAACTATTCTATGTAACCAAATTCATAAGCAAGAGGATGTTTAAAAGAGAGCGTGTAGGTACAATGTAATATTAATGTTTACTTAGCTAGAATTTAGTATGGTGGCACTGTTTTTGTGAACCTAACAAACCAACACTGGAAATGTAACAGGCAGGAGACAGGCTGCCCAGTCGATTTAGGCTCGTGTGTATGTGCCTAAGTTTAAATGGCACTAGTATCATACCAACTATCCAGTCATTGCGATTTATGCTTGTCAATTCAACTGTGTACCTTGAAGGTAGAACAAGTATGCTGGTAGATAACAAGGAAGTTTTCCAGTGAACAGATAAAAATTTCTAACAATCCACATATGTGCAATGTATTCGGAGGCACTGCATCCCATTTGATTCATATATACGTAAAATTCATACATTCCCAAAATTAGTGGGTCAATTAATTTCCTTTGAGCATCCCATTAAATGTGGCTGGTCATACATTAAGAGATTGGAAAGACAAGAATATCTAGCATTAAAAAATGACAAGGGTGATTAACAAAAACAAATAAAATATGTAATTGCAATAACGGTGGTTAAACAACATTTCTCCGATTAGTGATAAAATTCAGAATCAGAAATATACTCAGATTCATTCAAAACTGACGGGACGTATATATTGCAATGGAGAAAAAACACGCGGTTTCCTGAATTACTACACAACTATCATATCACATAAACTAGGTTAGCTGTGCAATATTGCTTAAAATATACAATCTAACCGCTATCTTATATGTCTCATCATTACATATATTATATTAACCGCATGGGAGGTGTAAGACATAAAAGTATCTAACTAGGGAAATTTGGCAGTGGTTCAAAGCTAGAGACATATGGATTTACAATGAATTAGAAAACAATATAGCGTCAGATATCGAATCCACATATAGATATATATGTATGTGTATATATATAGAGACAGAATATAATTTAAATGACATAGCATTCGAAAAAATCGGCTTAACATTTGGTATTCCAAAAATTCACTTTTAAATAAATTAAAGTATACAAGATGGAGGAAAGACTAATAAATGTATTCTTAAACGGAATGTTCAGTCTTTACAAAATACAAAACAACTGGGACCATTACAGATTCTTACACTGTATATAAAAACTATTTCTCCTGGGTACGTTATCTTTGGAAAATCTTACTTTAAAGTTAGTAACTTTAATGGAAATTTAAACATTACCACTAGGGTGGTATTAATATTTGAAAAATTTAAGACCTCGTCACCAATTAAACAGCAACATAAATTAATGTTGCCTTATTTTTCTCAGAGACCTGTACTTTGGGTAGCTTTGACACTATTAATTTATATAAACAAAACTACGCGAATTAGAGATCGTCTCATTGCACATTACAAACGATATAAAGTAGCGTCTATACAAACAGTATCCAGATTGATAAAAACAACACTCGAAAGAAGTGGACTTACTAGTAACATTTTTACGGCATATAGCCTTGCAGACCACTCTAAATATGCCAAGAATATATTAAGGCACTAGATTTTATTTAGAGAAATTTATACATTTTGCAATTGTTGTTCTTGTCCACAAAAATTGTAATTATGGGTAATTAATATTGTTATGAAATGATATTGAAAAATATTGTTAAAATATAACATGAATGAAATGAAAAGTTTGATCTAATTTTACCCAAATTATATAGCAGTAAATCGCCGAACATCTTTATACTACTACAGTCCGTTCTATTAGGAACGGACCAGGAAGTATAATTTGAGATTGAACGACTTACCTGGTAAGGAAGTTCAATCGTAATTATATGACTTGTCCGTTCCGTATAGAACACCCAATGAATAAATAAATAAAATTCACTTTTCACTTCCCACCCATAAGCGATTTACAGAATCTTCTCTGCGAAGCTTTATGATTGGATATAGTGTGTTAGGCAATAGGCATATAGCTTGAGTCAGCTATCTTTTCTTTCAACCAAGTGCGCTGTTGGCAGTTTAGAAGCAACTACAGGGTGTTATATGCGGAACGGGTCAGTCATATAATTACGATTGAACTTCCTTACCAGGTAAGTCGTTTGATCTCAAAATATTGATGATAAGCCTGTCCCTCTGAAAATACAGTATTACTGTTTGATTATTTAATAATTTTATGTACGTAGTTCTAATACATTTATATATTTCTAGTTAATAAAAATTAGAGAAACTTATTTCAAAAAATTAAATTGTTGGTGATAAGAAGAAATACGTTATAACTTTAGGAGTACCTTGGATTGGATTCTAACTGAATTTTGAAAATATTTTGAAATACCATTGCCGTGAACAATTTTATTAAATTGTTTGATTTTAAAATTTTTTATTTTGAAAATCCAAATTTTTATAATTTTTGCGCGCCCTGTACAACAAAATAAAATTTTCTCAACGTGAATCGTATTTATATAACAAGCAAAAGAAATTATGAAGAATAAGTTTTTTTCGAAAAACTGAAAATAACCATTTTTATAAGTATACCTAGTTAAGTCCATCCGTGGACACACTGTATTTAATGGTGAATAATTCTTTGAAAGTGAGGAACATAAATTGTTACTCCTTTCCTTAACCAGAAATAAAAGTTGTTCCATTTTTCTTAGAAATGAGTACTTTTCTCTAGTTGTTCTATTCTAGAGAAATGTCCAAATGATAAAATTATATAGTTTCGTTTACGATTAACCGACAACAAAAACTGAAGTTCCTAATCATAGAAAAGGAAAATGTTTGATACTTTTACCTAATTCAATGATGACTACCTCTAATCATTCTCTGAAACATTGATGATAAGCCTGTCCCTCTGAAAATACAGTATTACTGTTTGATTATATAATATTTGTATGCACCTACTTCTAATACATTTATATATTTCTAGTTAATGAAGATTTGACTGACTGGTTTCAAAAATTTAAATCTCTGCTTAATAACATTTTTGAAGTATAAGAGGTGATGAGATTTGTTCAAAACTTTTACTTACGTCAACAATTATAGCTATCTTCTAAAAAAAAAACTCGATTTTGAGAACTTTTTTGTTATGCTGAAACCAAATTCATGAGCAATACGATATGTTTAAAGGTAAGTGTGTAGGTACAAAGTTATCTTTAGGAATTAGGGACTAATTATTCTTAAGTATTAAAACGTTTAGTGTATAAACTCTCAAAGCGAAGATGGTGGAATAAAAATGCTAAGTTATAAAAATTCTTAATCCAATTCCAAAATTGCTTCATAACAAAGGTTTCAAGCAGTAGCATATTGCAAAAACATTTGGTTTATATGTCAAACATTATCGATTGTGTGTTGTTCAGAAATTTGTGTTAAAACTATGTGTTTTTTAAAAATAGTTTTGCTTACACAGTAATACATCATTTCAAATCTACCATTGTAGTCTAAATAATGTTAATAGTAGTTCTCTCTTAATTATTCCGCGTGTTTATTTTTTCTAACTCATTTTGACGAAGACAGACTTGAAATAAAAGTGGTTTATGCCATTACATAGATTTAATAGTGAATAATTCTTTGAAAGTGTGTAACATAAATTGTTACTCCTTTCCTTAACGAAAAATAAAAGTTGTTCCATTCTTCTTATAAATAAGTATTTTTCTCTAATTGTTCTATTCTAGCGAAATGTTCAAATGATAAAATTATATAGTTTCGATTATGATTAACCGACAACAAAAACTGAAATTCCTAATCATAGAAAGTGAAGAAAAATGTTTGACACTTTTACCTAATTCAATGATGACTAACCTCTAATTTATTCTCATTGAAACATTGATGATAAGCCTGTCGCTCTGATTAAACTGTAGTGCTCTTTAATTATTAAATAGTTTTATGTACCTACTTCTAATGCATCTATATATTTCTAGTTAATGAAGATTAGACTTACTGTTTTCAAAAATTTAAATCTCTGGTTAATAACATTTTTAAAACAGTCATCAATGATAACATTATTTTCTGAGAGAAACCTCTCTCTAGTGTGGACGTATTGTTAAGCTGAAACTACGGTCAATATTTGTCAGTCATGACATTACCGAATTATTTCTTTCTGATATATTATGTATATGTTTGTTGGTGATAAGAAGAAATACACTATAACTTTAGGAGTACCTTGATTGAATTTTGATTAAATTTTGAAAACGCTTTGAAACTATACTGGTTTGAACAATTTTATCAAATTTAAGGGAAATAATTGCTTTCAAATTCCCTGTCGTAATGTTAATTAAAGTTTAGTAAGATGTTTGTCTCTCTTAATTTTTCCTCTCGTTTTTTTTCGTTATTCATTTTTACGAAGATAGATTTGAAATAAATTCGATTTATCCCATTCTATAGTTTTAATGGTGAACAATTCTTTCAAGGTGTGTAACATAAATTGTTACTTCTTTCATTGACGAGAAATCAAAGTTGTTTCATCTTTCTTGTAGATGAGTACTTTTCTCTAATTTTTTTACCCTAGCTAAATGATCAAAAAAAAAAATTATACCGTTTGGTTTATGATTAATTAAAAACAAACATTGAAATGCCTAAGCATAGAAAAGTAAGGAAAATATTTAATACTTTTAGTTAATTCAATGATGACTACCTCTAATCATTATCTGAAACATTGATGATAAGCCTGTCCCTCTGATAAAGCAGTATTACTACTTAGTTATTTAATATTTTTATGTATCTACTTCTAATACATTTATATATTTCTAGTTAATGAAGATTATACTGACTGAATTCAAGAATTTAAATCTCTGGTTAATAAAATTTTCGAAGTATAAGAGGTGATGAGATATATTTAAAACTTTTACTTATGACAACAATGATAGGCTATCTTCTGAACGAAAACTCGCTAATGTGGACTTTTTGGTTATGCTGAAACTACTGTCAATATTTATTTATTTCTTTCTGATATATTACGTATATGTTTTTTGGTGATAAAAATAAATACCTACGTTATAAGTATAGGAGTAACCTGTTTGGATTTTCACTAAATTTTGAAAATGGTTTGAAATTATATTGGTTAGAATAATTTTATCAAATTTAGGTGTAAGTGATTGCTCTCAAATGCCCTAACGTAATATTATTATTTGCTTAACTAGAATTTAGTATGATGACAGAAGTGGATGAAGGGTCTATGTGATATTTCCGAAAAAAAACGAGTTTTTTATATGACTGAAGATTTTAAGTACACGAAACCCCCCAGGTACATTACATTTGATTCTAATGCTAAAACATATGATTTATAAATTGATAAAAGATCTATGTACTGTTGAAGTTGGTAGGTTGTTAAAAACTTTGAGATCAATTATCTTGAAATCACTTTGTTGTTACATAGACCCTTCATCCACTTGTGTCTTCAAATATTTTCAACTCCTTTCTAACTATTCTATATAACCAAATTCATAAGCAATGCGATATGTTTAAAAGTAAATGTGTAGTACAAAGTTCTCTTTAGGAACTAGAGACCAAATATCTTCAAGTATTAAAATCTTTAGTGTGTAAAATATCAAAGCGAAGATCGTGGAACAATAATGCTAAAACATTTAAAAAAATCTTAATTCAATTTTAATTATATAACATAACAAAGCTTCC
This sequence comes from Rutpela maculata, assembly GCA_936432065.2. Taxonomy (NCBI): domain Eukaryota; kingdom Metazoa; phylum Arthropoda; class Insecta; order Coleoptera; family Cerambycidae; genus Rutpela; species Rutpela maculata. The sequence continues at coordinate 57,613,536 of OW386294.2, forward strand.
AAGCAGTAGAATATTTCAAGAATATTTGTTTGAAATCTAACCCATTGAAGTCTAAATGTTAATTGTGATTCTGTCTTAATTTTTCCTCTTATTTATTTTTCCTGACTCCTTTTGACGTAGATGGACTTGAAATAATGTGGATTATGCCATTCTATAGTTTTAATGGTGAATAATGCTTTGAATGTGTGTAACATAAATCCTTTCCTTAAAGAGAAATCAAAATTGTTCCATTTTACTTGTGAATGAGTAGTTTTCTAGAAATGTCTAAATGATAAAATTATACAGTTTCGTTTTATGATTAACCGACAACAATAATTGAAATTTCTAAGCATATAAAATGAAGGAAAATGTTTAAAACTTTTACTTAATTCAATGATGACTAACTCTAATCATTCTCTCTGAAACATTGATGATAAGCCTGTCCCGCTGATAAAACAGTATTATTGTTTGATTATTTAATATTCGTATGTAACTAATTCTGATGTATTTATATATTTCTAGTTAATGAGGAATAAGCCGGACTGATTTCAAAAATTTTAATTTCTGGTTGATAACATTTTTGAAGTATAAGAGGTGATGAAAGATGTTTAAAACTTTTATCCAGTCAAAACTGAACTACTTTCTGAAAGAGAACTCGCTAGTGTGGACTATATTGTTATCCTGAAACTGCCGTCAATATTCGTTAGTCATGATATTACCGTTTATTTCTTTCTGATATGTTATGTATTATGTTTGTTGGTGATAAGAAGAAATACGTTACGAGCTTATAAGTACCTTGTTTGAACTTTAACTAAATTTTGAAAATGGTTTGAAACTATGTTGGTTTAAATAATTTTATCAAATTTAAGGGTAAGTGATTGCTCTCAAATTCCTTAAAGTAATGTTAATGTTTACTTAACTAGAATTTAGTATGGTGACACTGTTTTTGTGAACCTAACAGTAATCATAAATATATCCAATTCGTTTCTATCTATTCTGTACCTCAATTCATAAGCAATACGATATGTTTAAAAAAAGTGTGTAGTTACAAAGTTCTGTTTAGGAATTAGTGACTAATTGTCTTCAAGTATTAAAATATTGTGTATAAAATCTCAAAGTGAAGATGGTTGAACAAAAATATTAATAAATCATAAAAAGACTTCTTAATTCAATCCTAATTATGCTATATAAATAGCCTAATTAGGATCGGATTAAGAATTTTGTATGATTTATTTAGAATTTTTGTTCGCTTTGAGATTTTATACACCAAAGATTTGTTTGACATTGTATAAAACAAATATTTTTGAAATACTCTACTTCTTGAAGGCTTTGTTATCAAAGGCTTCAAGAAGTCGAATATTTGTTTTATAAAAATGTCCATAGTGTGTTGTTCACAAATTTGTTTTTAAACTGTATGTAATTTTTCAAAATAGTTTTGCTTACAAGGACACAAATACACTGTATGAAATCTAACGTATGTTAGTCTAACTGTTAATTATGGTTCTCTCTTTATTTTTCTTCTTGTTTATTTCTAGTCTAGGTAAGTGGCTTATGCCATTCTATAGTTTCAATGGTAAATAATTCTTTGAAAGTATGTAACATAAATTGCTACTCCTTTGTTTCTTTAAAGAGAAATCAAAGTTGTTCAATTTTTCTTGTAGATGAGTACTTTTTTCTATCTTAGCGAAATGATCAAATCATAAAATTATACAGTTTCGTTTTTTGTTAACCAAAAACAAATACTGAAATTCCTAAGCATAGAAAGTGGAGGAAAATGTTTAACAATTTTAATTAATTTAATGATGACTACCTCTAATCATTCTCTGAAACATTGATGATAAGCCTGTCCCTCTGAATATACAGTATTACTGCTTGATTATTTAATATTTTTATGTATCTACTTCTAATACATTTATATATTTTTAGTTAATAAAGATCAGACGGATTGATTTAAAAAAATTAAATTGTTGGTGATAAGAAGAAATACGTCGTAGCTTTTATTGGTTTCTAACTAAATTTTCAAAATGTTTTGAAATACTATTGGCTTGAACAATTTTATCAAACTTAAGTGTAAGTGATTGCTTTCAAATTTCCTATTGTGATGTTAATGCTTGCTTAACTAGAATTTAGTATCATGTCAGTGTTTTTGCGGACTAAGGTTACTCACTGGTTAGGCCAGCAGTTCAGGCTCTAACAAACAAGTGGGACTGTATTTCCATATTTACTAAAAATCAATAAATCTAAATTATGTCGAAAACTTAGGATAGGACGAGTAGGGAAGGAAACAGTTTTCGACACAATACAACTAAACTCGGATATTCCACTAAGATAAACAGTATTGCAATTCACTTCAAATTTCAACTAATTTTAAACAATATGCGGGAGCTACTAACGTTTGAGTGGTCAGCGAGAATCTAACTCGTTTCTACTAAGGCGCACACTAACTAACATTTTGTCTCTCTTTTTATCATATTTTTTGATTCTAAATTAAATTTCTAATTTCCCAAATAAATTTCTAAAGGCGCGTTACCACTCATAAATATTTTCAATTCCTTTCTAACCATTCTATGTACCAAATTCATAAGCAAGATGATGTTTAAAAGAGAGCGTGTAGGAACAAAGGTCTGTTTAGGAATTAGTATTAAACTTGTTAGTGTATAAAATCTCAAAGAGAAGAAGGTGATCAAAAATGAAATAAATCATAAAAAGAATCTTAGTCTAATTCTAATTATGCAATATAACAAAGCCTTCAAGGAGTGGAATATATCAAAAATATTTGTTTTAACGTCAAAAATTGTCCATTGTGTGTTGTTCACAGATTTGTTTTTAATTTGTAGACTAAATGTTAATTACGGTTTTCTCTTAATTTTTGAAGGCCATTCTACACTTTTAATGGTGAAGACATCCTTGAAAGCATGTAACAAAAATTGTTACTCGTTTCCTTAAAGAGAAGTTGTTCCATTTTTCTTGTAGATGAGTACTTTGCTTTAATTGTTCTATCCTAGCGTAATGCTCAAATGATAAAATTATACAGTTTGATTTATGATTAACCGACAAAAAAACTTAAAATTCCTAAGCATAGAGAATGAAGGAAAATATTTAATACTTTTATTAATTCAATGACGACTACCTCTAATCATTCTCTGAAACACTGATGATAAGCCTGTCCCGCTGGTAAAACAATATTACTATTTGATTATTTAATATTTTTTTGTACCTACTTCTAATACGTTTATATATTTCTAGTTAACGAAGATTATACTGACTGCATTCAAAAATTTAAATCTGTGCTTAATAAAATTTTTGAAGTATTAGAGGTGATGAAATTTGTTTAAAACTTTTACTTACGTCAACAGTTAGCTATCTTCTAAAAGAAAACTCTCTGGTGAGAACTTCTTTGTTATGCTGAAACCAAATGCATAAACAATACGATGTGTTTAAAAGTAAGTGTGTAAGTAAAAGTTATCTTTAGGAATTAGGGACTAATTATTCTCAAGCGAGTTCTCAAGTATTAAAATATTTGGTGTATAAAATCTCAAAACGAAGAAGGTGGAATAAAAATGCAAATAAGTTATAAAAAATTCTTAATCCAATTCTAATTATGGTACATAACAAAGCCTTCAAGCAGTAGCATATTGCAAAAATATTTGGTTTATACTCAAAAATTATCGATTGTGTGTTGTTCAGGTTTTTAAACTATGTGTTTTTTAAAAATAGTTTTGCTTACACAGAAATACATTATTTGAAATCTACCATTGTAGTCTAAACAATGTTAATAGAAGTTCCCTATGTTTATTTTTTGTAACTCATTTTGACGAAGACAGACTTGAAATAAAAATGGTTTATGCCATCCTATAGATTTAATAGTGAATAATTCTTTGAAAGTGTGTAACATAAATTGTTACCCCTTTCCTTAACGAGAAATAAAATTTATTCCATTCTTCTTATAAATGAGTAGTTGTCTCTAATTGTTCTATTCTAGCCAAATGTTCAAATGATAAAATTATATAGTTTCGTTTATGATTAACCGACAACAAAAACTGAAATTTCTAATCATAGAAAATGAGGAATAATGTTTGATACTTTTACCTAATTCAATGATGACTACCTTTAATCATTCTCTGAAACATTGATGATAAGCCTGTCCCTCTGATAAAACTGTATTGCTATTTAATTATTTAATATTTTTATGTACCTACTTCTAATGCATTTATATATTTCTAGCCAATGAGGATTATTTATTAGACTGACTGATTTCAAAAATTTATATCTCTGGATAATAACATTTTTAAAATTCATACTTAAGTCGGGGATGATAACTATTTTCTGAAAGAAAACTCGCTATCCGGACTATTTTGTTGTGCTGAAACTACGGTCAATATTTCTCAGTCATGACATTACCGAATTATTTCTTTCTGATATATTAGGTATATGTTTGTTGGTGATAAGAAGAAATACGTTATAAGCTTGGGAGTAACTTGATTGGATTTTAATTAAATTTTGAAAACGGTTTGAAACTATATTGGTTTGAAAAATTTTATCAAATTTAAGAGTAAGTGATTGCTTTCAAATTTCCTGTCGTAATGTTAATGCTTGCTTAACTAAAATTTAGTAAAATTGCACTATTTTGTAGACCTAAAAATACTCATAAATATTTTCAATTTCTTTCTAACTATTAAATGTAACTAAATTCATAAACAAAACGATATGTTTGTCTTTCTTAATTTTTCCTCTTGTTTTTTTTTTTCGTTACTCATTTTTCTTTCATTAACGAGCAAGTTGTTTCATCTTGTAGATGAGTAATTTTCTCTAATTTTTTTACAATAGCTAAATGTTCAAATAAAAAAAAATTACCGTGTTGTTTATGATTAATTGACAACAAAAATTGAAATTCCTAAGCATAGAAAATGAAGGAAAATGTTTAATGCTTTTAAGTTAACTCGATGATGACTACCTCTAATCATTCTCTGAAACATTGATGATAAGCCTGTCCCTCTGATATAGCAGTATTACTCTTTAATTATTTAATATTGTTATGTATCTACTTCTGATACATTTATATATTTCTAGTTAATGAAGTAGACTGACTGATTTCAAAAATCTCTGGTTAATAACATTTTAAAAGTATAAGAGGTGATGAAAGATGTTTAATATTTATACTTAAGCCAAAAACGATAACTACTTTCTGAAAGAAAACTCGTTGGTGTGGGCTTCCTTGTTATGCTGAAACTACTGTCAATATTTGTTAGTCATGACATTACCGATTTATTTCTTTCTGATATATTATATATATGTTTTTTGGTGATAAGAAGAGATACGTTATTAGTATAGGAGTAACTTGTTTGGATTGAACTAAATTTTGAAAATGGTTTGAAATTATATTGGTTCGAATAATTTCATCAAATTTAGGGGTAAGTGATTGGTCTCAAATGACCTAACGCAATATTATTATTTGCTTAACTAGAATTTAGTATGATGATAGAAGTGGATGAAGGGTCTGTGTGACATTACCAAAAAGAGTTTTTATTATGACTAAAGATTTTAAGTACATAAAACTCCCCAGGTACATTACGTTTGATTCTAATGCTAAAACATTTGATTTATAAATTGATAAAAGATCTATGTAGTGTTGAAGTTGGTAGGTTGTTAAAAACTTTGAGATCAATTAACTTGAAATCACTTTGTTGCTGCATAGACCCTTCATCCACTTGTGTCATAAGCAATGTGATATATTTAAAAGTAAATGTGTAGTACAAAGTTCTCTTTAGGAACTAGAGACCAAATATCTTCAAGTATTAAAACCTTTAGTGTGTAAAATCTCAAAGCGAAGATCGTGGAACAATAATGCTAACACATTTAAAAAAATCTTAATTCAATTTTAATTATACAACATAACAAAGCTTCCAAGCAGTAGAATATTTCAAGAATATTTGTTTGAAATCTAACCCTATGAAGTCCAAATGTTAATTGTGATTCTGTCTTAATTTTTCCTCTTATTTATTTTTCCTAACTCCTTTTGACGTAGATAGACTTGAAATAAATGTGGCTTATGACATTCTATAGTTTTAATGGTAAATAATTCTTTGAATGTGTGTACCATAAATTGTTACTCCTTTCCTTAAAGAGAAATCAAAATTGTTCCATTTTACTTGTGAATGAGTAATTTTCTAGAAATGTCTAAATGATAAAATTATACAGTTTCATTTTATGATTAACCGACAACAATAATTGAAATTTCTAAGCATATAAAATTAAGGAAAATGTTTAAAACTTTTACTTAATTCAATGATGACTAACTCTAATCATTCTCTCTGAAACATTGATGATAAGCCTGTCCCGCTGATAAAACAGTATTATTGTTTGATTATTTAGTCGTATGTACCTAATTCTAATGCATTTATATATTTCTAGTTAATGAGGAATAAGCCGGACTGATTTCAAAAATTAAAATTTCTGGTTGATAACATTTTTGAAGTATAAGAGGTGATGAAAGGAAGTTTAAAACTTTTTTTCCAGTCAACACTGAACTATTTTCCGAAAGAAAACTCACTAGTGTGGACTATATTGTTATCCTGAAACTGCCGTCAATTTTCGTTACTCATGATATTACCAATTTATTTCTTTCTGATATGTTATGCATTATGTTTGTTGGTGATAAGAAGAAATACGTTACAAGCTTAGAAGTACCTTGTTTGGATTTTAACTAAATTTTGAAAATGGTTTGAAACTATGTTTCTGATATATTATGTATATGTTTTTTGGTGATAAGAAGAGATACGTTATTATTATATAGGAGTAACTTGTTTGGATTTAACTAAATTTTGAAAATGGTTTGAAATTATATTGGTTCGAATAATTTTATCAAATTTAAGGGTAAGTGATTGCTCTCAAATTTCCTAATGTAATGTTAATGTTTACTTAACTAGAATTTAGTATGGTGGCACTGTTTCTGTGAACCTAACAGTAATCATAAACATATCCAATTCGTTTCTATCTATTCTGTACCTCAATTCATAAGCAATACGATATGTTTAAAAAAAGTGTGTAGTTGCAAAGTTCTGTTTAGGAATTAGTGACTAATTGTCTTCAAGTATTAAAATTTTTTGTGTATAAAATCTCAAAGTGAAGATGGTTGAACAAAAATATTAATAAGTCATAAAAAGAATTCTTAATCCAATCCTAATTATGCTATATAAATAGCCTAATTAGTATTGGATTAAGAATTTTGTATGATTTATTTAGAATTTTTGTTCCACCTTCTTCGCTTTGAGATTTTATACACCAAAGATTTGTTTGACATTGTATAAAACAAATATTTTTGAATTACTCTACTTCTTGAAGGATTTGTTATCAAAGGCTTCAAGAAGTCGAATATTTGTTTTATAAAAATGGCCATAGTGTGTTATTCACAAATTTGTTTTTAAACTGTATGTAATTTTTCATAATAGTTTTGCTTACAAGGACACAAATACACTATATGAAATCTAACGTATGTTAGTCTAATTGTTAATTATGGTTTTCTCTTTATTTTTCATCTTGTTTATTTCTAGTCTAGATAGACATGAAATAAAGGTGGCTTATGCCATTCTATAGTTTCAATGGTGAATAATTCTTTGAAAGTGTGTAACATAAATTGCTACTCCTTTCTTTAAAGAGAAATCAAGGTTGTTCAATTTTTTTTGTAGATGAATACTTTTCTCTAATTTTTCTATCTTGGCGAAATGATCAAATCATAAAATTATACAGTTCCGTTTTTTATTAACCAACAACAAATACTGAAATTCCTAAGCATAGAAAGTGGAGGAAAATGTTTAACAATTTTAATTAATTTAATGATGACTACCTCTAATCATTCTCTAAAACATTGATGATAAGCCTGTCCCTCTGAAAATACAGTATTACTGCTTGATTAATATTTTTATGTACCTACTTCTAATACATTTATATATTTCTAGTTAATAAAGATTAGACGGACTGATTCTAAAAAATTAAATTGTTGGTGATAAGAAGAAATACGTCGTAACTTTATGAGTACCTTTATTGGATTCTAACTAAATTTTGAAAATGTTTTGAAATACTATTGGCTTGAACAATTTTATCAAATTTAAGTGTAAGTGATTGCTTTCAAATTTCCTATTGTGATGTTAATGCTTACTTAACTAGAATTTAGTACGATGTCAGTGTTTTTGCGGACTAAGGTTACTCGTCGGTTAGACCAGCAGCTCAGGCCTATAACAAACAAGTGGGACTGTATTTCCAAAATGCTAAATATTTACTAAAAATCGAATAACTTAAATTAGGTCGAAAACTTGCCAGATTTAGCTGCTTTGATGTTCGGATGTTCCTGATGTTTTTAACTAGATTAGGTAGGACGAGTAGGGAAGGAAACAGTTTTCAACACAATACGTCTAAACTCGGATATTCCACTAAGATAAACAGTATTGCAATTCACTTCAAATTTCAACTAATTTTAAACAATATGCGGGAGCTACTAACGTTTGAGTTGTGAGCGAGAATCTAACTCGTTTCTACTATGGCTCACACTAAATAACTTTTTGTCTCTCTTTTTATCATATTTTTTAATCCTAAATTAAATTTCTAATTTCCCAAATAAATTTCTAATGGCGCGTCACCACTCATAAATATTTTCAGTTCCTTTCTAACCATTCTATGTAACCAAATTCATAAGCAAGAGGATGTTTAAAAGGGAGCGTGTAGGTACAAAGGTCTGTTTAGGAATTAGGGACTAATTATCTTCAAGTATTAAAATTGTTAGTGTATAAAATTTCAAAGCGAAGAAGGTGATCAAGAATGATAATAAATCATAAAACGAATCTTAGTCTAATACTAATTATGCAATATAACAAAGCCTTCAAAGAGTGGAATATTTCAAAAATATTTGTTTTATATAACGTCAAATATTGTCCACTGTGTGGTGTTCACATATTTGTTTTTAATTTGTATATAATTTTTTTAAATAGTTTTGCTTACGGGTACAAAAACAAATTATTATTTAAAATTTTTCTTATTGTAGACTAAATGTTAATTATGGTTATCTCTTAATTTTTGAGGGCCATTCTACACTTTTAATGGTGAAGAAGTCCTTGAAGTATGTAATAAAAATTGTTACTAGAGAAAACAAAGTTGTTCCATTTTTCTTGTAGATGAGTACTTTGCTTTAATTATTCTATCCTAGCGTAATGCTCAAATGATAAAATTATATTTTAAATAGTTTTGCTTACGAGTAAAATCAAACTAATATTTGAAATCTGACCTATTGTAGACTAAATGTTAATTATGGTTTTCTCTTAATTTTTGAAGGCCATTCTACACTTTTAATGTTGAAGAAGTCCTTGAAAGTATGTAACAAAAATGGTTACTCCTTTCCTTAAAGACAAATCAAAGTTGTTCAATTTTTCTTGTAGATGAGTACTTTTCTTTATTTTTTCTATCCTAGCGAAATGTTCAAATGATAAAATTATACAGTTTCGTTTTTTATTAACCAACAGTGAAATTCGTAAGCATAGAAAGTGGAGGAAAATGTTTAATAATTTTAATTAATTTAATGATGACTACTTCTCTAATCATTCTCTGAAACATTGATGATAAGCCTGTCCCGCTGATAAAACAATATTACTGTTTGATTATTTAATATTTTTATATACCTACTTCTAATATGTTTATATATTTCTAGTTAATGAAGATTATACTGACTGGATTCAAAAATTTAAATCTCTGCTTAAAAAAATTTTTGAAGTATAAGAGGTAATGAAATTTGTTTAAAACTTTTACTTACGTCAACAATTAGCTATCTTCTAAAAGAAAACTCTCTGGTGAGAACTTTTTTGGTATGCTGAAACCAGATGCATAAGCAATACGATGTGTTTAAAAGTAAGTGTGTAAGTTATCTTTATTAACTAGGGACTAATTATTCTCAAGTATTAAAATATTTAGTGTATAAAATTTCAAAACGAAGAAGGTGGAATAAAAATGCAAATAAGTTATAAAAAATTCTTAATCCAATTCTAATTATGGTACATAACAAAGCCTTCAAGCAGTAGCATATTGCAAAAATATTTGCTGTATACGTCAAAAATTATCGATTGTGTGTTGTTCAGAAATTTGTTTTTAAACTATGTGTTTTTTAAAAATAGTTTTGCTTACACAGAAATACATTATTTGAAATCTATCATTGTAGTCTAAACAATGTTAATAGAAGTTCCCTATGTTTATTTTTTGTAACTCATTTTGACGAAGACAGACTTGAAATAAAAATGGTTTATGCCATCCTATAGATTTAATAGTGAATAATTCTTTGAAAGTGTGTAACATAAATTCTTACTCCTTTCCTTGACGAGAAATAAAAGTTGTTCCATTCTTCTTATAAATGAGTACTTTCTCTAATTGTTCTATTCTAGCCGAATGTTCAAATGATAAAATTATATAGCTTCGTTTATGATTAACCGACAACAAAAACTGAAATTTCTAAACATAGAAAATGAGGAATAATGTTTGATACTTTTACCTAATTCAATGATGACTACCTTTAATCATTCTCTGAAACATTGATGATAAGCTTGTCCCTCTGATAAAACTGTATTGCTGTTTAATTATTTAATATTTTTATGTACCTACTTCTAATGCATTTATATATTTCTAGCCAATGACGATTATTTATTAGACTGACTGATTTCAAAAATTTATATCTACGGATAATAACATTTTTAAAATTTATACTCAAGTCAAGTATGATAACTATTTTCTGAAAGAAAACTCGCTATCCGGACTATTTTGTTGTGCTGAAACTACGGTCAATATTTCTCAGTCATGACATTACCGAATTATTTCTTTCTGATATATTACGTATATGATTGTTGGTGATAAGAAGAAATACGTTATAAGCTTAGAAGTACCTTGATTGGATTTTAATTAAATTTTGAAAACGGTTTGGAACTATATTAGTTTGAAAATTTTTATCAAATTTAAGGGTAAGTGATTGCTTTCAAATTCTCTGTCGTAATGTTAATGCTTGCTTAACTAAAATTTAGTAAAATTGCATTGTTTTTGTAGACCTAAAAATACTCATAAATATTTTCAATTTCTTTCTAACTATTCAATGTAACCAAATTCATAAACAAAACGATATGTTTGTCTCTTAATTTTTCCTCTTGCTTTTTTTTTCCGTTATTCATTTTTACGAAGATAGATATGAAATAAATTTGGATCATGCCATTCTATAGTTTTAATAGTGAATAATTCTTTGAAAGTGTGTAACATAAGTTGTTACTTCTTTTAATAACGAGAAATCAAAGTTGTTTCATCTTTGTTGTAGATGATTACTTTTTTTTAATTTTTCTACCCTAACTAAATGTTCAAATATAAAAAATATACCGTTTTGTTTATGATTAATTTTCAACAAAAATTGAAATTTCTATGCACTGAAAATGAAGGAAAATGTTTAATATTTTAGTTAACTCAATGATGACTACCTCTAATCATTCTCTGAAACATTGATGATAAGCCTGTCCCTCTGATATAGCAGTATTACTCTTTAATTATTTAATATTGTTATGTATCTACTTTTAATACATTTATATATTTCTAGTTAATGAAGATTAGACTGACTGATATATTATGTATATGTTTTTTGGTGATAAGAAGAGATACGTTATTATTATATAGGAGTAACTTGTTTGGATTTAACTAAATTTTGAAAATGGTTTGAAATTATATTGGTTCGAATAATTTTATCAAATTTAGGGGTAAGTGATTGCTCTCAAATGACCTACCGCAATATTATTATTTGCTTAACTAGAATTTAGTATGATGACAGAAGTGGATGAAGGGTCTATGTGACATTTCCGAAAAGAAACGAGTTTTTTTTTTGACCGAAGATTTTAAGTACACAGAACTCCCCCAGGTACACTACGTTTGATTCGAATGCTAAAACATATGATTTATAAATTGATAAAAGATCTATGTTCTGTTGAAGTTGGTAGGTTGTTAAAAACTTTGAGATCAATTATCTTGAAATCACTTTGTTGTTACATAGACCCTTAATCCACCTGTGTCTACAAGTATTTTCAACTCCTTTCTAACTATTCTATATAACCAAATTCATGAGCAATGCGATATGGTTAAAAATAAATGTGTAGTACAAAGTTCTCTTTAGGAACTAGAGACCAAATATCTACAAGTATTAAAATCTTTAGTGTATAAAATCTCAAAGCGAAGATTGTGGAACAATAATGCTAACACATTAAAAATAATCTTAATTTAATTTTAATTATGCCACATAACAAAACCTCCAAGCACTAGAATATTTCAAGAATATTTGTTTGAAATCTAACCCGTTGAAGTCTAAATATTAATTGTGATTCTGTATTAATGTTTAATCTTATTTATTTTTTCTAACTCCTTTTGACGTAGATGGACTTGAAATAAAAGTGGCTTATGGCATTCCCTAGTTTTAATGGTGAATAATTCTTTGAAAGTGTGTAACACAAATTGTTACTCCTTTCCTTAAAGAGAAATTATAGTTTTTCCATTTTTCTTGTAGATCAGTACTTTTCTCTAATTGTTATATACTAGCGAAATGTTCAAATGATAAAATTATACAGTTTCGTTTTTTATTAACCAACAACAAATATCGAAATTCCTAAGCAGAGAAAGTGGAGGAAAATGTTTAATAATTTTAATTAATTCAATGATGACTACCTCTAATCATTCTCTGAAACATTGGTGATAAGCTGAAAATACAGTATTACTGCTTGATTATTTAATATTTTTATGTACCTACCTCTAATGCATTTATATATTTTTAGTTAATAAAGATTAGACCAACTGATTTCAAAAATTTAAATCTATGAGTAATAAAATTTTTGAAGTATAATAAGAGATGAAGGATGTTTGAAACTACTAATTATTCTATCCTAAAGAAATGTTCAAATGATAAAATAACATAGTTTCATTTATGATTATTCAACAACAAAATTTGAAATTCCTAAGCATAGAAATTAAGGAAAACATTTAACACTTTTAGTTAGTTCAATGATGCCTACTTCTAATCATTCTCTGAAACATTGATGATAAGTCTGTCCCTCTGATCAAACACTATTACTGTTTTATTATTTAATATTTTCATGTACCTACTTCTAATGCATTTATATATTTCTAGTTAACGAATATTAGACTGACTGATTTCAAAAATATAAATCTCTTAATACATTTTTTAAAGTGTAAGAGGTGGTGAAAGATGTTTAAAACTTTTACCTAAGCCAACAGTGATGACTATTTTCTGAAAGAAAACTCGCTGGTGAGGACTTTTTTGTTATGCTGAAACTACTGTCAATATTGTTAGTCAAGACATTACCGATTTATTTCTTTCTGACATATTATGTATATGTTTGTTGGTGATAAGAAGAAATACGTTATATGTTTAGGAGTACCTTGTTTGGATTTTAACTAAATTTTGAAATTGTTTTAAATTATATTGGTTTATATAATTTTATTAAATTTATGGGTTAGTCATTGCTCTCAAATGTCCTAACGTATATATGCATTGTTAATGTTTGCTTAACTTGAATTTAGTATGATGGCACTGTTTTTGTCGACCATAAATCTTTTCAATTCCATTCTAACTATTCTATGTAACCAAATTCATAAGCAAAACGATATGTTCAAAAAGAAAGTATGTGGGTAAAAAGTTACTAATTATCTTCAAGTATTGAAATCTTTAGAGTATAAAATCTCAGAGTGAAGAATTTGGAAGAAATCAAAGAAATTCTTAATCCAATTCTATTTATGCTACATAACAAACAGTGGAATATTTCAAAAATATTTGTTTCATACAAAGTCAAAATTCGTCCGTTGTGACTTAATATTTAATCTTTTCAACAAAATTGGTATTTGTTGTTGTGTGACATTTCACTGCAATTGATCGTCGAAGTCAATACCAAAAGTAATTTGAGTAAACCGTTTCAAAATTCTCAAGTAGTAGAGCTGACAAAAAAATTATGCAGAGGTAAGTTAAATCGCGTTTTTAATTATTTTTTCAACACAACGCTGGCAGTATGTTTTGCGGACGTCCCTACATAAATAGGACATACGTTTAGAAACTACATAGATAAACGTCTTTTTAGAACATGTATTTTCTCCATGAAAATAAGGTTGGATAGATAAACGACAAATATATTTTTTAATTGAAGACCTAAGTGGATAAAGGTGTTATGTCACACTTTTAAAGTTTTGAGTAAATGAAACAAAACGGTATTGAATTGGAACTTATTTATTTTGTCTTCGATTCAAATGAATAATACCTCATAAAATAGATAAATTTGGGTTATGTTCTTTTGTTTACACTAATATTAAAGAACAATATCAAGCTGTTATGAAACTAGATTTTCCTGTCCAAAACTGTGTACATCCACTAAAATTACTGGTTGTATGTATGACATGGCGCCTTTATAATTAAAAAGTTTCTATAAAATATTACAAATTTAGAATTCACCGTTTATTGGGTGTTAAATCTATATCAGGGGTGTTCAAAAATTGCATAAAGTATTTTTTTAAAAAAATGCGACATAACACCTTTATCCACTTAGGTCTTCAATTATAATTCTCCTCTTTGAAGTACTGATGTAAAAAGTACAGCCCTATAATTAATAGTTATTTATGATGCAAGTGTTAAAAATGACTTTTTATTTTGTGAGTGGAGAAGTTTGCTCGTAAGCGAGTGGAGCAACTCCACGTACAAAATAAAGTCATTTTTAACACGTGTATCATACAATGTTTTTTCTACAAACACCATTAAAAGAACAATAAAGTTTCTTTAAAAAGATTTCAAATCCTTTTAATGGTTACCTCATAATTCTAGTAGTTTGTAGGATTTATGAAATAAATAAATCAAGTTTGTCCGTTGTTTGACACATGCTTGTCAAATGTGAAAAACTATTGCTATATGATGAGTTGCAATATTAATTATAGTCCAGAAGGAAGCGAATCGATTCCTCAAGAAATTGAAGAAGCAGCTACAAGGGCAACTTTAGATTTGTTGCCTACAAAATCCAAAAAACAATATGAATTAGCGTACAAATGCTTTGTGGAATGGTTCGATCGGAACAATGTTGCAGGCAAGTACAGTGAAAATGTAATGTTGTCCTATTTCGAGCAAAATTCTAAAATTTGGAAGTCTTCGACGCTTTGGGCACATTTTTCAATGATAAAGGCTATGTTAAATGTCAAGAACAATCAAGATATAAGTATGTTTTATAAACTCATCGAATTTTTGAAGCGCAAAGGAGAAGGATATCGTCCAAAAAAATCAAAAATTTTTATACGCCAAAATATTGCAGAGGCGCCAGATGACAAGTATTTGATGTTTAAAGTAATTGCTGTAATGGGTATACTAGGCGCGTGTCGCCGTGAAGAACTTTGTCAAATGAGTTTAAACAATATTGAGGATTTGGGAAATACACTAGTGGTAAACATTCCAGATAGCAAGACTAGAGTTTCAAGAACCTTTACTGTTATTACTGAGACTTATATTGACTTATATCATAAGTACTTAGCATTACGTCCAGCTCATGTCAACCACCTACGTCTTTTTATTAAATACAGTAGTAACAAATGTACGATTCAACCTGTTGGAATAAATATTTTTGGAGAGATGCCTACAGATATTGCAAGATTTTTGAAATTACCAAATAGTGAACTTTACACCGGACATTGTTTCCGTCGGGCATCCGCTAGGTTGTTAGCAGACTCTGGTGCAAATTTATGTACATTGAAAAGACATGGAGGATAGAAAAGTTCGAGTATTGCAGAAGGATACTTGGAAGATTCGTTAGAAAACAAAAAGAGGATTGCTTGTCACATTCTTCCAAATAATTGGCCCTTCTTCTAACGATTCAGAAATAGAGCATATCAATAGTATTTCCTCCACTGCTTACTGCTTCAAGTTCAACTTCAACAATTTCTTCTTGTGAAGTAGCTTCCTCACAAGGGATAAATATTACTAATTGCTCCAATTGTACAATTAATATAAATACTTCTAAATAACTTGTAATTTTTTGTTAATGAATGTCATTATGACAAACGACTTGTCATTTTACTTTTTGCACTAGTGTTAAAAGTAAATCATGTGATCATTTTTAACGCGAATTTATATAATATTACATTTTTAATTCAAGTATGCCGTGTTAAAAATTTTGTTTTTAATGGTGTTTGTAGAAAAAATATTTTTTTGCATTTTTAGAGAAATAAAATTATTCTTCTAAATTGCCCGAATAATTTTCAACTAAAATATTATGAACAACGGAGGAAGACATGCCATTTAATAAGTATATACATATAAACTAGATCTTGATTATCAAATTTTATTCGCCTGCAAATTTGTGGGCTGTTAGTTTTACGTGTACCTACCTGTGTTAAGACAAATGATTAATGTGACTTAGACCTAGATATATTTTAGAAGACATACTTTCTGCGTGAAAATATTGGTAGATGTATACAGGGTGATTTACCATGACATGCGGAAAATAAAATGATGTACTAGTCTTCTATGCCCCTGGAAAATTTTAGAGTGATTCGAGGTAATTTAGTGATTTTTGTTCCATTAAAACTTGCAAAGATACGCTACTGTTACTTGTCTGTGGTCAGTATAGAGCAATGAACTTACTTAGGAAAGAACGTATTCGGAGATGTTTACATTTCCTTAATTGGCATAAAAACAAGCTAGCGCGTGAGGTCAAAGTACCGCGTTTTTTGCTATCGGTCGAACAATCAGGACACCGGCAGGTAAAGAGTGCCGAAAAAGTTTAGTGTTTTTGTGTTATCGACGGGTTTGTGTAAATATCTCTTATATCTACTTGTTGTAGAGTTCACTAGCATAGGGTCAATGTCTTCTCGACGTATTATGCTATTTTTGTAGTGTGATCTGATTAAAACCAAAGTCACTTCTACCCTCTCCAGCTTTGCTATCAATCGCAAGTCTGATAAGTGGGAGGGGAAGTGATTTGATTATATCGTGTTACGTCAGATTGGTTAACGTCATTAGCGGCGCATTTCTATAAAAAAAATAAGGTAATTTTTTTGGTCATATTTTTCTCTATGCCGCAGAGGTTAGGCGTGGCTGTCAGCTTGTCAGACTTGGGAAAAGTTGGAAATGTGAGATATAAGTTGTCAATTTTTTATTTTGGTGGGAAAAATTTTTTTTTGGATTTTTCCCACACGCTCATCAATTCTTTGGGAAATTATTATTTACTTATTTACAGAGTTGGCTTCTTAAGTTTATAAATTTGGCAAATTTGAAAAATAACCCCCCAAAAAGTTGGCTCGCTACGCCCTTGTTTCGAAAATTTGATGTGACTGGTGTTTGGAGCATTTATTTCAAACAGTATATTCCAACGGTTAATTTTAAATTATCTCCGAGAAATTACAATTAATAGTACTGGTTAAGGTTATAATTAGAAGCAATTCAAACAAAATAAAGTAGCGTGTGCTAATGACTAGCTGATCTAGTCTGAGAGCGGGGATTTCGTGGGTTCACTTTTTATATGAGTAAGAGGCTGAATCAATATCTTCACAGTACCCTATCAAACCAGTTTGCTTCCCTATCCAGAGGTAGCTTAATATGAGGTATTATAAAAGGGCGCCATCCGCAGAAAAATTGAAGCTGCGCCTAACCTCCGAATTAGTGAAACTGACCGCCGTGGATAGGTCTGATCGTGTTTAAGACAGACAAGACAAAGATAAAAAAAATAAATTCAAAGATAAAACATCGGCAGCTACTGAAAGCGGCTGGAACCTCCCTACCCGGTGGATCTTTAAAGCCGAAGAGAGCACTAAATTTTGTGCCACAATGGCACTAAACGTAATCCGATCTCAACTTGCTTTGTTTTTTAGGGTGCAATATATATCGTTGAAATTTTGAAATTGTGAAATGTTGAAATTTTTACTTCTTTTCAATGGTTCGATTACAAATTGTAAGTAATCATAAAATAAACAACTTGTTGTGCCAAAGCGATACTAAACGTAATCCGATCTCAACCAAAACCTTTTCAGATCTTATGGAGCAAGAAACTGGAGAAGAAACCCTCATGCAAAGTTTCATTCAAATCCATTTAGTAGTTTCGCCGCTATCGTGCAAACACATACACACACTCACACACACACACACACACACACACACACACACACACACACACACACACACACACACACACACACACACACACACACACACACACACACACACACCCGCGCGCGCACACATTGACATTTTTCAAAAACCACTTTTTTGGATGCCTAGGACCTCAAAACGTAAAGATCTGATGTTATCTCAATTTTCGATTTGGACCAATTTTAATAACCTCCCACAATTTTGTGGTCATATCACAAATAGAACAAGAAATATTCTCAATTATTATAATGCTTAATTTTAAAATGACAAAATGTGCAAAAAATATCAAACACTAGGTCTTGTGGAAAATGAATAAACAAGTTACTTGATGAAATTATAACACAATTTAGAGTTCAACAGTAATCATGAAAAATGTTTTTATGCATTAAATGTTAACACAAACGATAAATGAAAAATTTCACTTTGTCACTAAACCTTGATAATAATGGACACTGGGTGATGGATCCTGGCGAGCACCGGCAGTCTTTACCAATAGTTTCGTAAACACAGGCGGCCCCTCAATGTGCTATAATGCCTAGGTAATCTGAATAACGTTAGAGTTTTGCTGTGTGTTGAGTTGACTCGAATAAACTAAACTTGACTGGACTATGAAGCTATAATTTCAAGCAGGCATTTAACCATCTAAATTAAACTGTATGATTTCCCGGATCGTTGCAATCTCTTGACTTTATACTCGCTGGGATAAGAGCACTCGATGTTGACGGATATTATCAGTGGATGATTAACTAATTGTAAGTTTACGTAGGACAACGTAAATTAAACAAATATCGTATAATTGAGACCATATAAATCATCCATGTGAATCAACGGCAAATAATTTCAAATAATTATATTGCAAAACTGAGTAACTGGATTAGTAAATTAACAGCCAAGCTGAGTAACTGGCTTACTAATTTACTAGTCAAATAACGTAGCTTTGCCTCTGATATTTGAATGCGCAGTGGTCAAGTCTCCTTCCACCGCTAGGAGCTCATTTATTCATTTTGTATTAGTGCCATACGCATCGGTACAGTCGATACTATTTTGTTCACCCCCGTGATTAGTAATTTTTTTTTAAACATGCCGTTTACGAGCAAACTAAAACATAAAGTGTTGTCTGGACAAAGTCGGGAAATTATAAACAATGTATTAAAATTTATGAAGGAAGAAGCAGAGGCTGGAGTTTCCATATCTCAAAGGTATGTAGGTACTGTGTTACAGTAATTATTGTAGTTTAGGTTGTAGAATTGTATTGTATTTTATAATCATTGGGTAGTTTACATTGAGTTTTAAATACGCTGTGTTACTTTCATTCGCCGTAATTATTTTTATTCGCTATTTTACTTCCACATCCAGTGGAAATATAGTAACGCATTTTTTTTTAATTTTCAATGTTCAAATAGGCTTAAAATGTCATTAAACATCGATATTTTAAGTTTGAACAAAAAAATCTGTCTGTCTTTTTGTGTGCACGATTACTTTGGAACCGTTTAGATATTGACATGCAATTTGGTACACGCATGTATTTTAACAAGATGTGGAACTGGATTATATCTCGATCTTATTACGTTAAAAAGTTGGGGGATAAATTAGGGTAAATGGGAGGTAAGTAGGTAAATCAAGCAAGTAAAAGTCCATAAAATTGGTATGTGTATATAAGAGAAGCTAAGTTCTTAAAAAAATTTCTGGCATTACACACCCCCATTACCACCCCCACACTAATATTATTGTGATTAAATGTGTATACAAGAACCAAAGGCCTCATTTTTTTTTACTTCATCCACGACCACTTATGTATTAGTGTTTTGTATCTATATAGCCACAAAGAAGTTCCCTTAACAGTGCTTCCTAACTATGTTTGCGTTTATATAATAAATACATCGATGTTTTATATTGTAATTATTTCGAAAATAATTATTTATGTAGGATTAGCATAACAATTTATTTATTTCAATATTTAAAGACTCAAATTTATCGAAATTGGATAATTTAGATTAAGACCTAAAATAGTCATTTTAGGTCTTTATGGGAAATGAACATATTCGTTTTGACTGTGAAAACGCCAGGAATAATTACGTGCGCTCGCTAGCGCAATTCCACACTTTCTCATTGCGTCGCAAATCATGTCTGCACCGTTTTAGAAATGGTCAACAATCGTCTTCATATACAAAAATCATTATAGGATGGATTTATACCACTTTCCAACTTATCCTTCAAGAGCTTACGGGACTGTATTATTTTCTTTAGCGCTCACATTATTAGTTCCATTTTAATTATGTATAACTGCTGAACAAATTGCGTTGTGAACAAAAGCAGTGATGTTCAGTTTAGGACATACATCTATTGCCTCAAATAAATTTTTATTTGTACACTCGGCATGCACATACTGGATTGTAAATATGTAGATTCGAACAAAAAGTTGACTTCATCATATTTTTAAGTTCTAAAAACTAAATTCCATACAATATTTAATTTATTTCTGGTACTCTTTGATAGGGCAGCTGACAGGTAATATTAAACAGTGTAAGGTACCGTTAATTTTGAAAAAACTTTACTGCCGCTACTTTACATCATTTTAATCTTACAATACCGCTTCATTATTACCCATAGTATTGAACGTCTTGGTAGATTTGGGGTAAGATCGTATCAATAGCTGATATTACCGTAATTCTCCCTTGACGTTTAATATCGCAGATCCGCAAATATTATACTATATGTATTTTAAACCATTTATAGTGAACTCAGCAAACAAGGATGGCATCGTCTGAAAGTTTTTGCAACGTCTTTTTTATATTAAAAACTGCAAAGTTTACTTGTTTAGCTCATACGTTTATTAATGATTAATTGATTAAACAAAGAAAAATTAAGGTAACTTTTTGCCAGAAAAGCCAATAATTTGTATTTTTTCACTAAATAAAATAAAAAACAGAAAAATCACGAATATTTCTACCAAAAATGTATCTTCAATTTTCAATTTCACAACTAAATGTCAAAAAATAAAGCAAACTCTCTCAGTCGATCGGCGCCACTGGTACCAGAATTTTAATTTAGAAAGATTGTCATATGGATTAAACTTCGATTATCATTTTGATAATGTAATAGTAAATGCATCAACGAATTACGAGGAGGCTTGTCAGCTTATAGGTGGTGGAGGCCCCCTTCTCCTGGGGTGGCACAAAAAAAAGCAAAGAAGCAAAGTGTGTCTTCACACTTTCTAAATAAGAATGTCGGCATTTTGTTACTCTAATTAATTAGCAAGTAATTAAAAAAATAATTCTGACATACTACTAATAATACTTGTTCGTTCAAAGCAGTTGCTTTAGAAAAAATTCCATCCATCATATTGGAGTTGCTATTTTGAATTTTTTTGTTTTGACTCCAGATTCGAAATCAGCAAGTCCAAAAATATAAGTATACTACCTAAAGAGTTAAATTTTTCCTCATCTAATGTACTAGACTGTGAAAGCCGTTTAAATTGCAATTTTTTTTCAAAATATAAATCGTTTGTTATTGAATGTTTATGACAAAAAACAACAATCGTACAGGCTGAACAGATAAACTTTGTAGTTTTTAGTATAAAAGGTATGTTTCAAAGGGTTTCCGAAAATCTCATTTTTGATCGTCGGGTTCCGAGGTTTTGCTGTTTTTAGGCCCCCATCGACTCCACTATTAGGCCCGCTTAGAGCAGATTCGAACATTGAATGCAATGCAACACGCGCCTGCTCGAATAAATTTGCAGTTGATGTCCTAGATTTCAAAAATGCCAAACACAGATTCATAGAAATTATAAATATCGTTCCAGATGCAACTGTTTTATATGATAGATAGATAGATGTTTATTTGACTACGTTATATACATATCATACATTTGTAGCAAGTCAACAATACTGATATTTCAGTTGAGTAAGCTTAAAATTAAAAACATGATTTGCTAGACAAAACATTTTTAAAATAGGCACATACTAAAAAGGAATTTTTTTTTTAAATACAAAGAATAATGTTAATTACATAAAAACAAATAGACGAATACTACATTTACAGTCAGTAGTTTACACAATAGTCACTAGTTCATAATAATATATAAAAGATAAAAAGATTTAAAATGGTTTAAAATCTGTGAGTATCCGCCACACTAACATACAGTATATAAGTTGATATCAAGTTCACGTTTCAATGCAGAGGATCCGAAAACGAACACTTCAATAGAAAACAATGTGAAAATATCATGGGACAACAAGTAAGTACAATTTTATGGAATGCATTTCTAGATGAGTTACTTAATTTGACGAGTACTTTCTTCTCAGGCAGCATTATCAAAACTTCGTTTTGAAACGTTTGGTCCATTGTACATTTCGTGATTAAATACATCAATTCTTCCTGGTGGTGGTGATTTAAGTAATTTTAAACAAAGCGGGGAGCTAAGCTTAAAACTTTGTGTTAGAAAGTTTTATGCCTGGTAACCAGCATTATTTAATTTAATTATAAGTCTGCAATTATATAGACGTATCCTTTTTCTCATTACAAACATGTCAATAATAAGATTGAAACCTTGATGACGCTAATACTGAGGTAATTTCTAAACGACGCCATAATGCCAAATTCGTTGTAATTTCAAGCCAGGTTAACATTTGCTCATGAACAATATTTAAAATTCAGTTGTAAGCATTCCACATTCGACCCCCATCATTGAGAAGAGCACGATGAAACGGGAAAGTTTTTGTAGAATTTTACTGCAATTCAAAATATCCCTAAAAAAACTGTAACTGTTTTCTTTTTGAAGTACTAAACAAAAATGTATATCTCTCCTAGTCTATATTTTTTATATTAACAGGCTACGGTGAAGTCTAGGGAAAGGTTTTACGTTTCACATGTTTCTGGGCACATGAAAATTTTTGTGGCGATATAGCACGTATATCTCCCACGATTTTCGACACATTTTATTGAATTTTCAGCCTTCTATATTAGTACTTAAACCATTCTTCACCGTACTCATTTTTTTTTTAAATAGTTTTACTTCCACATCCAGTGGAAATATAGTAACGCAAAAAAAATGGAAACTTTTTTTTGTTCAAATGGGCTTAGAATGACAGGAAACGTCGAGATCTTAAATTTGTGCAAAAACTGTCTGTCTGTAACTTTTTTGTTGGCACGATTACTCTGACACCGTTTAAGATATTGACTTGAAATTTGGTACACATATTACCTACTTAAATGAGATCTGGAACTAAATTATATTTTGATCTTATTCCGTTGAGGTAAACTAGGATAAATGGAGGTAAATAGGTAAATCAAGCAAGTAAGAGTCCATAAAATTGGTATTTAGTATATCTAAAAGAAGCTAAGGTCTCACAAGAATTTTTGGCATGAGCCACCTCCATTACCACACCCCATTATTAAAAGGGGTGAAAAAAATAAAATTGTGTTTAGTGTGTGTACAAGAACCAAAGGCCTCAACATTTTTTAAAATTTATCCACCACCACTACCGTTGTGGGATATCGATTTATGGGTTTTTGAAGTAGAATATCATATTATTAAAGTTTCATAAACTATTATTTCCACATAGCGAATGCAATATAGTAATCACAATTTTTGTGAGAGACTGGATGGAAAATCTGGATGTGGAAGTAGTGATTCCTTGGGTAGCGGTTTTTTGATTTGGACAGAAGCGAAGTTGGTACATCAATTTCACAAATATATCCTCCATGGTCACTACCGGACTAGAAAAAAGACACCTACTGGGACAAAGACTATTTTTTCATATTCAATGTATATTTAAAATCTGTTATATGTAGCTTTAATATAGGTTTTAATTATATACAAGTTTAATATTTTTTACTCTATGCAATAAGTATTGTTGCTTTTTATTTTATAAAATAAAGCTGTTTTACTAATGTGGTTTGTTTTATTTTTAGACAACAAAGGCTAACCTCCTCGTGGTGTTGTCTGGTAACAGAAAATGAAATTATGTTTCAATAATAATTGACAAGATTAAAGATCCTAACAAATTTCATTTTCTGGCTAAGGTCTGAATATCTTATCACATTTTATCTTTTGCTTTTAACTATTTCAATATTATATCTACTCACTGTATATATGGAAAAAATATAATTAATTATCGAACACTTTGTGCACAGAATCTTATTTTTTTTTAGATGATGAAAGTTTTATAACTGTCACTAATTTATTAGAAACGATTGAATAATGGTTGCACTATTTTAGAAAATTCTTGATTTATTTTATTTATTTGTTTTATTATTATTGTCTAAATTGGTAGTAAGTTTTATGAATTATTATGAATTCGTGTCAATTAAATTTACGTTTAGCTGTATTATTGTAGAGCGTAAATGTTTTCAATTTTGGATATATTGTAGATAGATCATTTATATTTAGTCCCTTTGTTTATAGTAATATGTTATATACGACTATATATGATAGTCTTATATAACATATTACTATTTTAATTTTCTCTACAGAATTTGTATTTGTTTTTGTCTGATATTTCATGGTAAATAGTTCTCAACATTAACGCCAGAAATAGATTAAAGATGAAATTGAGTAAACCTTTGCAAATTTCTTCTAGAGCGGCAATAAAAAGTAGATGTAAAAATACAGTTTTCTTTGGATTATTGAAAATGCGTTAATTTTTGTGGATATAAACAATTAAAGTCAAATAACTTGAGACAATTTAATCCGGCGTGAAAGTTTAACCAGTATAGTGAATACTTCCAAAACTTATTATTTTTTCCAACTAGTTCTTCCGGAAATACATATAGTTATGTTACAAAACAGCAGAAAAGTAGACCAAACTTATTTTGACTTTAGCTCGACGTTGGAGCAGTTTATTAATGTAAGTAATATTTCCCCACGTTTCTTTTCAGTTTTCAAACTTCCGATTACAAATTCTTAAAATAATTAATTGTTGCATGGAGGGTCCAATTAATTCTGATAAGAAGAACGTTAGCCGAACTAGAACTCAAAAATGGAAAACATGGAGAAATTCAGCCGTTTCCGAGGTTACAATCTGTATGTAAAAAATTTCGACGATGACGTTGATCACAAGCGTCTTCTCAATGAATTTTCCCCTTATGGAAAAATAATTTCCATTAAAGTGATGAGGGGCGGAAATAGGAGTAGAAGATTTTGATTTGTCTGTTATGAGACATCCAGAGAGGCACATAGAGCAATAAAAAATATGAATGGTAGGGTGATAGGTACAAAACCTTTATACGTGGCATTTGCTCAGTGCAAGAAGGACCGTGAAGCATACTTAAGGTCAAAGTTTAATACCAGAAATTTGTACGGGCGAGAGGACGACTTTGTATCTACTCAAATATTATTCTCAGCAGAACATACGGCCCAAACCGAAACTACATCAAGCGATATTTGGCCAACTTCTATTAGGGCTATTTGGGAAAGAACGGCAACTGATTCTGGGACGACAGGTCAACCCCTAGCCACGTGCAGTGTCAGTGGTCCAGACAATTTCATAGATCAACATTTTACCGCTTTACCACAACGTTTATTTGCTGCAGAATTTACAAATCTTACCGAAACCTGCATAGTTCTCCACAGTCGTCCATTAATTTTTGATTTGGACAGAAGCGAGGTTGGTACATCAATTTCACGAATATATCCTCCATGGCCACTACTGGACTAGAAAAAAGACATCTACTGGGACAAACACTATTTTTTCACGTCGAATATTTTAACCTTAACATGTATACAGGGTGTAACCCGAAAAATTTTAACCATACATGCACCTTTAAATAAGAAGTCGATTTCTTAAAAAAAAATTTAATAAAAATCCAACACAGAAAAAATTACAAATTGATAAAAATACAAATTGATAAAAATGGTAATTTATTGAACTCTACTTAATTGAAGGACTGCTGTATAAAAAAAAATAAAAAAAAAATTTAAATTAAAAATTTTAATTTTAAATAGTAGGTTATTTTAACATTTCCATTAATTTGTGACTTTAACAATGTGTATCTTTTTCTGTGTTGGACTTCTATTAAACTTTCTTTTAAGAAGTCGACTTATTTAAAGGTGCATGTATGGTTAAAATTTTTCGGTTAAGTTGCGTTACACCCTGTATACCGGGTGTCAACGGAATAATTAGAGAAGCCATAGTTTCCAGAGTTTTCAAGATATAAGTCTTAAATTAGGCAGGGGTAATATATACAAAAAACGGCAAATTTTTCATAATTTGACACTTTTCTATCACTTTCGGTTTCCCCGGAAATGACCCAAGCTTTGATATTTTAAACGGATATATTATATGTTTTTACATTTTTGGATTCCGGAGACAATTTTAAGTATGACTGCGTAGTTTTAAAAATTTTTTTGAGCCTACTTGATTTTTTTTAGGGCTATTTTAATTTTTGCATCTAGAGTGCAGTGAATGCTCTTAAATCAATCAAATGGACTAAAACAATAAGAGAAAAATGTAAACGTGAGATTTTTCTAATTGGTTTAGTAGCTACGACAAACCAAAATTTCCGAAGTCACTGACTTGTAATTGTGTCAACTTTCTCAAATGACATCTTTTAGACATCTAGCAGTTAAATACAAATTTGGAACTAAAACTAGATCAGAACTAGAAAAAAATGTAAAAATATACAGGGTGTTACATTTAAAATTTCAAAGTTGAGGTCATTTCCGCGGAAACTGGAAGTGATGGAAAAGTGTAACATTATGAAAAATTTGCCGTTTTTGTTATATATTACCCCTGCCAAATTTAAACTCTGGAAACTATTGACATGTTGACACCCGGTAATTTAGGAATAAGTCTTTCGGTCGGTGTTTGCTAAAATCGAATTACAGCGTTTCGTAGTAATATGTGATTATTACACTTAACGCGCCAGACTTGCAATTTGTTGTAGTCTGGTCAATTTCCTTATTTTTAAAATAAGGATGTATAGAGGGTTGCTTCAGAGAGAAATTACGTTTAGTAAATACTCTGCCTTCTAGAAGCATATTTTTGAACATTTGCTGCCCATCTCAGGCTAACCAATTCGATTGTAGTGAACAGCGACCGCGAGATGGCGCCTTCGATTTATTTTGCATGTCGCAGTCTCAAGATTGTGAACATGTACCATGTCACCCGAAATCTCGTTGCCAGTCACTGCATGCCTACCTTGCACTGATGAGAGCCAACAGCTCGAAACTGCAGTCTGCAAGTGGTGTGCAGTGGCTGACACGAGAGTTCCTTTAATTTAGGAATAAGTCTTTCGGTCGGTGTTTGCTAAAATCGAATTACAGCGTTTCGTAGTAATATGTGATTATTACACTTAACGCGCCAGACTTGCAATTTGTTGTAGTCTGGTCAATTTTCTTATTTTTAAAATAAGGATGTATAGAGGGTTGCTTCAGAGAGAAATTACGTTTAGTAAATACTTTGCCTTCTAGAAGCATATTTTTGAACATATGTATATATATATATATATATATATATATATATATATATATATATATATATATATATATATATATATATTTATATATATATATATATATATATATACACAACGTGATTTATCATGATAGTTTTCAATGTGGGAAAGCCCCTGCAAAATTTTAGAGTGCTCCGTATATTAAAAATGGTTAAAACTTACGAGGATACGCTACTATTACGTGTCTGTGGTCAGTAATAGTTCGATGAACTTACTTGTGAAAGAACATATCGGAGATGTTTATATTTCCTTAATTGGCATAAAAAGTTAGGCTGGCGGGTGCGGTCAAAGTGCCGCGTTTTTTGATTTCGGTCGAACAATCAGGACACCGGCAGGTACAAAGTACCGCCGAAGTTTTGGTGTTTTTGTGTTATTGACGGATTTAAGTAAATATCTCGTATGTCTTTTTGTTGTAGTAGAGTTCACTAGTATAGAGTCAATGTCTTTTCGATTTATTTCTCTATTTTTGTAGTGTGATTTGATTAAAACCAAAAAGTCACTTCTACCCTCTCCAGCTTTGCTGTCGATAGTGTTAATCCCAAGTCTGATAAAGTGTATCACGTTACGTCGGATTGGTTAAAGCCATTGGCGGCGCATTTCTACAATAAAAATAAGGTAAATTTTTTGGTCATTTTTTTTTAATATTTCATTTTTTTATATCCTTTCGATGGGGACAACCTACTGATAAATTTTCCGCATGTCATGGTAGATCACCTTGTATATATATGTAAACGTTGTTATACAAAATTTTAATTTATTCTCTGTTTTATATATGTTTAATATTGTTTAGTATTGTTGCTATTTATTTTATAAAAACAAACTGTTTTATTAGTGCGGTTTGTTTCATTTTTGGACAACAAAGGCTAACCTCCTCGTGGTGTTGTCTGTGTTTTTATGATAAGTGACAAAATTACAGTTCTTAACAAATTTCATTTTCTGGCTAAGGTCTCAATTTCTTTTTTATTACATTTTATCTTTTGCCTTAACCAATTTCAATATTATATTTACTCGCTATACAGCGTGATCTACCAAGAAATGCGGAAAATAAAATGGTGTACTAGTCTTCAGTGTGTGCAAAATTTTAGAGGATTCTGAGGTAATTTACTATATTAAATTAATAGTAAATTTGCGAAGATACACTACTGATGTTGAGTAAGTCCTGATCTACTCCTGAATAGGTCGACGAACTTACTTGTGAAAGAACGCATTCGAGTTGTTTACATTTCCTTCATTGGCGTAACAAGTGAAGCCGGCCGGCGAGATCAAAAAAAGACGACACACGATCCAGCGGCAAAGAACCAACTTGGAATTCCAGCGAACCAGTTCACTTTTACGGATGAGTTCAAAGCATGCCGACAAGGCTGGCCCCTGCCGCTGCATCGTGTGTAGACCCCTCGAGAGCCGCGTTGTTTGTTTTCGGTCGAACAATGGGGATACCGTCGCGCCGTGTCATTGACCGGTTTAACTAAATATCTCGTATATCTGCGTGTCGTTCAGCATGGGGTCAATGTCTTCGCTATTTTTGTAGTGTGATTTGATTAAAACCAAAAAGTTGGCGGCGCATCTCTACAAAAAAATAAGGTAATTTTTTTGGTCATTTTTTTTAATTTTTAATTTTCTTAACTCCTTTCGGTGGGGACAACCTACTGTTAAATTTTCCGCATGTCATGGTAGATCACGTTATATATATATATATATATATATATATATATATATATATATATATATATATATATATATATATATATATATATATATATATATATATATATATATATATATATATATACCGGGTGAGTCACGAATTGCGCTCGCCCCGATATCTCCTAAAATATTTGGAATAGAAAATTGAAATGTGGAGGGCTTATTACACGACTAAAATGCCATCTTTTCAATAAAAAATCAAGTTTGGTGCACATCCGGTTTGACCGGAAATGCCCACAACTTTCGATTTTTAAATGGAACACCCTATATATTTTTACATTTTTGGAATCTAGAGGAAATTTTGAATACAATACATCCATTTTGGTCACTTTTTGATAAACATTAAAAAGTTTATTAAAAAATCTATTTCTGAATCCAGAGTGCTGTGGTGCCCAAAACATATTTTAGTTTGTGTGCTACGTTACTATAAAAATACAAAGAGCAATATGATTGCATTACTTAATTGTCTAGAGGCGTTTAAAATTTTCAAATGTGATTTTTACCCACTAACTCGGTTTTTTTAAATGGGAAGTTAATCGTTCACCAACAATTTTAAATACCTCATTTTCATACGAATCTAATGATACCAAAATTTTGAAAATCCGCTCAGAAATATTTGAGATTTCAGCCAAAATACAATGCAACCAAGCTTTCAGAAACATGCGGCTAATAGATAATAGATTAGTGGGCTTTGGAAACTAAAATGACACATTTCTGTGTAAATCTGGTAACCTAATAACATTGGAAACATAGGAAACAGTAGCCATTGAATGTAATAAAACAATATCAGCTGCCAGACAGACTCGTGTAGTTATAGGCAATCTTGAGCTCTGAAAACCGTACTGATGTCGCATTCTATTGCTAATTTCCTTGAGGATGTAACTGTGTTTACCTCAACATACCTATGCTAAACTTACTTGTAACGTTCTTTGCGCTCACAATTATTAAATGTTTGACAGCTCAAGATTGCCTATAACTACACGAGTCTGTCTGGCAGCTGATATTGTTTTATTACATTCAATGGCTACTGTTTCCTATGTTTCCAATGTTATTAGGTTATCAGATTTACACAGAAATGTGTCATTTTAGTTTCCAAAGCCCACTAATCTATTATCTATTAGCCGCATGTTTCTGAAAGCTTGGTTGCATTGTATTTTGGCTGAAATCTCAAATATTTCTGAACGGATTTTCAAAATTTTGGTATCATTAGATTCGTATGAAAATGAGGTATTTAAAATTGTTGGTGAACGATTAACTTCCCATTTAAAAAAACCGAGTTAGTGGGTAAAAATCACATTTGAAAATTTTAAACGCCTCTAGACAATTAAGTAATGCAATCATATTGCTCTTTGTATTTTTATAGTAACGTAGCACACAAACTAAAATATGTTTTGGGCACCACAGCACTCTGGATTCAGAAATAGATTTTTTAATAAACTTTTTAATGTTTATCAAAAAGTGACCAAAATGGATGTATTGTATTCAAAATTTCCTCTAGATTCCAAAAATGTAAAAATATATAGGGTGTTCCATTTAAAAATCGAAAGTTGTGGGCATTTCCGGTCAAACCGGATGTGCACCAAACTTGATTTTTTATTGAAAAGATGGCATTTTAGTCGTGTAATAAGCCCTCCACATTTCAATTTTCTATTCCAAATATTTTAGGAGATATCGGGGCGAGCGCAATTCGTGACTCACCCGATATATATATATATATATATATATATATATGGAAAATGGTAACTAATAATTATGGGACACTCTGTATACAGAATCTTAATTTATTTTTTTTACATGATGGAAGTTTTATAAAACCGTCATTAAGAAAATGATTTCGTAGTTCGAGAATTTCTCTTACATCCCTGAACTGATTCAAAAATTTTTTTGATAGGCCTTTAGAGACAACATTATAGAATGGTACCAGCCTATTGAAAAGTCAAAAGAATTTTTTTTTTGATTTTCGCACAAGTAAAAATTTTTTTTCTTTTTTTAGTTTTAAATAGCCTAGTACCATTCTATAAAGCTGTCTCTAAAAGACTATCAAAAAAAAATTTCAATCGGTTCAGGGATGGAGGAGAAATTCTCGAATTACGTTCACGAAACCGCCCACCTTCTTATTAGAAAAGATTGAATAACGAACATTAGCACTATTTTAGAAATTTCTTGATTTATTTTATTTATTTGTTGTTTGTAGCAAGTGCTCTTCTTTTGATTCGAAATGCCACGAATTTTCTTACGTATATAATTGATACATTTTTTAGCCTCATCGCCCCTTGGACCCAATGTTTCAAAAGAAAATGGCAAAGAAAAAAGAAACGCGATTCTAGTTTTTTATATTTTCATCTCTTAGTATCTTCTTCGATGCGGGCAGCTTCTCCAGGTTTTTGGCATGTGTATTTAATATAAGACGATGCCAGTGTATCACGACATGAAGCGTCCCATAGAAGGGCCTTTCCCCCTTCCCATGGTACAAGGGACATTCCATCCGCCCTTTTTCCGTCGCTTCTGCAACACCTTATTGGTGCAAGTATTGAAGGAATTTCTGCCGAAACCAGAGGTCTCTTGATGAAAAATTCCATGACGAGACCACCTCCCTGTACTTTTGCGGCATGTTACAAAATAGCAGAAAAGTAGACCAAACTTGTTTTGACTTTTTCTCGACGTTGCAGCTTATTAATATAACTATTTCCTCTCGTTTCATTTAAGTTTTAAAACTTCTGATTACAAATTATTTATTAAAATAATTATTTGTTGCAGGAAGAGTCAATTAATTCTGGTAAGATGAAAGTTAGCCAAACTAGAACTAAAAATAGAAAACATGCAAAAATTCAGACGTTTCCGCGGTACCAATCTGTATGTCAAAAATATTGACGATGACCTTAATAACAAGCGCCTTTATAGGGAATTTTCCTCGTATGAAAAAACAGTTTCAGTTAAAATGCTGAGAGGCTTAAGTAGAAAGATTTGCACGTTATGAGACATAGAGCAGTAAGAAAATGAATGGTCGTATGATGGACGCAACACTATTGTATATGGCATCGGATCAGCGCAAGGAAGACCGTCAAGCTTACTTAAAGTCAAAATATAATGCTGTAAATTTATAAGGGCGAGAAAACGACTTTGCATCTACCCAAATATTATTCTCATCAGAACATACGGCACAGTCCGAAACTAGATCAAGTGATGTTTTGCCAACTTCTATTAGGACAATTTGGGAAACAACTGATTCTGAGACGGCAAATCAAGACCTAGCCACGTGCAGTATTACTGGTCCAGGAAATTTCATAGTTCAACATATTGCCGCTTTGCCACAACGTTAATTTGCTGCAGAAGTTACAGATTTTGCTGGAAATCACACTGTATTTCACAGTTCCATTTTTTATTTGGACAGAAGCGAAGTTGGTACATTTAATTTTACAAATGTATCCTCTATGTTCACTACTGGACTAAAAAGAGACACCTACTAAGACAGAAACTATTTTTTCTAGTCCAATATATGTGCAAAAGTTGATATACAAAGTTTTAATACAGGACTTAATTATATGCACATTTAATATTGTTTTAATGTATACAATAAATATAGCTGTGTTGCTGTAATTATTATATTGATTCACTATAAAGTAATTCATTAATAATAATTGAAGAAAATTGTATGTAATATTACATTTACACTGTGTAAAGAATTTAATTTGTTTTTACATGATGGTTTTATGAAACTGTTATTAAATTATTAGAAACAAGTGAATACCGGTAGCACCGTTTTGGAAAATTCCTTATTTCTTTTATTTACTTAAAATTTTTTTCTAAATTAGTAGTACGTTACATGTATTATTTTCAATCAGATTTACGTTTAGCAGTATTATTGTAGAACATAGACATTTCTCTCTCAAGACGTGACTGACAAGATATTTTCCTATATATTTTCCTGAATTCCGCTAAGTAGTAGAACGACCATAAAAATAATGCAGAGGTAAGTTAAATCACGTGGTTAACTATTTTTACATTCAAGAAAGTAGTGGTAGTATGTTCCGCAGATGTCCCTACAATCATAGGACAGACGCTTAGAAACTGCCTAGATAAACGTCTTTTTCAAACACATATTTTCTCTGTGAAAATATAGCCAGATAGATGGACGACAAATATATTTTTTGAATTATAATTTTCGTCTTTGATTTCCTTGTAAGTACTGGTGTAAAAGTACAATTCTTCAATTAAAATATTTTTTGTATTTTTAGCGCAATAAGATTATTCTTCTAAATTACAATTACATTACACGGATCATTTTCAATTAAACTACTATTATGAGAATAACCAAGGAAGGCAACATGCAATTTCAAATTAATAGGTAAGTTTTAAAATAGATCATGATTATCAAATTTTATTGGCCTGCAGAATTGTGGGCCATTGGTTTTACGTGTGTCTGCATTAAGTCAAAGTTCAAAAGCGGCCTAGATGAAGATCTATTCAGAGTACATATTCTCTTCATGAAGATATTCGTATCTATATAAACGACAGATGATACAGTTCTTGAATCATATTCGTTCTCTCTGAATTTCTTTATATACTTCGTATATAACATATAGTCGATAGTTTAAAATATTTTTTATATGTTCCTCCAAATAAGATGCGCCATATCCTGTGAAGTCGAGATTTTTTAAGCTATACTATTATTACGACTAAGCGCCCATTCAGTATCACAGGCAAATTTAAACTGGATTTAGATGTCTGCATATTCATACATATAGACGTTTATAACATGTCACTGTCTTAAATAAACCTATTTTTTTTTCAGCTGAATTCGTATTTGCCGTTATGTAATATTTCAGTTTAAAGATGAAAATTCAAGTAACTATTTCCAAAATTCTGCTAAGTAGTGGAAAGAAAATAAAAATAATGCTGAGGTAAGTTAAAATCACGTGGTTAACTATTTTTCATTCAAGAAAATACTGGTGGTAATATCCGCAGATGTCCCTACAATCACAGAACAGACGCTTAGAAACTGCCTAGATAAACGTCTTTTTGGAACACTTATTTTCCCTATGAAAATACGGTCTGATAGATGGACACTAGTATATCTTTTGAATTATAATTCTCATCTTTGATTTCCTCTCAGTACTGGTGTAAAAGTACAACCCTTCAATTAAAATATTTTTTGTATTTTTAGCAATAAGATTATTCTTCTAAATTACACGAATCATTTTTAATGAAACCACTATTATGAATCACCAAGGAAGACAACATGCCATTTCAAATTAATAGGTAAGTGTTAAAATCATGATTATCAAATTTTATTAACCTGCAAAATTGTAGGCCGTTAGTTTTACGTGTGTCTGCATTAAGACAAACGTTCAAAAGCGGCGTAGATGAGGGTATTCAAAGAACATATTTTCTCCATGAAAATATTCGTTTCTATACAAACGATAGATACAGGCCTTGAATCATATTCGTCTTCTCTGCATTTCTTTACATACTTTGTATATAACATACAGTCCATAGATTAAAATATTTTTTATATGTTCCGCGAAATAAGATGTGCCATATCCTGTGAAGTCACATGAGACATTTTCAACTATAATATTATTATGACTAAGCGCCCATTCAATATCACAGGCAAATTTAAACTGGATCTAGATGTCTGCATATTCATACATATTTTTTTTTCAGCTGAATTCTTATTTGCCGTTAAGTAATATTTCATGGTAACTTGTCATCGAAACCTATACCAGAGATAGTTTAAAGATGAAAATTCAAGTAACTATCTCCAAAATTCTGCTAAACAGTAGAACGACAATAAAAATAATGCTGAGGTAAATTAAACTACGTTTTAAATTATTTTTCCATTCAAGAAATGGCAGTTCGTTTTGCGTATGTACCTAGATAATAGGGCAGGCGTTTAAAAGCTGCCTAGATGAAGGTCTATTTTGGAACACATATTTTCTCTTTGAAAATATGGTCAGATAGATAGACGACAAATATAAATATTTTGATTATATTTCTTATCATTGAATTTCTTGTATGTAGTGGTGTAAAAATACAGACACTTCAATTAAAATATTTTTGTACTTTCAGCTAAATTGCAAGCATTTTCAATTAAACTACTATTATGAATAACCAAGGAAGACAACATGTCATTTCAAATTAATAGGTAAGTAAATTTAAACTAGATCGTGATTATCAGATGTTATTAGTCTGCAAAATTGTGGGCCGTAGAAAAAGGTCTATTCAGAGTACATATTTTCTCCATGAAAATATTCGTATCTATATAGACGACAAATACAATGCTTAAATTATATTTATCTTCGCTGAATTTTTGTCCGTACCGAGTATATAATGTACAGCCCATAATTATTTATTATTGTGACTAACTGCTCTTTCAATATAACGTAGCTTTAAACTGGGTGTATATCTAATACATAAAAATTTCGTGTCATAGTGTTTGTTATCGAACTCCTCCGAAATGGCTTGACCGATTTTTATAAAATTTTTGGTAGGTCTGAAAATAGGTCGTAGGCTATTTTTTATACCCCTAGGTGATAAGGGTGGCCCTATCCAGAATTTTTTTTTTATTTTTTGGGACAAAAATTTCTAATTTATATGCAAAACAACGTTTGCTGGGTCAGCTAGTTAATTTATATTTTTCTTGCTACAAGAACTGTGGGCCGTTTTCTCTTTGCATATTCACACATTGGAATATTTAACATGTTACTGACTTAACACTTAATCTCTTCAGTAGAATTCGTATTTGCCGTTTTGTGACGATTCATGGCAAATGGTAATCGAAATCAATACCAGAAGTAGTTTGAAGATGAACATTTTTGTAAACCTTTTCCATTCTGCTAAGTAGTAAAAATGATATAAAAATAATGCAGAGGTAAGTTAAATCACTTTCTTAATTATTCTTTTATTCAAGAAAATGTTGGCAATATGTTTTGCGGATGACCCTACATGATAGGACAGACGTTTAGAAAATACTCTTTTTGGAACACGTATTTTCTCTATGAAAATATGGTCAGATATATAGAGGACAGATATATTTTTTGAATTATATTTCTCCACTAGAGAATATTATTTAGGTATTATGCAAATCACAACGTACACACTTTTTATTTATTATGAAAATACCTACTTTCTGTATATTGTTGCCCTAATCTGGGCACGCTAATATACTTGTTAGGTAAATACTTTAAAACACTTATTATTGGAGAACCAATCAAAACAACTACTCTCCTAGCTAATACTGACGAAGTATTGAATTACATGATAGGATTCTTAGCATTTTAAAGAAAAAAATATTGAAAATACTTAAATCATTTATTTACATTTAGTCATTCACACTTTTTTTATTTAATATGAAATTATCTACTTTCTGTATATTGGTACCTTAACCGGGTCACGCTAATATACTACTTAGGAAAACACTTTAAAACACTCATTATTGGAAAACCAATCAAAACAACTACTCTTCTAGCTAATACTGACGAAGTATTGAATTACATGATAGGATTCCTGGGATTTTAAGGCAAAAAAAAAAAATATATATATTGAAAATACTCAAATTATTTATTGAAATTCAGTCATTCACAACAATTATTATTGAACCTTACATTCTATTTCAACTCTAGAAAAGTTGTACAAGTTTTTTCGAACTCGTTAGTTCTCATCAGTAGAGTATAGAAACATTCATTCATTATTTACAAGCCTATTCTTGATTTATTTTTTACAATTAATTATTTTTTATTTATTTGCTTTTATCATGATTAGAGAATATTATTTAGGTATTATGCAAATCACAACGTACACACTTTTTATTTATTATGAAAATACCTACTTTCTGTATATTGTTGCCCTAATCTGGGCACGCTAATATACTTGTTAGGTAAATACTTTAAAACACTTATTATTGGAGAACCAATCAAAACAACTACTCTCCTAGCTAATACTGACGAAGTATTGAATTACATGATAGGATTCTTAGCATTTTAAAGAAAAAAATATTGAAAATACTTAAATCATTTATTTACATTTAGTCATTCACACTTTTTTTATTTAATATGAAATTATCTACTTTCTGTATATTGGTACCTTAACCGGGTCACGCTAATATACTACTTAGGAAAACACTTTAAAACACTCATTATTGGAAAACCAATCAAAACAACTACTCTTCTAGCTAATACTGATATATTTCCAGTTAATAAAGATTAGACGGACTGATTTAAAAAAATTAAATTGTTGGTAATAAGAAGAAATACGTTATAACTTTAGGAGTACCTTGATTAGATTCTAACTAAATTTTGCAAATGTTTTGAAATACTATTGGCTTAAACAATTTTATCAGATTTAAGTGTAAATGATTGCTTTCAAATTTTCTATTGTGATGTTAATGCTTGCTTAACCAGTTTTTGTGGACTAAGGTTACTCATAAATATATTCAATTCCTTTCTAACTATTCTATGTAACCAAATTTGTAAGCAATATGATGTTTAAAAGAGAGCGTGTAGGTACAAAGATCTGTTTAGGAATCAGGGACTAATTATCTTCAAGTAATAAAATCGTTAGTGTATAAAATCTCAAAGCGAAGAAGGTGGATCAAGAATGATAATAAATCATAAAAAAAATCTTAGTCTAATTCTAATTATGCAATATAACGAAGCCTTCAAGAAGCAGAATGTTTCAAAAATATTTGTTTTATACAACGTCAAGAATTGTCCATTGTGTGTTGTTCACACATTTGTTTTTAATTTGTATATAATTTTTATAAATAGTTTTGCTTGCTGGTACAGAAACAAACTAATATTTGAAATCTGACCTATTGTGGTCTAAATGTTAGTTATGGTTCTCTCTTAATTTTTGAAAGCCATTCTATAGTTTTAATAGTGAACAAGTCTTTGAAAGTATGTAAAAAAATTGTTGCTCCTTTCCTTAAATAGAAATCAAAGTTGTTCTATTTTTCTTGTAATTGAGTATTTTTCTCTAATTGTTCTAATCCTAGCAAAATGCTCAAATGATAAAATTATACAGTTTCATTTATGATTAACCGACAACAAAAATTGAAATTCCTAAGCATAGAAAATGAAGGAAAATATTTAATACTTTAATTAATTCAATGATGACTACCTTTAATCGTTCTCTGAAACATTGATGATAAGCCTGTCCCGCTGATAAAACAATGTTACTGTTTGATTATTTAATATTTTTGTGTACCTACTTCTAATATATATATATATATATATATATATATATATATATATATATATATATATATATATATATATATATATATATATATATATATATATATATATATAACAAACAGAGAAAAATCGTGGGTAAGACCGCAGATAAAAAGAGCAACCATGGACACGTGTTTCGGACTCGTTGGTCCTCATCAGCACGGTGTAGCTAAGTTGAAAGGATAGGCACAACTTAGGAAACGACACAAACGGAGACCACTGACAGGCAGCCAGTAGCACATTTGCGGCAAGAGTTAGAAGACCCTGGATTTTCAGAGCGACAACTAACACACCACGGAGGCAACTATAGCTACCTGCGTGGAATCACTGGACCCAAGGAGGAATAAAAAAATAGGAGATGTTAATGCGGAACAAAACTTTATGGCAAACAGAGAAAAATCGTGGGTAAGACCGCAGATAAAAAGAGCAACCGTGGACACGTGTTTCGGACTCGTTGGTCCTCATCAGCACGGTGTAGCTAAGTTGAAAGGATAGGCACAACTTAGGAAACGACACAAACGGAGACCACTAGTTTTTGAAAATTTTTAGATTAAAAACTGACAGTTACTCCAGAAGTATCTGGCCATAAAACTATTATATGGAACATAACAATGTAATAAAGGAATCTGACCTAAATTCTGAAAATTATTTTGTCCATTCATTTCAAAGGGGTTAGTTCTAGAAATAGAACCCATTGCTGTTTGTTTAAACGAAACTAGAATAACTAAAGACATTTTTGATTGAGAGACGTGGTGACCTAAAAATATTAATTGATCTGTGCCGAAAACGCACTTAGAGGGTTTAATATTTATCCCATAACTTTCTAAACGTTCGAAAATGATCTGTAAATGTTGTAAATGCTCGACATGATCTTTACTTGCGACTAATATGTCATCTAAATAAACGAAAACAAACTTCAAATGTGATAGAATTTCGTTCATAAATCTCTGAAAGGTTTGAGCAGCATTTCTTAAACCAAAAGGCATACGT
Source organism: Rutpela maculata (assembly GCA_936432065.2). Taxonomy (NCBI): domain Eukaryota; kingdom Metazoa; phylum Arthropoda; class Insecta; order Coleoptera; family Cerambycidae; genus Rutpela; species Rutpela maculata. The sequence continues at coordinate 57,653,079 of OW386294.2, forward strand.
CTAAATTGGAACAAACCAAATGGAGTGGTAATCGCAGTCTTGAAAATATCTGTATCGTTAACAAGTATCTGATGATAAGCTCTAACTAAGTCAATCTTAGAAAAAACCGAGCAACCAAATAATTGAGCATTAAAATCTTGAATATGTGGTAGTTTATATCGATCAGATTTGGTGATAACATTTAGTTGTCTGTAATCACCACAAGGATGCCAATCGTCGGGATCTTTTTTGGCAACAAAATGTAATGGAGATGCAACAGACGAAGAAGAAGGTTCACAAATACCTAACTCAACCATATGATCAAACTCACTTTTTGCAATATTAAATTTAATAATGTCCAAACGTCTTAGGCGACTAAAAGGTTAATGTCCTTCAGTAACTATATAATGTTTTACGGAATGTTTAATAGGCAAAAAGTAATCCGGTGTGCTAATTCGATGAGGAAAAGAGCGCAACAATTTGGTATTGATTTTCAGCAGAAAACAATCTGGGAGAGATGAAAGAAAACTTTTTGACGTAACAATTAATTGACAAACTTGTCATGCTATCTATCAAGAGTTTGTTCTTTAAATCTACAAGTTGACCAAAATGTGCTATGAAGTCCAGCTCCTAAGATACTCAAATTGTCTCCTTTTAAATAGAATATATCTTGAAAATCTAAACAAAGCTGCGTTACTATTTCGGCCTCTTCGTTTAGATGATCCAAGCGCAATTCGTTCCTGGTTTCAAAGGATCTGTCTGTCTGTAAGTGTTGGTCAGAATTTTGAGTATTTAAATTAAAAATTGATTTGAATTTTTGTACTGGTTCTAGATTAAGGTTCGAAAAGTTTATGGTTTTTGGAATCGCGTTTGCGTTTATTATTGAAGTAAAAAATTCTTCATTGTGATCGATTTTGACAATGGCATTTGGTAAGCGTACTTTCTCGTTTTCATGGGCTAACAGTATAGCTAGTTTACAGATTTTTTCCATGCGAGGTTCGATAAAAATTAAATTTTTGATGTTGCCTAAATTTGGATTTGGTTTTTGATGTTAGAGTTACTAGTTAGTTGTACAGGTAAATTTACTGTAGTTTCTTCCGTGACTTTAAATAATGGTACGGTTTTAAAATTTGTGACTAGTTGTTTATTTTTAAAGTCTACTTGGCATTCTTAATGTTCTAAAAAGTCTGCGCCTAATAATCCATCAAAATCTATATCTAGATTATAGATATAAACTTTGTGTGATTCATCTGAAAAGGGGATGAGAACAGATTCGTTGATATAAATTTTTTGATCAGTAATACCTTGTATAATTACATTTTCGGGAGATCTACGTCTATAGTTTTCAGCTGTTTTAGGTTTAAAAATTAATATACCTGCACCTGTGTCAATTAAGATTTTAAATTTACCAGTTGCGTCTTTCATATAGTAGTTTACAGTTAATAGGGTATGGGAAAGCGTATTTACATGAACGTCTGTTCTGGGAAATTCAGCATTGGGTCGAAACTGTCGTTGAGGTTCATAGTTTGTATTTGAGTTTCTAGTTCCGTAATTGGTTCGAATTGTTCTGTTTATTGTGTTGGAGTATCCGTGGGGTACTCCGGATCTAATCGAAAATCCTGATGATTAGCCGTATAATCCTCATATTGTTCGTATTGAGAATTAGCTGTATAATTCTCTTGGAAATTTTGGTTAGTTTCAGAGTTATAATTTTCGTAAGTATTCTCTGCAGTTTGGTAATCAGAAGAATAGTCACTGTATTGGTTAAATTGATCGGCATAATTATTGTAAGGTTCGTAATTTAAATGGTGAGCTTTTTGCTGATTAAAGCGGTTAAAATTCGGGTTAGGCTGAATAGCCGATGGTCGTTGTTCATTGAAATTCGGGTTCGGCCTTATGGCTGAGGGCCTGTTTTGCTGTGGTTGATTTGGCTGATTGTTTTGAGGGAATGTCCTCTGGCCAAATTGATTATTTTGAGAGAAGTTTTGGAAATTCGGATTTCCTTGGTAACTCGTTCTTTGAAAATTTTGTGACGTTGCTGGCATCGTTTGCGATTGTTGCCTCGTGCGGCATTCACTTATTACATGTCCATTGCGCTTGCAAAATGAACAGAATTTTTGTTGGAAATTTGAAATTGGTCGTTTTTGTTGTAAAGTGGGATTTTTGACCGGACTATTTTTCGGAAATTTCTGTTGCTCGAAATAAGAGAGTTGTAGCTCTCTACGAATGCTGCTTACGGCCTTCAGTATGCTAGGAGGGTTGCTAGCGCGTATAATTCTGCCTAGATTCGGTTCTAAACCTGTTAGTAAATTATTAAGCGCCATGGTTTCTATAAGGTCTGGACTGTGCAGCTCTTTGCGTTGTCGTGAGAGTTTGTTTTTGCACTGCGGCGTGCATTTTCGCATTGTGCGTTTGTAAACGCGAAACGAATGTTAAGGCGGGTTCGCCGGGGTAATTGGTGAATTCGTTGTAGGTCTTGGATAAGAGCCGTTAAATCTCGAGAATCTCCAAAATGAGTTTCTAAAAGTGCTTTTATTTCTGGCCATGTGCCAGGATTACGCGAATTTATTAATTCCGCAGCCATGCCTTTCAATTTGTTTTTTATGTGGACGGCCAAAACAATTTTTTGATCTCCAATTGCCATGCTTTGGGCACAATGACAGGAGTTTAAGAATGTTTGTAAATTAATGGCATTGCCATCGAATTCAGGTATTAGAGAAAATATTTCAGAGAGCTTGTAAGGCTCAATTTGCTCTGGTTGTTGTTGTTGTTCGGCTGGTGCTGGGTACCATTGGTTGAGCTGTCTCTGGTTGAGCTCTATCTGGCATTTTGCTTTGTAGGCACCTTCTGCAGATGTTCTCCTTATTCTCTTACGCTTCACTACCAGTTAGGCTTCTTGTTCTTTTTTAAAAAATAGAAAGCAATATATCAGTCTGAAATACACTAATACCAAAGCCACCTCTAAAATTAATTCTGAGTACAGACCAGTGAATACTGGTGTTCCTCAAGGGTCTGTATTGGGGCCAATACTATTTATATTATACACGAATGACCTTGAGAACTGGACACCAAACGCATTTTCAGTGCTATATGCTGATGACAAATCTTTGTTGGTGTCCGATATATCGGACGATTTATTGACATACGAATGTAATAATGCGATGAATACCTTATGTAATTGGTATGGTAATAATTCACTATTATTGAATAATGATAAGACAACTGTTATAAGGTTTCATAACAGGCAAAAAGAATGTTCCAAATTAAATATTAAAGTAAATGGTGTCACATTAAAAAGTGAGGAGCAAAATAAGTTTTTAGGAATCACAGTGGATGAATGTCTAAACTGGAAGGCTCACTGTGGCAACTTAATATCAAAATTAAATACAGTTTGTTATTTGTTCAGAAATATTAGATCAATTCTAACACGAGAACAGTTAATAAATATATACCACGCACAGGTAGGATCTAGATTAAGATATGGGTTATGTATTTGGGGTAGTTCCACCCTATTCTCAGATGTTTTTATCGTTCAAAAACGAATTTTAAGGTGCATTGCAAATGTTTCCAGTCTAGAATCATGTAGAGGATTATTCAAAGGTTTTAAAATTTTACCCTTGTATGTGTTTTTATTTATGAATTGTGTGTATATGTTTTTAAACATAAATCCAACTTTATGTTAACCAAAGATGTCCACAAAATTGGAACTAGACAAAATAATAATTTTTATATTCCCTTTTGTAAATATAAAGGACTCACCCGCTTATTTAGGTCCAAATATTTTTAATAAACTACCTTCTGCAATAAAAGAGGTTAGACATTTGAGATCATTCAAAATTAAGTTGAACAAATACTTGATAAATAAGTGTTACTATACATTAGAAGAGTTTTATGACAATTGTCAGAATTAGCATAAGTTAGTTTGTAAGCGCTACCTTGACTATTCCTATACAAATATGTATTTGTCTAAGAGGAAAATAAATATTATTATTATTATTTTTTTTTTTTCTTGAATTTCTCAGCCTAAGCCGGTAGCGGTTATATCGCCAAATGAGAAAGCAATTCAGCTCCTCCCATTTAGCCCAACACTTTACGAACAATGTGACAGGTTTGCAGCAGCACTGCGCGCTGTCCCACTGTGGAAATGGTTTTTGACAGTCCCAGGTCCTTATTATTATTATTATTATTATTATTATTATTATTATTATTATTATTATTATTATTATTATTATTATTATTATTATTATTATTATTATTATTATTATTATTATTATTATTATTATTATTATTATTATTATTATTATTATTATTATTATTATTATTATTATTATTATTATTATTATTATTATTATTATTATTATTATTATTATTATTATTATTATTATGTTTACGGATCCTACCGACTGCGCCAATGTTAGATTACGGTTCACATGAATTGCTTTTTAAAAAGGAATTATTTATTTAATGGAGCTAACGTTGGCTTTTGGAGAAGGAATTAGAATAATAAATTAGAAGTGTTGCATTCTAACTGAGTTTAATAACTGATTCAACAAAGCGTGTTTAGTTGTATTTATAACATACAGAACCTGAGTAAGCAAAATATAGAACAAAGGAATTGCAGTTCAGCAGTCAGCACAAGTTATGAGAAACAAAGGTGTAATATGATATCTTGAAGATAAGCAATTAATAAGAGAAGCTGTTATCGTGTAATACGATATACCTGTGAAGGTTTATTATGGCTAAGTCTTGATAAGATAGCGTGTAATATTATATAACATAAATATAATGAGTTTTAAATAATGTGCAACGTAAATAATGATAAGTAAAACCTTCTAAGTGCTTATGAAAATAAAATTTATATTAAAGATATGTCAAGAATAATATTTTACAGTATGTACCCACAACACGCATAGCAAACTGATTAAAGCACAGTAGAACCGGGCAAGCGAGGCTTCATGAAGTATCATGCCCGCAGAAACTTAATTTTAAATAACAATAACTTAGGGTGACCATACGTCCGGAATTTCGCTGGACAGTTTGGAGTACTGTCTGTGTTCAAATAAATTTTTCCTCTCGGTCATCAAAAAATGTCGGGATCAAGAAATGATTTTTCGGATTTCTGCTCCCCCCGCTCATTAATTTTTTTCCCAGCAGAAGTGTCCAGCACAAAAATCTGGTCACCCTACAATAACTTGAAATGTATAAGTCGTAAAGTACTGCGTTTTTTTTTTCAAAAACTTCCTTGATGTGTTAGCTTCATTTCAAACGCATACACTATGGCAAAATTCCTTAAAACAAAAAAGTGCTGCAAGAAAAATAAATGTGAAAGTTTTACCTAATTTTTACAAAAAACTAGATTTTCCATAAAGACTAAATTAATTCAGTGACGTCATCCACGTTTCCTGGAGTGCTTACTACTTTACATCTCTCTTTAATTTAAATTTGCTCATGTATAAATAAGTAGTTATATGTGTTTTTAATTAAAATAAATAAAGTAAATGCTCTGAATAACAGTTATTATTTACGTTAAAAATAAGAAAGGTGCAGTATTGCTAAAAATAAAGTCCAAGAAAATATTTATCATGATTCAAATTATTAATTATTACAATATAATTAATCTTCGTCGTTCTCCTCATGAATAACTACGTGAATATTTTCTGATGTAAATACATTAGGGTGAGTTTCTGCTGGACATACCTATGCGGGAAAGATATCGGGCATGAGACAAGTAATATACGGCTGCGGCTATATGTGAACAGTATCCTACCGTTCTTATACCATTGGGACAGTCGCAGCAATGTCGGCGTATGCTTTGAATTGTTGTTCCATTAGGTATCTAATCAATGTAAGTGTGGCAAGTTTTACTGTTGATATGCCTTGATCTTACTTCCAGTTTTAATATGTTGGGGGCGCGGCTTTTCTATAAATATTAGATGTATTTTGATTACACTGTTGCAATAAATACACTGTGAGCTACAATTTAAAAAAAGAATAGATATTTAGCTTATCTTTTGTGGGAGAGAGCGCAAGTTATATCTTAAAAATTCAATTTTTTACGATTTCCAAAATAAGGGGAAATTCGCAGATTAAGAGTTGAAGGCAATTTCCGATTTTTATACGTCCTCCGAATTCGGATTCAGCAGTACATTTTACATCGAATACGGCACTTTCCAGCTTTATGCCTGACGGGTACTTAGGACTGAAAGATAAATGTCTCTAGAATCTGGACTATTAATTTTGTTTGACAGAAATTGTAAGTACACTTAATTTTAAAAAAAGTAGTATAACTCTTAGATAAGAAAATGGACTTTTTTTGTTGTTTAAATTGTTCTTTTGACAGCAAATTATTGAAATTAACCTAATATATAGATGTCAGTCAGTTGTAATTACGTAAGTTGATACTGATATGTTGATAAGATTTTTTTAAAATTTTGGGAATAGACTAAAAATAGAACCAACATAAGTTTAATGATATCAAACGGACGAAGAGATTACTTTTGTTAAAGTTGCGCCCAACATGTTAAAACTGGAAGTAAGATCAAGACATATCAACAGTAAAACTTAATACTTACATTGATATTATATACCTAATGGAACGACAATTCAAAGCATACGCCTATATTGATGAGATTGTCCCAAGAACGGTAGGATGCTGTTCGCATATAGCCGCAGCCGTATTTCTCTTCTCTCATGCTCGATATCTTTCCCGCATAATACGTCCAGCAGAAGTTTAACCTAATATATTTACATTAGAAAATGTTCATGTAGTTATTCATGAGGACAGCGACGAAGATATATAATTAATAATTTGTATCATAATAAATCATATTTTCTTGCTCCGTATTTTTATCTATACTGCAACTTTCTTATTCTTAACGTAAATAATAACTGTAATTCAGAGCATTTGCTTTATTTGTTTAAATTACAAACACATAACTACTTGTTTATACATTTATGAGCAAGTTACATTAAAAAGAGATGTAAAGTAGTAAATACTCTAGGACGGCCATAACGAGTTTTTATTTTTTTAAGAAGTGTTGCACCCATTTTATTTGAATGCAATGGTGACAATACTAGATATAGTAAGCTACATTATATATTTTTTTCTGCGATTGTACCTCCGTGTGCATTATTAAAAAAAAATAAGAATTTTTTTTAAAATTTTTTTAAATGGTAAATATAGTTGGCAAATTTTACAAAAAATATATAATATAGAACAATGTATTATCTAACAAAGAGTTTTCGTTTTATTAGTTTAGCTGCAATAATTTTTGAATAAAATAATTTTCAATAATACCCGCTCTAGCCTATATATGGTCAATTATGTCAAGAACACAGGAAGATCGGAGGCTGAATTTGTGTCAATGGTAACTTTATTACTCACCGATGTCATAACACAAATTATTTTGAAAATACCTCTCTGGGGCCACTGACCCTATCTTATCCTGTTAGACCCTTTACATTAACTATAGATTTTCGTCTGTTAGAAAATGGATTAGGCGATTTGGACCTGTAGCGTGGCCTGCTAGATTGCCCAATCTTACACCATCAGATTTTTTATGGAGCTATCTGAAAGAAATTGCTTATAAACATAACTTGGGCCATGATTTTAACTTACTGAATGACAACATTAAAGAAGATATAAATAAAATTAATCAAGTATTCGTACATAAAGTCTATGGAGATTCATAAAAAAATGAAACAATGCGTTCTTGTGGGTGGAAGCTACGTTGAGTAACAGAAATGTGTTTATGATTTGTTTTATATTACAAAATTAAAAAAAAAAATTGAACCGCCCTCAAAAAATGTCTCTATATAATATCTATCTTGGGGTCGGTTGGTATAGAAATTAACAAATAACGAATTTAGATATATTTTTAACGGACTTCGATATCGATAAGGTAATAAGGGATAATTAACTGAATAACGGCGAAATTTTATTTCATAATTTTTAACGACATTTTTTGAAGACGGTTCAATTGTTTTTCCAAAAAAATTTTTTCACCCTTTTTAGTGGTCTCTTTATTTAGTCTCTGCACAGTAAAATATCCGTCGTTGTGACTTTTAAGCTTTAACATTAGGCTCGATATCAGAGAACCCTGAAATTACTATGTAACAAGTTTCATGTAAACTGCAAAATTATTGTAATTATCGCAGCCATATTGGATTCGCCATTTTGAATTCTTAACTTCTGACATCAGATTCGTCCTAAAATACCTGAATACCAATTTTTTATTACAAAATTAAATTTCATGAAATTAAATTATTACTAGCGACTGCGCCAAATTCTCGACTAAAAAAATATTGTTTCCAATTTTTGCTCACCTTATACCACAGATAGCTACATGAAATTAATATGGGATCACCGAAGTCGGTTAAAAAGAAGTACAAAGAAGACATTTGTTGAAACGTGTAAACCTTCAGATATTTTGCACAAATTGCAAAAAAATAACTAAATATGAAGTTTTTCACAATTAAGAAGAGATAGGACCCCAAATTCGTGTTCAGCTGTTCAAAATACATGGAAATATGGTACTCTGATCCCTGAAACATTTCATTTTTTTTCCTACCCCTCTGTTTAGACCCAAGTTTCTAGAGTGTTTTTTGTTTTAGCCTGCGAAAGTTGTCCCTCAACTCGAGAGTGCAGAGGTGAGGGTCTAGCAAGATTCAGTGCTGACTGAAGGGATTCTTCCAAATCTGATGCACTAGTTTGCTCTTCCCGGAGTGTAAGACACTATCGCCAAACGAAATTGATATAAATCAATTTCCCCAGATGCATACAATCGGAAAAGGATGTAATCGGAAAGGGAAATAAAATTTAAATTTAATTCAATTTTCTTAAAATTTAAAAATTTTTCGACATATGTGATATTAGACCTGTCGATATCCCAGATGTAGTTTTGATTCTATAGTAAACTGTAGGGCCCTGCTTTTCTTTACCTAACACAAGATTAAAGATTTTTTAACGGTTACTTCGGTGACTTCCCAATGGGCACACAAAAAACGTTAAAAAAGGATTGAAAACCATACGTTGTTATAGGGTTTTTAGAAACGAATTGATTCAAAGGAAAGAGAACGTTTTTATTGATCAAATACACACGTTTTTTAAACATAATAATAAAGATAAGATTTTTTAATTTTCAACGTTTGCAAAACGAAAATAAAAGTAGAATATAAACGTTTTATTAAAGTTTTAAATAACGTTAAATATTCACTAATTATTTACGTTAATTAAACAAAATTAAACAGGCTGTAGGAGGTCTCCATTTTCAAATATATGAAGAGCCGCCATGTAGATGAATAGAAAATTAATAGGTTAAGCACCCACTGGTTTTATTATAAAACCAGTGGGTAAGCAGATAGCATAATAGTATATTATTCAACAAGCGGTAATGTAGGTAATGATTCACGTAGATGAAGTTTACAACACGAGCCGCAGGCGAGTGCTGTAATTCATCAAGTGAGTTATTACCATTACCGCAAGTTGAATACTATACTTTATCTACGATTATAACAATAAATATTAAATTGAGAAAATTTTGTTTAAATTACTCAGTTTGTTTATTAATAAAATTAACTGTAAAATTTAATTTTTGTAACATTTTTATATTTATACTGCGATTTTTCTGGTAATAAATTATGTATTGAATTATTAGCTACTTGTCTTCATTCTGGTGGTGTGCATATTAGTTCATCTTCACTAACCGAACTCATCATTTTTTGAACAATTATTGCTTAATTTGATTTGAAAACGTCGAAACTACGTGATAAATCGCCTTCCTCCCCACAATAATAATGGATCATTCTATTTCACCGTATCGGAAAAGAATTTCTCTCGGATAGAGCCACCTTCGTGTGTCGCGCGTTACATCAATTGGACAGGCTAGGCATGAAGATAAAGGTGATTGGCGCTGTACTGCTCTGTACCTAGTGATTTATATTAATACACTCATTATAACTCACGCTATTTGTTTATGGATACTATTAATCGTTCAAAAGCAGTTCATTAATTAGTATGTCCCAGCCACAGAATAATCTTATAACTTTAACCTGAATAATCTTTAACTTTTTTTTTTTTTTTTTTTTTTTTTTTTTTTTTTTTTTTTTTTTTTTTTTTTTTTTTTGTGGAGGAGGGGAAATCTTGCATAAGACGTTGTGCCGGATTCTTACCGACTAAAACCCCTCCCCCTTCGTCTCGCTTCTCCCACCGGAAACCGCCTTCGCATTACTTCAGTGGGGAGCCTTAACTTCCTTTATCGACTTTCTACTTCCTTCGTCTCTATTATTGTACGGACTGTTCCATACGCTTGTCGCCATGATTCCTCGGATGAGCATAAGCTTGCCATCATGTTTGTGTAGTTGAAAGTTGACCCAGTTTGTTGGGTATAGTCCCTCCTGGTCTCTTCCCACCGAGTACAAGTAAACAGGGTATGCTCTACGTCATCCACCTCGTCGCAGTAGCTGCATCTCTCTGTATCTGCCCTTCTGCGATCGTAGAGATACTTCTTAAAACATCCGTGTCCTGAGAGAGCTTGGGTTAAGTAGTAATCCACTTCTCCGTAGGGACGATTTATCCATGTCTGAATCATAGGTATCAATTTATAGGTCCATCGTCCATACGTTCCTGTTTCCCATTTTTGTTGCCATCTTGTGGAAACGTTCTCTTTTGCTATTCTGGCTTCCACTCCATTATATTTCTCTGTCCTTTCTTGTATTAGAAATTCTACAGGTGGGACGCCCACTATGACCCCCACTGCCTCAGTTGAAATGGTGCGGTATGCACTGCCGATTCTGATTGACATCAGCCTCTGGAGTCTTGCCAGCTTTGCTATTAGTTTCTTGTTTCCGGTTACCGTGTGCCAGACTGATGTGGCATACAGTATTTGAGAGTGGACCACACTTGCCATTACTCTCCTCTTCGATGCTCTCGGCCCTCCTATGTTGGGCATTAGGCTTGTCAATGCTGCAACCGTTTTTTCCACTTTTTCGGTTGTTCTTTTGACGTGCTCCGCAAAGGTAAGTTTGGTATCAAGCCACACTCCTAGGTATTTTATTGCCTTGCTGAGTCTGATCGAAGTATCCATGATGGTGAAAGTGATCGGCGCTATTTTTCTTTTAGTGGTAAGGAGGACTGCCTCCGATTTGTCTGGTGCCAGCTTTAGTTTTCTTCCTTCCAACCATTCTGCAACTCGCTGGAGGGCAGTGTCTGCTTTATTCATCAGTAAATGCTCGGTTTCTGCAACTACTGTCATGGCTACGTCATCCGCAAAGCCGATTAATGTTACACCCGCTGGCTGTTCCATTTTAAGGAGATCATCATACAGGACGTTCCACAGGGTTGGACCAAGTACTGATCCCTGAGGCACGCCACTGCTGACTTCTACGGTCTTTGTCTCGTCTTCTGCTTCCAGGATTATTTTCCTCTGGGATAGATAGGATGCTATTACCCTGACTAGACTCTCTTCTATTCCTCTTTTTCGCAGGTCTTCCAGAATGATTTGCCATGATGCGCTGTTGAAAGCATTTTGCACGTCTAAAGTTATTACTGCACACAGTCTTCGGTGCTGGTGCGCGTAAGCAGCAGCTTCTCTGGCAATTTGGATCGCGTTGTTTATAGCATCTACTGTTTGTCGACCTTCCATGAAGCCGTACTGTCTCTCTGCCAGTCCACCTGTGCGTACTAGTTCTTCTTTGAGCCTTATTAAGATAAGCTGTTCGTACAGTTTCCCTTCTACGTCTAAGAGGCATATGGGTCTATACGAAGTCGGGTGGTCTAGCGGTTTATTTCCTTTCCTAAGTAGTACAAGCTTAGCCTGCTTCCAGTCTTCTGGAAATACTCCTCTACGCGCTAGTTCATTGTAGACTCTTAGTGCGTATTCGGGTTTACTTTGTACTACTTCCTTCAGGACTTCTACTGGGATGTAGGCTGGTCCCGGTGCTTTATTTGATTTTAGCTTGTTGCAAGCTGTATTCAATTCTTCTACCGTAAAATCTAAGAATATCACTGTTCTGTCACAATCAAAGTTTACGGCGTCGTGCACGGGAAAGAGGTGGTTTACCACTTCCTCTGTCATTTGCATGGACATTTGGGGTCTTGGAGGGAAGCCAAGCATTTGTTTCATCACAATCTTGTAGCCGTCTCCCCAGATATCGGAGTCCAGTTTGTCACGTATGCTTTTCCAACATGCTCTTTTTGAAGCCTTGATGCAATTTCGCAGCCTTTTCTTGCTGCTTTTGTACTCTTCCCTCAGTTGTTGATTTACTTCCGGAAGATTTCTTCTTGCATTTCTTGTACATATCCTTTTTTTCCTCAAGCATTCTCTGCGAAGTTCGGCAATTTCGTCTGACCACCAATACAAAGGTGGCCTACTTGAATTGTACTTTCTTTTCGACATAGTTCTGTCACAGATCTGCGTGAGGGTTTGGGAAAAGTCTTTTGCAGGAGATACGCCCTCCTCCTGAATAATGCCGACGTCGTTCAGTGTCTCTTGCAACTTTTGTTTGTTCAAACTTTTCATCTGCCATCCTTTGCTTTGCGTTACCATAGCTCTTTTCTTCCCTTCGTCTTTTACTTCGAATATTATATAGTTATGGTCGCTGAGGGTTTCCTTTTCGCTCACTTCCCATTTAGCTACTTTGGTTTTAATGTCGTCGGTAGTCAGAGTTAGGTCTAGTATGGACGAGTATTCGTTTCTCTGGAATGTTGGTGCACTTCCCTCGTTTACACATATTAAGTCATTTTCTGCCATCCATTCAGTTAGGACGCGGCCTCTCTCATCGGTGACGTTCATACCCCATTGTATGGATTTTGCATTGAAGTCCCCCACAACTATGGCCTTTTCTTTGTTGGTCCTTATTTTCCTTCCAATTTCGAAAAGAATTTCTTCGAGATCATCCAAATCTCTATTTGGGGAGGCGTAGCAGCTGTACACTGTGAAAGAGGCGGTCTCGACGTAAGTGAAACCGTGTCCGTAGCCCTGTCCCTTGATTACTAGGCGTCTGTCCAGAACTTTTATAGCGGTATCTAGGTGTTCATCAGATATCCAGCCTTTTCTACCTTTAATTGCATTTTTATTGGGTTCGCTTATCGCTATTAACCCTGCGTCTATCTTGTTGGCAGTAGCTAGAGCCAGGTCGTGAGCAGGGCGGCTCCTGTTTGTGTTAATTTGCAAAAACTTCACTTTCTCCATAATTTTCAGCGGATGTTCTCTTTCTTCTGCTCCTGTTCTTCGGACACCTTGTACTTCCGGACTGGTGCCCCTCTTGGTTACAGTGAACGCAGTATGGGTTGTTTTGGCACACGGCTGCTTTGTGCCCTTCTTTTCCGCACTTAACGCATAGTCTTTCTCTGTCTGGGCCTTTACATTGGGCTTTCTCATGTCCATATTGCCAGCACCTATAACATTTTTTGTCCACTTCCCTCTCCACGATTCTGCATCTCATCCAGCCAATCTTAATCTTTTCCATCTGGATAAGTTTCTCCGCATTTGTTGCAGGTACAATGACGGTGACATTTTGCTTGTATCCATATGCCGGTCTTAAAGCTGTGACTTTGAAAGTCTCAGGTTGGACGGATAGTTCTTTGCAAATTGCGTCTGTTATTTCTTGAACTGTTGCCACTTCGTCTAGACCCTTAATGTGAAGGACTTTCTTGTCTACCAGCTTTGAAGTTGTCGCTTCTGGAAGTTTCTCTTTTATTTCTCTTTTTAAGACCTCCGCTTTGTCTGAACCATTTTGTACGGTAAGGAGCAGGTCTCCATTCCTTGTTTTTCTAATATCTTTCACGTCCACTCCTATTTCTGCTTGATTGTTTTTAGCAAATCTGCATAGGATTTGCCATCAGCCTTGACTAGAAGTGCATCTTCCTTGACCTTTCTCTGTTTACCAACGGCGCCTTTGTTGGTATTAATTCTAGGTCTTCTGGGGGGTTTACTAACAACTGTTTGTTCTACAGTTTTCCTCTGGGTGTCTTCTGCCTTATAAAGGCAAATCTGGATATCGGTGTCCGCAAACAAGAACTCTATCATTCGTGTAATGACTACTCCAAGTACTCCATCGATTTCTGGTATGGCCAATTGAGTTCGTTTTTGAGATGTCATATGTTCCTTTATGGTTTTTATAGTTCGAAAAACGAACCTATCCTCGGGCTCTTCCTTTGCCTCACCGTTAGTGAGGATGGGGTAGTAGATATACCTAGATTGCTGGGTAAAGTTTCCGTCTTTGTCAGGAAATGCAAGCGAATGGGACATCATTGCCACTTCTCCTTTTGTCTTATTTTGTTTTAGGAGACCTTCTCTGCCTCCGAGCTTATTTATTACCCTTTTGACCATCTTGTCTTTACTTTCGAGGTCTTTGTTGCAGGGAAGTATGAGCTGACACTCTACCGGAGCATCCCAAATGAATTCTTGTTTCTCCTCTATTCTGGGAAACGTTTCCTCTTCCCAGTCATCTTCTGTGATGCGTTGAAACGCATCAAAACTTTTCTCTTGTGAGAGAGCTTTCCTTCTTGTCACTCTCTTTTGCACTTCTCTGCACTCTTTACACAGGACGGAGGTGTCTCGTGATTGGCCCTCAATCTCTCTTTTGTATTTGGCTTCCATAAGTTGAAGCTTCTCTCTGAGTTCTTGATTGTCACGAAGCAGCAGATCCTGTGTTTTGTTTTCTCTCTTCTCGCTTGTGACTTCGTCCAGCCAGTCTTTCAGTTTCTTCGAGTGCAGCTGTTCGATTGAAAGGGCTAGCCTGCCGGCTGCTTCTTTCAGTTCCTGCTTTGGTTTGTACATGTCTTGAACGACTTTATCCACCTGTTTGGCATGCGTGGACATTTTTTCTAAGACGTTTTTGAATCGCTCTGCTACAACGTTGCCTACTATGGTTTCGGTATCTTCTAATCTTTTCCGCTTATGGGGTTGCTCTCCGGAGCTTTGTTCCCTATTTCTCCCTAGGTCTGTAAGAGACGATGTTCTTTGTCTAGGGGGTGTTCTATTTATCGAATCTCGTCTGGCAAAGGGATTCGTTATTCCAGTAGCTCCAATAGTTTCCTCGGCCTGGATTACCACCTTGGATACATTTTCCTTGGTTACATTTTCTTTTAAATTCTCCATAATATTCCCACGAGTTGGGACCAAATATTCGTCGCCCTCCAGCAGTGGGCCCTTACTGAAGGGAAGGCTGAATACTGCAGGGTGCGCCTGGTGCTCTGCAGGTTTTTACGGCTTCACTGTCGGTTTGTTATAGAGGTTTTCTCCTCGTCGGCCGGCCGGTTAAGGCAAGCCTACCGGTCGCAGTTCCCACACGACGTTCCTTTGCGGTGCCCTTTTTTTCTTTTCCACAGAGGTCGTTGAAGTGTGGACCTTGATTACGGTGTTAAGCGAGTGAGTGGCACGGCTCGCTCGTGGCTCGGATTGCCCCGGGTACGCCATTCCCGTAGCCACACCACGCGTGGTGTGGATCTTGAGGTTGAGCTGTCCTTAGTTTTCGCCGCTCACCTAAGACCTTACCGGCATGGGTGCCCCTGCCGGGAGTCGGGTGAAGACTCCCGCCGGCATTGCTCTTAGGATCATCGTGGTTACTTAAGCCTCTCCACCAACGACAAGGTCTCACAGCTCCTTGGAGAGGGAATAATCTTTAACCTGATCGTTGTAAAATCCATCCAAATAAATCGATGTTCCCTGAAAGAATTTGAACATTGCAATCTATGTTATTTATTTTCTATAAATTCATAATGGTTTAAGATAAAGCATGACTGATTATTGTCAGTGGTTTGTATGTGGCGCCATCTAGAAATATTATGCATTAATATTAGGGTGGCCCAACTTTATATAAGAAAAAATTTTTTTTGGAATTCTTACTGTCACACCCGTTGAAATTGTTTCGCTTACTGAGAAAACAAATCATAAATGATGCTGGCAAGTCATTTTACCTGCTAGCAAAGAGAGTAGGATTATTTAATTAAAGAGAGATTTGGCAGCTTTGGCCTTTTTCAAAGATCAGTTCTTGTTAGAAGTAGACAATAAAACAGAGAAAGATATCATATCTTTTGCCTGCTTCCACTTACAGAGAATATCGTTAATCCGCCTACACTATGCCCCCTAAGGGACCTATTCAACTGCTGATGCTTATATAAGTTCAAATTAATAAGGAGATATTTTTAGTTTACACTTTTACTTAGGTGAAGTAATATTGAGAGTTGTGTTATATTTTTAGTGATCTTGGTTTGTAAATTTTGTTCAACCATGTCATCTCCTCCAAGTTTGAGAAAGGACAGTTTAGTGTTTTTCGTAGGTAGTTGTACGCCACAGATTATTGGAAGCAAGCTTAGTAGATAAGCAAAGAGAGTTCTGGACCGGAAGTGACTTGGATGGCATGTGTCCATCGAGATCTGACCATGAGCTGTTGGTCATTGTCGTCGGAGCTGAAGAGTTCTTGTGGTGAAGAGTGAAGAGTGCCGCATTACGTGGTATGGGGGTGTGAAGTCTGTACCTAATGCCCTTCTGGCTAAGAAATATTTCAGCATGACTGTGCAGATTTTTCATTTAGGTAAATTGAATATAAACGACGGTTGCTGGCTCCGAGACATAGGAGAGGAAGTGATAAGAAAACGGATATGTGATAAGAGAGTGTAACATTTGTATAGAAATGCAAATTAAATGAAATTTTTATCATAACCGCCGGTTAGGGTGGGCAATATATTTATTATTATATTATGGTGATGTTTGAATGTGAACATAGGCGTACATAAATTAAAAAAACTGTCGAAACCAGGATTTGAACCCGGGACCTCTAGAACTTCAGTCTAATGCTCTCCCCACTGAGCTATTTCGACTTTAATCAAATTCAGATATAAATTAAACAAAAATTGTATTTCTATTTCATTTATTGTACGATACTATTCATTCAGATTTTTTTTTTTTTATTAATAAAGAAGCGATCGGGATTAGCGGTGGCGGATGATCCTCGCTGGGGATGGTTAAATCCACCGGCTGGGGTGGCTGCCAGGGGGAGTATGTGGTCAGCATAAAAAACTCGGAGGCCTCACGCCAAGTTCTAGTAAAAAAAAAATGCATATTGAAATGAATATAAGAAACATTAAATAGTACATACTCTTCAAATGGGCACACACATAGATCTCCGAACTGTTTATAACACTTATCACATTTATGCGCCAAGTCCAAATCCAAATCGCTGAAAAATAATAAAAATTTTATATGTTATAAAACTAAACTCACTAACTAATTAACTCACTTTCCGAATTCATTCATTTTACTATTAGAACGATGTGCGGCGTGATCGATGTAAAATTTGTTTATAAAACTAAGATTTAATATGGATGTTCTTTATTTTTGCAATCAGCTATAGTACATTCGTAAAAAGTGCAATGTGGAAGTTGATTAAATTATATCGCAAGGAAATAATACCAAGCAAGCGTTGATATGTTATTTACAAAGGAAATAAAACTCTGTATAGGACATCCGCAAAAAGTCCAATCTCAATAAAAGTGGTCGTTAATTAATTATATCGCAAGGAAATAAAACCGAGAAAGCCTTGATATGTTATTTCATAGGAAACAGGAAAGATGATAAACCTGCCTACATAGCCACAAAGTGCACGTGATGACAAAGCGAGTTGAAGGAAGTTGATAAATATATTCCATTAGTTGGTTATGTGAAAATATCATTTAGTACTGATGTAGATTTCGACGAGTATAAAAGCATAAACTGAGATTGAGATCACTTACTTTCCAAGTTATAAATAATTTTGTTAGCAAGTGTTTGTGCGCATTACTGATTTAACGTAAGTTCTATTAATTTATTTTATTGCAATTTATCTCGATGTAATACAAAAAATATTTTTAGATGGACTTAAATAAACTGAATGCCGTATCACTTTTAGATACAAAGCCAACCATCAAATTAACGGACCTCCCACTAGATACACCTGTTCCAATAATTTCAGCAAAGCTAATAAAAACCAAATAGTGGAAGACCAGACCCTCTGAATTCGACACCCTCTATACAACTCGCGAACACCCACCTAAAAAATAGGTAATCTGATGTAAAATAACCCGCTAAACTTGATTTTTGAATTCGCCCATTGATTTGAGATTGCCAAAATGACCAAATTGGCAATTTTCTAAAAAAAATAAAAATTATGTGTTATTTTTTGTTTTTCATATAACACGTCATATAATTTTTATTTTACTTCAGAATTTTTAAATTTTTTTACATAATACTCTCTAACTATTCTTTGATATGTTGAAAGTAAAAAACTTTACCTAAAAAATAATTAGATGGCAAAAAAAAAATAACAACTTTTCTTTGACGCAAAATCTTTAAAATTTGCAGAGTAAAATGTCCGATCGAGGTATCTTTTTTATTTTTAAAGTTAGGTGCCTACTATAACCGAAGAAAATGTTCCGAATGAACTAAATAAAATCTTTTATAAGAAGTTTTTTTTGAAATTTTGCTCCCTTATCGAAATATTCCTTGATTGGTTCAGCGTCCGAACGAATGCGCGCTACTATGAATCGGCCGCAATCGCATCTAGAGCTAAACGCAGACACGTGCCGGGTGATTATTATTTTCCAGTATCCATTTATGTTAAGTTGAAAGTGCATTTTGTCTCAGTCCTTATATTTAGTACGTTATAAACACATAGTTTCGCATAATAAATTATAATTACTCGGATAGGAAATCAAAGGAAACAAGCTAAAAACGTACTCTTCGCCTGTTAACTGGATTTTTATATAATTGTTATACATTCAATAGGATACTTTTCCCAGTTTTTTGTAAATAATGTTACTTTTAGACATTTTTAATTTTATAGTACGATCTTAGTTGGTAAATGACTTGGTAAAAAAACTATACCAAACCCCATTTGGGTTTCGATTACGAGTCAAAAGAACTACACCACCACCTTACACGTAGAAGAATGTAAATTTTTACATTATAAGACATATTTTCACGGTTGTATATTACATTATGAAATGTATATTTGTAAAATATATAAATAATTAGAAATAGTAAAATGAAATATTTCACCAGATTTCTATTCAATTACAAAAACATAAAAATTAAAAAAAATTTTTTTCAACAGTAAAATCACGAGTTTTTTTTTATCGGATAAATTTCTCTTTGTAACGAAATAATTTTGCCAATCAGTGATTTTATGAGAAAAACTGACATGAAAAAATCGCGAGACCGAAGATCGAGCGATTTTGTCAAATGTCAGTTTTTCGAGCAAAATATTGAGTTAAAAAGAAATTTATCCATAAAAGAAAAGCTCGAGTGATTTTTGGCAAGATAAATTAACGACAGAATATGTGAACGAATAACAATTAAAAATAATTATATTTTCTCAAAACGACTCATATCGTACAGTATAATTTCCACAATACTTAAAAATTATAGCCGACACTACAGATTTTAAAATGACGTGCGACTACTAGATATACTCTGCTTTTGAGGAACAGGCATTTTTATTGTGATAAGAAACGATGCACCTTTTTTATCGCTATCAAAGTGACAAAATGTGACTGTCAAATAGACTTTTTTATATAGGAGTTAATTTATCAAATTTAAATCATTAAGTAATAACATTTTTATTTATCGATCGATTTTGTTCTAATAGGGTTCTTCTTCTAGCTAACACTAATTTACTGTCCAAATTTCAGTACAATCGGAATTTTCTTTCTTCAGTTATCGTGCTTACAAGAAACGTGACGGACGGACAGACAGACGGACATTTTGAAAGTTGTTCAGAATTCGTTCACTAACACAATGGTATGAAAATTTTTTGTCTGCGAGCGATATTTACGGCTTTAGAAATGTACCGATCAAATGCAAAATCCGATGACATTTCTGTGGCTCTAAAACAATATTTAGAACAGAAAAATTTATTTTTATCACTAAATCCAGTTTACCATGCACAATGTAGAAGATCGTATACCCGAACTGCTTATAAAAGAAAATCAGATATTGTAAATCCTAGTCCAGAGAATACAAGTAAAAAGGGTATTTCTGCAATGTGCTATTTACAAGACAGCCTACCAAATTAAGCCCAGAATTCCAAATGTTTTAGATTTTGGATGGTACCTAAAGGAGGAAATCTTATTTCCAAAGATGATTTCAAAAAGCCCAAAACCCAATTTTATTAAGTTAACTCCATTTTGTAAATGTAAATTATATAACTGTACTACAAGCTGCAAGTGTAGCAAAGCAAACGCGCAATGTAACATAAGTTGTTTATGCGAAGGAAAATGTAATCTTTAGTACCCACTTGCTGTTATAATTAATGAAAATATATTTTTTAATGTGTATGTTTCGAGATTATCTACATAATTGCATAACATTTAATTGCAAATAGAAACTAAATAATCCGTAGACTCACTTGATCGCTTAAACGACACCACAGATGGGCGACGTTAACAGAAGTTATGCTTTAAATTAATGCGGACGAGTTGCGCGGCCGCTTCCAACAGCGTCATCTCGTTACATGAGCCGAATTTCCAAAAAATCTCTTTATAAAAAAGTTTGTTTAAAGTATATGGAACATTTTTCTCGTTTATACTATAACTCTCTCTTTAAAAATAAAAAAGTTACCTAGATCGGGTATTTTTCAACGCAAATTTTAAAAAACCGCGACAATAGAGGGTAATTATATTTTTTTTAGGCACTATATTATTAGTTACACTATATTCTTTGCCGTCAGCCTGTCCAAGAATATTGGAGGGATAATGTGTAAAATATTGGTCAAAATCGGAATTAAAATAAAAAAGATATGATGTGTTATGTGCAAAACAAAAATTAACACATAATTTTAAAATTTTTCAAAAAATTTGCGAATTGACCGATTTGGCAATCTCAAATTAATGGGCGAACTCAAAAATCAAATCCAGAAGGTCATTTTACATAATATCATCTGTTTTTTAGGTGGGTGTTCGCGAGTTGTATAGACTACTTTTAAAATGCTTCCTACAGATTGGCTGCTCTCCGACTAAAATTTGGAACAACGGTTCTATTAGAATTCGGTGACAGCACAGCATTTTTACCAAAACGAGTGGTTCCCCATATGAAGGATAATTTGGAGAATTTCACAGCAGGAAAATACAGCCTGATCTTTAAAGGTCAAAAAGATGTTAATAAGCCTGCATTAGGAACAACATTCGAATTTATTGAAACCGAAAGTTGGACTCAAAGTGCATGTAAGTAATTTATTATGCATTTTGAAGATATTTATTAAATGCCATTTTTCTTTTAATTTTAGCTGATTCACAACAATTCTAAAAGGGGCTGTGGGCGGATCCATACACATAAAGAGCTGCAATAATTTAGGAGCTGCAATAATTTAGTATGTATAAGTGCATTATTTGTAGAAAGAAATTCAAAATTCGCTTTTTTGTTGAAAATCACGCATTTTTTTATAATAATAATACAATATACTCGAAAGTAGATATTTCTATTTATTTGTTATATAATGAAAATTTATTTAAACGATTGATTCATCAATTTGTGGGGTTAGATTATACACAAAACATTGAAAAAGTAAAACAATTATTTATAAATATTCAACCTAAGTTTACTGCAGCATTAGAGTTCAAACTCTCGAGCATAGAAGTTTGCAAGAAGTGTATTGTATTATTAGATAAAATTTGATAATGGACATATGTAATTTAAGTGATGAAATTGTGAAGAAGTTTCAAAATGTAACAAAAATTTTGAGTGAGTGTAAAAATGTTATAGGTCGGGAAAAATGGTTAAAATTAGTGAAAGGGCATTTAAGTTTGCTTAACCAAGCATTAAAAAATCGCAATTCTATTGGAATTCGTAGAAAAATTCATACAAATATTGGACATTTAAAAAAGTTAAAATTTTAATAAAAAATTTAGGCTACATTGGATGGGGTTTGAGTGGTAGAGTAAATAGAAGTTCTAGAATTAAATGGGAGGATATAAATTCGGTATTTTCAGGTCGCATACGTTCAGGTTTAATAATAAATTTAATACATAAAGATATGAGACAGTTCCTTGATGATTCCTTCTTTCTATTCAAGTCACGAATAAATAATATTCTCAAATCACAGCCGACAATCAAAGTGAATGCATGTTTTTGTGGGGAATTCATTAAAAATAATATTAAGTCAGAAGAAATGGAATTTAAATATTTCAACACTAAAAATGCCTCAATTGATATCAGCACTGATTTAAAGTTGTGGTTTCAGGAATATATTATAGATAAAATTTTAAATAAATTAGAGGAATTCCAGGAAAAAGAGTCGGGATTTGTGCTACAAAAAATAATAAGTTTAGAAATAAATATTAATAAGGTTGAAATGGGTAACGGCTCATCTTTCATTAGACTTCCCAATCAAATAGCTAAAAAACATGCATGTGTCAATGTTAAAAATTATGATGAAGCATGCTTTGCCTGGTCCATAATTTCGGCTTTGTATCCCGTTGACAGTCATTCCGATAGAATATCATCGTACCCCCACTACTCCGAAATTTTGAATTTAAAAAATATTAAAGTTCCAATGTCACTACTACAAATTACAAAATTTGAAAAACAAAATAACATTTCTGTTAATATTTATATGCTAAAATTGTTTGGAAATAATTTTCATTCAGTACCAGCTCGTTTAACTAAAACCAAATTAGAAAAACATGTAAACTTATTAATGATTCAAAATAACTATACAGATGAGCGTGAAAAAAGTACTGATGATGATTCCAATCTTGAAATAAAATATCATTTCTGTTGGATAAAAGACCTTTCCAGACTTGTGTCTAGTCAAATGAGTAAACGTAATGGAAAACTGTACATTTGTGATATATGTTTAAATTATTTTTCTAGTGAAGCAAAATTAAATTTACACACAGTAGACTGTAAAAATGTTAATAAATGTAAAATATCATTTCCAAAGGAAAAAATTGTAAAGTTCAAAAATTATAATTATAAAGAGCCTGTACCGTTCATATTGTACTGCGATTTCGAATCAATGCTAGAACCATTTTCCGAAATTAGTCAAACTAAAACTTTAAAATACCAAAAACATACTGCTTTCAGCGCAGGATTATATTTTAAATGTTCGTATGATGATAGCTTATCGTATTATTGCAGCAATCGTGGTTTTAACTGTATAGAGTGGTTTTCAAAACAATTAGAGAATATCGGTGAATTTCTCGAATCAAAATTAAAGACTATTGTATCAATGGACATTTCTGAACATCAGCAAAAAGAGTTCGCTGCATCAACTCACTGTCATATTTGCGAATCAATATTTAAACCTGAAGATAAGAAAGTACGTGACTACAACTATTTCACAGGTAAATACCGCGGGCCGATGCATGAAAACTGCAACTTAAATTTTAAAAAATCATTTATAGTACCGGTCGTCTTTCATAATTTATCTGGATATGACGCTCATTTTCTAATCAAAGATCTTGCAAAAACCGGTCAGATCACTTTATTGCCAATCAATAAGGAAAAATACATATCGTTCACAAGAAGTGTTGAAGGTTCGGTAATAAAATTTCGGTTTATCGATTCTTTCCGATTTATGGCCGCATCGCTGGATAAACTATCATCATATTTAACAAAAGGGGAATTAACAAATTTGCAAAAAGAATTTAGTGATTTAGATAGTGAAAAGTTTAATATGCTTACGAGAAAGGGCGTCTTCCCATATGATTTTATAGATTCTTTTAAAAAATTATCTGAAACTGAGTTGCCGGCAAAAGAACATTTTTACAATAAATTAAATGACTCTAATATAAGCGATGAAGATTACCAACATGCTCGGAATGTTTGGGAAAAATTTAATATTAAAACACTAGGTGAATATTCAGACTTATATCTAAAAACTGATGTAATTTTATTGGCAGATATTTTCGAAAATTTCAGACAAAAATGTTTAAATATTTATCAATTAGATCCGGCACATTACTATACACTACCGGGCTATACGTGGCATTGTATGTTAAAGTTTACAAAAGTAGAGTTGGAACTTTTACAGGACATCGACATGCTTTTATTTATTGAACGTGGTATTCGAGGCGGTGTAAGTCAGTGCTGTAATAGATATGCTAAGGCTAACAATAAATTTTTGTCAGAATATGATTGTTCAAAACCTAGTTCTTATCTATTATATCTTGATATAAATAACATGTATGGATGGGCCATGGAAGCCTTTTTGCCCTACAAAGGGTTTCGGTGGGTGGAGAATTTTGAAAATTTTAATGTGATAGATGTACCAGACGACTCAGAAAACGGATATATTCTCGAAGTTGATTTAGAGTACCCGGAACATCTACACGACAAACATAAAGATATGCCTCTCTGTCCGGAACATCTAGTGCCGCCGGGATCAAAATTACCAAAACTGATGACGACACTCTACCATAAAACCCGATATGTAATACACTATAGAAATTTAAAGCAAGCTTTATCCTTGGGGATTAAACTTATAAAAATTCACCGTATATTAGAGTTCAAACAATCTCCATGGCTAAGACCGTACATAGACTTAAATACAAAACTGCGCGCAAGTTCGAAAAATGAATTTGAAAAGAATCTATATAAGTTACTAATTAATGCAGTTTTTGGTAAGACTATGGAAAATATTCGTAAGCATCGGCTTGTAAAATTGGTGTCGAAATGGGAGGGTCGATATGGTGCTAAAAATTACATCGCTAGCCCCAATTTCCATAGTCGTGCTATATTTGACGAGAATTTAGTGGCTATTGAATTAAATAAGTCTGAAATTTTTTTCAACAAGCCTTTATACATCGGATTATGTATTTTAGATATATCGAAAACTTGTATATATGATTTTCACTATAATTTTATGTTGCAAAAATTTGAAAATAATGATGACTGTAAATTGCTGTACACCGATACGGATAGCCTTATTTATGACATAAAATGTGAAGATGTTTATGAGAAAATTATAAAAGAAAACATTGCTAAATTCGATACTAGTGACTATCCACCCAACAACCGATACAATATCCCTTTAGTTAATAAAAAAATTCCCGGGATCATGAAAGATGAGTTAAATGGTAGCATAATGACCCATTTTGTAGGTTTACGGTCAAAGATGTATGCGCTTAGAGTTGAAGGGGAAAATGTTATAAAAAAATCTAAAGGGGTAAAGACTAATATTGTAAAAAATAAAATTTCATTCGATGACTATAAGAACTGTTTGGAAACTAAAACCGAACTGTACCGAACCCAAAGAACCATCCAATCACATTTACATAAAGTCTACTCGGTTAAGCAAACTAAAGTTGCTTTGAACCCCTCCGATGATAAAATATATTTAATCCAGGATTCAACAGATACATTACCTTGGGGTCACTACTCAATTATGATAGAATAAATTGTTTTTAGAAATTGAGCGGTTTTTTAAATACCTTTTTCGCACACGCAGATCTGATATAAATAAACCCTACAATCCAAAAAAACTTAATTTAATAGCGTATACTGCTTTATGTCGAAATCAAACTAAAATAGAATGTGCTTATTGTTAAGATTAAACTATTGTAGTAGCTATTGCAGCTCTTTTGTATTTAAAATAATGTTTTATAAAACTTATTACTGTCTGCACATTATAAGCTCTTTTTATGTGTTTAAAATAAAATTTTATAAAATTTAACTCTGATTTTTATTTCTAGGAATTAGGAAAAATCAAACAGCTCTTTTGTATTTAAAATAATATTTTATAAAACTTATTACTGTCTGCACATTATAAGCTCTTTTTATGTGTTTAAAATAAAATTTTATAAAATTTAACTCTGATTTTTATTTCTAGGAATTAGGAAAAATCAAAAAAACACTTCATTATCATACATACTTTATTTATGATATAAATATTTTCAAAAAAGATGTGATTTTTTGTCTACATATAATACATTTATCAAAATTAACTGAACAATCACTACAACATACTGTATGCTTACAGGGCATAAAAACAACAGAGAGCTCATTTTCTAAACAAATTTTACATAACAGTTTATTACAAGTTTCAACTTGGTTAATTTTTACATCCTGTGCTTCTTCTGATACTAGCATTTCTTTTATCGCTAGTGATGACGTTACATTTTTTTCATTCTTGAGCTGATTATATTCACATTTAGAATTAAAGCGGGCATGCTCTTCCCACACATTATCTCCAGAACTCCAATTCATTAAACCCACACCACAGTGAAAACATATGACTTGATCACCTGTGCCGGTATAGTAGAAACCTACCTCAGCTAATTCTCTCGGTTTTTGGCTTATCTGAGGGGGCCAGTTCTCAAATGTTTTTAAGCGGCTTTCCAAAGTCATTTTATCTGAATAAAGCGGGGTCCGTCTTCTCTTAATAAATAACGAATTATCCTCACCATTTTCAAAAAACGCACAGTCGGGGCTCCATCTCAAATGATCTGCTGTGGGATCATCACCCTCACACCAATTACATAATTCAATTTCACATATTGGACATTTAACTATGTCTTCTTGACCAACATAAATGAAACCAGCTAGAGCTAGAGTAGACTTTGGAAATTCTGATAACCAATTTTCAAATGTTTCTAATCTTTTCTCATACTGCACATCCATTTTATATACCAGTCAAATAACTACTGAATTGGGATAAATAATAAGATGGTATTTATTTGAAAATATTTATTCAAGCATTTAATATAAACATTTTTCTATCTAAATCATTCATAACCTTAGCTCTATTAAAATGTAAACATTCACGAATACAATGCATTTGAATGGAATGTGGTAATAAATCACATAAATATAACATTACATTATCTGAAGGCAGTTCATAATTAGATTCACATAGTATATTATTGGTGACATTCAAAAAATTATTGTAAAATCCAGCAAAATCTAAACCATTTAATACATGTATAGTTGAATTGATAAGCCTACTAATGTTAATAAATTCACGCACAGTATTTTCACATATATAAAACGTAACAAAATCATTAGCCACTTTCAACATCTTAGCACCCATAAATGATGATGTGTTGATAATGTAATTTGAAAACTGCTTCACCGCAGCAGCCTCCTCATCCTCCCCAAATCCACTATCAGCATCGAAGTAATTATTGGAAAGTTGTTTAAGGTAAGTAATAAAATCATACCAATCTTCAGCATCGAAGGAAATGTTATGAGCTTTATTGATCTGCTCATTAGCGGCCATTAATATTTTTACAGCTGGAACATTGTTTCGTGCACTACTTAATCCAACTTTTATTCTATATGAAGAGTTTTTCATGGCGAATACACGTTCATAAATGTACTTTTCTTCATTTTGGATTGCAACTCTATACTTTTCGGTAATTCGATCAACTTCCCGCCAATGATCGAAATCTTCAGAAAACGTGGGGCTAGGTGTGTTTGATGCCATGTTTCACGACTAACTAACAGTAACAGGCTTGATATATTTCAAATAAATTAGCTGCACCAGCAATGCTTCCGGTTAATCAAAAGGCCTCTTATCGAGCTGAATTTGTGCGTGTTTTCCATAAGAATCAATGTTAAATCACATAATTCTAGTCAATTGAAACAATTCCCCATTTAAATACATGCAAATCGAAACACATCAGAGTATATTTGTGTTGTCTATCCAACTATTGTGAGATTTATCTAGACCTAACCATTTAACAAAAATTTTATTGCTACACTTACGTAATACTTTTTCTATTAAATAAACATCCGAATATTTAGCTTTTTGAAGTTTTTCGGTATAAAATCCACCGGCGATGGGATTTCCACGCAAATCCTGAAGAAGGTAGGTGATGGGATTGGTAATCTGTACTTTAACGATTTTAAATAATTCCGTTGTCCAATTGGGAGTGTATCCTTTTTCAAATACATGTTTATGCTTACTAATACGAACAAGGTTGCCAACTTTAAATTTTCTCGGATCTGTCGCCATCTTAATAAAGTTATAAGAGGAATTTAAAATAATTTTTTCATTTTTCTTGTTTATTTCACATGGTTTCATACCCGTAGTTCGATGGCGTTGCGTATTGTAATTATCAGTTATTTGAGGTAGTATATCAAGCCATCTGTACGTTCCGTTCAAACTAAAGTATTTGTATAACTTTTCCTTTAACGTTCTTATAACACGTTCCACAATTGCAGCCTTTTTAATGCTGAACGTACTATAATGGTTAACGTTGTACTTTTTCATCAGGCTGTTAAAACCAGTGTTATAAAACTCAGTACCTTGATCTAATTGTAAATTTTTAGGTATTCGTTTACCATCTTTGAATATTTCACCAACAGCCTGCGTTATCTCTTTTCCCGATTTAGTTTTTAAAGGTTTGGTCCAAACAAATTTCGAAAAACAATCAATCATCACTAATATATATCTAAAGTTACTATTAACATGTGCGTGACCCATTACAGCCAAGTCCATTTGCCAAAGATCATCAAAACCTTTTATGATAGTACGCCGACGCTTGAAATTTTTTCTAGCTGGTTTATGGAGTTCGTTTATCACTTGAATTTTTTCTTTTGTATGCTCCATGACTACTCACCAGCAGCAGTGTTATCAGTGAACTAACTTTTTCTTTTTAAGATTGGCCATATCTAAATAAACTTCAGACATTTGTCTTACGATGGTATCTCTAAATTGATTTAGCTCCCTTTCAATATTTTTTATAAAATTTTCCATCGATATTATTTTAGCAGATTGATTTAGCTTCCCTTCAATATTTTTTATAAAATTTTCCATCGATGTTATTTTAGCAGATAGATCTAGATCTGATATCTTATCCAAGTTTAATGTATTTACCTGTACAGCCGATTTTAAGTTAGAAATTGCATTTGACAAATCAGTAATTATTATAGTTCTGTCATTTTTGAGTATATTTATTTTATTTGAAAACTCGTTTCTTAAATTCCCAACATCTTTCTTGATGATCTCAAGCGATTCGTTGAAACTCTTGTATTTATGTTCAAATTCTCGAATAGCATCTATTGAAGACATTTCAATAATTGTATGGAGTTCCTTATCTAGAGATTTTAGGCTACCATCTACATATCTTTTATTACAAACATCATTATCATTAGTAGGTGACTTAACATTACTAAGTTTTAGGTTTTCCATATCTATATTTCCATCCTCGGTGAAGATGAAGCCATGCCTATAAGGCGAAAGTAAATAGGAACCACTACTTGGAACACTATCTTGGCCTATATTAGACCTACCGAACTTGTCTACGGGCATATTGTAAATGATGATACTTAGCAAAGTTGTAAATATTTAAGCAATAACACCTATTTCCTTCAGTTCCGATAATATACTCAAGATCTCATTATCGTGAGAATCTGTGTTTCCAGCGCTTTTTGAGGCTATTAAAAGTTTTAGTCTATCAACAAGTTCATTTACGTCATCCCAGTAAACGTATTCTATTGGTTTTTCATTGTACACAGCCATGCCAGATCCGCTTTTCGAAGGAGCATTTTGTGACTTACTCCTAATTCTTGGATCATATCGAGGTTTTACATATAGAGGTTTTATTACACTCGTATATTTATAGTGCCTATGCCCCCTTCGTTGCTCCTGCGGATTGTAATCGCGTTTGTGAGCACTGGTTAAATCTAGAATTTCTTTGTAATTTTTTAAATCAGTTTCATTGAACCCATTGGGGTTTTTCATAAATATCAATTCATATAACCCTTTAGTACCCGGGTATGGTCTATCGTCGATCACAAGGTTATTATCAGCTATTTTCAGTTCTTTATTACCCATAAATAATTTGTTTGCTAGAAAATCAAAACGAGCACCAGATGTTGTATCGTAACTATTACTATCTGTGAAAAATCCTTCAATGTAATATCTCGCTAATGGTGGAAATTGCTCCAGATATTCATCTATAACAGGTTTATTATGTTTAACTAGATTATCGTATTGTTCTTTAATTTCATCAAATGACAGTTCTGGTACTTCTTCTTCTTCTTCTTCGAGAAAGACTTCACCGATTTCCTCATCAGGTAGAAAGTTTACTGATGGTGGTGATGGTATCCGTCGTTCGGTTAGTGGTTCAGGTGTTACCGTTGCTGCTGTCGCCGCCCCCGCCGCTACGCTTTTAGATGTGTTTATTTTAATATCATGTAATGGTTCTACAATTGGTTTGAATATACGATTGAGAGATTCGTCTTCTTCAGCCTTTCCTAGCTTTAAAGCCAAATATTTCTTTCTGATTGCCCTTGACACTTCAGTAATTTTCTTTTTAAGTAACTTCTCCTTTTCTAAATCATGTATGTGTGGTTTTACTACTTTATATTTCTCTAGAGATATTTTTTTATACTTCATTTTTATACAGGTCTGTACAGCTTTTTCACAGGTCTGTTACAGCTTTTCACAAGTCTGTTACAGCTTTTTCACAGGTCTGTTACAGCTTTTCGCAGGTCTGTATCTGTTAACGTGTAGAACAGTAATAAAGCTGTATGATGTATCATATACATATATACTGATCAAATCCTTTTCGATAGCGTCCGTTGTTCAAATCAAAATCTTTAACTATTACTAATACACCATATTTGTCATTCCAACATTCGGCGCATAGTTTTTCAAATTTATCAAAAGTCATGTCTGGAGTTACGTGATCATCATAAACATGTTTAAGATTCATACGGTCCTGCTTGAATAAAATAATACAGTTACAATTATCTCGTACCAAATGTTTGCCAATATGTGTATAGGTCTGACATAGATAGAAACAGTCCACAAGTCTATGTCTACCCATACTGAAGTAGGCTCTTATTTTATCTTGTTTGTCGCAAGCCACATCATCGAAAATGAATATGGAATTGGTTCTAGCCTTAGAAGGATCGATTATACCTTCACTATCTGTATACGGGAAATAACCAACACCTTTCACTTTTTTCAATGCATCTTCCAGCAATTTATATTTCGGTTGATATAGAGATTTGGAATAGACGTATACATTTTCAAACCACAGCCCATTAGGATCGAACAATAAACTTAGTAGGAGATTCGTTTTGCCAGCGCCACTGGGCCCGCATACAATCGCTCTTAAAGCGCTAGGAAATAATGGGCCATGTTTTTCGGTTGCTGGACATTGTGAGAAAATATCCAAGTTCTCCACTGGAAGTGACAACCGCTGTTTAAGAAGCCGCATCGTAGACTCACACTTTCAGTGATGTGCAGCAGCTTATATATATATATATATATATATATATATATATATATATA
The DNA here is from genome assembly GCA_936432065.2 of Rutpela maculata. Lineage (NCBI taxonomy): Eukaryota > Metazoa > Arthropoda > Insecta > Coleoptera > Cerambycidae > Rutpela > Rutpela maculata. The sequence goes on from OW386294.2 coordinate 57,684,282, forward strand.
TATATAAGTAGGTATGCTTTGATCTTTCTTCAAAAGTTCCCACGGTCCTCAAAAAGTTCCCACGGTCCTCAAAAAGTTCCCAGTCTCAACCGTCCCCATACCTACTATATATATATATATATATATATATATATATATATATATATATATATATATACACTACACCTTTACATTATTACTCATTATCAGTTTAGATGTTGATGTTGAAGGAGGGTAGTGGAGTAGTAAACTCTCTGATAAATAAGTTACCATTTGAAGCGCATTTACCAGGATATCAGTACTGCGGTCCAGGCACCAAGTTGGAAAAACGGTTAAAGCGAGGTGATCCAGGCATTAACGATCTCGACCGAAGCTGTCGCGAACACGATATAGCCTATAGTAAAAGCTCAAATTTAGAAGATAGACATAAGGCTGATTACGATCTTGAGCAGCGTGCCTGGGAACGAGTCAAGTCTAAGGACGCTAATTTGAAAGAGAAGTCGGCCGCTTGGGCTGTTGTTAACGCTATGAAGGTTAAATGGAAGATGGGAATGGGGGTTCGCAGGCAAAAAGTCGGTTTTCGCAAAACTATTGGTGTTGTTAAGAGATTGTTTAAAAAACCTAATAATAATAATCTAAGAAAAAATGCTAGTATGGCCTTGAAGCTAGCGAAATCAGCTATGAACGCTGTAGGTGGTCGAAAAAAGATAAAAGCACCACGCATACTACCATTACCCAAGACCGGTGGAATCTTACCGCTAATTCCTATTTTTGCCGGTCTGAGTGCTCTAGGAGCTCTATCAGGAGGGGCTGCAGGTGTGGCAAAAGCTGTCATCGACGCCAAAGCTGCAAAGAATAAATTGGAAGAGGCTGAGCGGCATAATAAAACTATGGAGGCTATAGCTTTAGGAAAGGGGATGTATTTGAAACCTCATAAGAAGGGCTATGGGCTGTACCTGAAAAAGCAGCAAAAAAACTCCCAGTGAAGCTACCCAATAGAGCCCTTCTTGATGTAGATTTGATGAAGTATGTTAAAAAATTGAAAATTCCGCACTTCAGAGGTGTCTTTATGCGTGACTCGTTACCTCACGCTCCTAGAACATATGAAAGCGCAATTATTAATCTCGACACGCAAGAAGGGCCTGGCACGCATTGGGTAGCATATAAAAAGTGTGCTGGCAATGTTATTTATTTTGATAGTTTTGGCGCGCTTAAACCACCAGTAGAATTAATACGTTACTTTGGTGATAAATGTAAAATACGATTTAATTATGATAGTTACCAAAAATTCAATACAATCAATTGCGGACATTTATGCTTAGAGTTTCTTTATAAAAACGGTAATATCCCATAAGTTTCATTCAGTATGTCTCAGATATTCACGATAAGAGGTCGAGGTGCCACTCTTTCCATAGACTTTTATAATCCAATTGAATTGGATCCTCAGTACGATTACGCATTAGCTCTAATTGGTTTTCATACCTATAATAGCATTCCTAATATCGAAGAAGGTGTAAATAACAAGCTTTACTATTGGGAGCTAGGTGATAAAAGTAAAGAAAAAGTAATTTCGATTCCGACTGGATCTTATGAAATAAGTGATATTGAGGCATATCTACAGAGTCAAATAACGTCACCGGTGAAAGGTGTTGAATACTTCTCGTTGAAACCCAACAATAATACACTCAAGTGTGAAATTAGGAGCAAGCACGAGATAAATTTTATACCTAGCGATAGTCTAGCCAGTTTACTGGGCTATTCAGCTCGCGAGTTAAAACCCAATATTTTACATCAATCTGATTTGCCTGTAGAGATAGTGAAGGTTATAACGATCCACGTAGACTGTAATATTACCACAGGAGCATTCTACAATAACAAACCATCACATACCATTTTTGAATTCGCCCCATCTGTAAATCCGGGATATGCCATAGACATAGAACCAAAAAATCTAATATTCCTTCCAGTAAATAACAAACGGGAAATAACTAATATCACCTTGGAGATACTGGATCAAAACTCTAAACCTATTAATTTTAGAGGTGAGGAAATTATTATAAGGTTGGAATTGAAAAAATTATGGGGTTAATAATTAAACCATTAAAGTATTTAAATAAGAATTTTTCAAATCAACATCATTCATTACCAGTCAAGTGTTCAGGTAAGAAGGTAGCATCATCTTTAACGTCAGCAAATATCTTGTATTTAAAATCTCTGGGTTACCATGTTGGAAGAACTACAGTTATTCCAAGATCCACACTTTGATAATTCCTTCGACAGAGAGGAAACTCGAACGTATCACCCGTTCGTTAAGTCGTTCAGAAATAATGATGAAATTGAAATTGTAATTCATCAGCAAGATGCTTTATTATTAATGCATGATGCAGCTTTATTGATTGAAGGAACGTTGAAGAAAACTAGCGGTGATGGAACTATTGAATTTACTAATAATGCCGGGGCATACATGTTTGATTCCATTATTTATGAGTTGAATGGTAAAGAAGTGGATAAAGTGAGAGACGCAGGTACTGTGAGTCTGGTGAGAGGCTATCTGTGCTATGATAAAGATGATAACACGCTTAGCCCAGCAGGCTGGAATTTTCCTGAGGGCCAGCTGGTAACTTATGATCCAGTAAATGGAACATTTTTCCTGAGAATTCCATTAAGTCATTTGCTCGGGATATTTCAAGATTATAAGAGATTCATGTTTGGAAGACAGATTATAAGATTGGTTAGAGCTCGAACTGACGCTAACTGTTATAAAGTAGCGGCAGACAATGCTGTAGCTGAATTAACTATAACCGATATTCAACTTAAAGTTAAACATGTATTTTTAAATGATGAAAAAAAATTGGAATTGCTAGATAACATAAACAGAGATAAACCGATTTTCATTCCCTATAGAACGTGGGAGATTCATGAATTGCCTTCTTTAACGGCTGGAGCTGTGAAAGAAATTTGGTCAGTTAAAACTTGTACTAACGTAGAAAGTCCTAGATATGTTATCGTGGCATTTCAAACAAAACGAAAAGATCAGAAGAAAGTAGATATTACACACTTTGATAATATTAATGTGTCTAATATAAAACTGACTATAAACTCGGAATATTATCCGTATGAAGATTTGAAATTAAATTTTACTTCACGAAACTATTCCGATGCTTATCACATGTACACTCAATTTTCCAAAATATTTGCTTCAAACAACACGCCCATAAAGCCCATATTAGATTTTGTAGCGTTCAAAACACGCGCCTTATTTGTCATTGACTGTTCCAAAAGAAACGATTCGATAAAGTCAGCCACTGTCGATGTCAAATTAGAAATCGAAAGCAGGGTAGCGTTTCCAAATGATACTAGAGCATATTGTATAATTATCCACGATCGAGTTGTGGAATATTTACCGCTTAGTGGAATCGTAAGGAGTGCTATATAAGATATATTCACTAAGAAGTTTTCTCAGTCTACACCACACGCCACCATGAAGATAATGATTGTTGATATTCAGGGATTCAGTTTACCTGATTTTTATCCGAAAGAAATAACATTTATTAGTGAGCGACAAACAGCTCATTATCTGTTGAAAGCTGCATTTCCAGCCAACAAGTTAGACCATAAACTACGAAAACAGATAAAATATTTAGAGCGTTTTCATCATGGTTTGAAATATGATAGTGGTTACATAGACTATACCATGTTAGATGACATATTACAGAAGCACTTATTGAATAGTAATATTGATATGGTGTATGTTAAAGGGCATCAAAAGCAACAGTTTCTCGAAAATAAGCTGTGTGAACTGGAAGAAACTTCATCAACCATTCCTAGGATTATCAACATAGAGAATATGACTGGTGTACCAAAATTTATTAGAGATATACCTTATTGTCCTAATCATTTAAATAATAAATCAATGTGTAGTTTAAGAAATTGTACTAAACTTTATAATTGGTTGCATTCTTCTTTACCAAAATAAAAAAAATATTATAAATACATTTTTTTTTCTTCCCCCACCACCCTTTTTAGATGTTAAAAGTAAACATGCAAATCAGTGTGAATTAGTAAATAGTAAGATGTTGTCACGTGCATACATATTCATTTTTGTTGCACCGTTGTTGTGTCGTGGTGATTATTTCGAGTCTTCTGTACACACTAATAATGGCTCTGTAAATATTAGTCATCATGTTGATAACACATCGATACATGTACAATACAGCAATCTACATAGAAAATATCCTAGTGTAAATGTTTTACGAAGGTTGTCCAACTACAATCAACAGACTAATTTATCTATTATTTCGGCTGCTACTACTCCAAATCAAGCACCACCAGCAAGAAATGTATCAGTTACTACTACAATTCAACCCCTACCGGCAAGAGGCTTATTAAATTTATCACACCCATATCATCAGACTCATGCAAATGATATGTATGATGAATTACAGCTATACCGAAAACTATACAGAGATCTGGAAATAAGATTATTGGATGCCAATGCTAGATTTATGAATGATTTAATATCATGTGAAAATAAATTAAAATTGAATTTGGATAGTAGTTGTGAAAGCGCTGAAAACTTAAGAATTTTACTCACTAATACAACGAATGAAATGTTAGAGCTAAGATCTGATCTCACTGCGTGTGTAGCTAACACCGAGGGATTAGAATTTGAAAGAGATAAATACATAGCCAAATATATGGAGGTCAAACGATTGCCTAAAGCCGAAAGTTTTATTTCCCTCAGCAGCAGCAGCACATTACCCCCACCTACAATCTCTAACACTACTGATAGGAGTTTGTTAAATTTGCAATGGCAGTATTCTTCCTGTATGCAGGAACTGAGACGGACGGAAAGTAAACTAAATACTTGTAAAAATAATTTAGTATCCTAGCGAATCTTATAGCAGCATGTCAGAGTTAATAGTGAGGTTAGAAAGACATTGCAAACAGTTGGAAAAGTTAAACGAGCATATAAAATTCTATGAGCATAAGCAGTGTATGTTCTCCAGTTTCCACAAATTAGATATGAAAGATGAGGAATTAATATGGGATCGAAAAGTATTTAATAATGTAACACGTTTTAATACATCATCAGAGAGAGGTCGCCAGAGTCGTCGCATTTCCCCAACGCCCATATAATACGAGACAGGATATGATTTATATCACATTATTTTTACCCACCTATATATGGATTTACTAAAAAAATTATAGTTTGTTTACTGAAAACAATGGTGATGTTAAGTTCGCATTGCATAATTTTACATGCGGTACTGCAAAATATCCTGTACATACATCAACCTTATGGTAGTCGAGAAGTCTTTGTATGTTTCGATGAAAATGAGAGGAAAAACGATAGCTGGCCATCGAACTGGATGTTGATGACTCCATATGCAGTTAATAATGCACCTACTTTTACAGCGATCATTCCAAACAATACAATTCAGTACAAATTAAGAATACGATTTCAAGATAATACAATGGGTGATACCTATTGGGAAAAATTATGTGCTGCCCCCCCTGTACTGCACCTACCATCATCAGCAATGCAAATTCTGAAAAACAAAATTATGATATTGGAGTGGAAGCGGTGTCTGGTTTGCTGTATTACATTACAGTTTGTTCTTCTCTCCTAATTGTAAAGTGTATAATTAAAATTATTAGGAAAAATGTCATGTCTCCGCAGCAGTGTGAATGAATAATATTATAATGTTTTTGTAATAAATGAAATAGCAATACAATTTTTGTTTAATTTATATCTGAATTTGATTAAAGTCGAGTTTTTTTAATTTATGTACGCCTATGTTCACATTCAAACATCACCATAATATAATAATAAATATATTGCCCACCCTAACCGGCGGTTATGATAAAAATTTCATTTAATTTGCATTTCTATACAAATGTTACACTCTCTTATCACATATCCGTTTTCTTATCACTTCCTCTCCTATGTCTCGGAGCCAGCAACCGTCGTTTATATTCAATTTACCTAAATGAAAAATCTGCACAGTCATGCTGAAATATTTCTTAGCCAGAAGGGCATTAGGTACAGACTTCACACCCCCATACCACGTAATGCGTCACTCTTCACTCTTCACCACAAGAACTCTTCAGCTCCGACGACAATGACCAACAGCTCATGGTCAGATCTCGATGGACACATGCCATCCAAGTCACTTCCGGTCCAGAACTCTCTTTGCTTATCTACTAAGCTTCCTTCCAATAAACAAGTTTTAAGTGTACTTCTTTTTAACCTGCGAGAAATGAAATTGAATTTGCGTGAAAGTACAAAACTAATAATAAACGAAGTAATTGTTTCTTGGTACAAAACACGTATCCCAACACGTGATGTGCAACATTGCGTTAAAGAAGTAGAAAGCCTATATGAAGAATTAAGAACACTGCAGAAAAGTTCCCATAAAGCAACATGGGCGGATCCAGGAGCTCCCTAAGGGGGGGGGGGGGCACTTGCACAAATTGACAAATATTGAAAAGTACCTGATAGAAAAACCCAAGTAGCAAAATAAATAATTTATTTTATAGTAGTTTATACAACCTTTATAAAATTACTTTGCTACTTGGGAACGGTGGAAAAAAAACATATGCTGGGTGACTTATCGACAAAGCGGCGCCGCCGGACCGGACGTTTCAGATTTTCGCACAGAACAAGAAAGGCTCAAGGGGGGGCAATTGCACCCATTGCCAACAACCCCCCCCCCCTCTTGGATCCGCGCCTGTAAAGCAAGCAAAATTACTAAATAGAAAAAAACATCTTTTGTGGGTAAATTAGACGATTTATTTGACATCATGCGAACGTCTTGGAAATAATGAAGATAGAGGAAGACAAACAAATTTTACTCAGTCAAAAGACAAAGGGAAGACTAGGTTTCGTGTATAGTATCGATAGAAAACTAACTGAACAGGAAAAAAAATGTGGAAGAACGGAAACAGAAGAATCTTGAACGAATGGAGAAAAGCGCCAACATTTTTGAAAATGTAGCCGAATTAGACACTTTTGAATCATCAAATAGCACCTTGCATGCAAAGTGCAATTTCCTCAGAACCAAAAAATAAAAGATTAGTAGGAACATGAAACATAATCCCAAAGATAGTTGCGGCTTTCGACAAGTGTAAAGCGAGTGACAGAGACGCAGCCCACATATTAACGGCTGTTGCTGAAGCCTTATCTATAAGCAGGGCAACTATATTCAATGCTGTAGACAGAAGTTGCGGAAAGAAAGTGCTGAAAAAGCAATGGGATGTTTTAAAGGATCTAATTTGTTTTCTCCTGTTATTCACTGGGATGGTTAAATTTTTGGGGATTTAACTGGCACTGACAAACACGACAGACTCGCGATAATAATTACAAGTGTAGATACCGAACAAACAGTAGGAATACCAGTTTTAGAGAATTCGACAGGAAGAGAGCAAGCATCTAAAGTTTATGAAGCACTATTACACCGGAACCTATGTAATAAAGTGAAGGATTTAAATTGCGATACAACTGCTTCGAACTCGGGTCACAAATGGTGCAAGTGTTTTTTTAGAACAAATGTTAGAAATAAATTTACTATATTTGCCTTGAAATTATTTTAAAAAGTGTCTGATGTGAAAATGCCTTCTTCTAGTGGCCCCGATGTTCCATTATTTGAACGTTTTAAACAGGCTTGGCCTAAAATTGTTCATACCAAATTTAAATCTGCAATGGAGGATGAAAATATTAATCAAACATTACAAAATGATGGTCTTGATATTCTTGATTTTGTAGAGAACGCTTTAAAAATAACACAACCTCGCGATGACTATAAAGAATTTTTAAATCTGATTCGGTTATTTCTAGGCAAAACAGATAATCATATAAATATTCTCGCTCCTGAGGCTTTCCACCACGCACGCTGGATGGCCAAATCAATCTACTCAAAGATATTTTATTTAAATTAACAGCAAAAGAAACAAAAAGAATTATTGAAATATGTATTTTTATTGTTAAAATATACGTTAAAACCTGGTTTATAGCTCCTTCTCCACATAAAGCTCCATATCATGATTTCCAATTTATAAAAAGTCTTATGAACTGTAAAAGCATTGAGCCTGCTATATCTCAAAGTGCAATTTCAAAAATTCAAAACCATTTGTGGTATTTAACTCCTGAAGCTTCTGCTTCTATTTCTATAGATGCTAAAAAGGCCATGGTCAAGGCTTTAGCAAAAGAAGACTTATTTGAAGAAGGCAATAAACGATTCAAATTTCGCAGTACTGATGAGATACAAAATAAGGAAATATGTCATTTTATTTCCTCGGGGATAAAAAAAATTTTTGAAAAATTTAACCTCTCTACCGAATTTCTTAATGACGATCCTCAAACCTTGGAGACTAATCAGCAGTATAAAAACATTTGTTTTGAAGTTATTAAAAAGTTAAAAGTTGTAAACGGTACTGCTGAAAGAGGTATTAAATTAATAGACGAATATAACAACAGATTAACAACAGACGAAGAGCAGCGCCAATTTATAATTCAGATTGTTAGCGAATGTCGTAAGTATTTTACCGACATAAAGAAAGAAACAATTACCAAAATATTTTAATGTAAGTTATTGTTATGTAAAATTAATTTACTAAGTGTAAAATATTACTTTTATAAGTAATATTTATATAAATGTTGTTATCTTGGCACATGATTTTTGATCCAAATAAAAGCTGATATTATTATAAATATGTTTCATTTTCATTTCCCATTATCCAAATTTGACAAAATTTTGTAATGGTATTTCTTTCATCATATAAAACCACTTTTAGGGGTGAGACAAAAAAAAAATCGAAAATCGCAAAATTTGAGCCACCCTACCCAAGTAGCACAAGTAGTTGTATTTTGGTCATCATCATGTTACAGTAGCTAAAAAGGAAGGCTATTTGGTTATAATGGCGATTATTAAAACTGAATTATTACGTTCTGAAGACGTACTGGTGACGAAAATGGGGAATCATATCTTGGTCGTGAACATGCAACTGAAGCCAAATGGCCATAACGAATGTGCGCATGTGCAACTCATTTGGTTTCTTTTTGATTTTTGTGGCTGCTTTATTACTAGTTATCAAATAAAATAAATCATAAAATAACACGAGAACACTGTTATGGCCATCCTTTGGCTTTCAGCAGGTGTTGTTAGATAAAATGGACGTATACTTTGTCCATCTTTAAAATTATATGAACATCATAATTGCATATGTGGTCAATCAGAGTGTTAAATTTTATCAACGCGCGAATTTTTTCTATAAACTTATATAAAATACTCATAAAAACAAAGGGGCCTCCAGAAATCTCTAAATTCTAGGTATAATTAAATTAATTTGAAATAAATACATATAAACATTTTGGTAATGTTATTAAAAATTATTAAAATAACGAATTAGTAAGTCAAAACTTTATTTTATAGGTATAATTAATAAAGTATTGAAAAAGAACCTCTAGGCACTAAATTTTTTGGCGCCCCTCAGTGGCTAAATGAAATGGCCCCGAAGGCGAAAGCTAGTGTCGCAGGCAAATTCGTCGGAGGCGAAAATTTTTGGCTGGTAAACAAAATGGCGCTGCCGGTGAAAATTTTTTGCGGCACCACTTTGAATAGTTTGCCAAAAAATGATTTATTTGGGGTTTTTATTGCTCTTTAATTTTAATTTTGTTATCTTAACACGAACCTGAACCAACCTACATTTGTTTAAAAGTAAGTACAGATGAAAAACTCATTTTTGTTATATTTTACTGAAAAACATAAGTATAGGACAAAAAAACAGCAAACAAAAAAGACTTGGAAAAAACGGTTCAACGAAAACTATACAACTAAAAAAGCCAACAAATAATAAAAAATATTTAAAAAGAATCAAATCTAGGTTCTAGAAATATATCATTAAATAAAACGAAACACAAAACAAAACAAATTGTCTTTGCAGACTTAAAAAATCTTTTTTCTTGCTTGCTTTCTCAGATGCAAACTGATCTATTAAACTAGTTCACAAGTTCAAAGCCGTGTTAATACTTGATAAAGCTCGTAAAAATATGAGTGAGGGTTCATTGGATTCGGAATGACGTCTAGAAAAATGTACAAAGATTTCGCACATAAACAATTGCAAAAGTTATAAACAAATGAAGATTGAAAAAATAACAAGTTTCGTTTTTTGCAAATAACTATTAATATTTAAGAAATTTTAAAGAAAGATTCTTAAAGTGGAAGAAATTTCCAATAAAAAGTCCCAACTCCTCATATTTTTACGAGCTTTATCAAGCATTAACACGACGTTGAACTTGTGAACTAGTCTATATTATGCTGTTGAAGTCTATTGTATCTAACAGGTCACTATTTAAGTGTAGGAGGGCTAATTCACTTAGTCTTTCTTTTTCTAATGAATTTTGTTTGAACTTCACGTCCAACATTAGGTTTTACCGATTTTATATAGTTATATATATATATATATATATATATATATATATATATAGAGAGAGAGAGAGACTGAGCAGTCTTACCTTTATCTTCTCGTTCGGGCCGGATGGTTATTAGATCGGATGTTCTTGATCTGGTCAGATTACTCTACTCGTAGTCCCATCAAATATATAACACACAACACATAAAAAATAGCGAAAGTAGCGAATTGTTTAGTACTTAATAACGAAAAAAGCGAAACGAAATGTATGTGTCGAAAGCCTCGATGCGAATCCCATTGGCGGGTTATTTTCTGTCTGTCTCTCGCGCAGGAAGGCTGACTTACTAGCGCTCTCTATATATTTCACTCGAAATCTTAGAATACAATACAATGACACTTATTTATTATTGTTAATCAAAGAAAATTATTAAAACAATTACTATAATATAAACAAAGAAAAAAAAACTATATTAAGGACGAAACATTCCGCCCACCAAAATACATCCGTAACTGGAGTATTTTATTGATAAGGCAATGGACATATTTTTACTACGGGCCGTTGGATAGTTCCATGGGCCGTTCGTAGAGTTACAACTCTACATATTCCATCTAAACCTAGATGGGTTTCGACAAGGCGACCTAGACGCCAGCGAATAGGAGGCTGTGAGTTGTCTTTAATTAAAACTAATTTCCCGACATTAAGTTAAGGTTGAGTTTTCAGCCATTTGTTTCTCTGAATTAAAGTGTTTAAATATTCAGGGTGCCATCTTTTCCAAAAGTCTTGAAGCAGTCTCTGCAAAAGCTGCCAGCGATTCAAAGAGTTTAATTTTAAATGAGATAAATCTGGGTCAGGTAAAGCAGTGAGCGGCTCTAATGTCAAAAAATGCCCCGGAGTCAGGGCGTTTAAATCGTTAGGATCAGAACTTAATTCTGATAAAGGGCGAGAATTTAACAATGCCTCAATTTGTACCAAAACAGTATACAGCTCCTCGTACGTGAGGATTTGTTCGCCAATATCTCTCGCCAGATGGGTTTTAACCGATTTTACTCCGGCCTCACACAAACCCCCGTAATGTGGTGCGGAAGGCGGATTAAAACGCCATTCTATTTTTTCACCATCTACGGCCTCTTGAAATAAAGAAACAATATATTTGTTTGCCCCAATAAAGTTGGTGCCACAGTCACTATGTATCACAGAACAGCGACCTCTTCTAGCTATAAATCTGCGAAGTGCAGCAAGAAAGGCCTCTGTAGATAAACTTGATACCAACTCCAAATGAAGAGCCTTTGTAGCGAAGCAAACGAACAAACACAGGTATGCCTTTTGCGAGATTTCGAACCCCGTGACCTACCAAGAGAAACAAAGAATGGTCCGCCGAAATCAACACCTACACAGAAAAAGGCCTTGATTTGGCTTACCCGAAGAGGAGGTAGATTTCCCATGTATGGAACCACACATTTTGGTCCAAGTCGATAACATTTCATGCATCGAGAAGTTACAGAACGAATGGCTTGTTTAGCATTCAAAATCCAATAGTTTTGAGCGATTAGATGACGAAGTGATTGAAGACCTGGGTGGAGATTTTACCTATGTATGTCTTGGACAATCAGTTCTGTCAATAGATGTTTTCGAGGTAACAAAATTGGATGCTTTTGATTATATGCGATTTGCGAGTTAAGTCTGCCACCCACTCTGAGGAGACCTTCCTCGTCGAGAAAAGGAGAAAGTTTACGAAAAGGTTTTGTAAGTGGTTTACCACTTTTGATATTGGAGATTTCCACAGAGAAAGTTACCGACTGAACTCGTTTGATTAAATATAAAAGAGCTTCATTAAGTTCTTGTACTGTAAAAGAGGAAGTATTCCATTTACATATACCTTTAAGAGAATAAATAAAACGATAACAATATGCAACAATTCCTTGGATTTTCGGTAAAGACGAGAACTTATTTAACAAAACGTCGAACGATTCTAATGAAATAAAAGTGGATAAGACAACTTTCTTTTCTTCCTCCGAAATAACCAAAGACTGAGAACTATTATGTGTCATATCTGAAACGGGCCAAGAATTTTCACTATTACACAACCAAGGAGGACCCGCCCACCATAATGGATGTGTAAGTAACTCATTAGGTAAAATACCGCGTGATGCACAATCAGCTAGATTCTCCTTTGACCGAATGTGATGCCAATAAGAAGGAGATAGTTTATTTTGAATGTGACTAACGCGGTTGCTTACGAACGTTTTCCAACGGTGTGGTGGCGGTTTAATCCAAGTCAATGCAACTAAAGAATCAGACCATGCAAAGCATTGTTGGATAAGGAGCTTACCGCTAAATGCCTTTAAAACAAATTCGACAAGATTTGCGAGAAGAACAGCTGCACAAAGTTCCAATCGAGGTAATGAAATCTTTTTCAGTGGAGCAACTTTCGATTTCGCATTAACAAGAACAGTCTTAATGTTTCCATCAGATTGAACAAAACGAAAATAAATCACCGCACCAAAACCTCTTTCTGAAGAATCACAGAACCCATGTAGTTGACACGGAGTATTTGGATCGAAATCGAAATAGCGAGGAATCTGAATTGACGACAGTTTCGGCAATTTATTTTGGTATCGTTTCCAATGTTTGAAAATAGGATCAGGAGGTTGTTCGTCTCAACTTAACCCTAACGTCCACAAAAATTGCATGAGATATTTTGCAGTAAATGTTACAGGTGCCAAAAAACCCAAGGGATCAAATATTCGTGCCAAGTCTGAAAGAATTGTTCTTTTAGTACAAAGTCTTTCTTCTACATCCACTTGAAACGAGAATATGTCACTTGAAGGAAACCGGTTCAAGCCCAGAATTTTGACACTTGAATTTTCCTGCTTAGAAAAGGTCATAGATTGTTGTTGACGAAAATCAATCGGGATAGATTCTAAAAGTGAAGGATCATTACTAGCCCATTTGCGCAATTCGAAACCTCCTTTGCTAAGAAGACAAATTATATCATCTGTGTTTTATCCAAAGTATTACATCCTGTTACTATATCATCGACGTACAAATCAGAATTTAAAACGTTTGAGGCACGACGAAAATGACTTTCTTCATCTTTAGCTAATTGTAACAGAGTACGAATGCCAGAAATGGTGACGAAGCTACACCAAAAGTAACAGTAGTTAAGCGAAATTCTTTAATAGATTCGTGAGGTGAAAACCTCCAGAAGATCCGCTAATAATCACGCTGATCGGCTCTAATAAAGATTTGCCGATACATTTGACGGATATCAGTAAAAACGAAGCGATGTAGGCGAAAATGTAATAAGATTGTAGAAAGGTCCCTTTTCAATTTAGGACCAACTAAGAGTGAATCATTAAGCGATTGTCCACCAGGAGGTGCTAACGATGCGTCAAGAACCACACGAAGTTTAGTGGAAGGACTGCTGGGTTTTATAACGCAATGGTGAGGTAAATAACAACATTTATTTGGATCACTAGGAGATGACGAAACTTGCTCCATGTGACCAGAATCCAAATAGTCTTTCATGAAGGATGAATACGATTCATATAAATTCGAATCTCGAAGCAAACGATTTTCTAAAGCGAAAAATCGACGAAGAGCAATCGAACGAGTGTCTAACAAAGAGGGTTCGCTCTGTTTAAAAGGAAGAACAACAGTATAACGACCATTTGAGTCACGAGAATGATTTTCTAGAAATAATTTTTCACAAAGTATATCCTCTGACGAAAGAGGAGAAACTTGAGGTACTTCTTCCCAAAATTGTTTTAAAATACTATCCAACGACGAAGAGAATGAAATACAAAACGAATTTATCGACGATGTTTTACACAAAATTTTACCAATCAGAACCCAGCCAAATATAGTATGCAAAGCAGACGGTTGGTTTTTCCACCGTGCACTTGGCCGTTTAGCATAATCATAGGAAATACATCAGCACCAAGTAATATATCAATGTTACTTGGAATATTAAATTTCGGATCAGCTAATCGAATATTTGACAAGTGTGGCCAATTATAATTGGGAATGTGTGAAGCCGGCATGGGGGAACAAATCTTAGGTAAAACTATAGCATCGATAGTAAAATTGATAGAAGTTTGGTCTGGAGAACGGACAGTGCATGAAACTCCAGAAATTGCCTCAGATGACATGTATCCAAGACCATTTATAGAAAGTGATAAGCGAGATCTAGTCAAGCCTAAACGATTGCAGCAACTTGAAGTGATAAAATTTGCTTGACTTGCACTATCTAATAATGCACGTATCTTTTGAAAGTTTCCTCTACTATCCATAACTTCTATCATGGCAGTAGATAAAAGAACAGTAGTACTGACAGGCAAAATATTGGTCAAAGTATTGACGGGTTGCGAAGTAGAAGCGCAATCGATTTGATCAGTAGTGACCGGACAACTTGCATTTTCAGGTTCCACTTGAATTGATGAAGTTAAGTTAGGCGAAGTAGTGACATTCTCAGATGCACTGTTAGTAAAATGCAACAAAGTATGATGTCGTGAATGACAAACTCGACAAGTAGATTGAGATTTACAAATTAACGAACGATCTCCAGCAAGTAAAAAATTTAAACACAATTTTTTTTGTTTAGCGAAATTGAATCTTTCGATAGGATACTGATTTGTAAAAGATGAATATTTGTATAGTGGATAAGGTTTCTGACAGAACAAGCATGACAATCTTGTATTATCAGTTGCATTAATAAAGCACGAAGAACTATCCTTTGCATTTGTACTACGAGACGAAAATGAATTTGGTAAATTTAAAGATTTTTAAAGTTATTAATTTGATTAGGTTTTACTTTGGCCGAAGAGACAGCCATAGATTCCAAGGCAGTACACTGTTTTAGCAAAAATTCAGTTAAAATGTTATATGATGGCAGGTCAGTTGAAGAATTTTGTAATTCAAACCGTTTAATTAATTCACAATCAAGTTTTTTTATCAAAATATGAAATAAGACAAAACTCCAGGATTCAACAGGTAAATTTAAATTTTTTAATGCCTCTAAATTTTCTGAAAAAGTGTTCAATAATTTTCTGAGAGCAGGCGCGGACTCAAAATTTTATTTAGGAGCATCAATTATTTCATGCCAATATGTACTTGCTAATAATCTAGTATTTTGATAACGATCTGATAACGTTTTGAAAGCTATTGCATAATTTTCAGCAGTTAGAGGTATGACCTTGACAATAGTTAGAGGATCCTTTGATAAGCAAGATACTGAAATTTTTCAGAATCCGATAAAGACTTATTATCATGAATCAACGCTTTAAACAAATCAAAAAACGAAGGCCAATTTTTTAAATTGCCGTCAAATTTAGGCAAGTCAGTTTTAGGTAATTTAACATTATTTTGTTTGAGAACATGCGTTTCTGGTTGCACATCATTTTCAAATAATTTTGTATGAATACTTTTAATTAAAAAAAAAATACGATCAAATTCAGTACGCACTGCTTCTTCCCGAGCCAAATCTGCTCCATCAACAGTGGCTAAATATTCAATTAAAGTAAAATGTTTATTTTGAAATTGTTCACAAATATTTTCAATATCCAAAAACCGAATCTTAAGTAAACCTGTATATGTTACGTCCCTAACAGCAGTTTCTGCAACCTCTTGCAGCTCTCGCAGACGATTGAACCAAACCTCCCGTAAGGATTTGGTTTGTGTATTTGCCGCCATTTTAATATGAAACTTGTAAACTCAATATTAAATATTAATTAAAATAATTTTCTAAAAATATGATTAATGTATAGCACAACAGTTTTAAATAATAAAATATTTGCAGTAATCCCAATCAACAAATGGTCAAAAAAAAAACAAACTTACAATGAATTGTATAAATTGTATGTAATTTTTTACTATGTTTTTAATATCTAAAAGGACGAGATAATTAAAGAAATAAATTTAATAAATTATAAATCGAAATATTGCCCAATGCCAGTATCAACAATAACACCCAGTATATGAAATTTTAAATTAAATGTGTATAAAACTATTAGAAATCGAAAAGTATTAAATAGAGTTGAAATAAATTGAAAGAACTGACTACTTTTATCAGCGAGCAAAAACATCAGTTTAACAGTTTTTACTATTTTAAGTATAATTTTAACGACTTTAAAATGAATATGATCTATTATGAATATTAACTAATTATTAAAGATTAGCAACAATAAATAACACTTGGCTCTGAAGGACCATAAATTAATGTTTGAACTTCACGTCCAACATTAGGTTTTGCGATTTTATATAGTTATATATAGAGAGACTGAGCAGTCTTACCTTTATCTTCTCGTTCGGGCCGGATGGTCATTAGATCGGATGTTCTTGATCTGGTCAGATTACTCTACTCGTGGTCCCATCAAATATATAACACACAACACATAAAAAATAGCGAAAGTAGCGAATTGTTTAGTATTTAATAGCGAAAAAAGCGAAAACGAAATGTATGTGTCGAAAGCCTCGATGCGAATCCCCTTGGCGGGTTATTTTCTGTTTCTCGCGCAGGAAGGCTGACTTACTAGCGCTCTCTATATATTTCACGCGAAATCTTAGAATACAATACAATGACACCTATTTATTATTGTTAATCAAAGAAAATTAATAAAACAATTACTATAATATAAACAAACAAAAAAAAACTATATTAAGGACGAAACAAATTTCTTAAATAATTTTTTATATATTTTAATGTTGAAAAAGATCTCTCCCCTGTACAGTTCGTAACTGCCAAATTTATAAATATTCGTAAAGCGATTTCTATGTTAGGAAATGTAGAGGTAAGATCTTTAGATCTAACAAATTTTAGCATTTCTCCAATCCAAAATCTAATTAAATCCGTCATTATCATTGTCCATTATTTGATGTTTGCTGTTCGCTTTTATGGTGAATTAAGAATAGGTAGGTATTACAGGCGTCTCTGCATTTTATGTTTTAGATCTAAAAATTTGGTTTTTTTTTTTCCAGAATAATTGTTATTAAGGATCGCCTTCGGCACCTTTAGGCACGTGACTAGTGTGCCTAGTGGGTAAACCGGCACTGCATGGCGGTAAGTTGTCATCATTTGGCATATATTTTCCCTAATGATGCTGGAAATAAGCCACAATATGACTGTAAAAGATCTAATAAACTTTTTTCGTCAAATGGCAAATTTAACATGTCATATTTGCCAAACTGTTACCAAAAAGTGGTTAGCGAGTTTTCGCATCAAAATACGACTAAGAGAAAGACATAACCTCGCTTTTTTACGTTTGTTTTGATTGCATTTGTGTGGAACAGGTTACTTTGTATTTTGACCTTTGTTTCTCCAACGTTTTTACATTTCCTTTTTCCAACCAAATTAAATTTTTTTACTAAAGTTTCTGAAAATGTATTGCGGGGATTTCGTCTAGTGATCTCAAAGACATCGGACGCGTTTAAGTTCGGTGCCAGTAATCTGGCTTAAATTCCGATTAAAAGCCGGCACAATAGGACGAAATTACGCTGATGTGATAAGTGAAAAATTATACGCAAAGTGATATATAAAATAACATTACAACAGTTAAGTTATTTAACTAATATTTAATTAATGTGGGTGATTAGAATATCTCAGTGCATAACAAGTGAAAAGTGGAGAATAACCCGAGAGCCTATAGGAAACCATAAATCAATCAACACAAAGATAAGTCAACACTAGACTATACCACTTTACTTAAATTTATACCTATATGCTTTAAATGCTTGATAGTATTATTATCACCATTATTATATCGCGCGTAATTCTCTTGATTGGCTGAAAGAAATTCGGTTTTGGCTATTAATTATTATTTGTATTTTTGTAATACGGGCGCCGCCCGTCCTGGCCCCCCCTAGCTACAGGCCTGTTTTTATAGCTAGAATGGCAGTATTAGGACTCAACATTGTTGTTATTTAATTACTTGCTCATATATGACCAGTATATAGCTAAAAAGAGATCATCATGACTATTTCTTTTTTAAATTTTATGCTAAACCACGACTAGAATAAGATGACCAAAATATAACTAAACAAAAGCCGTTGAAACGTTTTAGTGGCTAAATTTTGGTTATTTCAGCTGAATGGCATATTTGTGCTACTTGGGTATAATGTAGGAGATGAGTAGAGAAACGTTAAAAAACGTCATCATTTACCGTTTACTTCACGTGTAGATTTAGAACGTCAGTGCATAAGTTGAAAGTATCAGTTATTTTAACGTTGTATAAAAACGTTTTTTTTTTTAATAAAACATATTTCAAATGCTATAATAGATTAATGTAATAAAAAACGTTTAATTTTCTCATTGCACAAACGTTATATTTAGCGGGTTGTTACAACTTCTAATATTATGAACGTGTATTATACGTAAATCAGTAAAAGACACGTTCTGATCAAAACGTTTTATTTCCGTAATTCCTTTCACTACTGAATATGAATGTGTGTGGGAGTAACGTATTTTATAGGTTTTATTTAAATATAAAATTTTACAACCGAATTTTATGCGCTGATATAGATTCGTAGAAAAACGTAAACTTCTACCATCTATTTCACCTTGCATTTAGTAAGTTGGAAATAACAGTTATTTTAACGTTGCAAAAAATATGTTTTGTCTTTCTTTAAATAAAACGTTTGAAGCGCCGCGCTGCGCCGTATTAAATATATGTAATAAAAAAAGTTAAACTTTTTCGTTTCACAAACGTTACTTTTTGCGAGTCGTTAAAACTCCTTATTGTATTATCAACGTGTTTTATACGTTATTACATATTTGTGAAAAGTGCGTACTTACTAAAACGTTTTATTCCAGTATTTTCTTCTACTAGTGGTTAAAAATGCGTGTAGTAGTAACGTATTATAAACGTTGAAATTTTCAACCAAATGCAACGTTGAAAATTTCAACGTAAAACATTTAATCAACGACTACGTTTATTAAACGTACGTGAGCATATTGGGTTAACAGGCAGTTAAGAAAATATTTAAGAAATTAACATTAATCATCCCTTTTGCAATTTCGTGTGTTATAAAGAAGAAAATGACATTAACCAATCTCCTTTTTAATAGGTATATTTAAAATGGTAGTAAACAGCTATTTCTCATGTTTGCTAATCTGTCTCTACTGTTATTTTTTGCAGTGGACAAGCTTGTTTTAAGTATTTTTAAATTTGTATTGTAAGCATGAATTTAATATTTTCTGGTGACAATTGTTCCTTTCTCCTAAAGTGTCTTTGACCAGGTGCAAGATGGCCGTACTTTTATTAATATTTCAGTACTCTCTTTTTGAAGAAAAAAGTGGCATATATCATTTTTGTTAATATATTAAAGCGCAAAAAATTACAACAAACTGTTTCATTTTAAAATCAAGCAACACTGGATGTGCTTCTTATACTTACCAATATTCATATTTTTATTTGTCAAAAAATATTATGTGAGAAAGAAATTAAGTAGATACTTGCCCATATATGTTGTAGAATGCCAAAGCGGCACTGGAGTGGCTAGGATGTAGGTAACGTAATTTATATTGAAATTACATGATGCAAAATTCTCCGCATTCTGTTTCCTGAAATTGTTATTTTAATCAACTGCTTTGTATAGCTAAGTACTTCCGAGATATGCAAGCCAAATTGACGTTACTCAATTTGTTTTCAATTTTAGTATTAGGAAATCCAGCGCTCACTAGGATGCACTTTAAAGGAAGGGTATACAAAAACGAAAAACAGATTCTTATATAAATTTTCCTGTCGGATTCGAATTTCGAGTTCGCAAATTAATTCAGAATTGTGAAATTGGAGAAAAAAAACACATTTTAGTCAAAGCAGGGAAAAACATGAAAATAACTATTTTTTTATTTCTCACTCAGTATTTCGTACACTATTAGAGATATTGTTCTCAAATTTTATAAATATATTCCTCTAGTATTCTTCTTGTTTACTGTGTGAAGTAAAACGGGTGTCAGGTCATTTTTTTGTAGAAAATGTGTAAACCAGTACATGTACAGAAATACGAAAAACCATTAGAAGATATAGTAAGCCAAAAATTTTTTTAATATTAAAGATAGAAGGGTGGTATAGCGACAAAGCGTAAAGGGCAAGTATTTGGTTTTGGTATTTATATATATATATATATATATATATATATATATATATATATATATATATATATATATATATATATATACATATATATATATATATATATATATATATATATATAATCGACTCAATGTTGATTGTTTCTACAATTTTTATCATGTGTAAAATATCGAAAACATTAAAAATATTCACGTGGCACAGGGCCATGAGTCAAATTATAATGCTTGAATAGTAGAAAGAGATTGAAAGTAAAAAAACATCTTCGCGGCAAGCAGTACGCATCACCTGTCCCGTACGCTGCACTACGTATGTGCCCGCAGAGCATTGTAAAAGTAGTTTGGGCGCTTTTCCACAGATTATCTTGTAATGCTATGTACAATATCACGTTTTCTCAGCTTCTTTTTATGTTTTTATGCGATTATTTAAATTGTGTTTTTAATTGAATAGTGTTTTGAATTATTTTATTGCTTGATGGAAGTCGGCCATATTGGATCAGCCATTTTGAATTGGCTTTTTTGACATCATAATCTGTTTCAGCGACTTCAAAAACCCCCTTATATATCAATTTGAATTAAATTGCTTTAAAATTCCTCAACTTAATATAGTTTTGTTAAAAAACAATTTTTTTTATTTAAATAATTAGTAAACAATTTCCTCACGATTATATATTTAAATGTTTATAACTTTTTATTTTAAGCTATGTAACAGTGATATCAAAGGGTTTTAGGAAAATCGAAATAATGCATGTTTTCAGCCTCTATTGACTCCACTATCCCAGAAGGGGTGGAAAAGGGTGGAAGGGTGTCTACATGTAAGTCAGATCCTTCGACTGAGGTTTTTTACCGTGCTGAAAGGTAGAATTTTTTTTTATAGAAATGTAGTTCTTAAATGTATACGAGCGCTTTTCATCCTCATAGATGGTAAAAAATGGTAAATGGGTGTGTTTTTGGAACTCGTGCACATTGAGACATAGGATCTACTGAATCAGTAGAACAACATATCAAAAACTGGAGAAATTTAACGGATACCTATCGGATTTATATTTCAATAAATTCAGACGGAAAAACGGCGGACATTGTGAAAGTTATTTAGAATTCTATGACTAACACAATGATATATAACTTTTTTTTGTCTACGAGCGATATTTTTCGATTTTAGAAATGTGTTGATCAAGTGAAATGTACTTTTCGTCTTCATACTTGAGAAGAGTATAATAATAGATATTTTGTAGATAATTTTATAAGGTACAATTTTTATATAAACATAATTCCGATATCGCTAATGGTTAACGAGATAAAAGCAAGAAATTGAATAGGAGCACCATTTTTCCAGTTTGAGTTCAGGACTTAGTATGTCTTATAAAGGGCCTTAATGAACATCTGTGCCAAGTTTCAAAACTTTATCAGTTATTTTCGTTTAAACGTCGAAATTTGTTCTTATTTAACTGGAGTATAAAACCATTTTTAGAATTTAATAAGTCAAAGTTAATCAGCATGTAAAATTAATTGCTCACTAAGGTATAGTACAGTAACTAGGACTCAATTTAGGAAGATTGTCATATAGATTAAATTTTGTTATTTTTGATGATTTAATAGTAAACTCATTCACATAGTGGAGTGGAAGTACACTAAACTTAAAAAAAATATTTATTTTTTTTTTGTTCACATAGGCTTAGAATGGCATGAAACGTCGAAAATTTTAAGTGTGAGCAAAATAAATTTTTCTCTGTCGGTAACTTTTTGTGCGCACGATTACTCTGGAACGGTTTATGATATATATGTATTATAGCGATATCTAGAACTAGATTATATTTTGACCTTATTCCGTTGAAGAGTTGGTGGTAAAAGGGGTAAGTAAACGTGCAAGAATCCGTAAAATTGGGATTAAATATATACACGAGAAGCCAAGTTTGCAAAAAAAATTGATATCAGCTACCATTATTAAAGGGGGTAAAACAATAACATTGTGATTTAGTGTGTGTACACAAACCAAAGGCCTCAAATTTTTTTTTGCCATCAGCTACTCCCACTCAAAAGTATCGCATTTATCGAAGAAAGGCTACATACCAAAAAGAAAGCTTATAAGCTAATTGTTTTGTTATTATTTCTGTAGGATTAATAATTTCGGAGGTATGGAAGTTTAAAGCTGGCGTCCGACCATATGTTTATAAGATGAAGTATGTATTAAATTTAAATGTTAAATACCTCAAAAATTGCCACACTTACGTCAAAAATGTATATTGCAGCCCCCATTTCCAGTTTTTAAATTTTTACTTCAGTTTTAAAATAAGCGATAAAATTTTTTGAGTGAGGAGTGGTTTTCCCCCCGGGGGTACTTCGTCGGAACCACATAGAAACTGAAGAAAACGGGTTACCTTTTACTACAAAATTCACCCATAAAAAACATCATTACCTACGTAATATGACATTCCTTCTAAGTTTTACATATTTTTTACCTTTGGCTTGGGTCTCTACTATAAGATTACAAATGGGGTAGAATAATAATAATAATTAATACAAATACTAAACAGCATCAAATGTGTAATACTTCAATACTTGTTTGTTATTACCACTCAAATATTAAAAGAGGAAAACAAAACTTAAAATGATTATTTTCGTCAGGGTTCCATTTGTGAACGTTTCATAATTTAAGCAACTACAAAAAAGTTTTACAAAAATTCGTTAAAGTTTTAAAATTAGTGTTCAAACCTATATAAGATAAAAATTAACATGTGATTTTTACGCAAACCTCTGCTTCCGCTTCATTCTTAATTTGGGTCATCAGTAAATATTTTTTGATACGAACGCGACTTTATGAAAAACATATAGCAGGCGCGCGGTTCGCTAATATAGAATTTGCCAAGGTCCATCAAGGTAAATTTTGCAATATATTTATATAAAATTGTAGAATGGATTCTCTTTTTTCGCTTTGTATAGTCGTCGAAAGAGAAAACTTTGTTTGTGAATGCTAATTTGTACTAAACATATATAATTTTGTTTTTGATCATATAATTGTTCCTAAATAAAATTTTGCAACTAAGTGACAAGAAAAAATATGTGTTGCTATACGAGTATAAATACATTACGAAGCTTTAAGGTAAATGCCTCGGATAATGCATAGATTATCTAGATTGATAATTTAACAATAAGAATTAGAAGTCAAATTGCTTAAAATTGGGACAACTTCTTTTTTCAAGTACCACTGGTTCTATTTATAAAACTGAAAGTGACCACTTGTCCAACTAGGGGAACGGAGAAAATCGCTTCGCCATCTTAAATTTCGTATGATTTTTAGAAAAAAAATCATTAATAATTTGAAAACCGCTCAACTCGACAAAACAGTCTATGCTGACCAACGTACAATCCATATAAGACCAATATTCATATATTAGTAATACATGATTTTACGTTGGTCCAATATTTTGTGCTACTAGGAAAGTATTTGAATATTTGCAGAATTCGTCTTAGATAACTTGTCATAATAAATTTAAAATATATTTTAAAAACTATTTCTGATCCGCAAGTTTTTATAGACTATACTCCTTTTTCGGCCAAAAGGACTTCATTTATGAAAGTTTATAATGACCAAGAATATCACTGGCGAAATAGTGTAAATTGCCTGGTCAATAGCGTTAGATTAAAAAAGCCTGCAGGGAATTCTTTTAGCAACAAATACATAGTTTTTTTTTTTGTTCCATTAAATTCTCATGAAGTTTTATTGTCTTATAGCTGTCAATGTTTTACATCGATAAGAACTATGAAATGGGACACATTTTTAGAGAAAGAAAATCACAAATATTTTTTCTATGAAATAGCATTTTTATGATATTTTTAAATTACATTTTTAGAGCTGGTATTGATATCCACCCCGTTCTTGATTCAATTCAGACAAACTTAATAGTTACGACCCCAGACTAGACTTCAGTGTCCAATAGTAAGTTGCCGAGATAACTTTGGTGGAAATGATAGAAAATGATCTCCACATCAAATATAAATACAATTTTGTAATATAATTGATAACAAATATAGTGGACAGAGGCTAAAATCACACGAATATAATAAGTAATAAACTATAGGTGGGTACGATGGCAACGACCTATATTTATACAAACGGGATAAAGGACAGTTAAACAAATATTGTTCAGGCCCCACACCCAGACACAGACTTGAGTGTCCAATAGTAGGTCGCCGAGATAACTTTGATGGAAAGGAAAGAAAATGATCTCCACATCAAGAATATTTTGATTGTTTCTTCCAAAAATGAAAGGCTTGCAAAAAAACGTCGAAAAGGACCCCGCACCTTATGGAAATGGAGTTTCGGTGAATTTTTTTGAAATTCAGGAAAAATGTAGGTCATGAAGGTCAAATCTCAATGGGCACAACTCTCACAAATGTGATTTTCATGGTGCAATTGACTTCCAAAAGTGACTATTTGCGACTAAAGTATATATCTCATTTATAGGTCTATAGCAATTTTTTTAACTACTTTTATGTACTGGATTGTTCTTAACGTCAGTAAATAGTAAAATGAATACAGTTGTATGTGCAATCATTGACATTAAGTAACCTAATGGGAAACATCCTATTTTTAAGTCTAGCTAAGGTTCCTGCTACAAACACTCCTTCACCTAATACATCCAATTTAACTACACAGTCATAATCACTATCCACTTTACAATATATTTAATTATTTCGCACTGTGGTATCCACATACAATAATCATATTTAGATTCGAATGGTACATTTATTTTCCTATCCTTAATCCGAAATAAAAATAAACATTTTTCATAATCAATGGGTGCTGAATATTTAAAAAAAATCAAAACCTAGCACTCCATGCATTCCACTTTCAAGCTTCTACAATAGTAAAAAATGCATGATTTATTTGCTTCTTCTTTATTTCTAAAAAAATATTGGCTGTGCCTATGGATACTGTTGAGCCAGCGTCTCCATTAATTTTTACCTTTTTCTCCGTGTCAATCAAGGCATGTTTAACATAGTTTGCAAAAATAATGCTTATAGATGCATCTGTATCCAAGAAGAAAGTTAATTAATTTGCTCCATATTTCATTATCACGAAATTCATATTTCATATTCATATTCGATATGATTCCGTTTGCGCTCGAAAAATCCATCTGAAACACGCACTGGACGCTGTTGTTGTTGCTTTTACTATTTTGGCTTTCTGAGAACGTGTCATTTTCTGCATAATTCGCTTGGTGCACACCATGACCTGGGTCACGCATCTATTTATATTACCACGTACTTGACCTCTAAAATGACTATTATATGAATTTTGCTGCTTTGATTATTTCCTTGTTATAGCTGTCACTGTAATTATGTTTATGTGAAGTATTTCTCCCTCGGTAATATTACGAGAACCATTAAAACGGTGATTTGAATTTTTTTGTCTCATGTGAAAAACTTGTGACTGATCACTGTTTGACCCGAGGAGTTATATCGTCCTCGTCCTTCGTATCACTTATAGCTGCTGTTAAACTTTGATAAGTTCGCGCTTTTATTATAGTACGCAATTGATGATTTCGCAACTTTTTCATTCACATTTGTCACCTTTTTTATTGCGGTTCGTCTCCGTTTACTTGCGCCAATGTCAAGTTTAGTAATAATTGTTCGATTTCCCTGCCGAATTCATCAATGGTTTTGTCAAGTTGTCTTGTCCTATTTAATCCCAATGCTAAAGATGTCACAGATTTCTTGGTCAACAAATGAGTTCTCATGTCTTTCACTAAGTTTGCAGTCGTTTTCTCGAGTCGTAGTTTGGGATAGTCTAATTTTTATCAATTATTTAATAAGTAATTTTTTTGTCCTAATCATTTAAAAGTTCAGAATAAAATTTAATTGCATCAATCAACTGTTTTGTGCAGTCTTCGGTGCCATTCATGGACGGCAACAAAGATGCAGCTCTTCGTAAATCAAATTTTTCCGCCATATTATCTATTTGTAGTGTATCAGTACTACTATTTACGTTTTTTAAAATAATTTTTAATTTTTTTATCTATTAATATACTGAGATTCTTGTATTATTTTAGCTATTTCTTTACTATAAGCTTTAATTTGATCAACTACCTCTGGATCTGGTTTTTTATTAAAATCTGCATTTAAACTATTTAACTCACTGTCTATTATAGTTAACTCTACAAGTTTCTTCATCATCATCAAGCTCGATGGTACCATATTATTGTATTGTCACCAGCATTGCATAATTTTGCAGTGTTTCAAATACGACAATTAGAAGTGGGTGAAAAGTGAGTTGATTTGCTTACAATGCGTTAGAAAGTTATAGGTTAAGCAAAAAAAAGCGTTAAAAAGAGTCTAGGAAGCCAATTTTGAAACAGCAGTGACGAATGAGCGGGGCATCGGTTTTGTTGAAAATACATAAGTCTGTATTCTAAATTTTCTTCTTCAAATTTTAATCAAAAGTAAGGATTCAACATTTTTAAATATGAATTTTGATCAAAATTTTCCTGAAAGAAGTATGGACCAATAATTCTATATTTTGTAATGCACACCATATATTTACATTTTTGAATTTATGATTACTTTTAGTTATTGTAAAATTTGGATTGTCTTGCGCCTAATAGCGATAATTTTGGGATTATACTATACCGTTTATGTTAAAGATAGACTCGTCTGAAAATATAACATTTTTATAATAAAACTATCTCCCACGATTCTTTCCTCGGTATCCAATCTAACATCTAAACATTACCTTATTCCAGAGCATCAATTTTTTACGTCTGTCAGCCTGAAACATATTTTCTTTTAAAACTCTATGAAGTTCAGGTCTGCTTATGTTAATTTGCTCGAATTTTTTCCTCAACGATGTTTTCGCAATGTCGCTACATTCTGCTCTTTGCTCTTTTAGACCTTTTACATCTCTACTAATATTAAATTTTCGTAGAAATTTGTTTCAAACTCTGTCGACTACTATTAACAATAGGATACATTTCATGGAATAATTCAATCGTATGTCGATAGGAATTGTCCCCTATACCATAAACATTTAACTAAATAAATTCGTTGCTGTAAAGTAAGCATTATTAGAATTTAAATTAACACAGTAATAATGAAAATGATATGGACACTTCAAAAACCTCATTTTGATTGTATTATTTCTTAGATACGGGAAAATAAAAATACACTGAGGTATTGAAAACAATCGATTTAAACAAGAATTAATTTACACACAAAAATGTGCTTTGGTGACGTCTGTCATTTACGTACAATTTCATTAGTTTGACATTTTGACGGAACTAAGACATCATCAAGGCACACTTTTCAATAAATACAATTTTTCCTTTTCAAATTGGGTTTGTTTTCAAAGAATTTTTGAGACCTATGCGGCAGTTTTCTCGAAAACGGTTGGAATTATCAAGTTCTATCAAGTATACCTTTTTTTACGTAGAAATGACTCCTGCATGAGATTTTCTAGTCAAAAGTGCCACTACGTTTCGTAAAATAAAAGATAAAAAATATTCATCATCAGGTATAGCTCATGAGGCGCCCTGCACGGGCTAGCGTGATGTAATAGATGAATTATTGTTTCTTATAATGTTTATATTATATATTTATATTGTTTCTCTAAAAACTGTTTCCTTACCAAATTGGGAGAAGATCGGTGAAGAGGTAGTTGAGATATTGCAAAAAAAAAAGAGAATACAATTTTGACACCCTGTATCTTTTTCCACGCCAACAATTTACTAAAGTATGTTTCGTTATATCCTCATATTTTGATCCAAAGAATCTACTCTTGAACTATGGCCTATTATTAATGGTCCACCCTGTATACAGTATTTTAGTATTTCCTAAACAATTTTTTTTATAAAGTGGCTTATTGTCAGAAAATTTAAATTAATGTTAATTTCCATAGATACCCTGTATATTTTTTACAAATAGTGCAATTTAATTTCACTAATAAACATTTTTGTAAACATGTAATTTCCGTTCCGAGAATGAAGACACTAATTATAATAAAATATAAATTTTTCAATAGAATACCTAATATTTATTATTTTGAAGTACATAACGGCAATAAATCGACTTCTTATCATTAGCGAAGTAATGGCTAGAAAGCAGTAGTTTACAAAACCATGAGTATGATTTATGATTACATTACAGTATTATAATTATACAAACTGAACTGGCTTGGCAATACTGCAAGGATCCTAATATTACCAAAAAGTTATATATACGGAAGCCGGAGTATACCTAAACAAGTAAAATATGTATGCAGATGCCACCTGTACCGTTAAATGGACATATGCTAAGTTGCTATATTATAACGCATGGATGTCGACTTGTTTCGTTTTTATACGGATTTCAACTTGTACGCCAAATATATATATATATATATATATATATATATATATATATATATATATATATATATATATATATATATATATATATATATATATATATATATATATATATATATATATATATATATATATATATATATATATATATATATATATATATATATATGAAAGGTTGTTGTGCTTCCGGGTGTTTTCCCGCGTAGTTGACAGGCTCCTGCTGGGGCCACGGTTGTCTAAACGACGTTTCGGCAGAATCCCATCTGCCATCTTCAGGTTCTCGCTGAAAGCTGCCTACTGCTGCTCCTCGTTGCTCGAACTGAACTGACGTTCTCCGCGCTGTGCGGTTCCTTATATATGCTGGGGCCTAGAGCGCGCATGCGTAACTGGCTACGCGTTGTTGGCCCTCTACTATGTGTGGGAGGCGTAGCGGGCGCCTGAGATAATCCGGCAAGTGGCCTCGCTGTGACGTCACGTCTCACGTGACTTCCCGTTGGTGGTCGTGGATCCTCGTGTCTAATCGTCTTCGTAGGTGGTCGTGTTTCTGTTTGATTGCGCGACTGGCTACGTGTTATTGGCCCTCTACTGTATGTGGGAGGCGTAGCGGGCGCCTGAGCTAACCCGACAAGTGGCCTCGTTGAAACGTCACGTTTCACGTGACTTCTCGTTGCTCGTCGTGCATCCTCTTGTCTAATCGTCACCAGAGGTTGTCGTGTTTCTCTTTGATTGGCCAGCGCTTGACTTCGGCTCCTCGTGATAGGTCCTCTTGTGGCAGGCTGTGGTGTCTCTTCGTGGTTTGTCACTGCTCGAACGTGCCTTCTCGAGATTGGTTCATTTTCCGTGGGTCGCCGTATGTTTTCCGTTATGTATCTGCCTGAAAGTGCGGGCTTCCACGCAGTAGGTAATCTTAGCGTATCATCTCGTTTGTTAAGGTTTTTGGGGTCTCTTTTCGATCTCTATGGCCTCTCTGGTAATTCTTGATGTACAATGCTCGATATTGGCTACTGTTCTGGTGTTGTCGAAGTCTATTTTGTGGCCTGTGACTTTTACGTGTTGTGCTAGGGACGATGTTTTCTCCTCTTTTTGCACTGCATTCCTATGTTCTTCCCGTCTTACACTTATACGTCTATTGGTCTGTCCTATGTATGATTTGCTGCAATCTTGACACGGGATTTCATATACTCCTTGGCTTTCTAGGGCAATTTTTGATTTTGGGTTGCGGAGGACTGTGCTGATTTTTCGGTCTGTTTTGAATATTGTGTCTATGTTGTGTCTACGTAGAAGTTTGCCGATTCTATCCGTTGTTCCTTTCACGTACGGTAGATATGCTTTTGCCACTGGTTTCTCGGATTCTTCCTATATATATATATATATATATATATATATATATATATATATATATATATATATATATATATATATATATATATATATATATATATATATATATATATATAAAATAATGAAGGATAGTCACGTCCGACTAGTTAAAGAACAATCTAAATTTAGTAGGGCTTCGGACAAAATTGTCCGAAGCCCTACTAAATTTAGATTGTTATATATATATATATATATATATATATATATATATATATATTGTTTCTTAGGTTTTCGCGGGTGTTGAATGAAGTGTTGGTGTACTTCCGGGTGTTTTCCCACGTAGTTGATAGGCTCCTACTGGAGCCATTGTTGTCTGAACGGCGTTTCGGCAGAAATATATATATATATATATATCATCAATGTTTCAATGAGAATGATTAGAGGTAGTCATCATTGAATTGGGTAAAAGTATCAAGCATTTTCCTTCATTTTCTATGATTAGGAATTTCAGTTTTTGTTGTCGGTTAATCATAAACGAAACTACATAATTTTGTCATTTGAACATTTCGCTAGAATAGAACAATTAGAGAAAAGTACTCATTATTAAGAAGAATGGAACAACTTTTATTCCTCGTTAAGGAACGGAGTAACAATTTATGTTACACACTTTCAAAAAATTATTCACTATTAAATCTATAGGATGGCAGAAACCATTAGGGATTAATTATCCTCAAGTATTAAAATATTCAGTGTTTAAAATCTGAAAGCGACGGAGGTGGAACAAAGCCTTCAAGCAGTAGCATATTGCAAAAATATTTGGTTTATACGTCAAAAATTATCGATTGTGTGTTTTTCAGAAATGTGCTTTTAAACTATGTGTTTTTTAAAAATAGTTTTGCTTACACAGAAATACATTATTTGAAATCTACCTTTGTAGTTTAAATAATGTTAATAGTAGTTCTCTCTTAATTATTCCTCATGTTTATTTTTTGACGAAGGCAGACTTGAAATAAAAGTGGTTTCTGCCATCCTATAGATTTAATAGTGAATAATTTTTTGAAAGTGTGTAACATAAATTGTTACTCCGTTCCTTAACGAGGAATAAAAGTTGTTCCATTCTTCTTAATAATGAGTACTTTTCTCTAATTGTTCTATTCTAGCGAAATGTTCAAATGACAAAATTATGTAGTTTCGTTTATGATTAACCGACAACAAAAACTGAAATTCCTAATCATAGAAAATGAAGGAAAATGCTTGATACTTTTACCCAATTCAATGATGACTACCTCTAATCATTCTCATTGAAACATTGATGATAACGTCGCTCTAATAAAACTGTATTGCTATTTAATTATTTAATAGTTTTATGTACCTACTTCTAATGCATTTATATATTTCTAGTTAATGAAGATTATACTAACTGAGTTCAAGAATTTAAATCTCTGGTTAATAAAATTTTTGAAGTATAAGAGGTGATGAGATATGTTTAAAACTTATACTTAAGAAAAACAATAATAACTATTTTCTGAAAGAAAACTCGCTAGTGTAGACTTTTTGTTATGCTGAAGCTACTGTCAACCAACTAAATTCTGAAAATGGTTAGAAACCATATCGGTTTAAAGAATGTTATCAAATTTAAGAGTAGGTGATTGCTCTAAAATTCCCTAACTTAATGTTAATGTTTGCTTGACTAGAATTTATTATGGTGGCACTGTTTCTGTGGACCTAAGAATACTCGTGAATATTTTTAATTCCTTTCTAACTATTCTATATGACTGAATTCATAGGCAATACGATATGTTTAAAAGCGAGTGTATATATACAAAAATCGGTTTAGTAATTAGGGACTAATTATCTTCAAGTATTAAAATCGTGTATTAGAATCTCAAAGCAAAGTAGGTGGAACAAAAATGCTAATAAATCATAAAACATTCTCAATCCAATTATAAATATGCTACATAAAAAAGCATTCAGGCAGTAGAATATTTCAAAAACATTTTGTTTTATACAATGTCAAAAATTGTCCATTGTGCGTAGTTTGCAAAAGAGGATGTTAAAAAGTGGATAATTTTGGCCTTAGCTGGGCAACGAAAAATGAACACGATTTTTATTAGCATTTTTCCCGTAGAATGCGATGATGTATTCTGTTTTACAAGAAAATTGCCTGAGATATTTACAAGTTAAACTTTTAAGATCCATTATGTTTTACTTTAGGTTATAGTAGTTTATTTTAGTATTTTTCTCGTAGAATATGATTCTCTAATTCGCTTTGTCGAAAAATGTCAGGAAAATGCGGAAAAATTAAGAAAATGCCCAAAAATTTACAAATTCAATCTTTAAGCATTTTCTTGATTTTTTCGACATTTTCCAGCAAAGCGAAGTAAAGCATCATATTCTATGAGAAAAATACTAAAAGAAATCACACAGGACTTTGTAAATTCTCAAGCGTTTTCTTAATTTCTTCACATTTTCTCGCCATTTTTAAGTAACAACGAATACATCATCGTATTCTACGGGAAAAATGCTATAAAAAACCGTGTTCATTTTCCGTTGCCCAGCTTAGGCCAAAATTAGCTACTTTTTAACATCCTCCTTTGTTTTTAAACTGTATGTATTTTTTTAAAATAATTTTGCTTACAAGTATAGAGATACACCATTTGAAATATAACCCATTGTAGTCCAAATAATGTTAAATATGGTTCTTTCTAACTTTTCTTCTTCTTTATTTTTTCTACCTCGTTTTGACGAAGATAGACTTGAAATAAATTGGCTAATGCTAATCTATAATTGTAATGGTAAATAATTCTTTGAACGTGCATAATATAATTTGTTACTACTTTCCTTGAAGAAAAATCAAAGTTGTTCCATTTTTCTTGTAGATGAATACTTTTCACTAATTGTTATATCTTAGCGAAATGCTCATATGATAAAATTATACACTTTTGTTTACGATTAACCAACAACAAAAATTGAGAATCTTACTAGAATAAGTAAATATGTTACCAGAAAATATTAGCAATTATTTTAACTTTTACAAAAATCTTATCACAGATAAGTATAAACATTTATCCTTCTATTAAGAGAAAGACAATATGCACATTATGCACAGTACGACTGTCACAGTGAAATTATTTTTTAATTTAAACTATTCTGTTCAATGAAACCAAAAATAAATAAAACAGAAGCACTTACCAAAATAGCAGTTACAACAAATTTTAAAACATTCACTTACACTTGTTTAGGCATCTGTGCCTCGTCAGTGTGACTTCTTTTAAAGCTTAGATAAAAGTTAAAATAATTACTAGTATTTTCTGGTAACATAATTACTTATTCTATTTTATAGAACTTTTCCGACGTAAGGAATATGCATTTGCATTTAATTCTGATTGAAGTTCCTAAGTATAGAAAATGAAGGAAAATGTTTAATACTTTTATTAATACAATGATGACTGCCTCTAATCATTCTCTGAAACCTTGATGATAAGCCTGTCCCGCTGATAAAACAGTATTACTGTTTGATTATTTAATTATGTTATGTACCTACTTCTAATGCATTTATATATTTCTAGTTAATGAAGATTAGACTGACTTATTTCAAAAATTTAAATCTCTGCTTCATAAAATTTTTGAAGTTAAGAGGTGATGAGATTTGTTTAAAACTTTTACTTATGACAACAATAGTAGCTATCTCCTGAAAGAAAACTCGCTAATGTGGACTTTTTTGTTATACTTAAACTACTGTCAATATTGTTAGTCATGACATTATGGATTTATTTCTTTCTGATATATTATGTATATGTTTGTTGGTGATAAGAAGAAATACGATATCAGTTTAGGAGTACCTTGTTTGGATTAATATTTAAAATGGTTTGAACTATATAGGGATAAATAACTTTATCAAATTTATGGGTAAGTGATTGCTCTCAAATTCCCTAACGTAATGTTAATGTTTGCTTAACTAGAATTTATATCCTAGGAAATGTTCAAATGATAAAATTATATAATTAGGTTTATGATTAACGGACAAAAAAAATTAAAATTCCTAAGCAAAGAAAATGAAAAAAAAAATTGATACTTTTACCTAATGATGACTACCTCTAATCATTCTTTGAAACATTGATGCTAAGCCTGTCCCCCTGATAATGCAGTACTACTGTTTGATTATTATTTAATATATTTATGGACCTATTTCTAATGCTTTTTTATATATTTCTTGTTAATGAAGATTAGATTGACTGATTTCAAAAATTTAAATCTCTGGTTAATAAAATTTTTGAAGTATAAGAGGTGATGAAAGATGTTTAAAACTTATACAACATTTATTAGCCATGACATTAGCAATTTGTTTCATTCTGATATATTATGTATATGTTGGTTGGTGAAAATAAAAAATACCTTATAAGATTAGGAATACTTTGTTTGGATTTTAACCAAATTTTAAAAATGGTTTGAAACTATATTGGTTCAAATAATTTTATAAAATTTAAGGGTAAGCTGCTTAAATAGAACTTGGTATGGTGGCACTGTTTTTGTGGACCTAAAGACACTCATAAATCTTTTCAATTCCTTCCTAATTATTCTATGAAACCAATAATAATACGATATGTTTAAAAGTATATGTGTATATGTACAATCTTCTGTTTAGGAATTGGGGACTAAATTATCTTCAGGTATTATAATCTTCAGTGTGTAAAATCGCAAAGCGAAGAATTCTAATTATGCTACATAGCAAAGCCTCCAAGCAGTAGAATATTTCAAATATATTTGTTTATACAATGTCACAAATTGTCCGTTATAACTTTAATCTTTTCAACAGAATTCGTATGTATATGGAGTTCAGTGACGTTTGACGACAAATGGTCGGATGCCAGAGTAGTTTAAAAATGAAAATTTGAGTAAACCTTTCCAAAACTCTGCTAAAGAGCTGCCATAAAAATAATGCAGAGGTAAGTTATATCGCATTTTTAATTATTTTTTTCATTGAACACAATGCTGGCAGTATGTTTTGCGCATGTTCCTACGTAAATAGGACAGACGCTTAGAAACTGCTTAGATGAACGTCTTTTCTGAACACGTATTTTCTCCGTGAAAATATGGTCAGATATAGGCAAGAAATATATTTTTTGAATTATATTTCTCATCTTTCAAGTACTGGTGTAAAAGTACACCCCTTCGTTAAAGTATGTTTTGTATTTTTAGCGAAATAAAATTATTCACCTAAATTACCCTAATTATTTCCAACTAAAATATTATTATGAACAACCGAGAATTTTATTGGCCTGCAAACTTTAGTTTTATGTATACCTGTGTTAAGATAAATGCTTAAAGTGACTTAGATAAAGGTGTATTTTAGAAAATATTGGTAAATGTATAATATATGACAAGTATATTTTTTTGGATTATTTTTATTATCTGAATTTATGTGTATGTGCTGTATATATAACGTAGTGCTTCTCGTTTAAAATCGAAAGATGCCCAAAGTTATAAAAAAAAATGTGTGAAAAGTTTTCAATTGAAACATTATTCTGACATTGTCTTCTTTATTCTAAAAATTGAACTTTTTTTTAATAGAAATTGAAACTAATATTGACCTGTGTATTCTATGAGAGCCTAGCTTAATATATTACAAAAGTATATTATACCTTACTCTATTTGGATTAAGCGATGCTCATCATCAGTGTGAAGTTTACAACAATATTTTGGCAAAATATGTTTTTATTCTATCGTTTGTTATTATGCTGTATTTGACAAAGCATATAATTTACGCTAGTTAGATTAAGCTATGCTCATGGTCAACAAATTTTATATGACCAGTGTTTAGATATCTCTTTGTTTTAAAGACATATTCCGTGAACTAGTTAGATTCAGTTATGCCCATTTACAGCGTGAATAATTATTTCAGTTTATAATTTAAATAGCATTTATATTGCCTCCTACTAAAAAGGAATTAATACTGACTTTTGTACTCTAAGGCACAGGCCCGTAGCTAGAAAGTGCTTTCAGGTCGGGCAAATAATTTTTCAGGGGGGGCTGAGCCAAAAATTTTTTGATGAGCGGGGGGGGGGGAGAAATCCAAAAGTTTCTTTTATCCGAAAAATTGTTTGATGAGCGGAAGCAAAAAAAAATTTCACGAAGATAATTAAAATTGCCCCCCTTGCAGTCACCGTAGGTCAGGCGAAAATTATTCCAGGACGGGCATAGCCCGTCCTGCCCCACCCCCCCTAGCTACAGGCCTGCTAAGGCAACTTTAGCAAATTTAATACGAGTAGCGTTTGGTATAATACTGTATTTGAAAAAGTATATAACTGCGGCTAGTCAGATTAAGCTATGCTTATTGTCGATGAATATACTTAACCTCTTTAAAGTTGACCAAATATATTGCTTATTTTTATTTAAACACACATTTTGTAACTAACACCAATGAATTTTAAATGACCAGTGTTTGATATAGGTATTCCCATTTTGAGTGTGAATAATTATGTCTAATTTGTAACTTAAGTAGCACTTATATTGCCTCTTTCTATAAAAAATTAGATGCTTTGTGGAATTAATATTGACTTGTGTACTCTAAGGCAACTTCAGCAAATTTAATACGACTGGCGTTTGTTAGAATACTATATTTGAAATTAGTAATAATTTACGCCAGTTGGATTAAGCTATGCTCTTGGCCAACAAATTTGTTACGACCAGTTTTGTGACGTGATTTTTCCCGTGGGAACGTGTCACTTTGGCACTCGAGTTCTCGGCGGACTTATTTCCGGAATTCGGTCTTTCTCGGGCTCCAATTCCAAAATGGAATAACGGATTTGCCCTCCAACAAGCGGTACAGTGGGGCTGGAGTAGCTGCAGTGAAGAAACGGTATGTCCAGAGGTCGGTAAGATAGATCAGACAAACACACACACACAGCACTGAAACGCATGAGTTGAAAAAAATTAAAATCTTTATTTACGCTATATACAAGAAAATAAAATAAAAGTTATTACGATCAGGTACCAATTAATAACATATTTTATACAAGTATGTAACAAAGTATGAGAATATAGTACAATATTATCTAACACAAGCTGCAACTTATCAGTAAACTATGTATTTTGGTGAGCGAGATCGATGGCTTAAAGTTTGTCGCTGGCGGGGCAAACGGCAGAGTCGTTGGGTTGCAGGCGGCGGTCTAAACGACAAAGTCTTTCTAGGAAAACTCTGATAGTCAAAACTTGACGCAGACGGCGGAAACGGCAGAGTCGTTGGGTTGCAAGCGGCGGTCTAAACAGTATTTCGAAGAGAACTCTGATAGTCAAAATTTGACGCAGGCGGCGGAAATGGCAAAGTCGCTCGAAATCTCTCAGAGATATAAAAATATTTATATCAGTTTAAACGGTAAAATTTTCAACAGACAGAAATTTTAACTAAGTTAAATATTGAATAAAATATTACCTAGTTCAGTTGCGGTGGACAGCAGAAAACGGCGGCTTTCTTTTACAAGGCGGTTCTCCAAGAAGAAGTGGATCCGGTGGCAGATTTTTAGGAAGTAACTTTTCAGAAAATGATTTCGGCTTTTCTATGTTTCGCGGCGTTAGTGGGGTCGTGTGCAAAATTACCCACGGAAGGCCTCCAGCACAGCGCTCTGTTTGTGTACATGCATGGTTTTTGCTTACATTTTTATCATAGAAAACAAATTCGAGACTTTCTTATACATAGGTTTACACTTTATCATTGAAAAATTATATTTCAATTTTATTCATGAATATAAATTTTGGTTAGCAAAATTTACGAAATAAAATTCCCAAGTGAACAAAACTATTCGAAATAAAGTTTGTAATACAGACAGGTCAAATTAAACTTTTAATTAGCAAAATTTTGTCGCCCTTATGAATAACACAATTTTCGACCAGAAAAATTACGAGATGAAACTCATAAATTGAGTATGCTTAATTAAAATAATATAATTGTTACATACAGACTAAACTAATTTTAGTTAGCAAAATTTGATAGAAAAATTACAAACTGAACAAGTTAAAATAAAATAATTATTACAGACAGACTAAATTAAATTTTAGTTGGCAAAATTTGGAATCTAACAGCAGACGGATGATTTATTTTGCCATGAAAATAAAATTTAAAATAGAAACATCCACTGCGGGCCAGTTAGAAAATAAATTATTTTAGTATCGAATGGTTTAATAGAGAAACGCATAGCGAAGCGTGTTTGAAAATAAAACAATAATGTGCATAATTTCCACATGAAAATTGCTTCGTTACAGTGTTTGATATATTTCTTTGTATTAAAAACATATTCCATGAACTAGCTTGATTTAGCTATGCCCATTTACAGTTAATAATAATTATGTCTAATTTATAATTTAAATAGCACTTATATTGCCTGCTATTAAAAAGTGGACGCTTTGTGGAACAAATATTGACTTGTGCGTCTAAGGCAACTTCAGCAAGTTTAATACAACTAGTATGTTATAATAGTGTATTTTAAAACCGCATCCAGATTTTCTATCCAAGTATCTCACAACGAAAAAAATTTGGATGTGGAAATAATTGTTTATGGAACTTTAATAATAAAATATTTGAAATCGCCTACCCCAAAAACCCAAAAAACGATATCCCACATCGGTAGTGGGGTGGGATTGGTGAGGTGGTAGTGAGGGTGGGTGAAGTAAAAAAATATTTTGAGGTTTTTGGTTCTTGTACACACACTAAATCACAATTTTTTTCATCCCTTTTAATAATGTGGTGGGGGTGGTAATGGGGTGGCTAATGCCAAAAAATTTTTTGAGACCTTAGCTTCTCTTGTATATACCAAATGCCAATTTTATGGACTTTTACCTGGTTGATTTACCTATTTACCACCAATTTACCCCAATTTACCCACTCCCAACCCTTCCACGGAATAAGATGAAAATATAATCTAGTTCCAGATCCCATTAAAGTAGATATGTGTACCAAATTTCAAGTCAATATCTTAAACGGTTCCAGAGTAATCGTGCGCACAAAAAAAGTTACAGATAGACCGACAGACAGAATTTTTTTTCTCTCAAACTGAAAATCTCGACGTTTCATGACATTCTAAGCCTATTTGAACAATAAAAATTTTCAAATTTTTTTTTGTCGTTAGTATACTTCCACTGGATGTGGAAGTAAAAAGTATATAACTAGGCTAGTGAAATTAAGCTATGCTTATCGTCAATAAAGATATTCAAACTCTCTAATTTAAATTTGACCAAACACATTGCTTACCTTTATTTAAAAATACACATTTTCTAACTAATGCTAACTAATTTGATATGACCAATGTTTGGGATATTTCCTTATTTCCAACGAAAGATTTCATGTACCAGTTAGTATTTTTAATGTAGATCTAGCACTCATTGCATTTTTAACATGTAATACTATTAATACTTTCGATGAAAGAACGATCTCCCTTCTCTCCACCTCAACATGTGTCACTGGTCATACAATAAACGTATTTTTCTATAAATAATAGCTTCATTTTGGGCGACAGAGACTAACCTCCTCGTGGTGTTGCCTGGAAACAGAACATGAAGTTAAACTTGTAGATATTTTATTACAGTGAAGCAGTAGTATTTAATATCACTTCATTTTCTGGCTAAGGTCTCATTTAAATTAATTCCTTGTTTTGTATAATGGCATGTATCTTAGGGTTATTAATCACAGTGATATTGGAGCTGACCAACTGATCAAGCTGGTCACTTCTTTAAATAGTGCAGATATTGTTTGGTTAGTTTAAATATGGCTCCATATTCCTCTTCAACGCCCACGCAGAAAAA
This sequence comes from Rutpela maculata, assembly GCA_936432065.2. Lineage (NCBI taxonomy): Eukaryota > Metazoa > Arthropoda > Insecta > Coleoptera > Cerambycidae > Rutpela > Rutpela maculata. The sequence goes on from OW386294.2 coordinate 57,724,216, forward strand.
ACGACACAAGAAGAAACATTTAATAAAACAAAACAAAACAAAAGATTTTAATTAAATTATCTTCCACACGAATAACTATATACAAAGTAAAACTTTCCTTTATATTCGATTTTTAAATACGTATTAAAATTTGTTTGCTACCTGTTAAACATGTTAAAGATATAATTTATAGTTATTTACCCTCAAGACATTTTGATTAGGCTATATTAACGGCAAATCAGTGCAATCTCTGATGTGCCTAAACTTTGACTTTACTTACATTATTTCAGTTAGTGAACAGATTTCGTTTAGACACATTAAGCCGGTTCGCGGAACCATCAGTTCAGTTTTCTGTGCATAATTCTAAAAAAGTATGTGAGCCAGCTATTAGATACCACGTTAAAATATACGTGTAAGGTACATAAGAAAATTTATTTGCTTGAGTATTTATCATGTACTCTGATAATTTAGAAAGCTTAGCTACATACTAAGACACACTAAAAAAGCGATAACACAATTTATTAATAATGATTATGTATTAGCTCTTCCATAACCACTGCGGGTGCTTCTTGCAGAAGTAGCTGAAACCAAAACATATTTACTAGCATCTGTGATTAAAGAAAAATCGGTGTAACTTTTTACATGCCTGAACGTTCCTCCAATACTTTATTTTAATTGGTATTGAACCCCATTTAGGCAAATTAAGTATTGCCCCTCATAATTTTCCTAATTCTCTATTCAGCTTTCAGTCCATATAGTGAAAAAATGGACGCAGGTGAGTCTTAAAATATTGAAAAAAGTTAATTTATTAGACTATCAAGCTTATCAAAACAATATCTTATTCGCAGCATTTTGGTATCTACGTACAAGAAGTAAAATCGGCTATTAAATCATTAAACAACTCAAATTCTCTAGATATACATGACTTAAATGCCAAAATAATTAAATTTACGGAAAATATTATCGCCGCTCCTCTAGCCGCTCTGGTCGGGGTCGAGTTGTCTCCCATTAAGGGTAGAGTACCTGTAGTATAAAAAGGTCACAACCGAATTGTCTCCCGGGTTCAGCAGTTCTATAGAAAGGTATAAAAACCAGTAGATATGAATACATCAGACGATTAACGGGTTAAAATAAAACAATATTCTCAATGATATACTTCATTTTACTAAAATTTAATAAGCAGAATATAATAGTTAAAAATTTTTCAGATTAGTATCACATGAAAAAATTACTATATTGTTCTCACTGTGATTTCTCTTTACAAATATTTCACTTTTATTGGTCTTCAACGATAGTTGTCGCACCACTTTATGGAACTCTTCCAGATTTCGAACTCGTTGAATATTCTTGGTTGTTATTGTTTCTGAGTCGTTTTTCTTCAATTCTTTTCCAATAATTTTCATTGGTTTCTCACAAATGCCATCAACAGCCACACGTTTTACACTATTGCTCAGTTGTTGCCTATTTAACTTTGTAGGATTTTTCTCGTGGTTTTGCAGCAGTACGGACTCCGTAATTATGTTATCGGCGCCCTCACTTTTGATGTAAGCCGTACAGAATGTCTTCCGCGATGAAAACGACCACCGTTTTATATTACCCGCTAACATTTTTTGAAAACTGAATTTGTAACCGTCCACAAGAAGTAATGCTTTTCCCTTTTCACTCAGAATTTCACTCATCTTGCAATAATGAAACAGCTCTTCGGGTAGGTAATCGAAAATTTGATATCTCACATTCAGCCACTTCTTTTATACCTGGATTCACCGGAGACAATTCGGCCCGTAGCGGGAGAATGTATCCAAAGGTGAGCACGTTAACTCCTAGGTATATATCTAGATGATAACCTTAGCTGGGTAAACCATATTGATCAGTTAAATAGAAGGCTCTCAAGCACGACTTTCCTCGAATTCTAGATCTTAAAAAACACCTGTTTTTCCCTTTTCTACTCTAGACTTTCCCACGCCGTGGTCTTATGGAGTAATTTCTCCCTCGCATTAAAAGTTTTCCGACAACAAAAGAAGGCTATAAGAATACTCGTTAGTGCTAAGTTTACGGAACACTGTGAACATATTAGGGAGTTTTTGCCCACTAACGCTACACATCCGTTACCGCTAACGTAGAAGGAAGGACGTAATTGCGCATGTGCACAAACAGCGTTCTCCTTATTCTCATTAGGTCTCACCTTATTTCGCTGTGGATAAGGGAAGTTTAGTTACCCACCTTAAATGGACCGTAACGCTTCTGATAGGTCAGAAATCCTAGTGTACTTGGTTGGCAGTCTTGCGGTGGCCGTACTGCGCATGCGCATCTGCCAAATAGCATCCACCGTTCGGAGTTCGTGCAAAAGCTCTAATACTACTACCCAATTCTTTTGTTGACCGTATTTGGTCACGTGACATTTAAGGTTAACGCGAGTGGCAATAAGGGAATTGGCAAAAATTCCCTATTTTCATTAAACTTATACCCCTCCCTTCGCTGTTTATTTATTGTAGTTTTGTAGAGATTCACAGGAGTGCATCCAGTCTGGTTACCATCAGCACAACACACGTGTCGCTGGACTTCTTAGAGTACCTCGTCACAGGTTAACTCTAACCGCTAAAAATTCCCTCAACCTAAATTTGTTTAATCATTTACCATGTCATATAAAGCAATTAAACTTACTGTCCTTTAAAAACAATTCCATTCTAATGTACTATTTTTACTAGGTTGACGAATTTTTTAGGACACCCTATGGTGCAAATCCTCACTCGAGTATTTAAATGCTCATATCTGCAGAATGCTCCGATACTCCACATATTTTTGCATTTTGTACTTATTTATATCTTTGCATGTCAATGTGAAATGTTATATACATCTGTATGTTTTTGTGTATTATAAATTTATTGTTTTTATTGAAATGTTATTTACATATACCTATACATTTTTATGTTTTATAAACTTTGTACATTATGATTTGCTGTTTACCAGCTCTTTCCCTGACTTGCTGCAAATGTTCATTTATGTACATATAGTAATGAAATAAAGACTATCTATATATCTATATTTATCTATTTCTTCAGCCAGTCTCCTTTTATTGTATGGTACGTCTAACAGCATCATGCCAACTGTCGCGGTTGCCTGTATGTCTCAACAAAGCCCTTTCCCAGTTCTCCTCAGTTCTTTGGTGATATCAGCTCCGTTTTGGAGGACATCCTACCTCAAGGCAAAATAGGAAATATTATTTCATTATTTATAATTGTGTTTTGAAAAAAAAAATTAATTCCAGTGGCGAAGTGAAAAATAAAAAAATCGAGTCGACGCATTGTTATTTCACATTGGTTTTAAATACACTTATGTTCTTATAATGAACAAATCAATCTGAAATGCGCAAATTTTGCTTTTTCTGATGAAGTGAAAGGTAATACGTTATTGTTTATATTTCTTTAGCTCTTCTAAAAACACCGAAGTTGCTTTCTGGGATGGCACATACACATTCGGAAAATGTTGGATTTGGGTGGCACGCATAGTTTCAACGGCCTGACAGACCCGCCTACAATAAAGGCGTGTACCAGTGCTCTAGTAGAGGGAGCAAATAATGACGCGCTATCAAGAAAACACGTACATACATCATTATTGCTATTAAAAATTTCAGTACCATTTATTCAAAGGAAGGATGTAGTTGGCTCTGTTCAGTATAGGTAATATTATTACGTGCTTTAATAACTGAAATTATTTAACCCGTTTTACTTTCAAAACGAGTCAAATAATTCTTTACATTGCAAGTGGAAGACGGAAACAAATTGAAATTCCGCAAGCAGAGTTGCCCACGCACATGTGGTGGGGAAAGCAGGTGGCATCAGAAGGATGTGTTATACGATAAAAAAGAATAGCCTAGTTGCTTCGCTCTCGCTTGCTCTCATTGCCGACCCAAATGAAAAATTTTCTGACACTGTATAATTTTAGTTATATGTTTGATATGATTGCAAAGCATTAAAATTGGTAACAACTAAGTGTCTAATTTTACTTAGCTCTTCAAAAAAATGGTCTTCTTATGGAAGGGACTGGAACTTCAATACATTTGCTAGCCTCTGTGACGAATAAAACATCGGTGCAGTTTTTATTATACTTAAACCTTGTCTATTTACTTTATTTTAGTTGTTAAACGAATTTCGCCTAGGCAAATTCTGAGCTACTTCCGAACTACTGGAACAACTCCACCCGGTATTTTAGTGTGGAGCCTATTTGACGTCCTCGAGTCCTCCTCAACCCAAGAATGCCGGCTCTCGGCTTCGGCTAGCTACTTCTTTAGAGAAGTTTCGGGGTTTATCTTACCTTGGGGCTTTCAGAGGAAAGTACACATTTCTTTAACCACTACCTATTACACAACTTGTTCTGGAAGGAAGGTTTATGTTAAAAAGGTGAAATTAGGGGCGACACTTGTATCACCTAGTTTGATTTAATTCACCCCCTTTTCCAGGACAAAACTCCTACTGGTAAGTTCCTACAGATAATTATTATGAAGGTAAATAAAAATGACAAAAAAAATTTGAATAAGATAAAATTTATTTAAAAACTTGGTGTCTATGTGGAAGATCCATATGTTTTAACTGGACAAATTTTAACTATTTTATACTTTTTTTACTTTGCAATTAACCCTATAATTACAAAAACTCTCAATTTTTTTAAATGGGATGCCTATATTTCTTTTACATAGATGAATAAAGCATACAATTCCCCATATTTTAATATCATACACTTTATTTTTATTTCAAATGGTTTTTGAGATATGATTGTTTGAAATAATTTTTGCGTAAATTAAGGTGCTCTTTATTCTAGTATTAAAATCTAGTATGGCTTTGGTGTTTTGTTTTTTCATTTTTTTTTAATGTAATGATTATAATTTTTTTACATGGTTGAATAACGCATACAATTTCTCACATTTTGATATCAAACACTTTCATTTAAAAATTATGAACGGTTTTTGCCTAACAATGTCTCAAAATGTCCATCATTTTGATTCACGCAACACTGAAGTCTCTTGAAAAATGAACGCTTTATATTGTATAACATATCAACATTTATACGACTGAAACACTGACGAATCCTTTCCATCATATCTTCTCGAGTCGTTGGTTCTACTTTATAAACGTCTGACTTTACAAATCCCCACAGAAAAAAATCCATTGAAATCAGATCGGGTGACTTAGGCGGCCCTGCAATGGTACCTAATTGTATTTTATTAGGCTAAAATTTCTATTATTAGTAGATTGTAGCTTCTAAAAATCTAAGAATGTGACTATGTCAAAAACTCATCGTTCTGTTGAATCCGTCTAGTTGCAATTTTATGAGTGCCGGGATTTAAGGAAATGTGGGAAAAGAACACTCAAGGGAACATAAGGAATCGTCACTACTTGAATAAACATCGCACTATACAATACTATTAAATTAATTGCTATATTTAACTACAATATATAACTATATAAGGAAAATTGTTTTTACTTATATCAAAAATTAGACAAACTTCTAACACCTTTTAGAGACTTTTATCTATCTATGAAAATTGTTTAATGGCTCTCTGATAGCAGTATCATTAGTCCTTTTTTATCCTTTTTGTATGGAAGAATAAAATTACTATATAAATGATTATCATCATGTTTATCATCATGTTTATCATCTACTCACTACTTAGTACTGTGTGTTGCCTATATTATTATTCTAAAGTAAATTTAACAAATTCCAAGTTCAAACTAAATAAAGAGCGTCGTAAACACTAACATAATTTAATAAAATAATAAATTAGATATAATTTAAACTATTACCTCCCACTGTACTTATTTGAGTACACCGTGAATTTTTGCCTCCCAGCGACTTCTATTGAAATATTTCTACAAACTAATGTCTTGGGGTAGGACTCTGCAATGCGTAGGAAGCGCGTACTTTCAAGGTTTTTTTATGGATGGGGCATTTGTAGTAAATAACAACTTAAGAGATTAAGTAAACAAGTTGTGCTAAATATGATGCTTTTAAAAATTAGTTTTTGTAACGTGAAAGTTAATATATTCCATTCGAGGTGGTAAATGAGGTTTTGAAGTGTGTATTTTAGTTGTTTATAATATCGGGACACCCATTTTGCGTTATTTCTTAAAAAAAGTTGAGAGAAATGGCAGTGTACCCATTTGAGTACAATGGGAAGATATGTATAAGTAAATTCGGAATATCTTTTCATAAGTTGTTTCGACATGGATTCTGAATTCCAGCAAATCGATCCAAGAATTTTTACGGCAAACGTTTCGAAACATTGGGAGAAGCAATGGAAGAAGTTTCTTCTGCAAAGCACGACCCAGAAATAGTTATTATCCCGCCTGAGGTAGATACGCAAACAGATGAGAAAGAATTTGACGATAACGATATGGGTATTTTCAACTTCTCCAGTGATATTCCTGGAGAACTAGAACTTCACTATTCCTCAGATGACGAAATTCCCTTATCTGAAGTAATTGCTAAAAATAGGGAACATTTAGAAATCGACTATAATTGCGTTGACGACGTGCCGTTATCGGTACTATTTACGAAGAAAATTAGAAGCTCAAAAAGTAATGGTAAAAATGAAAAGTTGACTAAAAATTATGAAGATATTATATGAAGGATAAAACTATGGGCTATGTGAGAAAGACTAAGGAAAATGGTAGAATATGTGAAGAATGATAATCCAGTTTAATCTTTTGAAAGATTGTTTCACGATAAGGTTATAAAATTGATCGATGAGCAATCAAACCTTTATGGATAACAAAAATAACTATGGTTTTGTAGTGGGGGGAGGCGGAAATTAAAATATTTTTAGGAATTCTATTACTTTCTGGATACCCTGATATCCCGTATACCTAATCATCCGTCATCCCATGTATTGGTGAGTTGACGAAGATGTTTCGGTACCTTTCATAGCTCCCAGTGTGTCTCCAAATAAATTTCAAGAAACCAAGAGGTACGTACACTTTGCTAACAATACTAAACTTGCTAAGTCTGATAAAATGTATAAGCTACGCCCACTGATGAACTTGCTAAATACAAATTTTCGTCAATGGGGAATTCTTCACCCAAATCTTTCAATAAATGGAGCTATGGTCAAATACTTTGGACACCTCTTCGGCAAACAATTTATAAAGGGGAAACCGGTAAGATTTGGTTTCAAGGATTGGATGCTTTGTAGCTCAACTGGGTACTGTTACATTTTTTCGTTTTCCGAAAAAAATCGAAAAACAACTAAGGTGCCGTCAATGTCACCTACGAGCAAGATGGAGTTGTCTACAGTGTGAAGTCACTTTATGTATTAAGCGTGATTGTTTCATAGCATTTCATTCAAAGAAATAAATAATATTCATATGTAATGCATTTCTAAAACAAAACAAATATGGCTTTCAAAATTTCGCATTATTTTCTTATACATTTTCGTATTGTACCCATTTGAGTACACCATTTTTTTTTCAAAAACTTGCAAAAAAAAAATTTTTGTAATAATTTTTCTAGTAAAATGGTGCATAGGAGTGGCCAACTAAAGCAAAAAACTCATAAAAATAAAGAAAAAATATTCGTGGGATCTAATGGGTTAACAGTTTATTAAAATATCAGACCTCCTTTTCCTATCCACCCTTCAGGAAACTGGTTACCAATATCCTGACAAACATTTCTACTGAATTGTGGTGGTGCACCATCAAGTTGTAACCACATATGATTCGTAATTTAATTAGGAATATGCTCGATCATTTGTGGAAACGTATTTTGCATATTTAAACTCCAGTTGTGCTGGTAATGAATTTTCTGTGCAACATAAAGGTTTTTTCTGTCATAATAATGGAAATTGTGCCTATTCACAAATCCATTGCTATGAAACATTGATTCACCCGTGAACAACACAAATTTGAAAAATTCTTCATTTTCTCCTATTTGATTTTGAGCCCACTGACAAAAATTTAATCTACGATTTAAATCCACATCTACAAGCTCTTGATGCAGCCGTACTCGATAGAGGTGAAACGCATTTTTACGAAGACATTGGGAAACACTAGATTTACTGACCTCTAAATCTCTGCTTAACTCTAGAACACTCGCCGTATGATTTTCGATTACCGCTGAAGTTATAGCCAGCACATTTTCTTCACTTAAAACATTTCGTCGTCTCGGCTTCTTTTCGTACGCAACACTTCCAATACGTTCTAAACGTTCTTTCAAATTTCCTAGAGACCTCTCATCAGGACACCCTCTATCGGGATATTTTTGATGATAGACTGACGAATCCTTTCCATCATATCTTCTTGAGTCATTGGTTCTACTTTATAAACGTCTGAATTCACAAATCCCCACAGAAAAAAATCCAGATCGTCTGATGGCCATGCAATGGTACCTAATTGTATTTTATTAGGCTAAAATTTCTATTATCAGTAGACTGTTGCTTCTAAAAGAATGTGACAATAATGTCACAAACTCACCGTTCTATTGAATCCGGCTAGTTGCAATTCTATGAGTGCCGGGATTTAAGGAAATGTGGGAAAAGAACACTCAAGGGAACATAAGGAATCGACCCTACTCGAATAAACAACGCATTATACAATACTATTAAATTAATTGCCATATTTAACTACAATATATAACTATATAAGGAAAATTGTTTTTACTTATATCAAAAATGTTTGTCTAACACCTTTTAGAGACTTTTATCTATCTATGAAAATTGTTTAATGGCTCTCTGATACCAGTATCATTAGTCCTTTTTTTTTGTTACCCTTTTTGTATGGGAGAATAAAATTACTATATAAATGATTATCATCATGTTTATCATCTACGCACTACTTGGTACTGTGTGTTGCCTATATTATTATTCTAGAGTAAATTTAACAAATTCTAAGTTCAAACTAAATAAAGAGCGGGCAAACACTAACATAATTTAATAAAATAAAAAATTAGATATAATTTAACAGTTTATTAAAATATCAGACCTCCTCTTCCTATTCACCATTCAGGAAACTGGTTACCAGTGGCCTGACGAACATTTCTAGTAAAATGTGGTGGTGCACCATCAAGTTGTAATCACATATGATTTGTAATTTAATCAGGAATATGCTCGATCATTTGTGGAAACGTATTTTGCATATTTAAACTCCAGTTGTGCTGGTAATGATTTTTCTGTGCGACATGAGGGTTTTTTCTGTCATAATAATGGAAATTGTGCCTATTCACAAATCCATTGCGATGAAATGTTGATTCATCCGTGAACAACACAAATTTGAAAAATTCTTCATTTTCTCCTATTTGATTTTGAGCCCACTGACAAAAATTTAATCTACGATTTAAATCCAGATCTAAAAGCTCTTGATGCAGTTGTACTCGATAGAGGTGAAACGTATTTTTACGAAGACATAGGGAAACACTAGATTTACTGACCTCTAAATCCCTGCTTAACTCTCGAACACTTGCCGTAGGATTTTCGGTTACCGCTGAAATTATAGCCAGCACATTTTCTTCACTTAAAACATTTCGTCATCTCGTCTTCTTTTCATACGCAACACTTCCAGTACGTTCAAAACGTTCTTTAAAATTTCCTAGAGACCTCTCATCAGGACACCCTCTATCGGGATATTTTTGATGATACCTCTTGATGCCAATGAACAATTTCCATCACATTCATCAGTAACATACACCATAGATATCAAATCTTGTTGACAATAACCATAATTCATATTTTTAATTATTACTTAGCAATATTAATGCAATTTAATCACGATAATCTTAAACACCTTACAGAAATGTCATAAAGTGAAAAACTAACGTAAAACAGAAGACCAAAGCCATACTAGATTTTAATGCTAAAATAAAGAGCACCTCAATTTAGGCAAAAATTATTTGAAATAATCGTATCTCAAAAACCGTTTGAAATAAAAATAAAGTGCTTGATATTAAAATATGGAGAATTGTTGCTTTATTTATCCATGTGAAAAAATTATAGGCATTCCATTTAAAAAAAAAATGAGAAAAATAATAATTAAATATCAAGAAATGTAAACAAAAATTTTAAACACCCGCGCATAGCTTCTGCTATGCGCGGGTGCACATAGCTACTGCGATGAATAATACATCGGTGCAATATTTAATATGCTCAAATGTTACCCTCTCTACTTTATTTTAGATAGTCGAGAGGTTTCATTAGGGCAATTTAAGTTTTGCCTTTCATCACATTCTGAACTACCTACCCAGTTTTAAGGGCAAGTAAGTATGAAAAAGTGTATGTTCTCACAATTAGACATCTTTAAGTGAATATTTTATGTATATAGTATGTTTGTGTGCTTATGTACTTCTTAGTCTGATGGTACTTGCATTAATTATATTATAATTTAGCTTCATGTTTGATATGACTGAAAAATATATTGACATATAAGTTACTTTCTCTTTTTCTTTGGCTCTTCAAAAAGTGTAATTTTTTATATGCTTAGATATTGTCTTTTTACTCTGTTTTAGTTGGTACAGCGATTTTGTCTGGACAAATTAAGTGTTGCCTATCATCATATTCCTTACTATCTATTCAAATTCAAATGTCAGTGTAACTACAAAAAAGGTAAACACGCTGACAATTTGACATCAAATTTAAATGTACGTCTCATATAGATAATAAAATATATTTTATAATTTATGTAATCTGTAACATATGATTTTAGCTAAATGTTGAATATGGCTAGAAAGTATATTTAACATAAAACTTGTAGGAGTGGCTGAATTTACAAAATATTGTGCAATTTTTGTACATTCCTGACCGTTGTCTTGATAGTGTATATTAGCTCTCCGTTCAGGAAAATTGATTGTTGCCTCTCATCACATTCCGAACCACCCATTTAGTTTTAATCCTACCTACTGCGCCATATCAGAGGTCATATGAATCATACAAAGATCAGCTGTATACTGCTTTATTATCATTAGTGTGTATCAGTACATAGGGTGGGGTTAATACTTGACAGTGTAAATAATCATAAAAAACTATATGTTCTCACACATGGGTAGCGGGTAGGAGATCTATTCAGAACCAACTGTCTATGTGTTCCCCCGGGAGTAGCAACCTATAAGGGTTTTTCACCTGGGCCACAGTTAATGGTGGTGGCAACAGTGCTACCATTATTGGATCGAGTCTACTGAAGAACGACTCGATGCCAAATACTCAAGAGCGCAGCTGCAGCAACTATAACGGTTTTGTGTTATGGATTACTTTTCTGGAAACAATAACAATATCGACAGGAATGGAGTGAAATTCTGGATCTCTAAAGATATAACTCGATCAGTACTCGGATAATATTCTTAAGGATGAACGCTCAGCCAACATTAGTGAATTTGGTGCAAGTATGTGTACCTACAACCGCTACAGGAAAGGGGGAGTTGAAAGCATTCTACGAAGAACTAGAAACCTTTTCCACACTATTCGAAATAGGGAAATTACCAAGAATGATTTCAACGTCAAAGTCAGTTCCACACTGGAAGACGATCACTTGACAGTTGTATTCGGTAAATTTGGTATTGGAGAACTAAATGAAAGGGGAGCAAGGCTAATGCAGATCTGTCTAGACATTACCCAGACGATATAGCTAATACTGCATTCCAAAAACATCAGCGACGCCTTTACACTTGGCTATCAGCTGGCAGTAGATTCCTTAATAGGACTGATTACATATTATGGGGGTTCGGTGGAGATGATCAAGCATTGCAAAACTTCACTTAGCGCTGACTGCGATTCAGATCACCAGTTACTCATGTGCACCTTCTCGTTGAAGCTGCAAACGTGTCGAAGGCAATTACAAATATGCCTGCCCACCACAACTGATAGTCCAGACTTTCATAATAATAATAATAATAATAATAACCGGGACCATGAAAATGCAGGGGTAGGAGCCTTTTTGTTTAAGGCAGCACGAAAAGCAGCCGATGAACTTGGTCTCTCCTTCGACGTCGAGCGGGTAAATCGCGACTCTGTCACCCAGTTGGAACCTGCTTGGCGAAAAGCCCAAATCATAGCTGCAGAACACAACAACTTTCTGCAGCTTCACACGGATAAGCCAATGCATGGAGTTTTCTATAAAAATATACAAAACCTTGGCTTATCCGAAAGGCTGACCTTTGCCTTTATAAGGTCAGCCGGGCTGAAGTCTGAGACCGAGGGATTCATAATGGCTTGCCAGGATGGTGTATTTAACACCCTCGTCTATCGTAGTCGGTATAGAGGTCCCTGATGTCAGCTGCAGGGCCTGCCGCAGGGCGCCAGAGACTCTTATGCACTTGCTGTCGGCTTGCCCAACATATGCAGTCTCGGCCTATATCCAAAGGCACGACGGAGCATTACGAGTGCTTTATTACCATCTAAGGCACTCGTATGGGATAGACGAGACACTAGTGCTGCCTTACGCTCCGGGGGATATTGAGTCCGTTGTGGGAAATGAGAAGTGTCTAATTTATTGGAACTACTCTTTTCCCACCGTCAGGCAAATACAAGCCAACAAGCCTGACATAGTCCTCCTCGACCATCAACTGAAGACAATGTTTGTCGTGGAGTTCTCGGCTCCCGCGAAGAACAACATTGTCTTGAAGGAGGAGGAAAAGCGGACAAAATATTGAGTCTGCTCTTCGAACTCCGCAGACTGTATCCAGATCATACTGTTAAGATAGTGGTACTGATTATAGGAGCTCTCGGTGGAACGAGACACACACTGCTTTCAGAACTTAAGATCATACCGGCATGCCGAAATTCGGCAGAGGTCTTAGCCGGCAGAATGCAGAAGGCCGTCATCCTCGGTTCATTACGTCTGCTCAGGGCACACGATTCCCGGACCCAGTAGTCACTTACACCACGGGTGCGGGGGGGTGGCTGCTGGTACTACCAGCTCCCCTCTGTGAGGGTCGGAGCCACAGAGAAGGGAGACTGGTTTTTAGCTAGCTAAAAAAAAAAGTAATAATAAAAATATACCGGTGCTGCAAAAATATGAATATACCCTTAGAGTCAGCACCAATGACGTCACAATTATGTGAGACGTACCAGTTATAACAGACAGAGAAATTCGCGCAAATCGATCAGACATCGTCGTACACAATAAAAAGGAGAAGTCCTGTCCCGGTCCTGTTTGCTGAAAAATGTATCCATCCCGAATGACACCAATATAATGCTCAAGGAAACAGAGAAGTTGAGCAAGTAAAAAGGCCTCCAAATAGAAGTTAGCAGAATGTGGAATGCAAAGATCACTGTCGTGCCAGTAAAGTGCAGAAGATCACACTATTAGGAACAGCACATATTTCAAGGTAAGTCTCTGTGATCCCTTGTTGGGATTTGGACTCTGAGCTGTTGGAGCGGACATCACAACGTCGCCTGATGGGCCCAAAAACCTGGGCTCCAAGAGAGCCGAATTTCAATCGCGCGCGAGGGATTAGGTGAATAGTTTCAAGCTACGGCTGAGAAAGTGTGCCGCCATTAAGTCAATAATAATAATAATAATAATAATAATAATAATAATAATAATAATAATAATAATAATAATAATAATAATAATAATAATATTCGATCGAAGGTCCACCGAATGAACCGGTTGAGGATGTAGTCCCTGACGTTCCACCAATACCAGAGGGCCTCAGTACCAGACGGGGGTTACACTACATAAAAGCCCCCGGGCCACAAGACCTGGCCAGAGTGGATGAAGAACTTCGTGAAGCGCTTCCAGAACGGGCTGACATCTGGCACATAAACTGTGCCGTGTATGCTGCTGCTCAACGCTTTTCTCAGGTGGAGAGGCGTAATACTGCCTCCCCACAGGAGAGAGCGAGGCGGCGCATACAAAAGATGGAAGCCAAGATCCGGTCGGCGAGGCAACACGCATCCCGTATCCAATGTGTGATGGACTATATGGCGGCCAATTCACGCCTAAAATGCGTCGAATAGCCGCCAACTTAAGACGCGTCCATCACACACTCAATGAGGCAGTGCTGCGAACCACCAAACAGCACTGTCTCGACAGGATACGGATGCTAGTGGTTTGTAAAAAATCACTAGTGAGGCGGGCGAGGGGGCTGGCGGAAAATAAACTCTTCCGCCAAAAGCCCTCGCGCCTATTCGAACCGCCTCCGCGTGTTGCAGAGAATCCGCCGACTGTAGATCAGGTGGAAAATTTCTGGAAAACGCTATACGAGGAGAAGCTTCCACTCAACCGAGACTCCCCGGCCCTTGCACACTTTGAAACCTTTTGTCAAAGGTTTCAACAACCACAGGAAGTGTGCCAACCAATAACCCCAGAAGAGGTTCGAAGAGCTCTCGAGGGCTCTAAGAACTTTGCTGCTCCAGGTCCCGATGGGATAAATAACTTTTGGTGGAAAAAGTTACCGAGCACCCACCACCATTTGGCCAGAATTTTTAATGCCTGGCTAAATGGGGAGCAGCAAATTCCTTCTTGGGTGGTTGAAGGGCGGACAGTGCTGATCCCTAAGAACGGAGATTTGTCCAACCCAAGGAACTACCGACCGATAACCTGTTTAAACGCATGTTACAAGGTGTTTACGCGCATCTTGTACATGCGAGTGCTCCACGCAGTTGAACCGGTTTACGAACGGATATATGAGCAACGAGGGTCGAAGAGAGGTGTCGCTGGCTGCAAGGAGAACCTGTTGATTGACAGATGTGTCACGCAGGACTCCGTGCAGTATAAGCGGAACCTCTCCATGGCCTGGATCGACTACCGCAAGGCATTTGATATGACATCACATGAGCTTATTGTTCACTTGCTCCGATGTCTTGCGGTACCCGGTCCCGTAGTGAGATGCATCGAAGAACTGATGCCGCTCTGGAGGACTCGCTTTACCATTACATCGGGTAACGATAGAGTCCAGACGGAGTCGGTAACATTCAGAAGGGGAGTATTTCAGGGAGACTCCCTCAGCCCCCTTCTGTTTTGCATCTCACTACTGCCATTATCCGTTTCGCTCCGGAAAACCCGTGGATACAACTGCGGTACCCCCGGCGATAGGAGGCATAAGGTCACCCATCTGTTTTACATGGATGACCTTAAACTTTATGCCTCCGGAGAGAGGGACCTACACCATTCCCTCAGGGTGGTACAGGAGTACACGCAGGCTGTCGGTATGGAGTTCGGGTTGGACAAATGTGCACTGGTCCATCTCAAGAGAGGACGATGCGGGAACTACGGAGAGGACGCGCAACTCGTTGACGGAAGCATCTTACATCATCTAGATGCCGGAGAGTCGTACACTTACTTGGGTGTCGAGCAACGCTCCACCCAAGAAGTGGGTGTAGTGAAAAACGCTCTCCGCGGCAAGTATCAGCACCGACTCCGACAGATCTGGTCCTCAGAACTGTCGGGGAAGAACAAGGTGTCTGCTACCAACATGCTTGCCGTTCCGATCCTACTCTACTCCTTTGGAGTAGTGAAATGGACTCGAGAGGAGTTGCGTCAACTCGACGTAGGAACCCGCAAGAAGATGCATCTCAATAGAAGTTTGCATCCTAAATCGTCCGTTCCACGGCTATACCTCCCACGACATCGGGGAGGCCGTGGACTCTTGAGTTTGGAGAGTCTCCATAATAGGATGGTTCTGGATGGAGCCTGTAAGGTCATCAGGAGTTCGGATCCCCTCCTCTGCATGGTCCGAGACCATGAAAGTGCAGGAATAGGAGCCTTTTTGTTTAAGGCAGCACAAAGAGCAGCCGATGAACTTGGTCTCTTCTTCGACGTCGAGCGGGTAAATCCCGACTCTGTCACCGAGTTGGAACCTGCTCGACGAAAAGCCCAAATTAAAGCTGCAGAACACAACATCTTTCTGCAGCTTCACACGGATAAGCCAATGCATGGAGTTTTCTATAAAAATATAGAGAACCTTGGCTTATCCGAAAGGCTGACCTTTGCCTTCTTAAGGTCAGCAGGGCTGAAGTCTGAGACCGAGGCATTCATAATGGCTTGCCAGGATGGTGTATTTAATACCCTCGTCTATCGTAGTCGTGTCATGGGTATAGAGGTCCCTGATGTCAGCTGCAGGGCCTGCCGCAGGGCGCCAGAGACTTTAATGCACCTGTTGTCGGCTTGTCCGACATATGCAGTCTCGGCCTATATCCAGAGGCACGACGGAGCATTACGAGTGCTTTATTATCACCTAAGGCACTCGTATGGGATAGACGAGACACCAGTGCTGCCTTACGCTCCGGGGGATATTGAGTCCGTTGTGGGAAATGAGAAGTGTCTAATTTATTGGAACTACTCTTTTCCCACCGTCAGGCAAATACAAGCCAACAAACCTGACGTAGTACTCCTCGACCATCAACTCAAGACAATGTTTGTCGTGGAGTTCTCGGCTCCCGCGGAGAACAACATTGTCTTGAAGGAGGAGGAAAAACGGACAAAATATCGAGATCTGCTCTTCGAACTCCGCAGACTGTATCCAGACCATACTGTTAAGATAGTGGTACTGATTA
Organism: Rutpela maculata; assembly: GCA_936432065.2. NCBI lineage: Eukaryota > Metazoa > Arthropoda > Insecta > Coleoptera > Cerambycidae > Rutpela > Rutpela maculata. The sequence goes on from OW386294.2 coordinate 57,740,666, forward strand.
TAGGAGCCCTCGGTGGAACGAGACACACACTGCTTTCAGAACTTAAGATCATACCGGCATGCCGAAATTCGGCGGAGGTCTTAGCCGGCAGAATGCAGAAGGCCGTCATCCTCGGTTCATTACGTCTGCTCAGGGCACACGATTCCCGAACCCAGTAGTCACTTACCCCACGGGTGTGGGGAGTGGCTGCCGGTACTACCAGCTCCCCTCTGTGAGGGTCGGAGCCACAGAGAAGGGTGACTGGTTTTTAACAAAAAAAAAAAAAAAAAAATAATAATAATAATAATAATAATAATAATAATAATAATAATAATAATAATAATAATAATAATAATAATAATAATAATAATGCTGCTGCTCAACGCTTTTCTCAGATGGAGAGGCGTAATACTGCCTCCCCACAGGAGAGAGCGAGGCGGCGCATACAAAAGATGGAAGCCAAGATCCGGTCGGCGAGGCAACACGCATCCCGTATCCAATGTGTGATGGACTATATGGCGGCCAATAGACCGTTCACGCCTAAAGTGCGTCGAATAGCCGCCAACTTAAGACGCGTCCATCACACACTCAATGAGGCAGTGCTGCGAACCACCAAACAGCACTGTCTCGACAGGATACGGATGCTAGTGGTTTGTAAAAAATCACTAGTGAAGCGGGCGAGGGGGCTGGCGGAAAATAAACTCTTCCGCCAAAAGCCCTCGCGCTTATTCGAACCGCCTCCGCGCGTTGCAGAGAATCCGCCGACTGTAGATCAGGTGGAAAATTTCTGGAAAACGCTTTACGAGGAGAAGCTTCCACTCAACCGAGACTCTTCGGCCCTTGCACACTTTGAAATCTTTTGTCAAAGGTTTCAACAACCACAGGAAGTGTGCCAACCAATAACCCCAGAAGAGGTTCGAAGAGCTCTCGAGGGCTCTAAGAACTTTGCTGCTCCAGGTCCCGATGGGATAAATAACTTTTGGTGGAAAAAGTTACCGAGCACCCACCACCATTTGGCCAGAATTTTTAATGCCTGGCTAAATGGGGAGCAGCAAATTCCTTCTTGGGTGGTTGAAGGGCGGACAGTGCTGATCCCCAAGAACGGAGATTTGTCCAACCCAAGGAACTACCGACCGATAACCTGTTTAAACGCATGTTACAAGGTGTTTACGCGCATCTTGTACATGCGAGTGCTCCACGCAGTTGAACCGGTTTACGAACGGATATATGAGCAACGAGGGTCGAAGAGAGGTGTCGCTGGCTGCAAGGAGAACCTGTTGATTGACAGATGTGTCACGCAGGACTCCGTGCAGTATAAGCGGAACCTCTCCATGGCCTGGATCGACTACCGCAAGGCATTTGATATGACATCACATGAGCTTATTGTTCACTTGCTCCGATGTCTTGCGGTACCCGGTCCCGTAGTGAGATGCATCGAAGAACTGATGCCGCTCTGGAGGACTCGCTTTACCATTACATCGGGTAACGATAGAGTCCAGACGGAGTCGGTAACATTCAGAAGGGGAGTATTTCAGGGAGACTCCCTCAGCCCCCTTCTGTTTTGCATCTCACTACTGCCATTATCCGTTTCGCTCCGGAAAACCCGTGGATACAACTGCGGTACCCCCGGCGATAGGAGGCATAAGGTCACCCATCTGTTTTACATGGATGACCTTAAACTTTATGCCTCCGGAGAGAGGGACCTACACCAGTCCCTCAGGGTGGTACAGGAGTACACGCAGGCTGTCGGTATGGAGTTCGGGTTGGACAAATGTGCACTGGTCCATCTCAAGAGAGGACGATGCGGGAACTACGGAGAGGACGCGCAACTCGTTGACGGAAGCATCTTACATCATCTAGATGCCGGAGAGTCGTACACTTACTTGGGTGTCGAGCAACGCTCCACCCAAGAAGTGGGTGTAGTGAAAAATGCTCTCCGCGGCAAGTATCAGCACCGACTCCGACAGATCTGGTCCTCAGAACTGTCGGGGAAGAACAAGGTGTCTGCTACCAACATGCTTGCCGTTCCGATCCTACTCTACTCCTTTGGAGTAGTGAAATGGACTCGAGAGGAGTTGCGTCAACTCGACGTAGGAACCCGCAAGAAGATGCATCTCAATAGAAGTTTGCATCCTAAATCGTCCGTTCCACGGCTATACCTCCCACGACATCGGGGAGGCCGTGGACTCTTGAGTTTGGAGAGTCTCCATAATAGGATGGTTCTGGATGGAGCCTGTAAGGTCATCAGGAGTTCGGATCCCCTCCTCTGCATGGTCCGAGACCATGAAAGTGCAGGAATAGGAGCCTTTTTGTTTAAGGCAGCACAAAGAGCAGCAGATGAACTTGGTCTCTTCTTCGACGTCGAGCGGGTAAATCCCGACTCTGTCACCGAGTTGGAACCTGCTCGACGAAAAGCCCAAATTAAAGCTGCAGAACACAACATCTTTCTGCAGCTTCACACGGATAAGCCAATGCATGGAGTTTTCTATAAAAATATAGAGAACCTTGGCTTATCCGAAAGGCTGACCTTTGCCTTCTTAAGGTCAGCCGGGCTGAAGTCTGAGACCGAGGGATTCATAATGGCTTGCCAGGATGGTGTATTTAATACCCTCGTCTATCGTAGTCGTGTCATGGGTATAGAGGTCCCTGATGTCAGCTGCAGGGCCTGCCGCAGGGCGCCAGAGACTTTAATGCACCTGTTGTCGGCTTGTCCGACATATGCAGTCTCGGCCTATATCCAGAGGCACGACGGAGCATTACGAGTGCTTTATTATCACCTAAGGCACTCGTATGGGATAGACGAGACACCAGTGCTGCCTTACGCTCCGGGGGATATTGAGTCCGTTGTGGGAAATGAGAAGTGTCTAATTTATTGGAACTACTCTTTTCCCACCGTCAGGCAAATACAAGCCAACAAGCCTGACGTAGTACTCCTCGACCATCAACTCAAGACAATGTTTGTCGTGGAGTTCTCGGCTCCCGCGGAGAACAACATTGTCTTGAAGGAGGAGGAAAAACGGACAAAATATCGAGATCTGCTCTTCGAACTCCGCAGACTGTATCCAGACCATACTGTTAAGATAGTGGTACTGATTATAGGAGCCCTCGGTGGAACGAGACACACACTGCTTTCAGAACTTAAGATCATACCGGCATGCCGAAATTCGGCAGAGGTCTTAGCCGGCAGAATGCAGAAGGCCGTCATCCTCGGTTCATTACGTCTGCTCAGGGCACACGATTCCCGGACCCAGTAGTCACTTACCCCACGGGTGTGGGGAGTGGCTGCCGGTACTACCAGCTCCCCTCTGTGAGGGTCGGAGCCACAGAGAAGGGTGACTGGTTTTTAACAAAAAAAAAAAAAAAAAATAATAATAATAATAATAACGGAAAACGGACCGGCAGCCTCCACGCGGTGTACCTGGACAGGCAGAGGCAACTCTGCCTGACAGATGTCGGACGTGGATCTCGGGGCTAACCACTCTGAGATCCACTTATCTGGTTCTAGCAGACAGAGGAAGGGCCCCTCACAATCGACCCCAACCGGATGGGGGTCAGAGACAAGTTGGAGGGGCCATACCGGACGGTCTCAATGATGACAACACACGCTATGACCATGGACGCTTTAAGTGGACGAGGGAACTTCGAGATGACTTGCTGACCTGCTATGAGAGCAGCGAACCTGCGCGCAGAGGGTACATGGCGCGATTGCACGAAATCTGGTGCGACACGCATCCAGAGCATCGCGCCTTCTCTGAGCAACAGCTCAGGGATCAAGTATCCTACCTGCGCAGGACAGGGTACGTAAGGGCACCCCGTCAGCAAGAAGAAGCGCCAGCCGCACTGCCACCGCGGCAAAGAGCTGACGGGGAACATCCTAGAAGGTACGCCGAAGTCAACTTAAGGACGAGGGTTAGCCTTAACACCAGGGCTAACCTAAAGCCACAAGACCTGGCTCGGATGGACGCTGTTATCGATGAGGAATTACCAGAAGACGCCGACATTTGGCAGATCAACTGTGCCGTGTACAACGCTGCTAGCCAACTCGTGCCCCGCGAGAGGAATACCAACCCCTCGAGCGGTATCGAAAAGGCTAAGCGGCGTGTACAAAAGATCGAAGGCAAAATACAGTTGGCCAGACAACACGCTTCTCGAATCCAGAGTGTGGTGGAATACGTAACCACTGGCAAGGCATTTACGCCTAAAGTCCGGCGAACAGCAGCCGGACTCAGACGCCAGCACCACACTCTAAATCTAACAGTGATGCTCACTATTAAGCAGCACTGTTTAGATAGGATTCGAGCGCTTATGGCTATCAAGAAAAAGCTAAATAGGCGGGTACGAAGTATGGAGCAAAATACCTTGTTCCGTACGAATCCTTCCCGCCTATTTCAAGAGCCACAGCGTGTTGTCGATAATCCACCAACTGTAGCCGATGTCGAAAGCTTCTGGAAAGGAATCTACGAAACAACACGTCCGTTCGATAGCAACACTCCAGCAATAGCACACTTCGAGGCTCTGTGCCACAGAACCTTTGAAGAGCCGGAAGAAGTGTGCCCGGCAATCAGTCCGGAGGAAGTCCAACAAGCTCTCGTTGGCACCAAGAACTTCGCTGCTCCGGGGCCAGACGGCATAAATAACTGGTGGTGGAAAAAATTTCCTTCCACACACCGTCGTTTGGCCCGAGTTTTCAACAAGTGGTTGAACGAGGGGCAGCAGATTCCGGACTGGTTTGTCGAGGGACGTACTGTGCTCATCCCTAAAAAGGGTGATCTGTCTGACCCAAGGAATTATAGACCAATCACCTGTCTGAACTCCTGCTACAAGCTATTTACTCGTATCTTGTATGCTCGGACACTACGGCAGGTTGATCCGGTCTTCCAGCAGATATACGAGCAGCGTGGCGGCAAGAAGGGCATGGCAGGTTGTAAGGACAGCCTGCTGGTAGACCGCTGTATTACACAGGACTCTGTGCAGTACAAGCGGAATCTATCGATGGCCTGGATTGACTATCGTAAGGCATTTGACACAACATCACATGAACTTTTGTTACATTTGCTCAAATGTCTTGCGGTAGCAGAGCCACTAGTGAGATGCATAGAACAACTGCTGCCACTCTGGAGGACCCGCTTCACCATAACATCAGGTGCACAGCGGGTTACGACAGAGCAGGTGGCATTCAGAAGAGGAGTATTCCAGGGAGATTCTCTGAGTCCCCTCCTCTTTTGCATCTCACTGCTGCCGTTATCTGTTGAACTCCGCCAAACTCGCGGGTACCACTGTGGACCACCCAGCAACCGGAGGCATAAAGTCACCCATTTATTCTATATGGATGACCTGAAACTGTATGCCTCCGGAGAGCGTGAACTTCAAAATGCTCTAAGGGTGGTCGAGGAGTACACGCGGGCCATTGGTATGGAGTTCGGGTTGGACAAGTGCGCGGTCGTCCACCTCAAGAGAGGGCGATGCGGGGAATTTTCTGAGGACGCGCAGCTCGCAGACGGAAGCATCCTAAGACATCTGGATGCCGGAGAGACCTACACATACCTGGGTGTGCAACAACATCACATCCAGGATGTGCAACAAATCAAGGAATTTCTCCGCGGCAAGTACAGACGCCTACTCCGAAAGATTTGGTCGTCCGAACTTTCGGGGAAGAATAAGGCGTCTGCTACTAACATGCTTGCCGTTCCTGTTCTGCTCTACTCCTTTGGAGTAGTAAAATGGACGGTAGATGAGCTGCGCCAACTAGACAGAGACACCCGCAAGATGATGAACATCCATAGGAGTATTCATCCTAGATCGTCCGTTCCTCGTGTTTACTTCCCACGTCATCGGGGGGGGCGAGGACTCTTGGGTCTGGAGTGTATGCATGGCAGAGTAGTACTGAGTATGGCATGTAACATCCTCAGGAGCTCGGATCCGCTCCTGCTATTAGTGAGAGATCACGAAATCGCAGGGGTGGGCGCAGGATTGTTTAAGGCAGCAAAAAGAGCCGCAGATGAACTCGGTCTCGTATTCGACGCCAGACGAGGCGGCCGGCGCGGTGCTGACCCAGAGTCAGTCACTGAGCTTCAGCCGACTCGTCTGAAAGCCCAAATAAAAGCTGCCGAACAGGAGAGCCTGTTTAGGCAGCATGTCGATAAACCCATGCACGGTGTATACTACAAAAACATGGAAACACTGGGTTTATCGACTAGGCTGACATTCGCCTTTTTAAGGTCAGCTGGGCTTAAGTCGGAGACCGAGGGATTCATTGTAGCCTGTCAGGATGGTGTAATAAACACCTTGGTCTACCGGAGCCGCGTAATGGGTGTAGAGGTCCCTGATACCAACTGCAGGACCTGCCGTCAGGCGCCGGAATCGCTGATGCATTTGCTTTCAGCATGCCCGGTATACGCGATTTCGGCCTACATCCACCGCCATAACGCGGCTTTACGAGTGCTATACTACCACCTACGGCACTCGTATGGGGTAGACCAAACACCAGTGCTGCCTTACATCCCCGGAGATATTGAGTCCGTTGTCGAGAACGAGAGGTGCCGAATTTATTGGAACTACTCGTTCCCGACCGTCAGGCTAATTCAAGCCAACAAGCCTGACATAGTCCTCCTCGACCATCAGAACAAAGTGATGTTTGTCATCGAATTCTCAGCACCTGCTGAGACAAATATCGCTTTGAAGGAGGGGGAAAATCGGACCAAATATCGTGATCTCCGGTATGAGCTCCAAGTGCTGTACCCAGGCTACTCTGTCAAGATGGTCGTCCTAATAATCGGCGTACTCGGAGGGATGAAGCCTTCGCTGCTCTCAGAATTGAAGATCATACCGGCCTGTCAGAATTCGGCAGAATGGTTGGCAGGCCAGATGCAGAAGGCGGTTATCTTGGGGTCCCTTCGTCTACTTAGGGCACACGATTTAGGTATTTGCAGTCACTAACTCCACAGGTCGTGGAGAGTGGCTGCAAGGAATTCGCCGGCGCGGCTACCGTGAGGTGTCGGAGGCCACGGAAGTCCTGTCCGGCAGCGGGCAAACCGAAAAAAAAAAAAAATAAAAAAAAATAATAATAATAAGGGTACGGAAAGCGGACCGGCAGCCTCCACGCGGTGTACCTGGACAGGCAGAGGTAACTCTGCCTGACAGATGTCGGACGTGGGTCTCAGGGCTAACCATCTTGAGACCCAGATCTCTGGTTCCAACAAACAGAGAAAGGGCCCCTCACAATAGACCCCATTCGGATGGGGGTCAGAGACAAGTTGGAGGGGCCATACCGGATGGTCTCAATGTTGACGACGCACGCAATGTACAAGGACGCTTTAAGTGGACGAGGGAACTTCGAGATGACTTGCTGACCTGCTATGAGAGCAGCGAACCTGCGCGCAGGGGATACATGGCGCGATTGCACGATGTCTGGTGCGACATGCATCCAGAGCATCGCGCCTTCTCTGAGCAACAGCTCAGAGACCAAGTATCCTTCCTGCGCAGGACAGGCTACGAAAGGGCACCCCGGCAGCAGGAAGAAGTGCCAGCCGCACTTCCACCGCGGCAAATACCTGTTGGGGAACATCCTAGAAGATACGCCGATGTTGACTTAAGGACGAGGGTTAGCCTTAACAGCAGGGCTACCCTAAAGCCACAAGACCTGGCGCCGATGGACGCTGTCATCGATGAGGAATTGCCAGAAGACGCCGACATCTGGCAGATCAACACTGCCGTGTACAACGCTGCTAGCCAACTCGTTCCCCGCGAGAGGACAAACAATGCCTCGAGCGGTATCGAAAAGGCTAAGCGGCGTGTACAAAAGATCGAAGGCAAAATACAGTTGGCCAGACAACACGCTTCTCGAATCCAGAGTGTGGTAGAATACGTAACCACTGGCAAGGCATTTACGCCTAAAGTCCGGCGAACAGCAGCCGGACTCAGACGCCAACACCACACTCTAAATCTGACAGTGATGCTCACTATTAAGCAGCACTGTTTAGATAGGATTCGAGCGCTTATGGCTATCAAAAAGAAGCTAAATAGGCGGGTACGAAGTATGGAGCAAAATGCTTTGTTCCGTACGAATCCTTCCCGCCTATTTCAAGAGCCACAGCGTGTTGTCGATAATCCACCAACTGTAGCCGATGTCGAAAACTTCTGGAAAGGAATCTACGAAACGACACGTCCGTTCGATAGCAACACTCCAGCAATAGCACACTTCGAGGCTCTCTGTCACAGAACCTTTGAAGGGCCAGAAGAAGTGTGCGCGGCAATCAGTCCGGAGGAAGTCCAGCAAGCTCTTGTTGGCACCAAGAACTTCGCTGCCCCGGGTCCAGACGGCATAAACAACTGGTGGTGGAAAAAATTTCCTTCCACCCACCGTCGTCTGGCCCGAGTTTTCAACACGTGGTTGAATGAGGGGCAGCCAATCCCGGACTGGTTTGTCGAGGGACGTACCGTGCTTATTCCCAAAAAGGGTGATCTGTCCGACCCAAGGAATTATAGGCCAATCACCTGTCTGAACTCCGGCTACAAGATATTTACACGTATCCTGTACGCTCGGACACTACGGCAGGTTGATCCGGTCTTCCAGCAGATATACGAGCAGCGTGGCGCCAAGAAGGGCATGGCAGGTTGTAAAGACAGCCTGCTGGTAGACCGCTGTATTACACAGGATTCTGTGCAATACAAGCGGAATCTATCGATGGCCTGGATTGACTATCGTAAGGCATTTGACACAACATCGCATGAACTATTGTTACATTTGCTCAAATGTCTTGCGGTAGCAGAGCCACTAGTGAGATGCATAGAACAACTGCTGCCACTCTGGAGGACCCGCTTCACCATAACATCAGGTGCACAGCGGGTTACGACAGAACAGGTAGCATTCAGAAGAGGAGTATTCCAGGGAGATTCTCTGAGTCCCCTCCTCTTTTGCATCTCACTGCTGCCGTTATCTGTTGAACTCCGCCAAACCCGCGGGTACCACTGTGGCCCACCCAGCAACCGGAGGCATAAGGTCACCCATCTGTTCTATATGGATGACCTCAAACTGTATGCCTCCGGTGAGCGTGAACTTCAAAATGCTCTAAGGGTGGTCGAGGAGTACACGCGGGCCATTGGTATGGAGTTCGGGTTGGACAAGTGCGCGGTCGTCCACCTCAAGAGAGGGCGATGCGGGGAATTCTCTGAAGATGCGCAGCTCGCAGACGGAAGCATTCTGAGACATCTGGATGCCGGGGAGACCTACACATACCTGGGTGTGCAACAACATCACATCCAGGATGTGAAACAAATAAAGGAGTCTCTCCGCGGCAAGTACAGACGCCTACTCCGAAAGATTTGGTCCTCCGAACTTTCGGGGAAGAATAAGGCGTCTGCCACTAACATGCTTGCCGTTCCTGTTCTGCTCTACTCCTTTGGAGTAGTAAAATGGACTGTAGATGAGCTGCGCCAACTAGACAGAGATACCCGCAAGATGATGAACATCCATAGGAGTATTCATCCTAGATCGTCCGTTCCTCGTGTTTACTTCCCACGTCATCGGGGGGGCCGAGGACTCTTGGGCCTGGAGTGTATGCATGGCAGAGTAGCGCTGAGTATGGCATGTAACATCCTCAGGAGCTCGGATCCGCTCCTGCTATTAGTGAGAGATCACGAAATCGCAGGGGTGGGCGCAGGATTGTTTATGGCAGCAAAAAGAGCCGCAGATGAACTTGGTCTCGTATTCGACGTCAGACGAGGTGGCCGGCGCGGTGCTGATCCAGAGTCAGTCACCGAGCTTCAGCCAAATCGTCTGAAAGCCCAAATAAAAGCTGCCGAACAGGAGAATCTGTTCAGGCAGCATGTCGATAAACCCATGCACGGTGTGTTCTATAAGAACATAGAAACACTGGGTTTATCGACTAGGCTGACATTCGCCTTTTTAAGGTCAGCTGGGCTTAAGTCGGAGACCGAGGGATTCATTGTGGCCTGTCAGGATGGTGTAATAAACACCTTGGTCTACCGAAGCCGCGTAATGGGTGTAGAGGTCCCTGATATCAACTGCAGGACCTGCCGTCAGGCGCCGGAATCGCTGATGCATTTGCTTTCAGCATGCCCGATATACGCGATTTCGGCCTACATCCACCGCCATAACGCGGCTTTACGAGTGCTATACTACCATCTAAGGCACTCGTACGGGGTAGATCAAACACCAGTGCTGCCTTACATCCCCGGAGATATTGAGTCCGTTGTCGAGAACGAGAGGTGCCGAATTTATTGGAACTACTCGTTCCCGACCGTCAGGCTCATTCAAGCCAACAAGCCTGACATAGTCCTCCTCGACCATCAGAACAAAGTGATGTTTGTCATCGAATTCTCAGCACCTGCTGAGACAAACATCGCTTTGAAGGAGGGGGAAAAACGGACCAAATATCGTGATCTCCGGTATGAGCTCCAAGTGCTGTACCCAGACTACTCGGTCAAGATGGTCGTCCTAATAATCGGCGTACTCGGAGGGATGAAGCCTTCGCTGCTCTCAGAATTAAAGATCATACCGGCCTGTCAGAATTCGGCAGAATGGTTGGCAGGTCAGATGCAGAAGGCGGTTATCTTGGGGTCCCTTCGTCTGCTTAGGGCACATGATTCAGGTGTTTACAGTCACTAACTCCACAGGTCGTGGAGAGTGGCTGTAATTAATTAGCCGGCGCGGCTACCGTGTGGTGTCGGAGGCCACGGAAGCCCTGTCCGGCAACGGGAAACCGAAAAAAAAAAAAAAAAAAAAAAAAATAATAATAATAATAATAATAATAATAATAAGGGGGGCGAATACGAACCGACAGCCTCCCCGCGGTGCTCCCCGGGCAACAGGTAGAGGTGACTCTGCCTGGCAGATGTCGGACGTGGGTCCCCAGGGCTAACCACTCTGAGGACTCAAGTCTCTGGTTCAAGACGACGACAGAGAACGGGCCCCTCACAACAGACCCCAATCGGATGGGGGTCGGAGACAATGTGGGAGGGGCCATACCGGACGGTCTTAATGATGATGAACCTGCTATTGAACACGGACGCTTTAAGTGGACGGGGGGATTACGGGATGACCTGCTTATCTGCTATGAGAGCAGCGAACCTGGACGCAGGGGGTATATGGCGCGATTACACCGGTTGTGGTGCGATATGCACCCGGAGTATCGCGCCTTCTCTCAACAACACCTGAGAGATCAGGTATCCTTCCTGCGTCGAACAGGCTATGAAAGGGCACCCCGTCAGCAGGAAGAAGGGCCAGCCGCATCACCACCGCGGCAACTACCTGCTGACCGAGAACATCGCCTAGAGTACACCGACGACATCCTCAGGGCGAGGGTTAGCCTTAACACCAGGGTTAACCCGAAGCCACACGACCTGGCAAGAATGGATTCGTTACTCAATGATGAGATTCCAGAAGATGCCAACATATGGCAGATCAACAGTGCCGTGTACGCAGCCGCTAGACAACTCGTTCCCCAGCAACGCCTGGCAAGCGTGCTGGGTAGGGTCGAGAAGACTAAGCGGCGCGTACAAAAAATCGAGGCAAAAATTAAATCGGCGAGACAACACGCATCTCGAATCCAGAGTGTGGTGGAGTATATAACGGCAGCTAAGCCATTCACGCCGAAAATTCGGCGTATAGTTGCCGGTATAAGACGACAACACCACACTCTAAATCGGACAGTGCTGCAAACCATCAAGGAAGGGAATCTATGAGACTACGAGTCCATTCGACAGCGACACTCCAGCGATAGCACGCTTCGAGGAGCTCTGCAACACTCTGTTGGGAGAGCAAGACGAAGTGTGTCCGGCGATCAGTACCGAGGAAGTTCAACAAGCACTTGTTGGTACTAAGAACTTCGCTGCCCCGGGTCCAGATGGCATAAACAACTGGTGGTGGAAGAAATTCCCTTCCACCCACCGCCATCTGGCCCGAGTTTTCAACTCGGGGCAAACGAACGAGGGGCAGCCGATTCCGGACTGGTTCGCCGAGGGGCGTACTGTACTGATCCCCAAAAAGGGAGATCTGTCCGACCCGAAGAATTATAGACCGATCACTTGCCTCAATTCCTGTTACAAGATATTTACACGTATCTTGTATGCCAGGACATTGAGGTCAGTTGAGCCGGTCTACAGACAGATACACGAGCAGCGTGGTGGCAAGAAAGGTGTGGCAGACAGCAAAGAAAACCTATTGATAGACCGCTGTATTACACAGGATTCTGTGCAATACAAGCGTAATCTATCAATGGCGTGGATTGATTACCGCAAGGCATTTGACACAACATCCCATGCACTATTGTTACACTTGCTTCAATGCCTTGTGGTACCTGCCCCACTAGTGAGATGCATCGAACAGCTGATACCACTCTGGAGAACCCGTTTCACCATAACATCTGGTGCTCAGCGGGTATCGACAGAGTTGGTAACATTTAGGAGAGGAGTTTTCCAGGGTGACTCCCTGAGTCCTCTCCTATTTTGCATCTCACTGCTGCCGTTGTCTGTCGGACTTCGCCAAACCCGCGGATACCAATGTGGTCCACCCAGCAATCGGAGGCATAAGGTCACCCATCTATTTTATATGGATGACCTAAAACTTTATGCCTCCGGAGAGTGCGAACTTCAGAACTCTCTTAGGGTGGTCCAAGAGTATACGCGGGCCATTGGCATGGAATTCGGGTTGGACAAGTGTGCGGTCGTCCACCTCAAGAGAGGACGAAGCGGGATATTCCTTGAAGACGCGCAGCTCGCAGACGGAAGCATCCTACGACATTTGGATGCCGGAGAGACCTACACGTACCTGGGTGTGGAACAACATCACATCCAGGACGTGAAACAGATCAAGGATACTCTCCGCGGCAAGTACAGACACCGGCTTCGAAAGATTTGGTCTTCCGAACTTTCGGGGAAGAACAAGGTGTCTGCAACTAATATGCTTGCCGTTCCGATTCTGCTCTACTCCTTTGGAGTAGTTAAGTGGACACAAGATGAGTTGCGCCAATTGGATAGGGATACCCGCAAGATGATGCATGTTCATAGGAGCATCCATCCTAGGTCGTCTGTTCCTCGAGTGTACCTCCCACGACAACGGGGGGGCCGAGGACTCTTGAGTCTGGAGTGCACGCATGGCAGAGTAGCGCTGAGTGTAGCATGCAACATCCTCAGGAGCTCGGACCCACTCCTGCGGTTTGTGAAAGATCATGAAACTGTGGGAGTTGGCGCATTTTTATTTAAGGCAGCACGCAAGGCCGCAGATGATCTCGGTCTCATATTCGACTTCAGGCGAGGAGGCAGGCGAGGTGCTGATCCAGAATCAGTAACTGAGCTGGCGCCAAATCGTCTGAAAGCCCAAATTAAAGCTGCCGAGCAGAGAAATCTGTTCAGGCAGCACGTCGATAAGCCCATGCACGGTGTATTCTATAACAACATAGAGACACTGGGTTTATCGACGAAGCTGACCTTTGGTTTTTACGGTCAGCAGGGCTAAAGTCGGAGACCGAGGGATTCATTGTGGCCTGCCAAGATGGTGTTATTAATACCTTGGTCTACCGCAGTCGCATTATGGGTGTGGAGGTCCCTGACGTTAATTGTAGGACCTGCCGTCAGGCGCCGGAGTCGCTCATGCACTTACTATCTGCATGCCCGATTTACGCGACTTCGGCCTACATCCATAGGCACAACGCGGCTTTACGAGTGCTATACTACTACCTACAGCACTCGTACCAAGTAGACCAAACACCAGTGCTGCCTTACGTCCCCGGAGAGATCGAGTCTGTTGTCGAGAACGAGAAGTGCAGAATATATTGGAATTACTCGTTCCCGACGGTCAGGCAGATTCAAGCAAACAAGCCTGACATAGTCCTCCTCGACCACCAAACCAAGATGATGTATGTTATCGAGTTCTCGGCACCTGCCGAGACAAACATAATCTTGAAGGAGGGGGAAAAACGGACTAAATACAGAGATCTCCGGTATGAGCTCCGGGTGCTATACCCAGACTACTCGGTCAAGATGATCGTCCTGATAATCGGTGTACTTGGTGGAATGAGGCCTACGCTGCTTTCGGAATTAAAGGCCATACCAGCCTGCCAAAAGTCAGCCGAGTGGTTGGCAGGCCAAATGCAGAAGGCAGTTATCCTGGGGTCCCTCCGTCTTCTTAGGGCACACGAATCTGGAATCTACAGTCATTAACCCTGCGGGATGCGCGGAGTGGCTGTGGATAGTTCGCTGGCGCTTCTCCCGTGAGAATGTCGGAGACACGGGAGAACTGTCCAGCATCGCGCACGCGAAAAAAAAAAAGAATAATAATAATAATAATAATCATCTTGAAGGAGGGGGAAAACGGGCTAAATACCGAGCTCTCCGGTATGAGCTCCGAGCGCTATACCCAGACTACTCGGTCAAGATGGTCGTCCTGATAATCGGTGTACTCGGTGGAATAAGACCTACGCTGCTCTCGGAATTAAAGGCCATACCAGCCTGCCAAAAGTCAGCCGAATGGTTGGCAGGCCAAATGCAGAAGGCAGTTATCCTGGGGTCCCTCCGTTTGCTTAGGGCACATGAGTCTGGAATTTACAGTCACTGACCCTGCGGGATGCGGGGAGTGGCTGTGAATAATTCGCTGGCGCTTCTCTCGTGAGAATGTCGGAGACACGGGAGAACTGTCCAGAATCGCGTGCGCGAAAAAAAAAAAAAAAAAATAATAATAATAATAATAATAAGTACAGTACAAGCGGAATCTATCGATGGCCTGGATTGACTATCGTAAGGCATTTGACACAACATCACATGAACTTCTGTTACATTTGCTCAAATGTCTTGCGGTAGCAGAGCCACTAGTGAAATGCATAGAACAACTGCTGCCACTCTGGAGGACCCGCTTCACCATAACATCAGGTGCACAGCAGGTTACGACAGAGCAGGTGGCATTCAGAAGAGGAGTATTCCAGGGAGATTCTCTGAGTCCCCTCCTCTTTTGCATCTCACTGCTGCCGTTATCTGTTGAACTCCGCCAAACTCGCGGGTACCACTGTGGACCACCCAGCAACCGGAGGCATAAGGTCACTCATTTATTCTATATGGATGACCTGAAACTGTATGCCTCCGGAGAGCGTGAACTTCAAAATGCTCTAAGGGTGGTCGAGGAGTACACGCGGGCCATTGGTATGGAGTTCGGGTTGGACAAGTGCGCGGTCGTCCATCTCAAGAGAGGGCGATGCGGGGAATTTTCTGAGGACGCGCAGCTCGCAGACGGAAGCATCCTAAGACATCTGGATGCCGGAGAGACCTACACATACCTGGGTGTGCAACAACATCACATCCAGGATGTGCAACAAATAAAGGAATCTCTCCGCGGCAAGTACAGACGTCTACTCCGAAAGATTTGGTCGTCCGAACTTTCGGGGAAGAATAAGGCGTCTGCTACTAACATGTTTGCCGTTCCTGTTCTGCTCTACTCCTTTGGGGTAGTAAAATGGACAGTAGATGAGCTGCGCCAACTAGACAGAGACACCCGCCAGATGATGAACATCCATAGGAGTATTCATCCTAGATCGTCCGTTCCTCGTGTTTACCTCCCACGTCATCGGGGGGGCCGAGGACTCTTGGGTCTGGAGTGTATGCACGGCAGAGTAGTACTGAGTATGGCATGTAACATCCTCAGGAGCTCGGATCCGCTCCTGCTATTAGTGAGAGACCACGAAATCGCAGGGGTGGGCGCAGGATTGTTTAAGGCAGCAAAAAGAGCCGCAGATGAACTCGGTCTCGTATTCGACGTCAGACGAGGCGGCCGGCGCGGTGCTGACCCAGAGTCAGTCACTGAGCTTCAGCCAACTCGTCTGAAAGCCCAAATAAAAGCTGCCGAACAGGAGAGTCTGTTTAGGCAGCATGTCGATAAACCCATGCACGGTGTATTCTACAAAAACATGGAAACACTGGGTTTATCGACTAGGCTGACATTCGCCTTTTTAAGGTCAGCTGGGCTTAAGTCAGAGACCGAGGGATTCATTGTGGCCTGTCAGGATGGTGTAATAAACACCTTGCTCTACCGGAGCCGCGTAATGGGTGTAGAGGTCCCTGATACCAACTGTAGGACCTGCCGTCAGGCGCCGGAATCGCTTATGCATTTGCTTTCAGCATGCCCGGTATACGCGATTTCGGCCTACATCCACCGCCATAACGCGGCTTTACGAGTGCTATACTACCATCTACGGCACTCGTATGGGGTAGACCAAACACCAGTGCTGCCTTACATCCCCGGAGATATTGAGTCCGTTGTCGAGAACGAGAGGTGCCGAATTTATTGGAACTACTCGTTCCCGACCGTCAAACCAACAAGCCTGACATAGTCCTCCTGGACCATCAGAACAAAGTGATGTTTGTAATCGAATTCTCAGCACCTGCTGAGACAAACATCGCTTTGAAGGAGGGGGAAAAACGGACCAAATATCGCGATCTCCGGTATGAGCTCCAAGTGCTGTACCCGGACTACTCTGTCAAGATGGTCGTCCTAATAATCGGCGTACTCGGAGGGATGAAGCCTTCGCTGCTCTCAGAATTGAAGATCATACCGGCCTGTCAGAATTCGGCAGAATGGTTGGCAGGCCAGATGCAGAAGGCGGTTATCTTGGGGTCCCTTCGTCTACTTAGGGCACACGATTTAGGTATTTGCAGTCACTAACTCCACAGGTCGTGGAGAGTGGCTGCAAGGAATTCGCCGGCGCGGCTACCGTGAGGTGTCGGAGCCCACGGAAGTCCTGTCCGGCAGCGGGCAACCCGAAAAAAAAAAAAAAAAAAAAAAAAATAATAATAATAATAATAATAATAATAATGTCTTTATTTTCGATAGCAATATACAGTAGTTAACAAACAGCAAGTACATTGAAACAAATAAGTTACCGAAAAAAGGCGAAGTTCAAAATTAAATGTGCTCTACCACTTAACCTTATGTATTTTAATGAAGTAAGAATAACTTAACATAAAGATAACAGTAACAATAATAACAATTAAGAGTAAAAAAATCATCGACGCAGCAGAACACAAGAAGAAATTATTATAATTTTCCTAGGCTAATATGACCCGTTTGAGAATGTTATTGAGAAAAATTTTATATAAATTTAATAAAAATGTAACATAGATATATACAGTGAAATTGATAACAGACTGACACAATTAATTCTCCAAAATCACTAGTTACTACATTTGTCCAACATATATATATATATATATATATATATATATATATATATATATATATATATATATATATATATATTATATATATATATATATATATATATATATATATATATATATATATATATATATATATATATATATTTTAATTTAGATAACTTGAGGGATTTAATTTCAATGGAAAGACCGTTATAGAGAAACGCAATGTTGTATCGAAAACTTCGTTCATAAAGGCAGGTTTTATGTACAGGTGATGTAAGTCTTGCCTAGTTTTCCTTACCTCTTCCAGCAACCTCTGAAAGTGTTTCCTATAAGAGTAGTTTGAATCTTAATACATTTACTAACCTCTGAGTTGAATAAAATATCAGTGCAATTTTTAATCTGCTTAGACGTTGTCTCTTTACTTTATGTTAGTTGGTATGAAGATTCCATCTAGGCAAATTAAATGTTGCCTCTTGTCACATTCCGAACTATCCATTTCGTTTTCAATGTAAGTTATAAATAAGTGTACTCGCTCACAATTAGACATCTTAAATGTACATTATATGTAGATAAAATATATTTACATGCTGTGTATTCTGATGATGCTTGTTTTGTATATATTTCTTTAGCTCTCC
This sequence comes from Rutpela maculata, assembly GCA_936432065.2. Taxonomy (NCBI): domain Eukaryota; kingdom Metazoa; phylum Arthropoda; class Insecta; order Coleoptera; family Cerambycidae; genus Rutpela; species Rutpela maculata. The sequence goes on from OW386294.2 coordinate 57,758,443, forward strand.
CAACAAGAAGATCGCACTATTAGGAACAGCACATATTTTAAGGAAAGTCGTGATAAAAGTCTCTGTGTTTCTTATACAAGTTTCAGTTCAATTTTTGATATGCCTAGACGTTGTCTCTTTACTTTATTTTAATTGGTATGGAGGGTTCGTCTAGGCAAACTAAATGTCTGTCGTCACATTCCGAACTATCCATTTCATTTTCAGCTATAATATCCCAAGGGCGTTGATAATACGAAATAATTTGATCACACTCTACGAAAGTATTTGCTTGGTAAACTCTAAGATGCCGTAGGCTCGTTGGTGTTTTCGTGCACAGTGGCGTTGTTTTATATTTTAGTTGATGTATTTAATTAGATTTATTTAAAGGAAATTGAATTGTAAGTATATAAATTTATAGTAATTTAAGATAAATAAATAAGTTATAATATTGAATTGTTTTGGTTTCAAGTAAAAAATATGATAGATCAAATATACAAAATAAATACACTTAAATAGTTGCAGCTAAATCTTTTTTATTCATTAATAGAATTTTGTCAAATAAGTATATGTAATCTTAAAATAAAAATATATACTTAATACTAATTATGCCGAACCCTATATAAAACAAATATGGCAGTAAAATACAAATACCTAGTATAAGATAATTAAATAAATTTAATTTTCTTCGTCAATGTCTAATTTTTCCGAGTTCTCATCATCGTTTTCATTATTAATACGTATAATCACAAAATTAAACGAACTTACCTTAAGTGAAGTTCGATCTCAATTATATGAACGCCTTGCTCGAAATGATCAGTATTGTAGTTCTACTATCCTCCACTGTGTGGCGCCACGAATAACAAAGCTAAAATTTATTTGTCCCTCCCTGTATTACCTTTCTCACTCATCTTCAGCTGTCAGTTTCTTTAGAGCAAGAATAGGTTCATTCCTTTGCACTACAAGTGTAGCGCTGAGCTGCACTGGTATCAGATTGTCTCTCTTTAGCTTATGATACCATCTTGATGCCATCTCTGTCACTCAAAATTAGTGTCACACTTCCCGTGCAAAGGAACGGACCTAATATGATCTCACATCAAATGATCAAGGGTTTATTTAGAGTAGCTAGAGCTGTTAAGTTTGGTCTTTGAAAATTCAGATTCGATTCAATCTAATCTTTACCAAAATAAATAATTTCTTGTAATTATTATTTATTTTGATCTGCCAATTTGCATATCTGCGGAATATTTGGGATTGCATAACAAATTGTAGATATTTCCATGTAAGACGAATAGGTAATTTAAATAACAGTCGACAAATCGATATTGAAAATAAAATCGCTTTTTTATTTTTGAATAGCAATCTTAACAACTCTAAGTTCAGTACCGCAAAAGGTAACTCTGAGTGGGCGGGGAGGGTTTGATCATTTCGAGCAAGGCGTTCATATAATTAAGATCGAACTTCACTTAAGGTAAGTTCGTTTAATCTTATAATTATATTCACGCCTTGCTCTCATGATCAATATTGTAGATGTTCAGAGCGACTTGAGATCTTCGAGAGATTGCATTAAAATCTTTTCCATAAACAAGAATATTAATTTAAAGGTTCCGCTAAACATGTTCTGTATTTCGTTTAATGTGAGCATATTTTAATTTTTTTTTATTTTTACAATATGCCTGTTGTAACCCTTGCAATTTATTCCGGACATTTGTACTGCCCTGTTGAGCGTTTAATTATTTCATTATAATGCCCTTAAGTTTTAAATCCTATCAGTCATACAGCCAGCCTCACAATCACTGGCTATCTTTTTGGTTGACTAACCAGAACCTGATAGTCTAAGATACGTACGGATCCTATACTATGAAAGTTATAATTATTAGTAAATACAGCTTTACCAGACATCCTTGCCTTTATAGTAATAAATCATTGATCAAATCCTAACTATTAATCAACCAACAATTGTAAAACTGGCCGTTAATGTAACAGATTCTTATAATAAAACTATTGGTCATATCCTAAAAATTAGTTAAATAACGATTGTGAAACTGGCTGATAAAATCTCAGAACCTGTTTTCATTTGATGACTGTTATTAAGCTCAATCATAGAAATTGTTTGTGCCTTACGAATCGTTATAAGAGCAAGGATGGTGATTAATTCATATAATATTCAGGGAAAGTATACAAAAATGTATTTAAGTAGTTTACAATTATGGTGGGGTACCATATATACTACCATATCTTGAAGCAGTAAGCTTGAAAATCTCTTAATTTTATTGTTATACTCTAATTATCAAAAAGCATCAATACTAAGGCAGAGCGAGAGCAATTTACGGAAGGAAACCTTTTCAGAAAGATCTGTTAAGAATGGTAGAATTCAATCAACGAAGTAATAAGGTATAAGGTATAAGGTCAAGCCTCCGAAAACGGACGCACTAAGAAACGCTCCTGACAAATCTGTGAAAAATTAAGTAAAAACATAAGTGAAAGTGTCAAAAATTAGTGAGATAGTGGCTAAGGACAATTTGAATAAATATATATAATCAAAAGACAAATAAAAACCATATAAAATTAGAAAAACGGAATATAGTAAAGTAAAAATTAACTCTTGAGTGCTGAGAGTAAGATTTCGATAAAACTTTCGATACATCCCTAAACAAGTGGTCAACACGTGTTAGTAAAATAAGGGACCGAGACCATTGACACTGGCTGGACGGGCAAATTTACAATATACAACCGCACAACATTTACACTACCTTCTCTGCTCAGCTAATAGACTGGATGAAGAAAAAAACACGTTGCGTTAAATCATAGGTACATTTGAAAAATATAAGAAAAAGAAAATCAACTAATTGATATGGGAGATAGCGAGAAAACATCAAATGGGGAACTATTCAAAATACTGAAAGAGATAGCAACAGACGTGAAAGACATAAAAGCAGACCTATCACAACACAAAGAGCACCTTAAAGCACTGGATAGCAGAGTAAGTGTGCTGGAAACAGAAAACAAAAATTTAAGAGAAAAACTACTGCTCACTCAAAAAAAACTAAAAAAAAATAACCTAGTCCTATTTGGTATTCCAGAGGAGGATGGCCTAGTTATAAAAAACCAAGTGAAAAGAATAGTAAGTGCAAAACTGAATGTAGATCTCCAAGAAATGGACATAAATGACGTATATAGAGTAGGCCAAAAAAATCCATACCAACCAAGAGCCTGTATACTAGAACTAGTAAGAACCACCGTAAAGCAGGATATATTTAAAAACGCTACGCAACTAAAGGGCACCGGAATTAGCATATCGAACGATTTGTCCCCCGAGGAACGGGAAGAGCAGAAATTACTACGCCGTCACCTAAAATTAGCGAAAGAAAAACAGTGCCATGCAAGAATTTTCAAAAATAAGCTAATCATAAACGGAGAAACCTACACAAGTGAGGATTTAAAATCAACTGATGGGGATGAAATAATATATGTAACCAAAAACACAAATAAAGAAAGCGTAAAAACCAATACAGAACAGAAAGGAATAGAACAGAAAGAGACAAAACTAGTACCAACAAACCCAAAAACCCCAATTGTGAACTACGCAAACCAAGACCCCCCTGAGACTCTGATAGAGGATAAGAAGAGAAAAACAGAGGCAACAGGATCCATGTCAAAAATAAATACAAGAACAGCACAAGAAGAAGATAGAAATAAGATAAGCAGAGAAGGGAGTCCTGAAAAATCAACCGGAACAAAACCAAAAATATACTCCACTTTCTGTCAAAGGTCATCAAACAGGACCAGAAGTAATAAATAAGGGTAAATAAACCAAGAAATAAATCTCAATACTAATTTTAATACTAATCTATACTATCTGATCGACCTTTTGTTACTGAAAATATTTCTTTTATTAGTACCTAATTATTTTTCTTAGTAATATTTTACATGTATTATTTTTCTCTATATTCCTATTAGTAATTGATATTATCGTTATAACAACGCAAGTTCTTGCTTTTCCCAGTGTCTTCTCTGATAATTTGTACAATGGACCCTTACATCAGAGATTTTACACTCAATGAAATTAAAACTGAAACGGTACTTACCTGTAACGAATGTGACCAGGTAACAAAAATAAATGAGAAAACCCCAAATTTCAAAATATTACATAATAACATACGTAGCATAAAAAAGAATCTCAATGAATTTGAATGTTACCTAAATCAATTCTCCTATAAACCTGACTGCATTATTTTAACTGAGACCTGGCAAATACAAGATCTAGCCTTGCATAATATTGAGGGCTATAATATAATTTATAATGAAGGTACGTATAATCAGAACGATGGCATTGTCATTTATATAAAATCAGAGTACGATTTCACGCACAACATCATAACACTAACTAATAATAATATAGTCTCTGTGTGTGTAAAATATTTTAATAAAGATATTTGCATAGTTGCAGCATATAGATCTCCATCAACACATCCCAGTGTATTTCTGCAGGACATTAGAAATTATTTTATTAATATTGACCTAAGTTTTATAGATTATTTCATCTTTGCTGGGGATATAAATATAGACATTTTAAAAAATACGGACAGTACTGTTGAATACCTAAACATAATGAATGAATTTGGTCTTATTTCGACAATAAATAATTACACTAGATGCAAAGATAACAGTCAATCTTGTATTGACCATATATTCATAAAAACAAAATCTGATTCTGAATTTCTCCTTCCTATCATAATAAAAAGTTCACTCACTGATCACTATTTCATATACCTACAAATCATAATACCAAATAAAATTATAAAAAATAGTAAAATATGTAACAATAAAATTGAAAAAATAAATTACAATGACTTGAAATCAAGGGTTAGAGAAACGGACTGGAATATAATCTACCAACTTGACGATATTGAAGATGCAACAAATGAATTCATTAGTACCATAAACACCATAATCAGAAAAAGCACTAAAATAATAAAATTGAAAAATAGAAAACGTAAAACATGGATTACTAATGGTTTAATGATATCCATAAATACGCGTGACAAAATGTACCAGCAAGTTATAAAAGACCCGAATAACCAACTGCTTAAAGACAATTATGTAACATTCAGAAATATGACAAACAATCTAATTAAAAAAACAAAAATTGATTATTACAAAAATAAGATAGAGGAAAATAAGAAAGATACTAAAAACTTATGGGATACTGTAAAGGAAATCTGTTCTCAAAAAAAAATACAACATAGGATAAATACTATCACCAACAACGGACAAATTATAACTGACCTCAAATCAGTAGCAAACAATTTTAATAACCATTATATTACAGTCGGAAAAAATTTGGCGGATCAGATAATCTCCAACCCTAATTACGACAAACCGAACAATAAAAACATTACTAATTCCATGTTTCTTACACCTACAAATCCTATAGAAATTAATAATATAATTTTGTCATTAAGAAACGGCAAATCGGCCGGGGTAGATGGAATAAAGGCAGAGATACTAAAAATTATTTCACCGAATATATCAGAACCCCTAACCTATATTATAAATAAATGTTTTCAAAAAGGCCACTACCCTTCTGCTTTTAAAACATCTATCATCTTGCCAATCTATAAAAGTGGAGATCGACAGCAAATAATTAACTTTAGACCAATATCCCTAATAACTACTTACTCTAAAATATTTGAAAAAATTCTTAAAAAAAGACTTTGCGAGTATCTTAATAAATATAAAATAATATCAAATAGACAATATGGTTTTCGCGAAGGCATCTCAACGCAAGATGCTATACTTCAGCTAACCTCCAAAATGTATTCTGCACTGGACAGTAATAAACCATCACTCTGTGTATTTATAGACCTAGCCAAAGCCTTTGATACGGTTAGCCATGCGCTACTCTTGGAGTCACTGGATAGTATAGGTATAAGAGGAAATACGTTAGATTTGTTTAAAAGCTATCTCTCAAATAGACATCAGTGTGTTAAAATAAACGACTTTGTAAGTGACTTTAGAACGATAGAGTATGGCGTTCCTCAAGGAACCGTGCTAGGGCCGGTTCTGTTTAATATCTATTTAAATGATTTATTTTCTATCCAAACTAAAGGAAGTATAATAACATATGCCGATGATACTGCAATATTCTACACAGCTGAAAACTGGATGTCACTCAAATCCATAGTCGAAGAAGACATAAAAAATATTAAAGACTGGTTTGATCACAAATTGCTCACAATCAATTTTAATAAAACATATTACTTACCTATATGCACTAACAATAATAATCTGCCAATATTCCAAAACCTCACAGTCTCAAATCAACTCAAAATAGCTCGTAAAACGGAATTTAAGTATCTAGGCATTATTATTGACTCCCACCTAAGATGGGATAAACATGTGACTTATGTAATTAAAAAGCTACAATCGCTCATATATAAATTAAAAACTTTAAAAACTATTTTGAACATAGACTCTTTAAAAATTATATATCACTCCTTAGTTGAGTCGCATATTAACTACGGAATATTGGCATGGGGTGGTAAAACGATTCTTAATAATTTAATAATTGTCCAGAAGAGAATCCTTAAAATAATGTTTAATAAAGAAGTCACATATCCTTCTGACAGACTTTTCAAAGAGGCCTGCCTACTTGACCCACGGCAACTCTTTTTTTATCAGTCCATTCTCCACCAACAAAAAACGAAAGATGAATTGAAAAAAAATGACCACAAATATAACACGAGAAATAAGAATCATGCATATTTACCACCTTTTGTGAAGAAAACCGTAGGTCAGAAATCGTTCACCTATTTGAGTCCTAGGCTCTATAACCACTTACCTGCAGAATTGAAAAATATAAACCATATCAATAAATTTAAAAAGCAACTCAAGCAATTTATATTTTACACGCCCAGAGACATGATTCATGATATGGTTGACTTAAAAATTTAGACCCTTGATGGCTTATTGTTCTGAGACTGCATTATACTGTTTCCTTTTTATTTTTATAAATGTTATCTTACTAACTACTATACCTTATCTTATTATAACTTATCTTATTATAATTACCATTTAACCCAAATTAAATATCTGAGCAACATTTCGTTCTAATGTCTCTTTTAGTACGTACAATTAGTGTTGATTATTGTTTATATAGTTTTATTAATTTTATATAATACCATACTATTAGATTATATTATGTTATGGTAATCATAGTTTACACTATGACATATAATTTCATATATATATATATATTTTTATATAGCTTTATAATTCTTTTTTGTAAACCCACGCGCAGGCCTTGGCCTTTAGTGGGGCATCTTTGTGTTTATTTACACAATTATTATTATTATTATTTCGTTATACTTATTTTCAAAACTTTTATGTACTTAACTTATTTGTAAAATCATGTAACATTTATGTAACAAATTTTGTAAATAAACCACTCATTCATTCATTTATTCATTCATTCATTCATTCATTCATTCAATTGTATGTGGGATAAGTTGATATTATATACAACGAGACTAAGGTTGAGTGTAAGAGCGCTGCTGTTTCGATGTTCACATCGAATAAGTGCGAACTCTGCCTTTTGCATTCAGGCATAATTATTTCGTATATTGTTATCTTATTGTTTGTATATTTCAGTCTGAAGCAATAAAAACATTTATTATTATTATTATTTTTATTATTAGTATATGCAATATAATTTTAAACAACCACTGTGTTATTTTTCATTGATGTCACTTCTGGATGCCGTCGCTATGTGTATTGTCTCCTCTGGAAGGCCCTTTAGATTAAAGTTTAGCTCCTATGGGTGAAGGTTTATGTCTAGGCATTGTAAATTTTTACTGCCATTTGAGTTCTGGCATCATAAATTGGGGAAACAGTGCACACATTAACAGTATATTCATTTGCAAAATATGCCTTGGAATTTTTGCAGGACTTAGGCGTTTGTGAGATAAGTTGCCATGGTACATTTAGAAATATTAACTCGTTAGTCCGGAAGAAAAGTGACAACTCAAAAAACTAAATTTTTCAGTAGGAGCCATTTAAATTTTTATTTTTTTTTAAACTCGCACTGATCGAAATTATGAAGTGCGATACCTACATATTTCTACTGCTGATAAGTAAGTACCATTCATTAATTGAATCAATTCAGGGACCTTATGTATCGGTTACTATTTTTGAGAAATCGCCCCTAAAAATTATTTTGACTTGTGTCACTTTTCATGTGAAACTAATTGTGTTTTTTAAGTTAAATTATTGAAAAAATAAAAAACAAATTTATGACATATTTTTATTTTAATACCTACAGTTTCTGATTAATACACACTACAAAATATTGGATTATATTAGGTTATATTACACGGAAGAGATATAAATTTTGATAAAATGGCAAATAAAACTTTGGAATACATTTTTTTTAAATAGAGTAAACCATTTTTTTTATTTGCAGCAATTGGTTGTCTGCTCTTATATTCTTTTTGTAAAACAAGTTCTGGAACTTCACTGGCCTTAAGGACATTCTGGATTGTAGGGGTTGTATAATCTCAACACGCTTGAATTCTGTGACTTTGTAGGACGTTTTGTAAAAAAATGTTCCGAAATGTTCTTTTTCTACTCTTAAATTTTTACTTGACTTATCTTAAAATCCTCCCCGTCAATATTCTTCATTTTTTTGGAAATCCAATATCAGCCGCTAAGGTTTTCAAATCGTAAATGTCATCGTAGCACATTTCATTTACTTTATAAGGGTGACCAGTTTTTTAGCACATCTTATGAGAGAAATATAATGCTCAGGAACAAAAAGGGGTCCGGCCTTTTTGGCACGACTCACTTGTTGCTCAATTACAGAATGGGCGTTGTCACCTTCATTCTGACTGTGTCCAACTACAAGAAACTTGTGTGTTATACTTTTTATCCACTTGCATTTAGAGATTGCGTACATGTAAATTGCAACTAGATATCGATTTATCTGCTGGCCACCACAATTGTCGGAATAAAAAATGACATCAACTTCATTCGAGCCATCGGTAGTGTTGTGCTCTTCATCTTTCAGGATCCGATTTCGTTTGATCCTCTCTGGGCTTCACCTTCATGCCAAACGAAACATTGAATATCATTTGTTTTCATATTGAATACAGTCAGATTATAGACACCCAACTTAGATACGTAGTAAAAAGAAGAAGCCTGCCCTATAGGACAAGGGAGAACAGCTTGAAGGTCATACACAGCTACTACGGTATTATTTTCTGCTGTTTTGTCTTTTTGTTTCTCATCTCGAGACAATTTGGTCTCGTCCAGGTGAGAGTTATAATTAGTTTCTAATTCGGCCTATTCAACTTCTGTAGCATTTGAATAAGCTATACATAGTTCACACTGATCCTTTTTAGGAAGGGAAAAGGACAAGTTAAACTCTTCATTAAAAATTCGGGAATACACCATGTAGTTGGCAGAAGGAAGTTTATTTTCTTTGCAGTTCGCTACATAATACCTGTGAAGATCGGCGATAGATTTACTTCCATATATGTACTCCTTTGATGTCACGGCATGACAATAGTGACTAGGTATTCGGGATATAGAGTTTATATGATTTTGAATGCCATTTTTAATTTCCTCGTCTACTTTGGCATGCTTTTCGTGTCTTCCACTAAGGTCTTCAGAAATCAGTTGCCACTGATCTGGGTTACGTAAACGTTTTTTACCTTTTTTTCTTGGTTTCACATGGATTTTTAACTTTTCTTTTTTGTTTTCAGCAAAATCATTTCTTTCAGTTATATCCTCTAGTGGCACAGCCTCAATTTCTTCATTACTAGAAGAGCTTGAAAAATCGGTTGTACTATATTCTGGGTCAGCTACAGAGTCGTTTGAGTCGGTTGTGTAAAAATTGAGTTCATTTGAGTCGTTGTCTTCACGATTTTTTACTAGAAGATCATCCAGATTGGTGTTATTCTGGAATTCCTGTGAATAGTAAGCAATGTTGTACTAAACAATATTAGACTATAAGAATATTATGATAATATTGATTTATGAAATGAGGTATTACCCAGGTTTATGCCGCTAGGGCTAGGTTCGCACTCATTTATGTGGATAGTGGAAATATCTGGCCTTGTATCAGTCGATGTAAATGTGCAACCTTTATCTGAAATAGTCAAAAGATCTCAATTTAAATCAGTATACTAAGAATAAAACAACTTGTATATACCGATTTATAAACTAAAAGTGCACTAGTACTAACCTCCCTCTGATACGCTACTGCTCAAGTTATTCCTCTGATAACTAGAAACTTTCCATGTTTATCTGAACCTAATAAATTTGGTTCGTTTTTCTGCTGACTAGATATCTTTAGAATTAAACACTAATTTTGAATAATAAAAAGTGCAACGTTTCATGATTTGACAATTAAAATTAATATTCAATAAACGAGAATAGTCACATCTGAGAAAAAAAATCGTGCAAAATGATGAAAAATGACTCAATTCTAAATAATACCATGCGTGATAAAATTAACTGTACTCACCTTAACAAGAAAAGTGTCCCAACTTTAGAAATGTCACTTTTCTCCAATAAATAACACATAAAAACAGTCACTTTTCGAAATGTGTCGATTTTCTTGTTAACACCATAAGTCCACACTTCAAATTTCAAGACGCAACTAAACATATGATGTTTTTCTTCAATGGCGACTTGATAAATCACTAGGGAGGAGAAGTGACACTAGTGCCACCTTTCGGCTATTAGTATAAGTTGGAGTTATGACATTTTTCTTGTGAAAAGTATACGTCTTTGGCAGTCATTTTTTACAAAAAAACAAAAAAGAGCGTTTTTTGACTTGTGTCACTTTTCTTCCGGACTAACGAACTGTAATTAATTTATATATCTATATATATTTGAAAACGTCTACGCTTACAAGAATAAGCATAAGCATTGCTAAACAATTTCTTTTACAATGATTGTAAATATTTTAATTATTTATATGATATGGCATTAAATTTTCAAAGTAAAATAAAAAATGTATGTTATATACACCAATAAATATTATTGCTGTTATTACTCAAGATTTGTCCCATAATAGTCCTGCGACCAAAGCTTCCTCATTATTCCTTTGAAGTCTGAATAAAACATCGCAATCTTTTAACTTGTTTACAAAATGTGCTAATGCTAATCAGTTATAAATAATCATTTAATTGACAATGCTTATGATAAAATCATTTTAAATTTTAGTTTAACTTAAAAACAACAAAAGTTTGCTTATGTTGTTAAGTACTTTTATGTTTATATACTTATATCTTTTATAAATTTCCAAATGATTTACCATATTTACATCTCAAAAAATGGTCAAAAAATTATTCCACACGTGCACCTATACCGTGCATGTATGACCCATAGGCTTTTGAGTCAAGTATTTAGCCTGTTAAAATTGTTTTACATAAAGCCATCCAGACTCAGTGATAGGGCATATTTTAGTTATTTTCTCTACAATCTATAGTGAATATTTGCCAGTTCTTATATCTTTGAATGACGCGAAGCCAATTATGTATCTCAAAGTGCTTCTCTGGGGAACTTCCAACATCATAAAATCAGTATTGTATAAATTTCTAGAAACTTATATTGTTACTTTTCTTAAATTTGCGATAAACTTACGCATAACATCTAATATTGTTTTACGTTATTAAGCCATTTCCCATAGGTCACCGACCAACAGAAAAACATACAGATACGCTACTGATGTTCAGTGGTATAAATGACGTAGATGTAATAGTTAGATGCAAATAAAATAAATGGAGAAATTCTTTCCATAATTAAATCAGCAGAAAGTTTTGTGTGTAATATTTGACAACCCTTAAAATTCAATTCACAAGTAAACAAAGTAATTAAAAAAAAATCTACATGAATTTAAACCCTTTACATTCCACAGACATATATTAAATTTCAATACGTCTAAAAATCTCTGTGAAGTGTTGGTGTTAAGTAACACACTCAAATTATTGTAGTTTCATATACCTATGAACTCTGTTTGAACACAATAAATTGAAGCAGATTACAGAAGACACAAAATTCATGTTGTAGACTTATATATGGGCTCCGTAAATATAACAAGCGAAGATCTGCCAGAATAAATATTACATTAAATGTAAATAATAGGACAAAATTACACCTCTTATCCTTTGCTTATTCCATGAGATAATGTTCAATATTGTTTAGGTATTATGCAAATCACAACTTACACACCTTTTATTTATTATGAAAATACCTACTTTCTGTATATTGTTGCCCTAATCTGGGCATGCTAATATACTAGTTAGGTAAATACTTTAAAACACTCATTATTGGAGAACCAATCAAAACAAATACTCTTCTAGCTAATACTGACGAAGTATTGAATTACATGATAGGATTCTTAGCATTTTAAAGAAAAAAATATTGAAAATATTTAAATGATTTATTTACAATTAGTCATTCACACTTTTTTTATTTAATATGAAATTATCTACTTTCTGTATATTGGTACCTTAATCTGGTCACGCTAATATACTACTTAGAAAAACAATGAAAACAACTACTCTTCTAGCTAATACTGACGAAGTATTGAATTACATGATAGGATTCCTGGCACTTTAAGGAAAAAATATATAATGAAAATACTTAAATTATTTATTGAAATTCAGTCATTCATAACAATTATTGAACCTTACATTCGATTTCAACTCTAGAAAAGTTGTACAAGTTTTTTCGAACTCGTTAGTTCTCATCAGTAGAGTATAGAAACATTCATTCATTATTTACAAGCCTATTCTTGATTTATTTTTTACAATTAATTATTTTTTATTTATTTGCTTTTATCATGATTGGAGAATATTGTTTAGGTATTATGCAAATCACAACGTACACACCTCTTATTTATTATGAAAATACCTACTTTCTGTATATTGTTGCCCTAATCTGGGCACGCTAATATACTAGTTAGGTAAATACTTTAAAACACTCATTATTGGAGAACCAATCAAAACAACTACTCTTCTAACTAATACTGACGAAGTATTGAATTACATGATAGGATTCTTAGCATTTTAAAGAAAAATAATAATAAATAATATTCTCCAATCATGATAAAAGCAAATAAATAAAAAATAATTAATTGTAAAAAATAAATCAAGAATAGGCTTGTAAATAACGAATGAATGTTTCTATACTCTACCGATGAGAACTAACGAGTTCGAAAAAACTTGTACAACTTTTCTAGAGTTGAAATCGAATGTAAGGTTCAATAATTGTTGTGAATTTCAATAAATAATTTAAGTATTTTCATTATATATTTTTTTTCCTTAAAATGCCTGGAATCCTATCATGTAATTCAATACTTCGTCAGTATTAGCTAGAAGAGTAGTTGTTTTCATTGTTTTTCTAAGTAGTATATTAGCGTAACCAGATTAAGGTACTAATATACAGAAAGTAGATAATTTCATATTAAATAAAAAAGTGTGAATGACTAAATGTAAATAAATCATTTAAATATTTTCAATATTTTTTCTTTAAAATGCTAAGAATCCTATCATGTAATTCAATACTTCGTCAGTATTAGCTAGAAGAGTAGTTGTTTTGATTGGTTCTCCAATAATAAGTGTTTTAAAGTATTTACCTAACTAGTATATTAGCATGCCCAGATTAGGGCAACAATATACAGAAAGTAGGTATTTTCATAATAAATAAAAGGTGTGTAAGTTGTGATTTGCATAATACCTAAATAATATTCTCCAATCATGATAAAAGCAAATAAATAAAAAATAATTAATTGTAAAAAATAATGTTCAATATACCAGATTTAGAACATCCTTATTTAAAATCGTTCTCTTAAAATGCAATAAAAACATAATTCTTTACCTACTTCTCCAAATCCTGTAATCCTTACCATTTAAGTGTAAGCTAAAAGGCACTATTACTGAGCATCAATTTTGATATTATTTAAGTATAGGAGAGAAATAATAATGGGATACTTTGTTGTTTTTTTTTTGTTTGTCATTCAGATGTTTTTTTCTTTGCGTGCCAGTAAAATTTAATTGTAAGTAATAACTTAAGTGCTTTATAGAGTTAAGTGTAAGAGTAATCCTTTGGGGTCTAAAGTTCGCTCTGTATATTATTTATTTATTTTTTATTTTTTTTAATAAAGACGTTTTATTATTACCCTTGTTAAAATCTAAGAGAGTATTACAGACCAAGGAATTCCTGTATATTCATACGAGGCGTTTTTAAATTCAAACCTTTCTGATAAATTGCCCCCAAATAACCAACCATTCAAGGGTGTGTTCTGTAGTAACTCCCCTGACAAATTTGTCGAGGCTACCACTAACCACATGTTGGCTGGACAGAGACTGCTCATGGTATATATCTGATCTGCCAACAACCTAACTGCATCATTTACTGATTGGCAATTACATGCAAGAGCTTGTGCCCCCCTCTTCTTTCTGAATTGCCCGTTGGCTTTGTCCAAGTCTGATGGGCTTATTTCCTTTGCACCTGTACTTTTCTTATGTCGATATATACGCCCTAAAATTTTAAATACATACCTGTTTTTAAATTTCTCTTTCCTAGCCAACCAACAATTTGTCATACCATGACCTTCTAGAGACTTACTCAAGTCAAATAGGTTTATAATTTTTATAAGGGTCCGCAGCTTGTCATATACATGACCTTCTAGAAAACTTACAAAAGTTAACTAGGTTTCTAATTTTTACAAGGCGGTCTGGTCTGCTGCTTGTCACACCTGACCTTCTAGAAGACTTAACCAAGTCAACTAGGTTTATAATTTATATAACTAGTCTGCTTTATTCACGACCTTCTAGTGCACTTAATCCAATCCACTATGTATAATATTTCCTGTTCTCAACCAAAACCTGAAATTAAATTCTGAAAATTGCTTTCAACTTACTGTGACTAGGGACTAGCTACGTCCTCCATTTCCCTATTTGTTGGGACGTTTAGTAATAACTCATATTTACGAATGTATTTACATCGTTGCGTCACTTTTTCTTTTTCATTGACGAATACGTATTGAAAAGATTATGAATCTTCGGTGATGAAATGTATTTTCTTTTATTTTCAACCATTTTCCGGCGAGTATTATCGTTCGTAGCCGACCATTCCAGTACACGAAAATAGAAAACTGACAGCTGAAGATGAGTGAGAAAGGTAATACAGGGAGGGACAAATAAATTTTAGCTTTGTTATTCGTGGCGCCACACAGTGGACGATAGTAGAACTACAATATTGATCATGAGAGCAAAGCGTGAATATAATGAGTGGCATAACTTCTTCAGTATGAACCTCTTGATCATATGCCTCTAAAATCAATTTATTTGTGTGATTTACACACTTGGATCAAATTGAGCTCGACACTTGAGATAAAGCCTCATTCCACATAGCAAGAACGGCTTCGTCACTAAAACCATCTTTCCCGATGTGTTTGTCGTAATACTCCTTACAAATTCCCCAAACAAGTTCTATTGGGTTGAACTTACTGATCTGGTTGAAGCCGCAGTACTTCATGTCCATGCTCTCTAATTAAATTGTCGACAACATAGTGTTACTCTTTTCTGTTAACTCCAGCTATTTGGAGCAATTCGGCTTTAAATGCGGTATCACTGAAATCTATGTCTTTAACCAAGTTTGTATTTTTTCTTTCGTCCAAGATCGGGTTGGTTGTTTTTTTTCAATCCGAGAGTGGTACTTAGCATTATCTAAAACAATAATGCTTGGATTCTGTAACCCCGGCAAAAGTGTCTCTGTCAGCCACGTTTCAAAATTTTCAGATAACATTTTTTATTTCATATCTTGCAGCATCGTGTAACTCTGTTTTGGACTTTTTAGGATTCCGTTTAACCGAAGTTTCAGGTTCCACATTTTCTTTGTCGTTTTTAGCTATTTTTCTTACAGACTTTTCATCGATTTTTAAAGCCTCACCCACTCGCCTTTGAACAGCTTTTATTGACACTAGCTGCTGTGACTGCGGATTTAAAAATTCACCAGGACGCATGTTTACTATTTTAACAATAGAACAAGACTACCCTCTTAGGCACTAATTGAAATAAATGCACTATACCTTCTATAACCGTCTTAAGAGAAAATCGACCCGCCTCTGGAATCGCCAGCCGCATTTGACGACGACACGCGTTACGCAAATTGATTTGCTGTCGAACAATAGAAATGGCCGCATGTCGGTCGTAACTTGACCACAAAGATTATAACTTACTTTACAGATCAGATTACAAATAATAGTTCAATAAAGGCAAGGAAAGATAGAGCTCCGGATGATATTCCTTACACTATATGACCGGGATTCTCTCGGCGAACAGGCTTTAATATCCCGACGCTAGCGCCGTATGCGGAGGTATATTACCTAAAAGCAACGTGCTTGAGGAAGTTGTGATAATATTATGAGCTATTTATCAACGTTCGACTGGTATTCGCATAGAAAATTTTTTGCAATTTATTTTATTTATTTGTTCAAAACTATTTATTAAAAACAATTATTAAAAGAGCAATTTGTAAAATTAAATGTATGTGGGATTAATCCATAACAGTAAATAAATATTTCTAATTTTAAAAGGAGTTTATATTAGATATATTCAAAATTATATCTCCATCAAATAATATATAACATTTTTGATATTCAAAATAACTTTTTTTTGTTATTTTCCATATCCTTGGTTATTCTAATGTATTCTTAATTAAGGTAAGTGAGCTGTTACACATACTCCCCCGTTGATAAAAAAGAACAATCAATCAGTTAAACTGTCGATGGTGAAATGTACTTTTTTAATAGTGGAATGTAAGATATACTTATAAAATAGTACACAACATGAATTAAATAATACACAACATAAATATAAATAAATAGTAAATAAACATTTCTTGATTACTCAGCGAAGTATTTAACAAATACTTATTGATGACATAAAGATCTCATTTCATAAGTGTGAAAACTTAGTAGTGGCATTCAGTAACATATAACAAATATATAATATACCTAATATTCCTAATACGTATCCACATTTATGCATATACATAATTACATAATATAGTGATATCTGTACGTACAACATACACAATATTAATTGTTTATTATATTATGGAGGGTCTCCCTATCATAGATTAATAGCCATTGCTTTAATTTTCTTTTAAATACACGCAATTTGCTAATATTTTTTATTTCATTCGGTACAATATCATATAATGAAAGACCCAGGCAAGTATAGCATCTCTGTCCTATTCTTTTTCATATCCAATTTTCTTAGTAATTACATTTTTTTGCCGAGTGTGAAAACTATGAGTATTATAACTTATTATACGTTTGTTTTTTGAATATATACTAGAGTTGATAAACTGTAAAGCTACCTGATATCCAGTAATTTGCTTTTCAGAAACAATAAGTTTGACGAGTAAGTACTGTTTTTGTTGTATATAATTTTTATAAATCTCTTTTGTATTGTTTACTAATTTTTTAAATGAATTTTATTTATTCCTGCCCATCATACTATACCATATGAAAGTTGTGATCGATTAGAGAGTGATAATTTTCAGCTTTTGTATATTTAAAAATTTCTTGAGATATTTAAATCTGGCTATAAGATATCTTGTTTTATTTATGACATTCTTAACTTGCAGATCCCATTTTAAATGTTTGTCTATAACTATCCCAAGATACTTACATGAATCAGCTTCTTCTATATAGGCGCTGTTAATATTTAGGTTTCCTATTGCAGGTAGCTTATTAGAATATGAGGAAAATGGGAGATATTTTGTTTTATTACAATCTAGTGTCAGTGTGTTAAAATCAAACCAGTTTTTTATGTTTTTAAAATCTGTTTCAGACTTTGTTTTTAGTTCCTTCCAAGTATCAGCAGAATAAGAAATAACTGTATCGTCAGCGAAACTTAATATATTTCCAGCACTTTTTATTGTCAGTGAATTAAGATATAAAATAAAAAGGATAAACGGTACCCTGTGGAACGCCATAGTTTATTTTCCTTGAGTGACTAATGTTTTCATCTATTCTAACATATTTAATTCTGTTGGATAAGTAACTTTCTAATAGGCTAAAGGCATTTCCTCTAAAACCATAATTTTCAATTTTACTTAATAATTCTTTGTGACAGACTGTATCGAATGCTTTTGCCAAATCTATAAATATACATAATTCAGGTTTACTTTCATCTAGTCTTTCATATATCAATTTTGTAAGATAAGCTATGGCGTCCTGGGTTGATTTTCCTGTTCTGAAACCGAACTGCTTGTCGGATAGTATATTAAACTTACTTAGAAAATTCAAAATATGTTCTTTGATGATTTTTTGCAACATTTGATATCAACGTTATTGGTCTAGTTATTGGTCCATAATTTTCTATCTTAGATTTATCCCCATTTTTGTATAGCGGCTTAATAACTCCAATTTTTAAGATATCGGGGAAAATACCAGGTTTTAATGGTTTATTTATTAGATATTTTAGTGGTGCCAATATTTGATCTGCTATCTCTTTTAATGTTTCAGACTTGATGTTATCGATACCTGGCGCTTTTTTAGTTCTTATTTACAATATGTATTTTTTATTTCCTGTTCATCTGTTAATCTTAGGAATATTGAATTTTCTATTTTTGTGTTTTTAAAGTTGAGACTCTTATCACTTTTTATTTTTTTCATCAACATCACTATAATGATCATTAAATTTGTTAGCAATAGTTTGTTTGTCATACAGTAAATTGTTATTTATACAAATCTTTTCAATATTTATTTCTGACCGATTTTTGTTACATAGAGTATTTACTGTTTGCTAAAGTTGTTCATTTGAATTTTAATTTTAATTTATTAGATTTCTGTAATAATTTACTTTAATTTTTTTAACTTATTGCACTAGCTTATTTTTATACTTCTTATACTCTGTTAATATAGTTTCGTTGGCTGGGTTTTGTAAAACTTTTTTATACATTTCATTTTTTGTATTTATTGAATTCAATAAACCTTTAGTTACCCAGTCTTTTTTTTGTTTCTTATTTCTTTTTATTCGTTCTATTTTTGTGTTGTTTTCAACATATAACTTTAATTTAGTTATAAAAATTTCTGTAGCAGCGTTTAAGCAATTTTTTTCATACACATCATCCCAGCTTTCACTTTGTAAATCAATTTTTAATTTGCGGTAGTCAATAATTTTTTTTAAATTAGCTTTATTGGCTATAGCTGTATTTTGTGTTGGAATGTCAAAATGCAATTATTGGATAATGATCGGATGTTAGTGTTCTATATATGATTGGCAAAATATGTTTTCTTCCTTAGTATTCACAAAAAAATGATCTATAATTGACTTCTGCCCATTAAAAATCCGTGTATAATTATTTATACAAGAAGAGAAACCATACTCACCCAGTATATTTAAATATTCCTCAACATAGTCCTCATCACTAGCAATGTTTATATTTAAATCACCAACAATTATATGTGCATAAAAATCCTGTTTATTTTCGGATAAATACTTTTCAAGTTCGGTATTGAATGAATATGGACATAAACTAGGAGTTATTGCAGTCATTAACAAATTTTTATTTTCGAGTAAAATTTTTAATTTTAGTATTTTAATTTGTGTATAAGAATGTTTATATTTTATATTTTAAATTCACAAACCTTGTGTTACACTTTAAACCAGACTTTACGTGTATTACAATTCCGTCATTTTGATTTACCCCTCCTTTATTATATAAAACCGCTGCCCAAGGAATCACTACTTCCACATCCGGATTTTCTATTCAAGTCACACAACGAAAAAATTTTATATCTGGAAATAATTGTTTATGGAACTTTAATAATATAATATTTGAAATCCTCTACCCCAAAAACCCATAAAACGATACCCCACATCGGTAGTGGGGTGGGGGTGGTGACAGGGGGTGGGAGTGGGGGATGGATAAAGTAAAAAAATATTTTGAGGTTTCTGGTTCTTGTACACACACTAAATCACATTTTTTTTCATTCCCTTTAATAATGGGGTGGGGGTGGTAATGGGGGTGGCTAATGCCAAAATTTTTTTTGAGACCTTAGCTTCTCTTGTCTTACTAAATATCAACTTTATGAACTCTTACCTACTTGATTTATCTATTTACTCCAAATTTACCCCAATTTACCCCCCAACCCTTCGACGGAACAAGATGAAAATATAATCTAGTTCTAGATCTCGTTAAAGTACATATGTGTACAAAATTTCAAGTTAATATCTCAAACGGTTCCAGAGTAAACGTGCGCACAAAAAAAGTTACAGACTGACAGACAGAAATTCTTTTTTCGCTCAAACTTGAAATCTCGACGTTTCATGACATTCTAAGCCTATTTGAACAATAAAAATTTTTTTAAATTTTTTTGTCGTTACTATACTTCCACTGGATGTGGAAGTAATAAATCATATCCTGGTACTTCATACAAATTTAAGTCTGTAACTTGGTAGGTTTCAGTTAAAACAATTATGTCAAAGTCTGTTTCAAACTCTCTCAAAGATAACACAAATTCATCAATATTCTTGCACATATTCCTAATGTTGTTGTGTTATGAATTATTTTAAAGTTACTACCATTATTAATATTCTGTATAATATTGTTATATTCATTTATATTATGTACAAGTTTGGTGTCTTTTTTTTTCCACCTTGAATTTTCTGATATAACTATCCATTTTTATTAAATTATTGTGTAGGATTTATCTAACAAAACAAACTACAAAATATGCAAATAAAAAATAATTATAGTTATATTTATATAATGATGATAATAAGAGAAACATGAGCCTAAAATTTAATATTTTTATAAATAAATGAATGGATCCCACATGCAATTTCATTTTAGATCATTTCCGTCACTTATGACTTTTATTCCCGATTCCGATTTCACTTTTTTTTAATTTTTCCATCAAGTGTCCATACGTTCTGATGTCCATATTTATCAATAGCCTTATTTACGAACAGTAATTTTGCACTAGTTAAGTCCTCGTAGATTATTATTTTGTGGCCTTTTAATCTGGATTTGTTTATGTATACCATTTTTCGATTTTATATATTATTTGGTGAAATATTTAACTGCGTCTTGTTTTTTAACAGATCCTCAACAATTTCCTTTACATTTTCATTTACATTCTCTGTTATGCCAAATATTCTTAATGTTTTTCTTCTGTTATATTGCTTCACATTATCTAGTTGTTTTTTTTAAAGCACAATTTTCTGCCTCTAGAGTATTTAATCTTTTTTCATAGCTCTCAAATATTTGTTCAAAATCATTTTTTACTTTTCCAGCTATAGAATTTACGAGTATTTTTGTTTTACTCACATCAGAGAAGAATTTTTCAAGTGCTGCCTCCAAATTTGAATCGCTGCGTGTCATGGTTGTTGCACTACAATAACTTATTTAATTAATCGTTGTTAATTCAGAACACACTTAAGGAATCGTATTTATAATTTTTATTTTAAAATTAATATAATATGGTTTGTACGGAATAAAACTTTAAATGGACCCTCGTACAAAGGAGAAAATGTACGTTTAAAACGTTCTTTACGAACAAATATAAAATCACATCTGAAAATGTCAGGATTGACAAACGGTTTATAATTAACATGAGAAACTGGAGAAATAAATTTTAAATTGTTAAAATAATTGCGTGACTTGTCGATAAAATGAGGTATGTCAGAAGTATCATATGATTTAATGAAAAATTCGCTAGGTAATCGTAGAGTTTGACCATAAATTAGTTCGGCAGAAGAACATTGCAAACCTTCTTTGGGAATCGTCCTGAGGGCTGGCAAAATTATAGGGAGTTCATCTATCCAATGTGACGTGTTAGCTCTAGCAGTAATGGCAGTTTTGAGATTTCTGTGAAAACGTTCAATCATACCATTATTTTGAGGGTTATAAGTGGTCGTACGAATTCTATGAAAACCTAAAAATTTTGCAAATTCGCCGAACAATTTTGATTCAAATTGAACGCCTTGGTCAGCTATGATGCTCAAAGGTACGCCGAAACGACAAACAAAGTTTTGAAATAACGTACGTGCCACAGTTTCTGCAGTAATATGCAGCAGAGGATAAGCTTCTGGCCATCTGGTAAATCGTTCGATCACTGTTAGAATGTAAGAACAACCTTTGGATGGAGGTAATGGTCCTACTAAATCTATATGTATACGATCGAATCTGCATTTAGATATATCTATATTTCCTAGCGGGCTTCTAGTGTGACATTTGACTTTAACAGTCTGACAGCTAACGTAAGTTTTAGACCATAAAATGCAGTCAGTATTCATTTTGGGCCAGAAGTAATTATTAGTCCTAGTAGCTTTAATTCCAGGATGAGACCATGAAATATATCAAATATCGGTTTTCTGTAAACAATTGGGACATAAGGTCATAGTTTTGGACCAGAAACATCGCACCAAATAAATTCATCCAAATCTGGAATTTTAATTCTTTTTAAATTGAAAGTATTCTTAGAATTTGATGATTGGTTTGAGAATAAATGTCTAAGGTCAGAATCTTTGTCTTGAGCATTGCTTAATAGTTTTAAATCAAAATTAATATTAATTAAAGGAGAGTTTTCTGTTTAAATTGGTGAAATACATGACTCTAAAGAAGATGTGTCATAGACATGTGATAAAGTGTCTGCTACATTATCTTTTCCTTTAATGTGCTTAATTTCGCTTGAAAATTGAGCAATATATTCCAAATGACGTATTTGTCTTGGAGATCTTTCGGCTTTTGTGAATAAAACATTGATCAAAGGTTCATGGCCAGTAAAACAAATAAATCTACGACTTTCTAGTACATATTTAAAATGCTTAATAGCAGAGTATAAGAATAAAAGCTCTTCATCGAAGGTTGAGTATTTATTTCAGTCATGGTGAGTTTACGCGAAAAGAAAGCTAAAGAAGTAAGTACTTCTTTGTTATCTCGTTGTTCTAAAACTGCTCCTATAGAGACATTAGAACAATCAACTGTAAGTGATAATAATGTATTATCACTACAGCAAGGATGAGCTAAAATAACTGCATCGACTATAGCGCTTTTGGCTTTTAAGAAACTATCCATACATAGTCAATAGGAAAATTATCTATTTATTTTCACAATTTTATTATGCGATAAATTAGTACAGAAGAAATGTAAAGGAATAAAGATCTCAGCGAAGTTAGGTACGAAACGATGATAAAAGTTTACCATACCTATAAAACGTTGAAATTGCTTAAGAGTTGTTGGTAATGGAAAATTATTATTGACATCAACTCTTTCAGAAGAAGGTAATATACCGTATGAAGAAATATGATGTCCTAAAAAGGTGAAACTATCAGCTCCTAAAATACACTTAGACTGTTTAATATTTATACCGTATATTTCAAAAACAACTCTTAAATGTTCTAAATGTTGCGAAGTTGATTTACTTGCAATTAAAATATCGTCTAAATAGACAAAAACGAAAGATAAACCTGTAAGTACCTCGTTCATAAATCTTTGAAAAGTTTGACCAGCATTACGTAAACCAAAAGGCATTCGTGAAAATTCGAATAAACCGAAAGGAGTAGTAATAGCTGTCTTAAAAATGTGACTCTGCGACCAGTATTTGGTGATAAGTTCGAACTAAACCAATTTTGGATAAAACAGTACAACCATATAATTGAGAATTGAAATCATGTAAATGAGGTAATGGATATCTGTCTAGGACCGCAACTGTATTCACTTGTCTATAATCTCCGCAAGGACGCCAGTCATTGGGCTCTTGTTTAGCTACCATATGAAGCGGCGAAGAGGCGGAAGAAGACGAAGGTTTACATATACCTAATTCAACTATATTATTAAATTCATTTTGAGCTACTTTAAATTTTATATTGTCTAATTTGCGCAGACGAGAAAAAGGTAAATGTCCTTCTGTGACAATATGATGTACAACCGAATGTTTGACAGGCAAATTATAATTTGCTAAACTTATTAGGTTAGGAAATTGTAAAAGTAATCCATTAAACTCATTCATTAAAGGAAATAATTTAAGGGAGTCTAAAGAACTTTTTCTAATAAAACAATTTATTGATAAATTAGTAACATTATCAATTAAGCGTGCCTTTTTTAAATCGACTACTAACACAAAATGAGATAAAAAGTCAGCTCCAATGATTGGAATTAAATTGTCAGCTATATTAAAAACAAAAGGAAATATTATTCATAAATTTAAATTGACTCTTAATATTTTTTTTTCGTATGTATATATAGTAGAACCATTAGCTGCGGTTAAAACTGTGTCAAGATTTCTATTTAAATCTGTAAAAACATTACGTGGTATAACTGACAAATCAGCTCCAGTATCAATAAGAAATCGTAAATTATTGGATTGATCATAAATAAAAAGTTGACGATTACTGTCAGAAATGCAAACGTCAGACGTCAAAAAATTATTAACTTCTAGTCATTTCGGATTTTTAAAATCTTTATTGTAAATACACCAGGTACCTCCAAAGCCTTATCCTTATAAAGTTGGTGCCAGTAACAAATTGTATTATTTGTAGGATCAAATCTATTACGAGTATTACTGCGATTTGAAGAATGAGTTCTAGGTCTAGAACTGTCGCGAGTTTTACAATTGTTACAAACTAATGTGGAGGCAGGAGGATCAGTACTTCTTAAAGCAATTTGAGATTGTATTGAATGAAGTTGAGAACCGAAAACTTCTTGGTATTGCAAAACTTGATTTAAAGAACTTTGAAAATTAGTTGTAATATTTTTAAATGAAGTGACAAATCAAATATAGAAGGTACACGTTCCGTGTCAAATGGAGAGACTGATGAAACTTGTACTGAATTTTGGGAATGTACAGATGCTACCATTGAACCTTGACACGACTCCCAAATACGATCAGCAATGTCAGTAATATCTTTTATGTCGGTCTTACCTGAGGCTGTAATAGCAATACATATAGTTTGCGGTAAGCGTCTCTTCCATAATTTAACTAATAGCTCTTGGCTTACCATATGGGAGCCTCTAGCAACACTCAACATCGATCGGTAAAAATCCGATGGTTTGAGGTCTCCCATTTGCGAACTTGAAAGCAAATCGTTGAGACGCTTCTCCTCACTAGAAGTCAATCGAGAAATTAGTACATTCTTTAAATTTATATATAAATTGCCTTCAAGGCTATGATGTCATAAACATTATTAATAATTTCTAAACTCAAACTAGCGACTACCTGGTCATATTTCCTTCTATTATTAACGATACGAGCTACGGCAACATGTGCCTCTACTTGTGCAAACCAAATCTCGAGTTTCGAGACCCAACAAGACGGAAGTTTGACGATTGTGACATATTGATTATGAGGCATCACCACCGAATTATCAACCAAAAAATCGTCTGCAGGTTGTGCCATCATTAATTAATTGATTGTTCCTCTAACCAACAAGGAAAATGAAAATACAACTCACTTACCGTACAAATAAAGAAAACTCTTGTGGATTGCAATTGGAGATTCTGATAGTGGACAAGATGTCAAAAGTGCTCGTGAATGGTACAACTAGTCGAGAGTAAATTACAGAAGATGTGTAATCTTGATATTAACTTGGAGTTCTTCCGGATAATGTTGGGTTTAACAAGTGAAGATTCTTTTTTTTTCTAAAATCAAATTCATTTAATACTTCAATAACTTTTTGCTGTATCATCAGGTGTAGGATATTTAACAAAATGAAATCCAAAGTTATATCTAGTTTCTACAGAGCTTAATGTGCCGATGACAGTAAGGAATGCGATGCTCAACTTCGGGGTGTTCTCTTTCGGGGTCACCAATTTATGGGATTAATCCATAATAAGAAATAAATAATTTTAAAAGAGGTCTATATAAGATATATTCTAAATTATATCTCCATCAAATATATAACATTTTTGATATTCAAAATAAAAATTTTTTTTTGTTATCTTCCATATCCTTGGTTACTCTAAAGTATTCTTATTTAAGGTAAGTGAGCTGCTACAGTAGATTATGTATTATGTATTATGGGGTGTGTTTTGCTCTATTATTATATTCATTTAATCGTTATTTGCAGTTCCCCATCGGCATTGTCAAAAAATAAATTTTGAATTATTGAACCAAACCAGATGACAAGGAAGTGAAAAGATCCCTAAGGGATCTCTCAGTAAAATTTTTTTCTGATTGGTTGTTTCAACATACGTGATTAGAAATGGGCGAATTTAATAAGATTGTTATTTGAGCTAAAAATTTTTAGTGTAAGTTACAAATAAGTGTACTCGCTCATAATTAAATATCAAATTTAAATGTACATTATATGTAGATAACTATATTTGCATACTGTGTAATCTGATGATGCTTATATCTAACTATGATTGGAAAGCACATTTTCATATAACTTTTGTCTATTTTACTTTAGCTCCTCCAACAACCTCTGAAGGAGCTTCTTATTCGAGTGTCTAGGATCTCAATACATTACTAACCTCTGCGATGAATGAAATCAGTGCAATTTGTGATATGCCTAAACGTTGTCTCTTTACTTTATTTTAGTTGGTAAGGAGATTTCGTGCAGGCAAATTAAGCGTTGCCTCTCGTCACATTCAGAACTATCTATTTCATATTCGGTATTATAAATAAGTGTCCACGCTCACAATTAAACATCAAATTTAAGCACACTTTTTATGTAGATACAATATATTTGCATGCTTATATATTATAAAATCTGATGATGCTCTCATTCAACTACAATATGTAATTTTGACTAGATGTTTGATATGATTAGAGAGTAAGTTATTAAAAATAAGTGTATGTACTTACAATTAGACGTAGGTTTATGTGGATCCAATATACTTGCATGCTTATAAAATATGAAGTCCGATGATGCTCATTCAACTGCAGTATAATTTTAGCTACATCTTTGATGTGATTTAAGAGCACATTGATATATAAGTTTTGTCAGTTTTTTAATATTTTCAACAACTACTGAAGGTGCTTATAGGAGTGGCTACAATTTATAATTTTAACTAGATGTTTGACATGATTAGAGAGTATGTTGATATATAAGTATGTTGATATATAAGTATATTGATATATATATGTCGATATATAGGTATGTTAATATATAAGTTTTGTCTATTTTTCGTTAGCTCTTCCAATAACCATAGGAGTGGCTGGGACCTCAATACATTTACCAGCCTCTGAGCTGAATGAAAAAATTGGTGCAATTTTTGGTCTACCTAGCCGCTGTCTCTTTACTTCATTTTAGTTGGTAACGAGTTTTCGCCTAGGTAAATTAAGAGTTGCCTCTCGTCACATCCGAACTATCCATTTCGTTTTCAGTGTAAGTTATTAAAAATAAGTGAATGTACTTACAATTAGAAGTAGGTTTATGTGGATCAAATATACTGGCAAGCTTATAAAATATGAAGTCTGATGATGCTCATTCAACTGCAGTATAATTTTAGCTACGTGTTTGATGTGATTTAAGAGCACATTGATATATAAGTATTGTCCATTTTTTAATATTTTCAACAACTACTAGTGGCTACAATTTATAATTTTAACTAATGTTTGACATGATTAGAGAGTATGTATATATATAAGTATGTTGATATATAAGTTTTGTCTATTTTTCGTTAGCTCTTCCAATAACCATAGGAGTGGCTGGGGCCTCAATACATTTACCAGCCTCTGGGTTGAATGAAAAAATTGGTGCAATTTTTGGTCTACCTAGCCGTTGACTCTTTACTTCATTTTAGTTGGTAACGAGTTTTCGCCTAGGTAAATTAAGAGTTGCCTCTCATCACGTCCGAACTATCCATTTCGTTTTCAGTGTAAGTTATTAAAAATAAGTGTATGTACTTACAATTAGACGTGCGTTTATGTGGATCAAATATGCTTGCATGCTTATAAAATATGAAGTCTGATGATGCTCATTCAACTGCAGTATAATTTTAGCTACATGTTTGATGTGATTTAAGAGCACATTGATATATAAGTTTTGTCCATTTTTTAATATTTTCAACAACTACAAGTGGCTACAATTTATAATTTTAACTAGATGTTTGAGATGATTAGAGAGTATGTTGATATATTAGTATGTTGATATATAAGTATGTTGATATATAAGTATGTTGATATATAAGTATGTTGATATATAAGTTTTGTCTATTTTTCGTTAGCTCTTCCAATAACCATAGGAGTGGCTGGGACCTCAATACATTTACCAGCCTCTGAGTTGGATGAAAAAATTGGTGCAATTTTTGGTCTACCTAGCCGTTGACTCTTTACTTCATTTTAGTTGGTAACGAGTTTTCGCCTAGGTAAATTAAGAGTTGCCTTTCGTCACATCCAAACTATCCATTTCGTTTTCAGTGTAAGTTATTAAAAATAAGTGTATTACAATTAGACGTAGGTTTATGTGGATCAAATATACTTGCATGCTTATAAAATATGAAGTCTGATGATGCTCACTCAACTGCAGTATAATTTTAGCTACATGTTTGATGTGATTTAAGAGCACATTGATATATAAGTTTTGTCCATTTTTTAATATTTTCAACAACTACAGTGGCTACAATTTCTAATTTTAACTAATGTTTGACATGATTAGAGAGTATGTTGATATATAAGTATGTTGATATATAAGTTTTGTCTATTTTTCGTTAGCTCTTCCAATAACCATAGGAGTGGCTGGGACCTCAATACATTTACCAGCCTCTGAGTTGAATGAAAAAATTGGTGCAATTTTTGGTCTACCTAGCCGTTGACTCTTTACTTCATTTTAGTTGGTAACGAGTTTTCGCCTAGGTAAATTAAGAGTTGCCTCTCGTCACATCCAAACTATCCATTTCGTTTTCAGTGTAAGTTATTAAAAATAAGTGTATGTACTTACAATTAGACGTAGGTTTATGTGGATCAAATATACTTGCATGCTTATAAAATATGAAGTCTGATGATGCTCACTCAACTGCAGTATAATTTTAGCTACATGTTTGATGTGATTTAAGAGCACATTGATATATAAGTTTTGTCCATTTTTTAATATTTTCAACAACTACTAGTGGCTACAATTTATAATTTTAACTAGATGTTTGAGATGATTAGAGAGTATGTTGATATATAAGTATGTTGATATATAAGTATGTTGATATATAAGTTTTGTCTATTTTTCGTTAGCTCTTCCAATAATCATAGGAGTGGCTGGGACCTCAATACATTTACCAGCCTCTGAGTTGAATGAAAAAATTGGTGCAATTTTTGGTCTACCTAGCCGTTGACTCTTTACTTCATTTTA
Source organism: Rutpela maculata (assembly GCA_936432065.2). Classification (NCBI taxonomy): domain Eukaryota; kingdom Metazoa; phylum Arthropoda; class Insecta; order Coleoptera; family Cerambycidae; genus Rutpela; species Rutpela maculata. Next base: position 57,787,740 of record OW386294.2, read on the forward strand.
GTTGGTAACGAGTTTTCGCCTAGGTAAATTAAGAGTTGTCTCTCATCACATCCGAAATATCCATTTCGTTTTCAGTGTAAGTTATTAAAAATAAGTGTATGTACTTACAATTAGACGTGGGTTTATGTGGATCAAATATACTTGCATGCTTATAAAATATGAAGTCTGATGATGCTCATTCAACTGCAGTATAATTTTAGCTACATCTTTGATGTGATTTAAGAGCACATTGATATATAAGTTTTGTCAATTTTTTAATATTTTCAACAACTACTGAAGGTGCTTATAGGAGTGGCTACAATTTATAATTTTAACTAGATGTTTGACATGATTAGAGAGTATGTTGATATATAAGTATGTTGATATATAAGTATGTTGATATATAAGTATATTGATATATAAGTATGTCGATATATAAGTATGTTGATATATAAGTTTTGTCTATTTTTCGTTAGCTCTTCCAATAACCATAGGAGTGGCTGAGACCTCAATACATTTACCTGCCTCTGAGCTGAATGAAAAAATTGGTGCAATATTTGGTCTACCTAGCCGTTGTCTCTTTACTTCATTTTAGTTGGTAACGAGTTTTCGCCTAGGTAAATTAAGAGTTGCCTCTCGTCACATCCGAACTATCCATTTCGTTTTCAGTGTAAGTTATTAAAAATAAGTGAATGTACTTACAATTAGACGTAGGTTTATGTGGATCAAATATACTTGCAAGCTTATAAAATATGAAGTCTGATGATGCTCATTCAACTGCAGTATAATTTTAGCTACGTGTTTGATGTGATTTAAGAGCACATTGATATATAAGTTTTGTCCATTTTTTAATATTTTCAACAACTACTAGTGGCTACAATTTATAATTTTAACTAATGTTTGACATGATTAGAGAGTATGTTGATATATAAGTATGTTGATATATAAGTATGTTGATAAATAAGTATGTTGATATATAAGTATGTTGATATATAAGTTTTGTCTATTTTTCGTTAGCTCTTCCAATAACCATAGGAGTGGCTGGGGCCTCAATACATTTACCAGCCTCTGAGTTGAATGAAAAAATTGGTGCAATTTTTGGTCTACCTAGCCGTTGACTCTTTACTTCATTTTAGTTGGTAACGAGTTTTCGCCTAGGTAAATTAAGAGTTGCCTCTCATCACATCCGAATTATCCATTTCGTTTTCAGTGTAAGTTATTAAAAATAAGTGTATGTACTTACAATTAGACGTAGGTTTATGTGGATCAAATATACTTGCATGCTTATAAAATATGAAGTCTGATGATGCTCATTCAACTGCTGATAATTTTAATGTTTGATGTGATTTAAGAGCACATTGATATATAAGTTTTGTCAATTTTTTAATATTTTCAACAACTACTGAAGGTGCTTATAGGAATGGCTAAAATTTATAATTTTAACTAGATGTTTGACATGATTAGAGAGTATGTTGACATATAAGTATGTTGATATATAAGTATATTGATATATAAGTATGCCGATATATAAGTATGTCGATATATAAGTATGTTGATATATAAGTTTTGTCTATTTTTCGTTAGCTCTTCCAATAACCATAGGAGTGGCTGGGACCTTAATACATTTACCAGCCTCTGAGTTGAATGAAAAAATTGGTGCAATTTTTGGTCTACCTAGACGTTGTCTCTTTACTTCATTTTAGTTGGTAACGAGTTTTCGCCTAGGTAAATTAAGAGTTGCCTCTCGTCACATCCGAACTATCCATTTCGTTTTCAGTGTAAGTTATTAAAAATAAGTGTATGTACTTACAATTAGACGTAGGTTTATGTGGATCAAATATACTTGCATGCTTATAAAATATGAAGTCTGATGATGCTCACTCAACTGCAGTATAATTTTAGCTACATGTTTGATGTGATTTAAGAGCACATTGATATATAAGTTTTGTCCATTTTTTAATATTTTCAACAACTACTAGTGGCTACAATTTATAATTTTAACTAGATGTTTGAGATGATTAGAGAGTATGTTGATATATAAGTATGTTGATATATAAGTATGTTGATATATAAGTTTTGTCTATTTTTCGTTAGCTCTTCCAATAATCATAGGAGTGGCTGGGACCTCAATACATTTACCAGCCTCTGAGTTGAATGAAAAAATTGGTGCAATTTTTGGTCTACCTAGCCGTTGACTCTTTACTTCATTTTAGTTGGTAACGAGTTTTCGCCTAGGTAAATTAAGAGTTGTCTCTCATCACATCCGAAATATCCATTTCGTTTTCAGTGTAAGTTATTAAAAATAAGTGTATGTACTTACAATTAGACGTGGGTTTATGTGGATCAAATATACTTGCATGCTTATAAAATATGAAGTCTGATGATGCTCATTCAACTGCAGTATAATTTTAGCTACATCTTTGATGTGATTTAAGAGCACATTGATATATAAGTTTTGTCAATTTTTTAATATTTTCAACAACTACTGAAGGTGCTTATAGGAGTGGCTACAATTTATAATTTTAACTAGATGTTTGACATGATTAGAGAGTATGTTGATATATAAGTATGTTGATATATAAGTATGTTGATATATAAGTATATTGATATATAAGTATGTCGATATATAAGTATGTTGATATATAAGTTTTGTCTATTTTTCGTTAGCTCTTCCAATAACCATAGGAGTGGCTGAGACCTCAATACATTTACCTGCCTCTGAGCTGAATGAAAAAATTGGTGCAATATTTGGTCTACCTAGCCGTTGTCTCTTTACTTCATTTTAGTTGGTAACGAGTTTTCGCCTAGGTAAATTAAGAGTTGCCTCTCGTCACATCCGAACTATCCATTTCGTTTTCAGTGTAAGTTATTAAAAATAAGTGAATGTACTTACAATTAGACGTAGGTTTATGTGGATCAAATATACTTGCAAGCTTATAAAATATGAAGTCTGATGATGCTCATTCAACTGCAGTATAATTTTAGCTACGTGTTTGATGTGATTTAAGAGCACATTGATATATAAGTTTTGTCCATTTTTTAATATTTTCAACAACTACTAGTGGCTACAATTTATAATTTTAACTAATGTTTGACATGATTAGAGAGTATGTTGATATATAAGTATGTTGATATATAAGTATGTTGATAAATAAGTATGTTGATATATAAGTATGTTGATATATAAGTTTTGTCTATTTTTCGTTAGCTCTTCCAATAACCATAGGAGTGGCTGGGGCCTCAATACATTTACCAGCCTCTGAGTTGAATGAAAAAATTGGTGCAATTTTTGGTCTACCTAGCCGTTGACTCTTTACTTCATTTTAGTTGGTAACGAGTTTTCGCCTAGGTAAATTAAGAGTTGCCTCTCATCACATCCGAATTATCCATTTCGTTTTCAGTGTAAGTTATTAAAAATAAGTGTATGTACTTACAATTAGACGTAGGTTTATGTGGATCAAATATACTTGCATGCTTATAAAATATGAAGTCTGATGATGCTCATTCAACTGCTGATAATTTTAATGTTTGATGTGATTTAAGAGCACATTGATATATAAGTTTTGTCAATTTTTTAATATTTTCAACAACTACTGAAGGTGCTTATAGGAATGGCTAAAATTTATAATTTTAACTAGATGTTTGACATGATTAGAGAGTATGTTGACATATAAGTATGTTGATATATAAGTATATTGATATATAAGTATGCCGATATATAAGTATGTCGATATATAAGTATGTTGATATATAAGTTTTGTCTATTTTTCGTTAGCTCTTCCAATAACCATAGGAGTGGCTGGGACCTTAATACATTTACCAGCCTCTGAGTTGAATGAAAAAATTGGTGCAATTTTTGGTCTACCTAGACGTTGTCTCTTTACTTCATTTTAGTTGGTAACGAGTTTTCGCCTAGGTAAATTAAGAGTTGCCTCTCGTCACATCCGAACTATCCATTTCGTTTTCAGTGTAAGTTATTAAAAATAAGTGTATGTACTTACAATTAGACGTAGGTTTATGTGGATCAAATATACTTGCATGCTTATAAAATATGAAGTCTGATGATGCTCATTCAACTGCAGTATAATTTTAGCTACATGTTTGATGTGATTTAAGAGCACATTGATATATAAGTTTTGTCCATTTTTTAATATTTTCAACAACTACTAGTGGCTATTATTTATAATTTTAACTAGATGTTTGAGATGATTAGAGAGTATGTTGATATATAAGTATGTTGATATATAAGTATGTTGATATATAAGTTTTGTCTATTTTTCGTTAGCTCTTCCAATAACCATAGGAGTGGCTGGGACATCAATACATTTACCAGCCTCTGAGTTGAATGAAGAAATTGGTGCAATTTTTGGTCTACCTAGCCGTTGACTCTTTACTTCATTTTAGTTGGTAACGAGTTTTCGCCTAGGTAAATTAAGAGTTGCCTCTCGTCACATCCGAACTATCCATTTCGTTTTTAGTGTAAGTTATTAAAAATAAGTGTATGTACTTACAATTAGACGTGGGTTTATGTTGATCAAATATACTTGCATGCTTATAAAATATGAAGTCTGATGATGCTCATTCAACTGCAGTATAATTTTAGCTACATGTTTGATGTGATTTAAGAGCATATTGATATATAAGTTTTGTCCATTTTTTAATATTTTCAACAACTACTTGTGGCTACAATTTATAATTTTAACTAGACGTTTGACATGATTAGAGAGTATGTTGATATATAAGTATGTTGATATATAAGTTTTGTCTATTTTTCGTTAGCTCTTCCAATAACCATAGGAGTGGCTGGGACCTCAATACATTTACCAGCCTCTGGGTTGAATGAAAAAATTGGTGCAATTTTTGGTCTACCTAGCCGTTGTCTCTTTACTTCATTTTAGTTGGTAACGAGTTTTCGCCTAGGTAAATTAAGAGTTGCCTCTCGTCACATCTGAATTATCCATTTTGTTTTCAGTGTAAGTTATTAAAAATAAGTGTATGTACAATTAGACGTAGGTTTATGTGGATCAAATATACTTGCATGCTTATAAAATATGAAGTCTGATGATGCTCATTCAACTGCAGTATAATTTTAGCTACATGTTTGATGTGATTTAAGAGCACATTGATATATAAGTTTTGTCCATTTTTTAATATTTTCAACAACTACTAGTGGCTACAATTTATAATTTTAACTAGATGTTTGACAAGATGGGAGTATGTTGATATATAAGTATGTTGATATATAAGTTTTGTCTATTTTTCGTTAGCTCTTCCAATAACCATAGGAGTGGCTGGGACCTCAATACATTTACCAGCCTCTGAGTTGAATGAAAAAATTGGTGCAATTTTTGGTCTACCTAGACGTTGTCTCTTTACTTCATTTTAGTTGGTAACGAGTTTTCGCCTAGGTAAATTAAGAGTTGCCTCTCGTCACATCCGAACTATCCATTTCGTTTTCAGTGTAAGTTATTCAAAATAAGTGTATGTACTTACAATTAGACGTAGGTTTATGTGGATCAAATATACTTGCATGCTTATAAAATATGAAGTCTGATGATGCTCATTCAACTGCTGATAATTTTAATGTTTGATGTGATTTAAGAGCACATTGATATATAAGTTTTGTCAATTTTTTAATATTTTCAACAACTACTGAAGGTGCTTATAGGAATGGCTAAAATTTATAATTTTAACTAGATGTTTGACATGATTAGAGAGTATGTTGACATATAAGTATGTTGATATATAAGTATATTGATATATAAGTATGCCGATATATAAGTATGTCGATATATAAGTATGTTGATATATAAGTTTTGTCTATTTTTCGTTAGCTCTTCCAATAACCATAGGAGTGGCTGGGACCTTAATACATTTACCAGCCTCTGAGTTGAATGAAAAAATTGGTGCAATTTTTGGTCTACCTAGACGTTGTCTCTTTACTTCATTTTAGTTGGTAACGAGTTTTCGCCTAGGTAAATTAAGAGTTGCCTCTCGTCACATCCGAACTATCCATTTCGTTTTCAGTGTAAGTTATTAAAAATAAGTGTATGTACTTACAATTAGACGTAGGTTTATGTGGATCAAATATACTTGCATGCTTATAAAATATGAAGTCTGATGATGCTCATTCAACTGCAGTATAATTTTAGCTACGCGTTTGATGTGATTTAAGAGCACATTGATATATAAGATTTGTCCATTTTTTAATATTTTCACCAACTACTAGTGGCTACAATTTATAATTTTAACTAGTAATAAAACGCGAATGTGTACATGTATGATGTCTGATGCTCTGAAAATAAAGCAAAGTTTCTAGTGGAAATAATAGTTATTAATTATAAAGACTCTGAGATAAGATACAATATATGGTAGCTTATGTGTTGAGAAATTATATGGACAAAAAGTGCTGCAATAGTGGAAATAATTGCATTTAATAAACTGTAAGTACTATTAGAAACAGTAAGAAACGACCATATCAGTGTTTATCCCCTCTATGTGTTGTCCGTTATCAGATTAACAGCTGCTTGGCACTTGCTGAAATGAAATAAATCACAATTAAACACATCGCAGTGGAAGCTACATATAGGTACGTCTGATTAAAATATGCCTAACCAGTCTAAGGATCTAAAAAACGAAGAACTGTTTAATAAGATATGCAAAAAGATAGAAGCCTTAGATTCTAAAGTTGATAAATTATCGTCAAATCTAGATGTTAAAGTAGAAAAGTCGCTAAAAGTAGCAGAGGAACTGATACAAGAAAATAAATATTTAAAAAATAAAGTTGAATTTCTGGAAAATAAAATAAGAAGAAATAATATTGTTATATATAGGTTGGATAGTGGAGAAAACCTATATGAAAATACGGTGAGTCAACTAGGAACCCTGCTCAAAGTTAAAATAAACGAATGGGATGTACAAAATATATATAAAATAGGAAAACAAAATACTAACGAGAGGCCTATTTTAGTGGAGTTAAACAGTGCATTAAAAAAACAAGAAATACTTAAAAATTGCTACAGATTAAAAGGGAAAAGAATATATATGTGAATAATGATATCTCAGAAGAAAACCGGGTCAAACATAAATTGTTAAGAAAATATCTTAATAAAGCAAAAGAAGAAAATTCAACAGCTTACATAAAAAACAACACACTAATAATACAGGATGAAGTTATAACTTATGAAGAATTAATTAAACTAGAAAATAAAGAAGAATCAGTCCAAGAAAAAACACAAAAGGAGAAAAAGAAAGTAGAAAAACCCATAGAGGGTCTAGCAACACAGTCTACTAGTAGTATAGTAAGCAGTCTTCGAAATAGAAAATACATTGAAATGTACTTATAATTAAAAAAAATGATGAAAAAAAAATATAATTTTAATTTAGTGTAAATTGTCATTTAAATTTGTATTGTGTATTCTAGTTTGTAACCTTGATGTGTAACTTATTACTTTTGAAGAAAAAAAAATAAAATGGAAAATTATATTAGAAACTATGCTAATAATCCCAAAGAAACGTACATAGTAAGGAATATTAATGAGTTTAATATTTTAAATAATAAAGCACAGCAAAATTTCAACATTTTTCACTTGAACATTAGAAGTGTAACAAAGAATATTGAAGAGCTATCTGTATTCTTAGAGCAATTTGAGCAAGATTTTGACATAATTATTTTAAGTGAAACTTTCCAAATATTTGATGTAAATTTATTTAAAAAAGAAGGTTATGAGGTGTTATATAATGAGGGGAAAGTGAACAGAAATTATGGTGTTTTAGTTTATATTAAAGATAATTTAAATTATGAATATAAAATTGAATTACTTGCAGAAATAAGAGCTGTTAAGTTGAATATTTTTCTTACAAATAAAATAATCAGTGTAACTGCCATGTACAGACCGCCTAGTACATGCCCTTATAATTTTAATAGACACTTGTTAAACTATTGGCAGAACAAAGAAAAATCAGATATTCATATTTTAGTGGGGGATATAAATATAAATATTCATTCTGATAGTGACTTTGCACAAGATTATTTGAACATTTTAAATATAAATGGTTATGTCTCGTATATAAACAGACACACCCGGATGCAAGAGGATCAGAAGTCTTGCTTGGATCACTTTTTTATAAAAACCAATATAGATAAAATATTTCTTATTATTTATGAAGAAAATATAACCGATCATTATCCAATTATAATTCTAATTAACTATTACCAGCATAATGAGAAAAATGTTCAACAAATAAATTATAAGAAATATATTAATTACCCAAATTTAAAAGAAGACTTAAAAAAGACAACTGGCAGGACATATACAACAATGAAAATATTGATTTAATTACAGAAACATTTATCAATAAATTAACAAACAGTATATTAAAAAATACTAAGCAAATAAAAATAAAAAATTCTGAAAAAATTAGAAAGAAATGGATAACGAAAGGTTTATTAAAGTCGATTAAAACAAAAAATGATATGTACCAAAAAACTTAAAAAAACCCAACTGATCTGAATATTAAATTAGAATATAAAAAATACAAAAATAAACTAGGCCAACTGACTAAAACAACTAAAATCAAATATTATAAAGAGGAGATTAACAAAAATGAAGGTTCTTCACAAAATTTGTGGAAAACTATAAATCAATTATGTAATAAAAATAAAAAAGATAATGAAATAATGGAAATAATAACTGAAAATAATTCTGTAATAAAAACTAAAAAAGGAATTGCTAATACATTCGTTAACTATTATAGTGATCTAGGCAAAACATATGCAAATAAAATAAGAATACCAGACAACTTTGAAGATGTGGAGGAACCTCTAAATAACTCAATGCAATTATATCCCACAAATATCAATGAAGTAAAAAAAAATAATAAAATCATTAAAGTCTAAAAAATCTCCCGGATTTGATGGTATACGTGCAGAAGCATTGAAAAAAATATCGGATGAAATCGCGGAACCGTTACAATACATCATTAACAAATGCTTCAATAAAGGATATTTTCCCAAATGTTTTAAAATTGGTATAATAAAACCTTTGTATAAAGGAGGGGGAAAAGAATGTTTTAATTAATTACAGACCTATTTCAATAATTTCTAATCTCGCAAAAATTTTTGAAAAAATTCTAAAGATTCGCCTTGCAAGTTTTTAAAAAAAATATAATATAATATCGGACAATCAATTTGGTTTTCAGCAAGGTAAATCAACTGAAGATGCAATTGCTGCAAAAACGCATTATATTTATGGTTCATTGGACGAAAAAACTCCATCTCTTTGTATATTCGTTGACCTTGCGAAAGCATTCGATACTGTGAGTCATAAACGATTAATTTGCAAACTTGAAAAATACGGAATACGGGGAAATGTACTAAATTTATTGAAAAGTTATTTGTAGGAACGTACTCAATATGTTAAAATTGATGATGTTATCAGTGAACCGAAAACAGTTGAATACGGAGTACCACAGGGAACGGTACTTGGTCCAGTTTTATTTGTTTTGTATTTAAATTCTCTGTTAAAAATAACTAGTAACAAATGTAAAATTTTGAGTTTTGCCGATGACACGGCTATATTTTTTAGAGGAAATACATGGGACGGCTTAAAGAAATCTGCTGAAAAAGACTTTACTACCATCAAAAAGTGGTTTGATTTTAATTTGTTAACAGTCAATTTTAATAAAACATTTTATATGCCGTTTACTTCATATAGTAATAATTTACCTTCTTTCGGTCCATTAGTGATGGACGGCAACTTATTAATCCCGGAAGCAACATCTATTAAATATCTTGGAATAACATTTGACAGACATTTACGTTGGGATCTGCATATAAATAACGTTGTTGCGAAAATTAGAGGACTGCTTCCAAGAATTAAATATTTAAAACCCTACTTAAATTTAAAACAACTAAAAATTCTATATTATGCCTTAATACAGTCACAGTTATCATATGGTATCATAGGTTGGGGTGGAGTATGTGATTGCTACCTAAAAAAATTAACAGTAGTGCAAAACTGGACTCTTAGAATTATTTATGACAAGGGATATAATTGTTCGTCTGATGATCTATATAAAATCAGTGAAATATTCGATTTACGACAGCTTTACTCTTTAATATTACTAATTTATAATTTCAAAAATAAAAACAATTTACAACCAATTGAACATCCTTATAGCACAAGAAATAAAGAAAATAATTGTAAAATAAATCCAAGATGTATAAAAGCAATTGGTCAAAAATGTCATACTTACCTCATTCCCAAAATATATAATACCCTACCCAATGACTTAAAAAATATAAATACTCTATACCTATTTAAAAAAAAAAATAAAAACGTGGATAAAATCAGCAAGATTACAAATAAATAATATAATAACAAATTTATAAAAAGTAGCTTACCTGCATATTTTCTGAAATAGATTTTAACTTAATATGCCTCGAATACCGAAACACGCCTTGAGAAATTGTCACTTAAATGTCAAAAAAAATAAATGAATGAGTAAAATAAAATAATAAATTTATTACTATTGATCACAAACAAGTAGAATTATCTACTTCAGTGATTATTTATGTTTGTTCACTTATTTGCCTATGTTTTATGTAATATGATGTATTATATTATATGAAGTGTTGTGAATAAACATTATTATTATTATTATTATTATTATTATTAACTAGATGTTTGAGATGATTAGAGAGTATGTTGATATGTTGATGAATCAATGTTGATATATAAGTTTTGTCTATTTTTCGTTAGCTCTTCCAATGACCATAGGAGTGGCTGGGACCTCAATACATTTACCAGCCTCCGAGTTGAATGAAAAAAATTGGTGCAATTTTTGGTCTACCTAGCCGTTGTCTCTTTACTTCATTTTAGTTGGTAACGAGTTTTCGCCTAGGTAAATTAAAAGTTGCCTCTCGTCACATCCGAACTATCCATTTCGTTTTCAGTGTAAGTTATTAAAAATAAGTGTATGTACTTACAATTAGACGTGGGTTTATGTGGATCAAATATACTTGCATGCTTATAAAATATGAAGTCTGATGATGCTCATTCAACTGCAGTATAATTTTAGCTACATGTTTGATGTGATTTAAGAGCACATTGTTATATAAGTTTTGTCCATTTTTTAATATTTTCAACAACTACTGAAGGTGTTTATAGGAGTGGCTACAATATATAATTTTAACTAGATGTTTGATATGATTAGAGAGTATATTGATATATAAGTATGTTGATATATAAGATTTGTCTATTTTTCGTTAGCTCTTCCAATAACCATAGGAGTGGCTGAGACATCAATACATTTCCCAGCTTCTGAATTGAATGAAAAAATTGGTGCAATTTTTGGTCTACCTAGCCGTTGTCTCTTTACTTCATTTTAGTTGGTAACGAGTTTTCGCCTAGGTAAATTAAGAGTTGCCTCTCGTCACATCCGAACTATCCATTTCGTTTTCAGTGTAAGTTATTAAAAATAAGTGTATGTACTTACAATTAGACGTAGGTTTATGTGGATCAAATATACTTGCATGCTTATAAAATATGAAGTCTGATGATGCTCATTCAATTGCAGTATAATTTTAGCTACATGTTTGATGTGATTTAAGATCACATTGATATATAAGTTTTGTCCATTTTTTAGCATTTTCAACAACCAGTGAAGGTGCTTATAGGAGTGGCTGGGACCTCAATACCTCTGCGATGAATGAAAAACCAGTGCAATTTTCAATGTGCTTAGATGTTGTCTTTTACTTTATTTCACCTGGTAAATAGATTTCCTTTAGGCAAATTAATTATTGCCTCTCTCCACACTTCGAACCATTCATTCCGTTTTCCGGTATTTTAAGTAAGTACACGTACTCTTAATCAGGCACCAAGTTTAAATGTACATATGATTGGAAAGCATATAAAGTATTCCCTCTTGTCATTTTATAGGCCATCTATTCAGTTTCCATCGAAATAATTATGAAAAGTATATGTAAGTGTTTATGAAAATGTAAGCTCCATGTACCTCGATGATAATGTTAGTGCCCAAAAAATATATATACAAATTATTTTTATAGAAAAGATAGCCACAAATAAAATTTTTCCCATTTCGACTTGAAAATTATTTCGAGTACACTGACAATAATTTAGTGACTCACGGTGTATGTTTTAAATGTTAATATGATCACACCTGAAGGAAGGGATAATTTAATAGTGTATGATAATCATTTGTTATTGCTTGTACTGTATTGATAAAGACAATTTACTATTTAAGATAACATTTATCGTATTTCGAACAATATCAAAATTTGCCAACGCATGACATTTCATGAAACATAAGATAACACAACAGATCTGTTGTTGAAGGTAATAATTGACTCACTTCACTGGTGACTTCTTTGGCAAACAATGGGAGAAATTGATGTAAGTATCTCAAAAAATATCTTTGTAATTATTTTTTAAGTAAATTTCAAATGTTGTTTACTCGTTGTAATAATTAAAAAAGACGTTTAAAAGCTGCCTGCATTAAAGTAAATATTTGAATACAGCAGTATTCACTCATTTCACTTTGAATACAACTCTTTATCTCATTACTCTCATTGGTTTAATGAAAGAATTAAGGAATTTAAGGAAACTAGGGTATATAGGGAGCTTTGAAACGTAATTATTTGCGAAGTTTATTTATTTATTGACAGATTTAATACAGCATTCTTTTGTTTTTAGTTCTCATACGGAACAGTCGAACAGATGGCACGAGGTATTGGAAGCAAGAATAATGAAAATATAAGTTGTAATTTCATCAGATGCAGGATTTATGTGACCTTTGGATTTTTCTAGTGTACCGTATATGATTGTGAGTCTATAGTGGAGAATAATACAGTTAAGTGCAAATGGGACTTGCTGCTGTTGGTGAGTACTTATAACTAAATTTTTTTATGTGACAAGGCACTTCCAAAGCTTTCTACAGTTCTATATGTTTAACGCCAAAGAAGTTGCCAAAAGTATAGTTAGTCATAATTGGCTTCATATTTTTGAATAATTAAAAATATGTATTTTTACTATGGTACAAATATATACCTTATGTTATATTTATTGTAGCATGAGAAGTTGGAAAATATGGGGTAACACTGATAATAATGTAGTTTTAAAACTAGTTTAATTTCTTTTTTAGTTAATGCATAATTAATTGATGCAACACCGCTCAATTTTATCGTTTTGGTAATGGTACAAAATATTAAAAACAGGAAGCAAACAGGCCATGAAGCTTTATTCACTATATGTGGTTAGTAAAATACCATGGAATGTGGGAAATAAATTATTACTGTACCTAACCCAGAAATGGCAACCTGCATAGAGAATCACATAAATGTAAGTTGTAATAACATTAAATATACTTTGAATATTTACAATATGATTTTCGTTCTTGGTGTACAATAGCACTACATAGTTTAATTATTTCTAGCCAATGATAAATTATTTTTAATGATCAATCTGTCATTTGACCGGTGAAAAATTTCTACAAGAATTTTTTTTATAGTTGATATAGGGCGGGTTACCACAATTACTGGTAATGTCTTCCACAAATGTATCATTGCTGCAATGACGATCAAAATAGTTTATCCCAAAATTAGGTATTACCAGTGTTGTGCGGATTAAAAAAGATTATAAAGTAGATTATAAAGGACCCCCCCACAAACCTTATGGCAATTGGCTCTCAGTCGAATTTTCTGAAATTTGGATATGTTGTAGCTTTTACTTTTCTGAGCAAAAGTTATCATGGGCACAAGTCTTGGCTATGACTGCTTTTCAAGTTATGAGTAGGGTTGCCAACCGTCCCGATATATCGGGACGGTTGTCGGGACAGTCACCGTTATTGACCTCTGTGTCTTGACGTCACGATAAAAACAATGAAATTTCTTAAAATAAGGAGCAGTTTTAATTTTGTTAAAAAGACAATGATATATTTTTCTTTAACATATATGCCTTTTTATTAGGGAAATACATCGTGTCCCGATATAGTTTCCGGACGTTTATGGCAACCCTAGTTATGAGGGATTGAACATCACAATAAGCATACAAATTTGGTGGAGTGAAGATAGCAATCTTTTTAACTGTCTTCCATATTTTTCTTTCTTTTACGTTGTATAAATTATTTTCAGTGGAAAAATAGCTTTATACATATATTTCAAGAAAACATAACAAAATCCGATATAGATAGAGGTTGACGGGGTAGCAATCCACAAAAACTAAAATATTCTTTTTGTAACTTTTTTAATATAGTTTGTGCATGAACCATTTTTGGTGAAATAATAGCTATATAGATATACTTCAAGAAAACAGAACGAAATCTGATATAGGTAGAGGCTGACTGGGTAGCAATTCACAAAGAGTCAAATATAATTTCGTAACTTTTCTAATACCATTTGTGCATTAACCATTTTTGGTAGAAAATTAACTATGTACCTATACTTCCAGAAAACAACAAAATTCGATATAAGTAGGGGATGACGGGGTAGCAATTCACAAAAACTAAAATATTCCTTTTGCAACTTTTTTAATATTGTTTGTGCACTAACCATTTTCGGGGGGAAAAAATTTGCAAAAAAACATTTTACTTTTAGTGGGTTGCTAGTCCGTCAGCCCCTAACTAGATCGACTTTTGTTCTGTTTTCTTGAAATATATTTATATAGCTATTATACCACCGAAAATGATTAATGTACAAACGATATTAAAAAAGTTACAAAAAGAGAATTTTAGTTTTTATGAATTGCTACCCTGTCTCCTACCTATATCGGATTTTGTTGTGTTTTCTTGAAATATATGTATTTAGCTATTATTCCACCGAAAATGGTTAATTCACAAACTATATTAAACAAGTTACAAAAAGAATAGTTTACTTTTTGTCGATTGCTATCGCGTCAGCCGCTATCTATATCGGATTTTGTTCTGTTTTCTTGAAATATATGTATAAAGCTATTTTCCCACTGGAAATAATTTATACGACGTAAAAGAAAGAAAAATATGGAGGATTACTAAAAAGATTGCTATCTTCACTCCGCCAAATTTGTGTGCTTATTGTGACGTTCAAGCTCTCATAACTTGAAAAGCAGTCATAGCCAAGACTTGTGCCCATGAGAATTTTTGCTCAGAAAAGCAAAAACTACAGCATATCCAAATTTCAGAAAATTCATGACATGACATGAGGTTTGTGGGGGTCCTTTTGCTCCAACTTTTGTTTAAACACAATATTCTTCCACTATTAATTGTTTAAAAATTACAACAGCTAGAAGTTTTAAGTAATGAAATTTTTAAGCTGCTGTAATTTATAAAATAATACATTACATTTTTGTAATTCATTCACACGTAATTTATTTATTCACAATGTAATTTATAAAATAATACATTGCATTTTTATAATTCATTCACACGTAAGTATCTATAGAGATTTGGAGATTTATCACTTCTTTCAGATCTTATAACGAAAAAAAAATGAGACAACTATTTTGTTAATTTTTTATTAAAAATAGAACAAACAGAAAGATCTTTCGTAATTCATAACACAAATACCAAATCATAAACTATTTAAATATATACAATGTGTTTCACTTGAAATGGTAACACTCCAATAACTTTTTTATTTTTACTTAAGTATGGAACAAATTAGGATCTACTTATGACCAGAAAGAAAAACATTCACCTCCTGCAAATGCAAAGTCACCTTCGGTACCAAAATATGCGGAGAAAATAAAAAAATATTAGGCATGTTTTTATCGAAAAATTTTGTTAATGAAACTTGTTCAGAAATTTTATCAAGATAAAAAAGTATATGAATTTTGATTAAAATAATGTCCAAGTCCGAAAGTATCATATTAATGTATTTTTTGTATAGAAAACTGTACCATGACAATTTTGTTTGAAATTAAACCCAAGCTGTCAAGCAATTTACAGTTTTTTTTAAATAATTATTTTTAAAATTTCTAAAATTTTAATTTTTCAATTTTTTAATTTTGATTAAATTTTGGGCATAAGATTTTTAGATAATTCTGAACAAGTTTCATTAACAAAATTTTGCGATAAAAAAATGCCTAATATGATTTTTTTTATTTTATCCACATATTTTGGTGTTCAGGTGTAGGAGGCGAATGTGTTTCTGTTCATAAGTAGATCCTAATTTGTTCTATACTTTGGTAAAATTTGATTCAAATCGGAAAAAAAAATAAAACAATTATTGGGGTGTTACCATTTCAAGTGTACACTGTAGATAAAATAATACAAATTCGCCTAAAATAATATACAATACAAGCCTCATCATAATTAGTTCCAATGCTCTTCAAGTCTATTGCCTTGCAAAATAACGAGTGGGTAAAGTTGTCCCTCCCCCGCTTGGTTTTTTAATTATTTTTTTACAGAAATATTGCGCCCGTTATGAGACCTCTTGCGCCTCAAAATAATTAGATTTGCTAGCACCCTATTCACTTTCCAGTTTTTAACTATTGAAGGTGGGAGGGGGCGTCTAAGTTAACGCTTTTTTGGTCACATATGGAGCTAAACGGACACCTGGTTCGTATTAAGTACGTCGAAATACATAGGGATTACGCAATGGAGTTCCAGAAATAGACCACTTTTTTTTCTGTACTTGTGCAATCTTCTATATATTTCACACAGAGATCCCAGCAACCTGAAAAAATAGGAAAACTGGGAATTGTCAGGAATAATGACTTACTAAGAATATATCAGGAAAACTTAAAATTTTGTCAGGGAAATATTTTTGATATTTATTAAGTTCTGAAAAGCAAATATGATATCGATTTATTACCGACAGAAATATCTGAATTAAGAAAGAACGATAAAATATCTGTTCTATTTGCTATATTTTACTGCCGCTATGTTGTTGAGAGTATAGTTTTTTACATAAAATTATATCGTATATTTTTTTATTATTCTAACCATAATAATTGTACTGATAAAAAAAACTTACACTTATTTAAAAATTTAAAAAATTATCAGAGAAAAACAGGGAAAAGTCAGAGAATTTCCAGACGATGTTGCTGGGAACTCTGTCCACAGTTTCTGTAGATTCGAATGTAATCTCTTATTCGAATTCCTCAAAATTATTATCATCAGTGGTTGAGCCGGCAGAGGTACATGAGGTAACTGCCATTTGAAATGAAATGGCTACTGACGGTACATTTTCCAACTAGCAGTGGAGCGGATCTGGCAAGAAAAAGAGGAGTTTTGAAACCAACTTCTAAAAAAAAAAAAATGTTTTCTTGACAGTTCGGTTACACGCATGCTCTCTTATCATGTTATCAAGTTAGTTTAGCTTAATCGCACGGGGTGGGGGAGGAATTCGCATTTAAAATTTGCAAAATATTAAGATGGGAAAAAGATTTATATTGCCGAATATCAAGGACCGAAGTCCCTATCCCTTTCCTAAACCTTGTATTCCCACAAACATATTATGCCCCCTCCCCCCCTTTCTATTATTTGGATTGCAAAAATTTTTCTTTTAAAATAAATGTAAAAAACGCATTTCAAAAAAGATTCAAGGTTTTCTCCCCTCCCACAAGTTTGTTTATTTGAAAAAAATATCAAAAATAGTCAAATACTAGAGGTAACAACGAACAAATTCCATTTTGGTTTTTCAAAATAGCACGAAGTTATGGGGGTTGAATGCCTTTCGTTTCCCTATACCCCCATCCTCCTCTAATTGACTCACCACCCTCATCCTCCGGCTCCATCAATTCTTATCTATTTCACCTACCTCAAAAAAAAGTCAAGGAATTACTTTTTTGTATATTACTGTTACGGCAAGAGAACGCGTGTTTTCAAAACAATTCTTTACGAAAAGTTACCCGCCGATTTGAAAAATCTTAAAATTACCAGACTATGTGCTTCCACAAGACCTTCAATTTTTAATTTAACTTTTTTTCGTCAAGTCGATAATATCAAAGTTTTCGCGCAGGAAAAAAATTTTGCGAAATGCGAGAGCCACGTGTAACCAAATTGTCAAAAAAAAAATTTAAAAAAGTTGGTTTCATTTTAAAACCAGATCCACTCCTCTAATAATAAATAAGCTTTTCTTCTTTTATGCAAGTTGCGACATGCATTATGACTTGAGTTAACGTTAGGATTATACATATTTGTGTAATTACACTATACGCAACAATTACAACCACAAATGAATATACAGGATGGACCATTAATAATAGGCCATAGTTTAAGGGTAGATTCTTTGGACCAAAATATGAGGATATAACCAAACATGCTTTAGTAAATTGTTGCTGTGAAAAAAGATACAGGGTGTCAAAATTGTAATTTTTTTTTTCTTTTGCAATATCTCAACTACCGCTTGACCGATCTTCTCCCAATTTGGTAAGAAAACATTTTTTAAGCTAAAAAACAATAATTTATGTATTACATCACGCTAGAAACGTAGTGAAACTTTTGACTAGAAAATCTCATGCAGGAGTCATTTCTACGTAAAAAAAAGGTACACTTGATACAACTTGATAATTCCAATCGTTTTCGAGAGAGAGAAACTGCCGCATAGATCACAAGAATTCTTTGAAAACAAACTCAATTTGAAGAGGACAAATTGTATTTATTGAAAAGTGTGCTTTGGTGACGTCTTAGTTCTGTCATTTACGTACAATTTCATTAGATTGATATTTTGACAGAACTAAGACGTCACCAAAGCACACTTTTCAATAAATACAATTTGTCCTTTTCAAATTGAGTTTGTTTTCAAAGAATTTTTGAAACCTTTGCGGCCGTATTCTGGAAATTATCAAGTTCTATCAGTACCTTTTTTGCTGCATGAGATTTTCTAGTCAAAAGTGCCACAACGTTTCATTAAAAAAAAGATAAATAATATTCATCATCAGAAGGTATAGCTTATGAGGCGCCCTCCATGGGCTAGCGTAATGTGATACATGCATTATTGTTTCTTAGCTTAAAAAATGTTTCCTTACCAAATTGGGAGAAGATCGGAAGTTGAGATATTGCAAAAAAAGAACAAAAAATTACAATTTTGTGTCTATTTCCACAGCAACAATTTACTGAAGCATGTTGGGTTATATCCTCATATTTTGGTCCAAAGCATCTACCCTTGAACTATGGCCTATTATTAATGGTCCACCTTGTATAAAAATAAATAATTACAATTATCAATTAATTTTTATGTGACGAGAGCGTGCTACTGCTCTATTTTATGTTTAACACAAAAGAAGTTGAAAAAAGGACAGTTAGCCATGATTTGGCTTCATGTTTTTGAATAATTAAAAATGTATATTTTTTACTATGGTACAAATATATACCTGTTTTATACAGTGTGTGTCCGGATGGGGTACCGACATTTTGCATATTCCACTGTTTCCATGGACTCGAATATAATCTCTTTTTCGGATTCCCCAAAATTATTATCAGTGGTAGGGCAGACAGAGGCAGACGAAGCAGCTGTCATTTCAACTTAAATGGCTACTGGCAGTTCATTTTCCAACTAACGATAAATAAACTTTACTTCTTTTATGCAAGTTATCACTTGTATTAGACTTGAGTTAGAGTCAGGATTATAATTATTTGTGTAATTACAAATACACTATACGCGCCAATTACAACTAATAGTTATAATCACAGTTGGTAAATGTAACTGCAATTACAAATACAATTAAATGGATATATAAAAATAATTCATTACAGTCACAATTACCACATATGGTGGGTACTTGTAACCTTAGTTCTTATGTGACACGGCACTTCCAAAGCGTTCTACTGTTCTATACGTTTAACGCAAAAGAAGTTGCCAAAAGTATAGTTAGTCAAAGTTTGGCTTCATATTTTTGAATAATCAAAAATGTGTATTTTTACTATGGCACAAACATTGTTTTATATGTATGATAGCATGAGGGAGAAGTTGTAAAATATCGGATGACACTGGTAATAACGTAGTTTTAAAAGTAATTTAATTTTTTTTTTTTAGTTGATGCCTAATTGATGCAACACTGGTTTATTGTAGTGTTTTGGCAATCGCGCAAAATATTTAAAACCAGATGCAAACAGGCTATGACGTTTATTGGAATGTGGGAACTAAATTATGAATGGAAGTGCTTAACTTCGAAATGCTAATATCGACTAGGCATATGGAGTTAACAAAAAAACCATGAAAACTAAATTATTATCGTACCTAACGCAGATATGGAAACTTAGATGGAGACTATTAACAATTAAAATCACACAAATGTAAGTTGTAATAATATTAAATATATGTACCGACGGCACTGTAAGTGCGCCGTTCTACTGCTTTCTTAGGTTTAACATACTTAGAGTCGCCAATATAAAATACCACGGACAAGTGTCATATTTTGAAGATTAAAGGATATGAAAAATGTTGTTGATACAAAAACATATTCTCAGTTAGATAATTGCTATCTAATGATGAACTAATTTGTTTAATTCATTTTATACATCATTCAATAGCCTAGGTTGTTAAGGTTCAAAAACCATCTAATAAATGTTTTATGTTGACTATTGAATAGTTTAAAAGGTAGTCTCCATTACCGCCAAACTGATTGTCTATAATTTTTTCCCATTTATTTTTCAATTAAACTAGGCTTGCTAGTTGTACTACATAATAGGCATTATTTTTGCTTTGTAGAAAGTCCAGTGTAACAGCTAGAGGTTTCATAATAATGCAGTACTCTTCTAGATACTAGTATTTAGTCTCAGTAATACTTTTAAGTTGTAGTTCTAAAAATAATTACTAAAATTTGCTTTTTTCTGAAGACATAGTGTCATCCATGTGATCCGTGGAGAAGTAGACAAGGCGAAAACCTCGCATTCGTATGAAAAAAATTTCCCATACGATTTTATTGCATATTCACGTTCGGAACATGCCCCTGAATAAGGATAAAGCATGTAAAAGCAAAGCATCGAGAACACATAAGATACTTACTCTTCAGGGTTTTGTTAATTGATGTTCAAAGATTTTATAAAAATTTTGGTGAACTCAAAAAAAATATTTTTTAATATTTTTTTTCAACCCTGAAAATGACAGTTTTTGCGTTTTTTCAAACATTATAAGTCGGAAACGGTTAACTTTACGAAAAAATGACAAGAGACCTTTCTTGTTTAAAATGAACAAAAACCTAACAAAAAATCCTTAGAGTCAAATAAAGGTATTTTTGCAATTTATTTAAAAAAAGTTATTTTAAAAAAATTAGGACCAGATTCTCGTCCGACAAACTCTTGATCCTTATTAAGGGGCATGTCCCGAACGTGAATACGCAAAAAAATCGTATGGGAAATTTTTTTCATACGAATGCGAGGTTTTCGCCTTATCTAAAGGTAAAGTAAGCCTCAAGACTGCGACTGTGATTAGTATTCATTCTTCTAAGCGTTATATTACTGTCTAGATCCCTTTAAATATCACTAGTTTTTATGGGTTTTAATGTATGTCTTGCACAACGCCGAAGTTTAGATAACGTAAATTTCTGATTTTGCATATTCCACTGTTTCTATAGATTCGAATATAATCTCTTCTTCGGATTCCTCAAAATTATCATCGGTGGTAGGGCCGATAGAGGTAGACGAAGCAACTGTAATTTCAGCTGAAATGGCTACTGGCGGTGCATTTTCCAAGTAACAATAAATAAACTTTACTTCTTTTATGCAAGTTATCACTTTTATTATACTTGAGTTAGAGTCAGGATTATAATTATTGGTGTAATTACAATTACATTATATGCACCAATTACAACTAACAATTATAATCACAGTTGGTAAATTTAACTGCAATTACAACTACAATTAAATCTATATATATAAAAGAACACCTTAACCGACTGACTCACTGATCTATCAACGCACAGCTCAAACCGCTGGGTCTAGAAACTTAAAATTTTGCACAGAGGTTCCTCGAATGGCGTAGGCGTCCACTAAGAGATTTTTTGAAATTCGACCCCCAAGAGGAGGAAAAAGGGGGTTGAAATTTTAGGCTTTTTCGGAAGCGGTTATATCTAGATGCGTGAAGTTTGCCAGAAATATTTTTTGTTGGAATCTGTTAGATACGGGTAAGACGAAATTTCGATTTTCGCTTTTTGAAGAGGTCAAAACGGGAGTAGTAGATGGTTTAAACAGATACGGTGCAAACGGCAAAATATATCATTTTGACACTGAAAATGTCACGTTAGAAGATACAATATTATTATGTTTCATATATGGTGTTATCATTTCTAATGTCTCCAATGGTTGCAAGGATTGGTAAATTTGTGAATTTTTACTTTTTTTAACGAAATGGCTAAAGAAAATCTAAGTTGTACAACATACTGATGTCCCGATTGTAGGTGTAGCGTGTTTATTCCGTTCCCTTTCATTCTTAATGTACAGCTCACAGGAAGGTTAGTAAACAAATAGTCAGCTTTGTGTTAGACAATTGGAAAGAATTTTTAATTATGTCCCATAACAGTGAGGGCGATAATTACTCCACCGGATCTCTGAAATCGCGTAAGTCAGAGTGACGGGATCTTCTGAGGAAATAAGGAGACACGTATTCGACGGCTTTCAAAAAGAGACCCCCTTCCGAACGGGTGAACAGGGAGATGTTCTTAAGCATGAAAGACACTACCCACCCATGTGCTCTATTGTCGATTAAAATAATTATTTTTTTCGATGGAAAGGCGGCTTCCTTAAATGCAATGAATGTGCAGTGGGTTAGTATCTCAATGTTCTTAATTCCACGCAGACGAAGTTCCACCCGAACGAAGTTCCATGCGAGCGAAGTCGCGGGCATCAGCTAGAGGGTGAAAAAGGGGGTTGAAATTTTAGGCTTTTTCATTAGATCTAGATGCATGAAATTTGGCAAAAATATTTTTTGTTGAAACCTATTGGATACGTATACGTATAAGACAAAATTTCGATTTTTCACTTTTTGAAGGGGTGAAAACGGGGGTGGTAGATGGTTTAAAGCGCACCCGTATTTCTGAAATCGCTTAAGTCAGAAACGTGATCATTCGAGCGATGGACTCTTCTGAAGAAATAAGAAGATACGGTTTTCAAAACGAAACCCCCGAAAGGGTGAACGGGGAGGGGGAGGTTTCCTCGAGCACTATGGATGCGTAATGGGTTTCCCCAAGTACTAAGGATTCGCAGTGGGCTTCCTCAAGTACTATGGATGCGCGGTGGATTTACCCGAGCACTATGGATACGCAGTGGGTTTCCTTAAATGCAATGAATGTGCAGTGGGTTAGTATGTCAATGTTCTAATATTCCACGTGGATGAAGTCCACGCGGACGAAGTCGCGGGCATCAGCTAGTGGATATATAAAAATAATTAACTACAATCACAATTACCACATGAGGTGAGTACTTATAACCTTAATTCTTATGTGACACGGCACTTCTGAAACGTTCTACTGTTCTATATTTTTAACGCAAAAGAAGTTGCCAAAAGTATAGTTAGTCAAAGTTTGGCTTCATATTTTTGAATAATTAAAAATGTGTATTTTTACTATGGCACAAACATTATTTTATATGTATAGTAGCATGAGGGAGAAGTTGTAAAATAAAGGATGACACCGGTAATAACGTAGTTTTAAAAGTAATTTAATTTTCTTTTTGTTGATGCTTAATTGATTGACGCAACACTGGTAGTGTTTTGGCAATCGCGCAAAATATTTAAAACAGGATGCAAACAGGCCTTGAAGTTTATTGGAATGTAGGAACTAAGTTATCAATGGAAGTACGTAACGCAGAAATGGCAATGTCCACTAGGCATATGGTGTTGACAAAGAAACCATGGAAACTAAATTATTGCTGTACCTAACCCAGATATGGCAACTTACATGGAGACTATTCACAATTAGAATTACATAAATGTAAGTTGTAGTAACATTAAATATACGTACCGATGGTACTGTAAGTACCGCCATTCTACCGTTTTCTTAGGCCGCGTGCATACACAGAGCAACTGGTGATGGAAATGCGACGGCAACTGGAATTGCTGTGTAAGAACACACCGAGTTGAATGTGTATGTTCATACTGGAGCAATTCTAAAATAACGGTAACGCGACTGGCGACCAGCGCGGTAACTAGAATTGCTTCAGTCATAACATGCTGTAAACTCGATCTCAGTTGCCGACGGTATTTCGAAGAAAGACAACGCATTTTTGAAACGATGGCGTCAGAGCAGGAAAATAATAAAATAATATAAAATTCATTCGGGTATTTTTCCAAATCTTTTATTCTTTGCTACTGACTATGGTTCACGTTCATAACATTGTAAGGGTGAACGGTGTACCATCTATATGAACGTCTTTGCAGCCTTTTTTCTTCCCAAGATATGTTACAACAGCTTCTTCCTCTAAGGATGATGTATCAAAGACACTTTATAAATAATAAAGTCCTCTTGAGATGACGACTAGCTACGAACTGGCGTGTAAACCTGTCCCGGTAGACTAGCAACTCTCTAGTCAGCAACTCCAGATGCCGTCACGTTTTCGACATTAGTTGCTCTGTGTATGGATGCGGCCTTAGGTTTAATGTAGATACAGTTACCAATATAAAATACCACGGACAAGTATCATATTTTGAAGATTAAAGAATATAAACAATGTTGTTGGTACAAAAACATATTCTCAGTTAGATAATTGTCATTGATGAACTAATTTGTTTAATTAATTTTATACATTTTTCAATAGTCTATGTTGTTGAGGTTGGAAAAGCGTCTAATAAATATTTTATGTTTATATTGAAAAACGGAACTTCTAGTAATGTAAATTACTTTATTAAAATAAATCAATTTACTTACATCACCTAATTTAATTAACAAACGAGCTTCTACTAAATTGCAGTCACGGAAATATAGCTATTCTAATAATTGTTTACTTCTCTTCAATTTATCAGAAACTATAACGAATACGATAAGTAAAACATATCATTTTAAAGATTACCTTAAGTTTAACATTAAACACAATTTTATCAACTGAATTACAGGTAATCCGTTAATTAAAATGTCAGTTTTACGATCCCTTGAATTGACATAACTGACATTGATTACTTTCCCGTCATGCAAATCTTTAATAAGATTGTATCTCACATCGACATCTTTTAGTCTCTTATGTTCCGATTTCTCCAAACGGTAAATACATAACTGATTATCTGTATATATAACCAATGGCTCGTTTCAAAATATGGCGGTGGTCCCATATTAATTTCAGCAAGCTGCATCTAGTATAACGTTGCAAGGATTTTATAGTAGAGAATTTGGCGAAGGCGCCGGTGATAATTTTCACAAAATTTAATTTTATGATAAAAAAATTCAAATTCCGTCCGAAATACATTAATGTTGGTAGTTATATAATATACACCTTGTTTTATACAATGGGGGTCCCGACATTATTTTTGCCTTGTAGAAAGTTCACTGTAACAGCTAGAGGTGTCATAATAATGCAGTACTCTTCTAGATACTAGTATTTAGCGTAAAAATTTTAAGTTGTAGTTCTAAAAAAAAATTACTAAAGTTTGCTTTTCTCTGAAGACATAGATTTTTTGCAAGTGTCATCCATGTGGTTCGTGGAGAAAGTAAAGTGAGCCTCAAGACTGCGACTATTATTAGTATGCATTCTTCTAAGCTTTAAATTAATGTCTAGATACCTTTGAATATCACTAGTTGGTTGCTATGAGTTTTAATATATGTCTTGCATAACACCGAAGTTTGGATAACGTAAATTCGTGATTTTACATATTCCACTGTGTATAGACTCGAATCTAAATTTTTCTTCGGATTCCTCAAAATTATCATCAGTGGTAGAGCTTATAGCGGTAGATGAAGCAACTGTCATTTCAACTGAAATGGCTACTGGCGGTGCATTTTCCAACTAACGATAAATAAATTTTACATCTTTTATGCAAATTACAGTTGGTAAATGTAACTTCAATTGCAACTACCATTAAATGGATGTATAGAACTACTTAATTACAGGGTGAGTACTTATAACATTAATTCTTATGTGACACGGCACTTCCAAAGCTTTCTACTGCTCTATATGTTTAACGCAAAAGAAGTTTCCAAAAGCATGGTTAGTCAAAGTTTGGCTTCATATTTTTGAATAAATTAAATTGTGTATTTTTACTATGGCACAAACATTGTTTTATATGTATGGTAGCATGAGGGAGAAGTTGAAAAATATGGGATGACACTGGTAATAAAGTAGTTTTAAAAGTAATTTAATTTTTTTTAATTGATGCGTAATTGATTGATGCAACACTTGTTTATAATAATGTTTTGGCAATCGCGTAAAATATTTAAAACGGGATGCAAACAGACAATACATATTCTCAGTTAGATAGTTGCTATCTAATGATGAACTAATTTGTTTAATTAATTTTATACATTTTCAATTGTCTAGGTTGTTGAGGTTCGAAAAACATCTAATAAATATTTTATGTTTATATTGAAAAACGGAACTTCTAGTAATGTAAATTACTTTATTTAAATAAATCAATATACTTACATCGGATCGCCTAATTTAATTAACAAACGCGCTTCTACTAAATTGCAGTCATGGAAATATAGCTATTCTAATAATTGTTTACTTCTTTTCAATTTATCAGAAACTATAACGAATACGATAAGTAAAACATATCATTTTAAAGATTACCTTAAGTTTAACATTAAACACAATTTTATCAACTGAATTACAGGTAATCCGTTAATTAAAATGTCAGTTTTACGATCCCTTGAATTGACATAACTGGACATTAATTACTTTGCCGTCATGCAAATCTTTAATAAGATTGTATCTCACATCGACATCTTTTAGTCTCTTATGTTCCCATTTCTCCAAACGGTAAATACATAACTGATTATCTGTATATATAACCAATGGCTCGTTTCAAAGTATGGCGGTGGTCCCATATTAATTTCAGCAAGCTGCATCTAGTATAACGTTGCAAGGATTTTATAGTAGAGAATTTGGCGAAGGCGCCGGTGATAATTTTCACAAAATTTAATTTTATGATAAAAAATTCAAATTCCGTCCGAAATACATTAATGTTGGTAGTTATATAATATACACCTTGTTTTATACAATGGGGGTGCCGACATTATTTTTGCCTTGTAGAAAGTTCACTGTAACAGCTAGAGCTGTCATAATAATGCAGTACTCTTCTAGATACTAGTATTTAGCGTAAAACTTTTAAGTTGTAGTTCTAAAAAAAAAATTACTAAAGTTTGCTTTTCTCTGAAGACATAGATTTTTTGCAAGTGTCATCTATGTGGTTCGTGGAGAAGGTAAAGTGAGCCTCAAGACTGCGAGTATTATTAGTATGCATTCTTCTAAGCTTTAAATTAATGTCTAGATACCTTTTAATATCACTAGTTGGTTGCTATGAGTTTTAATATATGTCTTGCACAACACCGAAGTTTGGATAACGTAAATTCATGATTTTACATATTCCACTGTGTATAGACTCGAATCTAAATTTTTCTTCGGATTCCTCAAAATTATCATCAGTGGTAGAGCTGACAGCGGTAGATGAAGCAACTGTCATTTCAACTGAAATGGCTACTGGCGGTGCATTTTCCAACTAACGATAAATAAATTTTACATCTTTTATGCAAATTATCATTTGTATTAAACTTGAGTTAGAGTGAGGATTATAATTATTTGTGTAAATACAATTACATTATACGCACCAGTTACAACTAACAATCACAGTTGGTAAATGTAACTTCAATTACAACTACCATTAAATGGATGTATAGAACTACTTAATTACTGGGTGAGTACTTATAACCTTAATTCTTATGTGACATGGCACTTCCAAAGCGTTCTACTGCTCTATATGTTTAACGCAAAAGAAGTTTCCAAAAGCATAGTTAGTCAAAGTTTGGCTTCATATTTTTGAATAAATTAAATTGTGTATTTTTACTATGGCACAAACATTGTTTTATATGTATGGTAGCATGAGGGAGAAGTTGAAAAATATGGGATGACACTGGTAGTTTTAAAAGTAATTTAATTTTTTTTTAATTGATGCGTAATTGATTGATGTTGTTTATAATGTTTTGGAAATCGAGTAAAATATTTAAAACAGGATGCAAACAGGCCATACATATTCTCAGTTAGATAGTTGCTATCTAATGATGAACTAATTTGTTTAATTAATTTTATACATTTTTTAATTGTCTAGGTTGTTGAGGTTCGAAAAACATCTAATAAATATTTTATGTTTATATTGAAAAACGGAACTTCTAGTAATGTAAATTACTTTATTTAAATAAATCAATATACTTACATCGCCTAATTTAATTAACAAATGCGCTTCTACTATATTGCAGTCACGGAAATATAGCTATTCTAATAATTGTTTACTTCTCTTCAATTTATCAGAAACTATAACGAATACGATAAGTAAAACATATTATTTTAAAGATTGCTTTAAGTTTAACATTAAACACAATTTTATCAACTGAATTGCAGGTAATCCGTTAATGAAAATGTCCGTTTTACGATCCCTTGAATTGACATAACTGACATTGATTACTTTGCCGTCATGCGAATCTTTAATAAGATTTGTATCTCACATCGACATCTTTTAGTCTCTTATGTTCCCATTTCTCCAAACGGTAAATACATAACTGATTATCTGTATATATAATCAATGGCTCGTTTCAAAGTATGGCGGTGGTCCCATATTAATTTCAGCAAACTGCATCTAGCATAATGTTGCAAAGATTTTATAGTTGAGAATTTGGCGAAGGCGCCGGTGATAATTTTCATAAAATTTAATTTTATAATAAAAAATTCAAATTCCGTCCGAATTACATTAATGTTGGTAGTTATATAATATACACCTTGTTTTATACAGTGTGTCCCCGATGAGGGTGCCGACATTATTTTTGCCTTGTAAAAAGTCCAGTGTAACAGCTAGAGGTTTCACAATAATGCAGTACTCTTCTAGATACTAGTATTTAGCGTCAGTAAAATATTTAAGTTGTAGTTCTAAAAAAAAATACTCAAGTTTGCTTTTCTCTGAAGACATAGATTTTTTATAAGTGTCATCCATGGGGAAGAAGGTAAAGTGAGCCTCAAGACTGCGACTATTATTAGTATGTATTCTAAGCATTAAATTACTGTCTAGATACCTTTGAATATCACTAGTTGGTCGCTATGAGTTTTAAAATATGTCTTGCACAACACCAAAGTTTGGATTACCTAAATTCATGGTTTTGCACATTCCACTGTTTCTATAGACTCGAATACAATTTTTTCTTCGGACTCCTCAAAATTATCATCAGTGGTAGAGCCGACGGAGGTAGATGAATCAACTGTCATTTCAACTGATATTGCTACTGGCGGTGCATTTTCCAACTAAGAATAAACAAAGTTTACTTGTTTTATGCAAGTTATCACTTGTATTATACTTGAATTAGTCAGGATTATAATTATTCGTGTAAATGCAATTACATTATACGCACCAAATACAACTAACAATTATGATTACAGTTAGTATATATAACTGCAATTACAACTACAATTAAATGGATATATAAAAATAATTAATTACAATCACAATTACCACATGAGGTGAGTACTTATAACCTCAATTCTTATGTGACATGGCACTTCTTAAGCGTTCTACTGTTCTATTTGTTTAACGGAAAAGAAGTTGCTAAAATTATAGTTAGTCAAAGTTTGGCTTCATAGTTTTGAATAATTAAAAATGTGTATTTTTGCTATGGCACAAACATTGTTTATATGTATGGTATCATAATGGAGAAGTTGGAAAATATGGATATTGGTAATAACGAGTTTTAAAAGTAATTTAATTTTTTTTAGTTGATGTCTAATTGATTGATGCAACACTGGTAGTGTTGTGGCAATCGCGCAAAATATTTAAAACAGAATACAAATAGGCCTTGAAGTTTATTGGAATGTGGGAATTAAATTACTAATGGAAGTACTTAACGCAGAAATGGCAAAATCGACTAGGCATATGGAGTTGACAAAAAAAACCATGGAAACTAAATTATTACTTTAGCTAACCCAGATATGGCAACTTACATGGAGACTATTATCAATTAGAATCACATAAATGTAAGTTGTAGTAACATTAAATACACGTAGCGATGGCACTGTAAGTGCGTTATTCTACAGTTTTCTTAGGCTTAACGTAGATAGAGTTGTCAATATGAAATACCACGGACAAGTGTCATATTTTGAAGGTTAAAGGATATTCTCAGTTAGATAATTGCTATTTAATAATGAACTAATTTCTTTAATTAATTTTATACATTTTTCAATAGCCTAGATTGTTGAGGTTAGAAAAACATCTAATAAATATTTTATGTTTATATTGAAAAACGAAACTTCTAGTAATGTAAATTACTTTATTAAAATAAATCAATTTACTTACATCACCTAATTTGATTAACAAACGCGTTTCTACTAAATTGCAGTGACGGAAATATAGCTATTCTAATAATTGTTTACTTCTCTTCAATTTATCAGAAACTATAAAGAATATAAGTAAAACATACTATTTTAAAGATTACCGTAAGTTTAACATTAAACACAATTTTATCAACTGAATTGTACCGTTGTACGATCCCCTGAAATGACATAACTGACATTGATTACTTTACCGTCATGCAAATCTTTAATAAGATTGTATCTCACATCGACATCTTTTAGTCTTTTATGTTCCCATTTCTCCAAACGGTAAATACATAACTGATTATCTTTATATATAACCAATGGCTCTTTTCAAAGTATGGCGGTCCCATATTAATTTCAGCGAGCTACATCTAGTATAACGTGTGCAAAGTTTTATTGTAGAGAATTTAGCGAATGCGCCGGTAATAATTTTCATAAAATTTAATTTTATGATAAAAATTCAAATTCCGTCTTAATTACATTAATATTGGAAGTTATATAATATACACTTTGTTTTATACAGTGTGTCTACCGATGGGGTGCCGACATTATTTTTGCTTTGTAGAAAGACGAGTGTAACAGTTAGAGGTTTTATAATAATGTAGTACTCTTCTAGATACTAGTATTCAGTATCCGTAAAACATTTAAGTTGTAGTTCTAAAAATAACTACTAAAGTCTGTTTTTCTCTGAAGACATAGTTTTTTTACAAGCGTCATCCATGTGGTCCTTGGAGAAGATAAAGTAAGCCTCAAGACTGCGACTATTATTAGTATGCTTTCTTCTAGGCGTTGTATTAGTGTTTAGAACCCTTTAAATATCACTAGTTGCTACGAGTCTTAATCTGTCTTGCACAACACCGAAGTTTAGATAACGTAAATTCATGATTTTGCATATTCCACTGTTTCTATAAACTCGAATATAATCTCTTCTTCGGATTCCTCAAAATTATCATCAGTGGTAGAGCCGACGGAAGTAGACGAAGCAACTGTCATTACAACTGAAATGGCTACTGGCGGTGCATTTTCCAACTGCCGATCAATAAGCTTTACTTCTTTTATGCAAGTTATCACTTGTATTATACTTGAATTAGAGTCAGGATTATAATTATTTGTGTAATTACAATTACATTATACGCACCAATTACAACTAACAATTATAATCACAGTTGGTATACGTAACTGCAATTACAACTACAATTAAATGGATATATAAAAATAATTAATTACAATCACGATTACCACATAAGGTGAGTACTTATAACCTTAATTCTTATGTGACACGGCACTTCCAAGGCGTTCTACTGTTCTATATGTTTGTTTAATGCGAAAGAAGTTGCCAAAAGTATAGTTAGTTAGCATGAGAGAGAAGTTGGAAAATGTGGGATGACACTGGTAATAACGTAGTTTTAGAGGTAATTTAATTTTTTTTTTTTTTTAGTTGATGCCTGATTGATTGATGCAACACTGGTTTATTATAGTGTTTTGGCAATGGCGCAAAATATTTAAAACAGGATGCAAAGAGGCCATGAAGTTTATTGGAATGTGGGACTAAATTATTAATGGAAGTACTTAACGCAGACATGGCAATATCGACTAGGCATATGGTGATGACAAAAAAACAATTATTACCGTACTTAACCCAGATATAGCAATTTACATGGAGACTATTAACAATTAGAATCACATAAAAGTAAGTTGTAATAACATTAAATATACGTACCGATGGCACTGTATAGTAAACCTCGGATTTAACAGACACTCAAATAATGTCGGCGTCTTTGATGTCGGCATC
Source organism: Rutpela maculata (assembly GCA_936432065.2). Lineage (NCBI taxonomy): Eukaryota > Metazoa > Arthropoda > Insecta > Coleoptera > Cerambycidae > Rutpela > Rutpela maculata. Next base: position 57,819,943 of record OW386294.2, read on the forward strand.
GCAAAGCAAAGATGCCGACACTTTTTGAGTGCCTGTCAAATCTGAGGTTTACTTTAAGTGTGTCTTTCTAGGTTTAACGTAGACAGAGTTGCCAACATAAAATACCACGGACAAGTGTCATATTATGAAGGTTAAAGGATATGAATAATGTTGTGGTACAAATACATATTCTCAGTTATATAATTGCTATCAAATGATGAACTAATTTGTTTATTTTTTATACATTTTTCAATAGCCTAGGATGTTGAGGTTCGAAAAATATCTAATAAATATTTTATATTGACAATTAAATGGTTTCAAAGCTAATCTCCATTAAAGCCAAACTGATTGTCTATATTTTTCAATGAAACGAGACTTGCTAGTTGGTCTCCATAATAGACATTATTTTTGCCTTGTAGAAAGTCCAGTGTAACAGCTAGAGGTTTCATAATAATGCAATCTCTTCTAGATACTAGTATTTAGCGTCAGTAAAACTTTTAAGTTGTAGTTCTAAAAATAACTACTAAAGTTTGCTTTTCTCTGAAGACACAGTTTTTTACAAGTGTCATCCTTGTGGTCCGTGGAGAAGATAAAGTAAGCCTCAAGACTGCGACTATTATTGGTATGCATTCTTCTAAGCGTTAAATTACTGTCTAGATCCGTCATCCTTGTGGTCCGTGGAGAAGATAAAGTAAGCCTCAAGACTGCGACTATTATTGGTATGCATTCTTCTAAGCGTTAAATTACTGTCTAGATCCCTTTGAATATCACTAGTTGCTATGAGTTTCAATATACAACAATGCATAACACCCAAGTTTAGATACGTATATTCGTGATTCTGCATATTCCACTGTTTTTACAGATTCGAATCTAATCAAAATTATCATCAGTGGTAGAGCCGACGGAGGTAGATGATGTCATTTCAACTGACGGTGCATTTTCCAACTAAAGATAAATAAACTTTACTTATTTTATGCAAGTTATCACTTGTATTATACTTGAGTTAGAGTCAGGATTATAATTCTTTGTGTAATTACAATTACATTATACGCACCAATTACAACTGGCAATTATCATCACAATTGGGAAATGTAACTGCAATTACAACTAAAATTAAATGGATTTATAAAAATAATTATTTACAATCACAATTACCACATAAGGTGAGTACTTATTAGAATCACATGAATGTAAGTTGTAATAACATTATATATACGTACCGAAGGCACTTTAAGTGCGTAGTTATACAGTTTTCTTAGGTTTAACGTAGATAGTGTTGCCAATATAAAATACCACGGACAAGGGTCATATTTTGGTTAAAAGATATTCTCAGTTATATAATTGCTATCTAATGAAGCGCTAATTTGTTTAATTAATTTTTTACGTTTTTCAATAGTCTAGGTTGTTGAGGTTCGAAAAACATCTAATAAATATTTTTTGTTTATATTGAAAAACGGAACTTAATGTAAATTACTTTATTAAAATAAATCAATTTACTTACTTCACCTAATTTAATTAACAAACGCGTTTGTACTAAATTGCAGTCACGGAATTATAGCTAGTCTAAAAGTTGTTTACTTCTCTTTAGTTTATCAGAAACTATAACGAATATGATGAGTGAAACATATTATTTTAAAGATTACCTTAAATTTAACATTAAAGACAATTTTATCAACTGAATTGCAGGTAATCCGTTAATCAAAATGCCCGTTTTATGGTCCCTTGAATTGACATAACTGACATCGATTACTTTGCCGTCATACAAATCTTTAACAAGATTGTATCTTACATCAACATGTTTTATTCTCTTATGTTCCCATTTCTCCAAACGGTAAATATATAACTGATTATCTTAATCTATAACCAACAGCTCTTCTCAAAGTATGGCACGGTGGTGGCCCCATAATAATTTCAGCAAGATACATCTAGTATGTGTGCAAAAATTTTATAGTGGAGAATTTGGCGAAGGCGCCGGTGACAATTTTCATAAAATTTAATTTTATGATAAAAAAATTCAAATTCCATCGGAATTACATTAAAGTTGGTAGTTTAGAAGTAGCTGATAACGAATCTGATGTTAAAAGTTGACGAAAGCAATATGACTGCGAGAAATGCAATATTTTTCAACTTTTACATGTGTGATACGTCGTTATTTTAGAATTGTTTGAAATAAAATTTCAACCTTTATTGAACATTATCGCCTAATATCGATATTAACGTCGGTGTCAAAATGAACAAATAACGAATTCAAACGTATTTTTAACCGACTACAATATCTATATTAAGTAATTAGGTTCATTTAACTGGGCGACGGTGAAATTTTGTTTCATAATTTTTTAGGTATCTTCTTGAAGGCGGTTCAATTTTTTTTTTCAATTTTTTTTTCAATATAAACTTACAATGTTTATAATTTATTATTTGTGGCATATTCATGATTCCTTAGTTTGTTGGGTATTTTGCCATGAGTTGTCAGAGTGACGAAAACGAAGGTCGGCGTAAAATGGACCAAAGGGGGAGTTCCTTTTGGTGAGGCAATTAAGGCAGTTCTATTGGAGTTACTGTCAGTGTGCTTACAAGGAATCAACCGTTACTTTAAATAAAATCTTGTCAAAATCATATAATTTTGTTGTCCATTCTGAAAACATCATTTCACCGATTACCTGAGGGTTTTGTTGATAGCCAGATGGCAAACATTGAAAGTAGAGTAACCACTCAACATTTACAACCTGAATTTAGATCTTTAACGGTAATTCAATACATACAGGGTTTATCGGATAAATTGCGAAAAATCGGAATTAGATTTTCTGTACGAACAGTTTTTCAAACGGGAGCTACATTAAGATCTGTTTTATCAAAGACTAAACCGGTGAATATTAATCAAAATTCCAAGGATTGTATTTATAGTGTTCCATGTAAGTGCGGTAAGCATTATGTAGGTGAGTCATCTAGACCTTTCAACGTAAGGCTTGGTGAACACCGAGATTATGCTAGAAAGGGAGAATCTCAAAAATCAAAAATTTGTGAACACGCGTGGGATAACAATCATAGAATCCAGTGGGACTTCGCGAAAATTTTGGAAAAAGAAAGCAACTCAACTAAAAGAAAACTTAAGGAATCTGTTATTATTTTGTTAAATGAGAATAAATGTGTTTCTAATTATTCTATAGATTTCTGTACTAGCTGGTTGCCGATCCTCAGAGACGAAGTAAGTAAAAATAAAATAAATATAATTTAATGTCTCACGTGACTATGGAAATACATAAACGACAAACTGTCTGGTTTGACATTCTGAAAAGTGAAAGTTTTGATAACGGAAAAAGAACTATTTTCCGAAACGTCAACTGCCTTCGTTTTAATTTTTTCTATTTATCATTTAACAATTTTGTTTCAGTTTATATATTTTTAGGTGTGAGACATTTTGTAATAGAAGAATAAAAACCAGTCTCTGTCTGATCCTTTTGGCGCAGAGGTTTATTTCATCAAAATTTTTAAATATTTTTACAGTGGCCAAATACCCAACAAACTAAGAAATAAACTTACAATGTTTAGTAAATTTATTTATCGAACCTCGCCATAACTAAAGTTTTTCCACATATGACGCATAAACCGTCATTTTTTTTGTTTAATATGTGCCTATACTGAAAATGTGTTTTTTGGTTTCAGCAGTCGTAGTATTTAAAAAAAATTCAAACTGGTCATGTAGTGTGAATAAACCTCAGGAAAGAGGCTGACGTAAGTAAGCATTATTGAAGTGAGGTTAGCAAAAGTACCATTGAGGGTGGAACCTTCATTATGGTTGGCAGTACCTAACGCAGAAGTGACAGGGTGCATGGATACTGTGAACAACTAAAATGTAAGTTTTAATATTAATAAATATATATGCCTATGGCACTTTAATGCGTCGTTCTACCGTTTTCTTAGGTTTAACGTAGATAGAGTTGCCAATATAAAATACCAGGGACAAATGTCATATTTTGAAGGTTAAAGATATGACCAATGTTGTTGTGGTACAAAAACACATTCTGAATTTAATATAATTGTTGTCTAATGATGAACTATTTTGTTTGGTTAATTTTATACATTTTTCAGTAGCTTATATATCTTCCCAGGAGGAAGTAGATTTTTATATAAACGTTAACATGCATAGTGCCTCAATTTTATTATTTAATTTTATGGTTATGCAGAAAGTGTGTTTTTCTCTTTTAGCAATAAAAATATTTAAAATAGAATGCACACTGATAATGAAGCATAAAAATAAGGAAAAAAGATGCGGATGTAAGTAAGCATTATTGAATAAGTGGAGCTAGTAAAAGTTCCATGGAATGTGTAACCTAAATAATTATCATAATTATTATTATTGGAAGTTAACATGAACTGGCAGGTGAGCAAAGATTTTCTAGTCGAGTATTTGGCGAAGTCGCCGGTGATAAAAATGAAATTAATAAAATTTAATTTTGTGACAAAAAATCAGAGATAGGTCGAGGAAACTTTCCACATTTGATAAAAGTCTATAAAGGTCATGTAAATAATATAATTGTATGCACTTATTTGCTATCACAATGAAGCTTGTATCAGCACGAATCAGATTTCACCATAATATACCCAATGGAAAGTTAGAAGGAAAACTTCCTGTAAACTTTCCGTTTTGAATACTCCGAAAGTTTCCAGGAAGTTTTCCTTCTAACTTTCCATTGTGTATATTGATAACCTATTTTATGGTGAAATCTGATTCGTGATGATGCAAGCTTCATTTTGATACTAAATAAGTGCATACAATTATATTATTTACTTGACTTTTACACACTTGTTTTTATCAAATATGGAAAGTTTCCTCGATCCATCTCTGCATAAAATTCAAATTCCGTCGGAATTGCATTAAAATTGGTAGTTAAGTATTTTAGAAGTAGCTGATAACGAATCTGTTGTCAAAACTTGAGAATTCAAAATGACGAAAACAGTAAAATATGGCTGGTATAAAACCAGTATTTTTGCAGATTTAATAGACATAATATTTTTATTGAAAATTTGGATCATATATAAAATAGCATGAAAGAATACTCCCTATTGAAATTGGGCCATATCCGTCATACAGGGCGCTCGTCCTGTATGACTGTTACTAAGGTTACCAAGGGTTTTTGATTAAGCACATAAAAATATGAAGATGTGCAAAATGTCTAAACCGTAATATACAGAGTGTCACTAAGATTGGAATCAACTTTGTGTACATGTGTATGTGATTTATATCGATTTTATCTTAACACATCATTAAGGTATTTTTAATAAGACTATTTTGAAGTAAATAAAAGTTGCAATCGATCGTTGCCGACGGTCAATATCTTTTAAATACGATAACCTCTGTTGGGCTTAATACGTTTATTTCGAATTTGAAACATATATGAAATATGGTAGAATACTTCTTGTTGAAATTTGATCATATCCGCCATACAGGGCGATCGTCATCTTTTATATAATCTTTGTGTTATTACAATTTCAGAGCAAACTGTTACTAAGATTTTTGATAGATTTTTTGAAGCCGTAATATACAGACTGTCTCCAAACTTTGTGTAGATTCGATGACATCAATTTTACTTTAAAATATCATGAAAGTATTTTTAGTGAGGCTATTATGAAATGATTAAATGTTGCAGTCGGACGTTGCCGACCACGAATATCTATTAAATGTGATAATTTCTGTTAGGCTTAAACATAAATAAAATAGCATGATAGAATACTTCCTATTGAAATTGGATCATGTTAGTCATACAAGGTGATCGTCAGAGGCATGTAAAGTACCATGTTTTGTATAAATTATGGTTTGTTATGATTTTAGATCAAAATTTAAAAAAGATTTTTATTAAGAACGAAAAAAAAGTTCAAAATTTTACAAGATACCTATACTGTAATGTGCAGTACGTCTTTCAGGTTTGAGCGAACTTTACGTAGGTAAGATGACATATCAATTTTGCCTTACAATGTTATTGAGATATTTTTATTAAGACTATTGCGAAATAAAAGGAATTTGCAGTCGGACGTTGTCGAATATCTAATAGAAACGATGACTTCTGGCATATATATGTTTTATTTAAAATATATAAGGAGACTATTATGAAATGAATAAAAGGTGAACTCAAGTGTTGTCAACTGCGAACATCTATTAAACACAATAACTTCTGTTGAACTTAAAATTTTTATTTTAAAATTTTTACATATATTAAATAGCATGGTGGAATAACCTCCTCGGGAAATTGGATCATATTCGTCAAATAGAGTCAGAGGCGTGGAAACTATCATATTTTACATAAACTATGTGTTATTACAATTTTAAAGCATGGTATAAAAATACAAAGTTGAACAAGATATCTAATTTGCAATATACAATACGTCTTTCAGGTACGAGCGAATTTTATGTAAATTAGATGATTCATCAATTTTATCTTAACATGTTATTAAGGTATTTCTAATAAGACTATTACAGTTCGAACTGAATTGCAACCTTTCATGGCTGAATACCTATCAACCACAATGACTCCTGATATAATAATGCAGTATAGCATGGTAAAATACCCTTATTGAAATTGAGATGTATCCGTCGCACAGAGTGATCGATATAGGAGTGTAAACTGTCTGCTGCATATAAATAATGTTATATTAGAATTTTAGAGCAAAATGTTACTAAGGCTTTTAATTAATCACAAGAAATACGAAAATGTATAATATATCGGAAATTTAATATAGAGCGTAGCTCTAAGGTTTGAACTACGATAGATTAATTTCACTTTAAAATTTATAAAGTTTGTTACGAAACCAATAAGAGTTGCCTCAGTCAGGCGTTCCCAACTGCAAATAACTATTTCAACAATAATAATAATAATAATAATAATATTTATTAAATAACAATAAGAGCAACAACAAATTATGACACTAATCTTAATCTTAATTAATTTTGCAAGATAAAATATATGAATTCATATTGCATAATTTCGTTATTGAAACAAGTAAATCTGCCACTCACAAAGTGACTTGTTTGTGGCAAATATTATTGTGCAATAATAAATAGTAAAAATATGTGAGAATAGCGTATTCTATAAACAGAAGGTTTTTAGTAGATATTGGATAATGGTGAAGCCGTTATATTGCATAATTAATAAAGACACGTTCTTGTTTAATCCAAGCTTTGGCCAATTTTATATAATATCTATATGATTTATTATGAAATTTTTAGTTCTACTAATAATCTGATATATATTTTTGCTGAAATTTATATGAAATTTCTTTGTCCCAGCCCTTTTTTTCATAAATGGTGGAGCATAATTAATAACCTACCTAGTGAGATAATTAATTATGTTCTATGATTATTGTTGGTTTATTTTTAAATATATATTTTATTATTTGAAGAGCATATAGTTAGATAGATTATTTACCTGCATTTCTAAATAAAGTTGTTCGGTTGGATATTGAATAGGTCTTTTTAAAATTATTTTTATAATTAATTTTTGCGCAGTATATAGATGTTTCATAAAATTATTACTGGCGCCCCCCAAGCTATAATACCGCTATAATACAATGAACATAAAAAATATGTTGACTGTGTACTTCATCTTAGTGGCACCCTTTAAAATTGATTTGTATCGTGTTCGGGTAAAATTTGAATCAAATAGATGAATAAATATTTTTTCTTATTGTTTACTTAGATTCTATTGTATTTCATTAAAAAGACATATATATATAAAATTTGTCGTATATTTTTGTATTCCTGGTGTGAAAAATACATCAACAAAATTTGGAATTTTTGTTCATTTACAGGTAAAGCCATTTAGTCCCTTTACAAATTTCAACTTGTGTTCTGTTTTTATATTTTGATGTAAAAATATAACAGGAAATTCGCCCATGGATTGAGTTTAGGGGGTTGGCTTCTGTACAACCCCTAAAATTTTGAATTTTGAATAAGGGCGCCAGGTCCTGACAGCTTGTTGGCTGGGTTGGGTGTAGCTCTCAGGACATATTTGTAGTGTTGACAGAAGACGTTGCTTTAATGTTAGCGGAGAGTTCAGGACAACTGATTATGCCCTAAAGGTCCGAGATGATAAGTAGTCGGGCGCCTGTGCCCTTATGTTTCACTTGGCTATAACAGTTTAGAATGATAGCAACCCTAACACTCGACCGTGAATGTCGTTGTGGCGATTCAGTTTTGTTTTGAAAAAAATTTAGTCTGAGAAAATGTTTGGATTTGATTCTATTTCACTTTAAAAAAAATTGTAAATAAAAAGTTCTGTCCAGCCTTAAAACTCCAAAAATTAATTTTAATTGAAATCTGGCTGTTATTTTTTAAAAGTTGAAAAATAATTTTCATTTGAAAAGTCAACTATGTCCATCTTAAAATAAAGTTATTTTTAAGAACACGGGAAATAATTTTAATTCAAAATTTCGGCTATGTTCAGTTTTATAACATGAAAACTTTGATATAATTTACTGTAGCACTCTGAAAATCTGCTATGTTCAATCGCTATTCGAGTGTAAGTCAGTCTTGTAGCCGTTATTGGCACAGGTAATTTGGCGGCGATTTTCGTTTCATCGGCAGTGGAACTTAGTCGTCGGCAAAGCGTGTTTTGGAACGTCTTGTGTATGTATCTGCAGTGTCTAGTTGTATATGCAAACCTAAGTATAGATGAGCTGTAGTTGACTTTTTGCTGAAGAATTCGACGAATTGACTAACTATCTGAACTGGCTGTGGTGCGTAAATTTTTTCTTTTATACTCTTTAGGGTTGTAAACAAGCTCAGATTTATCGGGGTTGTTCAAAGGCCCTTTCGGAATTAACTTCAGTCCAAAGTTTTATTAAAAAGTGGTTGTAACTTTTTTAGTTTTTGAAGGATTTGAGATATTTTGCGGCCCTTTGTTAGTCTATTAGGTGCTTCTTTCTTATTTTTCAATTTTCTCAGCGAAGCGCTCAGTAACTGAAGTTTTGTGCGTTCAGTGACATTTTCCTTAAAAATTTTATTGGAATTGGCGAACTTTTATTTTAAGAAAAAATTGAACTTTTTTGCGGCCTTAAAAATTTTATTGGAAATGGGTAGATAACTTTTTTAGTTTAATGAAAATGTATAATATTTTTCGGCCATTCGGTAGGTCTCGAGTATGTGCTTCTTTTTAGTTAATTAATTTTTTAGATTTCTCAGCGACAAGCTAGAAATTAATTATTTAGTGAATTTTTAGCGTTCGGTGACAAAAGATTCCTCAATCTGTGAATGTATACTTATGTTGGGTACTCTACTGATTATCATGATTATTACTCCACTGATTATCATGCAAAAAATATACTAATTATTATAATTTTAAAAGAGCTATCACAATGTATAATAACCTACAATGATCGGCTCTTACAGGCCTACCGGCAAAAGAAAATTAAAAATGACAGGTATTTAGAAAGAAATCGGTATCTTACAAAATAGGGTCATTTAGTGATATGGCAGTTTCCTATTTTTTCTTCCTCATTTTAAATTATAACAAACCAATAGCCTCAGAAAAAAAATTCAGCTCAATTGAATCAATAGCCACAGAGATATTCGCATTTGAATAGAAACACGCTCGGCCAGCCAACAGACCGTAGAGTGACGTCACTCGTGCGCCGATACCTATATTAGAGCAGCGATTTCGTAAGTCTATCGTGTCGTTTTTTTATTTTGGCGTAGAACCAGGTCAAACATGTTAGGTTCCTTTGAGTATGTCACCGGGCATATGAAATCATATTTTACGACATTTTTTTCTGGTCTCGAACTTTTTAAATCAATAAAAAGTGAAAAAAATATATTTTTAAATAAAATTGTTTTTTTTTGTTTCCACCGCCATATCTTTAAAACTATTAAAGGTATCGAAATTTGTTTTGTGTCAAATTAAAGTACACACTGTAGCGCTTTTACCAATATAAACGGTTTGGGCACAATTCGCACTTTCATTTCTCTAAAAATCAGATAAACTAAAAATATATATTTTATGTATTGAAATCTTCACCAATCGATAAACTTTTTTATTTTTGAAAATATTTACATACATGCAGCGAAGAAAATAAAGCCTAATAACCACAAAAGTTTTTGAAACAATATATTTTTCCTAAAATGTACCGTGTGGCAACAGCGATTTTTTTTTATCAGCGCTAAATGCGACATTGGGACGCAATTAATACACCTCGCATCAGGGTTGGTCAGATTAGTCGCGTAGAAGTGGCGGTTGTCGAAAATCATTAAGTATTCATTGTTCGGATAAAAATTGTGACAATCGAAAATGTGCTTGTTTTAAGGAAGGCCTAAAATGTTGCAACGAGTGCAAATGTCGTTCCTGTAACGACGTTATTAAAGATTTCGAGGCAGATATGAACGAATTAGAATGCTATTAATGTAGGGCCTACATAAACTACATACTACATATTTATCTATCCAAATAGAAAATTTATTTCAACAATAAAACTCATTTTATGCGTACGTTTTTACTTTCATTCATTTAAAAATGTCTAATAAACTTACTAATTAGGTGGGTAGTTAGTAACACTGATTGATATTTATAGATTAGGTATTTATATCTACCTGTCTTTTTATTATTAAAAGGAGACTATTTTATATTTATTGTAAAATTTCTTAATATTAACAACATATGATCAATACTACTGTACAATATATGAAATATTGAACAATAATATTGATCCCCTAGATGCTTTTGATCACTACTGGTTTTGTATCTATTTATATAAGTTAAAATACTACATACACCCCGACCGGGACCGTGAAATCGTTGCAGTCGGCAGGCTTGCTACAGCCGAGCGCGCAAGAATATGACTTTGGCCCATTAAAAAAAATCGCTGACTCAATACTATGAACGGGACATGAAGAATTTTTATCCTAAAAACTTTTTTCAACTATTGGCTTTAATTTGTACGCAGCATGTATATACAAATTTTCATAAATAAATTTTTTTCTCGATTGTCTAAAACTACGCTACTGAAAATAACAACTTTGAGTTTCCTATTATTTTTCCAACTTAAAAAAAAATAAATCGGGTTCACGTGGGACGTTGTTCGAAGCGCTATCTACCTTAATCTAAAAAAAAAAAAAAAAAATAGCTTGATAGCACAAATATTTTCAGAGATATAGCGGGGGAGACGTTAAAAACATATTTCATTAAAAAAATCTATTTTTTTGAGTTTTTCCGAAATAAAAAAGTTCTCGGCCACCAAACAATGCCGTAAAAAACGATTTCGTGTACACGATTATCTTACTAAAGAATCCCACTAAGTTTGGTTTGGTTCTACGCCGGAGTTTTTTTTTTTTTCGAAAACTAAGCGACTTTACTTCCAGATTTTACTCTACTAACTTGCATTCACAGCCGTGTTCACTGGGCGGTTCAGCCATCTGACGTCACAACTCGACTACATGGTTATCCCGAGCGTTTTTAAGTGCGCCGACTTTAATAATTTTTTTATACATGAAGGCGGCGTCAGTAAATTCTAATTTTTGGCATACTTACTATACTCACCAAGCTCTTTCAGAATATGTAATACTAAAAAAATTGTTAAATGAGCCTATTAGAGAGATATCAAAAATCTGAGAAATTGTTTTTTTCCCCATAAACCAGTAACTAAAAAAATGCGAACATTCTTTGTGGAATCTCGGGAGTTATAAAGTTTGGCAAAAAAAATTACGCTATCCTGTAGATAGTAACATGCTTCAAAATAAAAGATTTGGGCAAAACTCGCTATTAAACATAAAACACACCACAGATACTAGACAACCCCCAAATCCAAAGCCAAAGCTGTGCGGAAGGGGGTTACACATTTGAAAAAACGCAGACATACATCCACACCCACCGGTGTTGTCAATACCGGGGCTGGGGTCGAACCCAGAGCGCGGTAGACAGTCGATCAGCATATTCGCCACTCAATACGCCTTAACCGGTATAAATTATCTCTTAGATTCTGAAATAAGCATATTGATAATCTATTCTCTTTTTCAAGAAACGTGGACTTAAATTTATCTTAAAAATTCGCTTGGTCCGTTTCAGTTGGTCAGCAGTTTAGTTATTGTATTAAATATAGTTAATCTAGCATACTACAGATGGCGCACTAGACTTATTTTGACTTTTCTCAGATATAGAAAAAATGTATGTATTTTATAAGCTACATTTTTTATACAGACATAGTTTAGAACTTTTAGTGTGTTTAATAGTACATCTTAATGAACATCTCTACCAAGTTTCAAAACTAAATCAGTGTGCTTCATCACCGGAATGTTGGATAATGATTTTTATTGATCTAAATTTAATTTATTCTAATTTTTAGAAAAATTGGACGTCTTGATAGAGGTATATTTTTTATTTTCCTGGGGATGTCCTCTGTTTGTCTGAGTTCTCTACTATATTAGAATTTTCCCAGCCTGCATATGTTCTGATAAATGTTGACGTTTTTCAAATGTGGCTAAGGTAGTTATCTCTACTATTTATTTACTGCTATTTTTCCGCATGACACATGCTAAAACTGTAAATTAAAAATAAGTGAAATAAACGGCAAATTAAATCCAACAAATTTTAACAATACAACATTTATTTAATAAAATTACAAATAAAACAGTAAAAATACAACAACTTACAAATGTCTATACACACAGAGATACAAACACAAACCCATGACTCACGGGAGCTCTTGGCGATGCTTACAACGGGCAGGGCCTTGAGGCTCATTTCGGTGCCCGCGTAGACACTCTCCCGTGCTTAGACACCCCCCTTCTTGTTTACTTTATTGTTTAAATGCCCCGGATAAATGATGCGACGGCATTCAGAAAGGTCAATGTTGATTTTGTTTATAAACATGACTTGGTGTACAGTGCAGTTCTCAGTATGTTTATAAATATATACATGTACTTCAGTGGTAATGAACCAAACGATAATTTGATGAATTATGTAAAGTTAGTTATGAATTATTTTTATTTTCACGATAAAATATTAGCAAAGTAAATGATGAATTAAGATTGACACTATATACTTTAATAGTGTAACACTTAAGTTAATGGACAACATTACAATGGACTGAGCAAAAGTGATTTTGTTCAGTCGATAATAGCTTAAAACTATCTTTAAACTAATTTAATTACGTTACCAGTGGAGCCAAATATTGTTCTTTATCATTTCATGTTATTGAATGTGTTCCTAGTCGTCTTGCTTTTAATAACCCCCGACCCGAAAAGAGAGGTGTTATAGGTTTGACGCGTATGTTTGTCTGCTGTCTGTCTGTCTGCCTGTGGCTTCATATCTCTTCAACGGGTGATCCGATTTTGATGCAGTTTTTTTTATTTGAAAGAGTATTTTGTCAAGAAGGTTATAGGCCATATTAGATTTTGATGTTTGGTCGCCATCTTGAATTCGCCATGTTGAACTTCTCTAGAAATTGTCCGATTGAAGTAAAATTGAAAATGTGCAGACAATTATGCTAGCCGAACATGTTTTAATCCTCATGTTGATTCGGTCAGATGAAACTGGTACGATTAGATACATTGATCGGGGGTTTTTAAAAATGTTTAATTTTACTTGTAAATTTTTCAATCATTATATATCCATGTTACAACTACAATTTTTAGTTAGAAGGATAATTGACTAACACTATGTCGTAATATAGGGTCAGTCTGTATTCCCCCTAGTTAGATATTGTGTATCATCAATAGAATATTGCACAATGGTCATATCAGTTTACGATAATATTCTTTGCCCAAATACATTGCTGTAGATCTGGAACAGCCTCGTAAGTGGCGGGCCTGATTTTTCGTCAATCCTGCTTACAAATGTGGGCGGTGTTGGAAGACCTCCCCTGGCCCTGACTGTTGTGCCCTGCCGGCTGGGCGTCACTTCTGGCGCTTTTCTGTCTTGGTCTCTTTTTTCACCGTCATGTCTGTCTACCAGTAACCATTAAATCATATTTATTATTTTTTAGCTGTGTACAAGTCAAATAGATATTTTATATATTGTATCTCATTTATATACATTGTTTACATTTTGTATATTCATGTCTAAGGCGTTACAAACGCGCGAAAGCGTAAAGCGCCCCGGGGTGCAGCATGAGAGATACAGAGAGCCGATTTTTGAGTTTAAATGTTGATGACATTCTCTTTTAGTATAAACTTAAATGGGTTTACTTTATATTAGCCGTAGCTTAAGATAAATTTGTGAAAAATGATTTTATGTTTGTTGCTCTATTATTAACTTTAATGAATGTAAGAAAATTATAATTATATAAATTAAAATAATTGTCAATATGTAAAAGATCTGGAAGATTCAGGGATAGATTTTTTTATGTTGGGAACTTTAGAATGGCTTGGTTTTTCCTCTCGCTGGAGTCACAAACCTGTGAAAATTTAACAGGCAAAGTAATATGTTTTGCGTGGTCTGTACACGTTTTATCTGGGTATCAGAGGCCGCGTTCCAGACCACACAGCCGAATATTAGCTTAAAAAGGATCAGTTTATTTTCTAAAGTGAGTTTACTTCGCTTGTTGACCAGTGAATACAGGCGGCTGAGGGCTGCATAGGTTTTATTTATTACCGCGGTGATGTGCGCCCACAGTAGTTAAATAAAATAAAGAGATCGATAAATTGGTAATTTGGTGATGTGCGCCCAAAACACAATCTTGGTTAAAAGGTACCGAGCGGGTTGTTTGTCTGGTATACTTGAGGTAGAGGGGGTGTTTTGTTATTGTCTCTTCTTGGTGTTGTGGTGGTTGAGCTGAAAGAAATTTTGAGTTAGCGTACACTTACCAGTTATTCAGGATCTGGAGCTCCGGCCTCTTGTATTATCAATATTGTGGATTATAAAATTTTCCAAAACTTGTGTCTAAACAATTTTCTTCTACGGTTAATTGTTTAAAAATTATAGTAGCTCGAAGTTTGAAAAAGTTTCTTAAATCTCAGAAAAATGCCTACCCCGTTGATCCGCCGTTATTAATACTCATTATTAATCTTACATAATCAATAAAATTTACTTATAGTAGTATTATTTCGTTAAAGAAAATGAATTTTATCTCAATTTTTCGAATTTTCACTAATCTGTCAACACAATTTTTCTCTATTGCCAATTCTTTATGATATCTCGTCCAAAAATATGAAAATTTATGCTTGACTCATGTTTTCAATTATCTCTGTCTCTATTAGTCCCTCGTAGTAATTAGCTATTATCGGAGCTGGGCAGAGTACCGCACTAAATACTCACGAGTACTTCACAACAAGTACCATTGAAAGAGTACTTGTTTTTGAAGTACTCTAAAAAATGAGTACTTTTACAAAATTTGGATAGTACTCTTCTAAAAATGAGTAACGAGTATGAGTACTTCGAAAGATACCAAATTTAAATAGGTAGAGACAAAAAATTAGAATACCACTTATAGTACAGTATCTTTTTATAATTTTTATAATAAGTATAATTTCTCTTTATGGGTTATTATTGTAGTAAAAGATATCGTCTTCAGTTTCTATATGGACCAGATACTTGCTCTTATCCTCATGGGGTGAAAACCACCCCTAAATTCAAATATTTAATATTTGAAAAAGTATTAGTAATTTATTTTAGAAACGTAGGATAGTTATGTTTTGAGGTCGCTGATTACGAATCTGAAGTCAAAATTAAAAAATTCAAAATTTCGGCTCTAATATGGCGGGTGGAAATTTCTTTCTAAAACATTTGTTTTAAAAAGACAAGAGAAATTGAGCATCTAGGTGATGCTATATATGAACAAAAAACAGCATTCTTGAAGAAAAAATTAATTACTGAGCAGTTACAACAATAATATGGCGACATTTTGATAAAAAAAAAAAATGTGAAAACACACATTGAATCGGTCATAACTTCTTTATTTTTTGTGATGTAGAAACATTATTTATTTTTAATTTTGCTCACAGTTTCTGAGATATTCAACATTTTAAACTGAATAGTACATCCTAAAAATGGTCGAATGACATCTACAAATTAAATATCTTCGAAACTGTCAACCCTATACTACAGTATATATATATATATATATATATATATATATATATATATATATATATATATAAAAATCATTCTCAGTTTATAAGTTTCATTTTTGATGTCCACTATATTTTCTCTAAAACTTATATTTATTGAGATATTTTACAGAAAAACAAGAATGTTACGTTTTTTCTAAAATTCCTTTACAGTTTAAAATGCATTTTTTTCTAAAGCAAGTGTTGCAAGTGGACGAAAAAATGTGAGCATCTAGGTCACGCTATATACTAACGAAAAACAGTATTTTAATTACTGACTACTTATATATATATATATATATATATATATATATAAAAATCATTCTCAGTTTATAAGTTTCATTTTTGATGTCCACTATATTTTCTCTAAAACTTATATTTATTGAGATATTTTACAGAAAAACAAGAATGTTACGTTTTTTCTAAAATTCCTTTACAGTTTAAAATGCATTTTTTTCTAAAGCAAGTGTTGCAAGTGGACGAAAAAATGTGAGCATCTAGGTCACGCTATATACTAACGAAAAACAGTATTTTAATTACTGACTACTTACATTAACAAAATGGCGACATTTTTTATTAAAAAGAAATGAAAAAGTACATTATTTCTGTCATAACTTCTTTGTTTTTATGCTATAGAAATAGACAAAAAATCATTTGAAAGCCTAAATAATATTCTTTAATTTTGGTTGTTAGCGCTTTTGACGTAAGTGTCATAGTTCCCGAGTTATTTAACATTTAAACTAAATACTTCGTCTTATGAACATTCGGACGCCACTTTTAATAATAATGATAATAATAATAATAATAAGCAGGAGGGGCAAACCGTCATCCATCTAGCCTTTGGTGAGTAGCGCCACCACTTACTCCAGCTGGGGATGCAAAATCGAACCGGCAGCCCTAGCGCATCCGGGAGGGGAAAGAATCTTCCCATCTGGTGTCGGTCGTGGGCTTGCTGGGCTAACCACCCACAAGCTCAATCTTCCGGTTCCTGTTGGCCGAAGACAGGGCCCCCACGATCGACCCCGTGCGGATAGGGGTCAAGGGCAAGGTGGTGGGGCCCAACAAGATCGACAGCCCATTGTTGACGACCGCAATGAACAAGGACGCTTTGAGTGGACAGATGAACTGAGAGACGACCTTATGCAGTGCTACGAAAGCAGTGAGCCCGCATGAAGGGGATACATGGGGCGAATGCATGTTCTGTGGTGTGCAAGGCACCCAGAGCACACCGCCTTCACGCCACAAAACCTGCGTGATTATGTATCCCACCTTCGTCGCAGGGGCTACGTGAGAGCTGCTCCTCAGCCGGTGAATGAGGTGGCCGAAGGTCCACCGAATGAACTGGTTGAGGATGCAGTCCCTGCCGTTCCACCAATACCAGGGGGCCTCAGTACCAGGCGGGGGCTACACCACATAAAAGCCCCCAGACCACAAGATCTGGCCAGAGTGGATGAAGAACTTCGTGAAGCGCTACCAGAACGGGCTGACATCTGGCACATAAACTGTGCCGTGTATGCCGTTGCTCAACGCTTTTCTCGGTTGGAGAGGCGTAATACTGCCTCCCCACTGTAGATCAGGTGGAAAACGCTTTACGAGGAGAAGCTTACACTCAACCGAGGTTCTTCAGCCCTTGCACACTTTGAAGCCTTTTGTCAAAGGTTTCAGCAACCACAGGAAGTGTGCCAACCAATAACCCCAGAAGAGGTTCGAAGAGCTCTCGAGGGCTCTAAGAACTTTGCTGCTCCAGGTCCCGATGGGATAAATAACTTTTGGTGGAAAAAGTTATCGAGCACCCACCACCATTTGGCCAGAATTTTTAATGCCTGGCTAAATGGGGAGCAGCAAATTCCTTCTTGGGTGGTTGAAGGGCGGACAGTGCTGATCCCTATGAACGGAGATTTGTCCAACCCAAAGAACTACCGACCGATAACCTGCTTAAACGCATGCTACAAGGTGTTTACGCGCATTTTGTACATGCGGGTACTCCTCGCAGTTGAACCGGTTTACGAACGGATATATGAGCAACGAGGGTCGAAGAGGGGTGTCGCTGGCTGCAAGGAGAACCTGCTGATTGACAGATGTGTCACGCAGGACTCCGTGCAGTATAAGCGGAACCTCTCCATGGCCTGGATCGACTACCGCAAGGCATTTGATATGACATCGCATGGGCTTATTGTTCACTTGCTCCAATGTCTTGCGGTGCCCGGTCCCGTAGTGAGATGCATCGAAGAACTGATGCCGCTCTGGAGGACTCGCTTTACCATTACATCAGGTAACGATAGAGTCCAGACGGAGTCGGTAACATTCAGAAGGGGAGTATTTCAGGGAGACTCCCTCAGACCCCTTCTGTTCTGCGTCTCACTACTGCCATTAACCGTTTCTCTCCGGAAACAACTGCGGTACCCCCGGCGATAGGAGGCATAAGGTCACCCATCTGTTTTATATGGATGACCTTAAACTTTATGCCTCCGGAGAGAGGGACCTACACCAGTCCCTTAGGGTGGTACAGGAGTACACGCAGGCTGTCGGCATGGAGTTCGGGCTTGACAAATGTGCACTGGTCCATCTCAAGAGAGGACGATGCGGGAACTACGGAGAGGACGCGCAGCTCGTGGACGGAAGCATCTTACATCATCTAGATGCCGGAGAGTCGTACACTTACTTGGGTGTCGAGCAACGCTCCACCCAAGAAGTGAGTGTAGTGAAGAACGTTCTCCGCGGCAAGTATCAGCACCGACTCCGACAGATCTGGTCTTCAGAGCTGTCGGGGAAGAACAGGGTATCTGCTACCAACATGCTTGCCGTTCCAATCCTTCTCTACTCCTTTGGAGTAGTGAAATGGACTCAAGAAGAGTTGCGTCAACTCGACGTAGGAACTCGCAAGAAGATGCATCTCAATAGGAGTTTGCATCCTAAATCGTCCGTTCCACGGCTATACCTCCCACGACATCGGGGAGGCCGTGGACTCTTGAGTTTGGAGAGTCTCCATAATAGGATGGTTCTGGATGGAGCCTGTAAGGTCATTAGGAGTTCGGATCCCCTCCTTTGCATAGTCCAGGACCATGCAAATGCAGGGGTAGGAGCCACACACTGATTCGGAACTTAAGATCATACCGGCATGCCGAAATTCGGTAGAGGTCTTAGCCGGCAGAATCCAGAAGGCCGTCACCCTCGGTTCATTACGTCTGCTCAGAGCACACGATTCCCGGATCCAGTAGTCACTTACCCCACGGGTGTGGGGAGTGGCTGCCGGTACTACCAGCTCCCCTCTGTGAGGGTCGGAGCCACAGGAAGGGTGACTGGTTTTTAACAAAAGAAAAATAAAAAAAAAATAATAATAATAATCTGGTGCGACATGCATCCAGAGCATCGCGTCTTCTCTGAGCAACAGCTCAGAGATCAAGTATCCTTCCTACGCAGGACAGGCTACGTAAGGGCATCCCGGCAGCAGGAAGAAGTGCCAGCCACACTTCCACCGCGGCAAATAGCTGTTGGAGAACATCCTAGATGATACGCCGATGTTGACTCAAGGATGAGGGTTAGCCTTAACAGCAGGGCTACCCTAAAGCCACAAGACCTGGCGCGGATGGACGCTGTCATCGATGAGGAATTGCCAGAAGACGCCGACATCTGGCAGATCAACACTGCCGTGTACAACGCTGCTAGCCAACTCGTTCCCCGCGAGAGGACAAATAATGCTTCGAGCGGTATCGAAAAGGCTAAGCGGCGTGTACAAAAGATCGAAGGCAAAATACAGTTGGCCAGACAACACGCTTCTCGAATCCAGAGTGTGGTGGAATACGTAACCACTGGCAAGGCATTTACGCCTAAAGTCCAGCGAACAGCGGCCGGACTCAGACGCCAACACCACACTCTAAATCTGACAGTGATGCTCACTATTAAGCAGCACTGTTTAGATAGGATTCGAGCGCTTATGGCTATCAAGAAAAAGCTAAATAGGCGGGTACGAAATATGGAGCAAAATGCTTTGTTCCGTACGAACCTTTCCCGCCTATTTCAAGAGCCACAGCGATAATCCACCAACTGTAGCCGATGTCGAAAACTTCTGGAAAGGAATCTACGAAACGACACGTCCGTTCGATAGCAACACTCCAGCAATAGCACACTTCGAGGCTCTCTGCCACAGAACCTTTGAAGGGCCACAGTTTTAATGGATTTCGCATTCAAGAAAGCAATTTCATTCAAATTTTTAATTCAGTTATTTAGTTCTTCCAACTTGGCATCTAGCTTACTTTCCAATTTATCAAGTTTTTTATCGATTTTACCTTCCAGTTTGTTTGAAAAATTAGTACAGACCTTATTAATGAGTTCATCAAGGTTGTCCATTTCAGCTTTTCTGCTACCGCCACGAGTCATCATTAGCATAATTTTAATGGAATGATAGGACTATCAAAACTCGTAGGAAAGTACCCAAATTAATAATTACTGCAGTTAAACAGCAGATATCAAATACCAGTTCAAATAAGGGTATTAAACACTGGTGCAATATATTCTTATGTACACACTGCCGAAAGAAAAATAAAAATATGTTCTCCAAATGCTTCAAAGATACACAATATACGGGAGCTCTACAACACGTGTTTACTCACGCATGACCGACACATATCGAATAGTCGATACTACTTCCAAATCTCCGAAACTATTAACTATACAGAAATTAGAAAAAAACGAAATTCATCCTCAATTTGGTAGCTTATTTCTTATTTGTCTGTAGCATGTTTTCTGAAATCTGAAATACCACTTTTTTCAAGCAATAATCCCAATTTTCAAGTCGTTATAGCTTAAAGACTATCAATATATGTGAAAAGTTGCATAGAACCTTTTCTTCTTAAAATTTGATTCTCTTGCAGCTCCAATAATTTTGTTTTTTTTAGTTGCCACCCCCTGAAAAGGGGTGGCATCTACCCCCTATAAATTAGCAAGCCACCGCATAATATAGAAACTTTTCTTTGATGCATTTACTATTATGTTGCAAAAAATGAACGAAATCTGTTTGATATGACATTATTCTGAAGTTAAAACCTATAGTTACTGTACTACATACCATTATCAGTAAATAAAGGTAGATCGACATCAACAAAAACAGTTACATTTATTAAAAATGTATAGGTATACAAAAATGAACACAACCAAAAATTTAAAATTCTAAGAAAAAAGTACTCGTACTCGTTACTCGTCAGTTGTGGCCGCCAAAAGTACTCGAGTACCTAATAATGTAAAGTACTTGAAAATTTCGAATACAGAGTCCCATCCAAATAAAAGTACTCGCGAGTACTTGTTCCTGAGTATTTTGGGTACTCAGTACAATTACGAGTATAATTTACTCTAGTACTGCCCAGCTCTGGCTATTATCATTGTTGTAGATTATAAAATTTCCTATAAATTTCTTCCACTCTCAATTATTTACAAATTACAGCAGTTTTGTGAAATTTCATAATCTACAATATTGGCAGTAATTAATTATTACGTAGGAGTAACGGGGGCAGAGATAATTGCAAAAATCTGCAACGAAGCAGACTTTCACCATTGTGACGGCTGTTAATCGTAAAATATTTGCAATAAAGAAAAATATTTCAAATAAAAATTGTAGCTTCTTTCATTTTATACAATATTAGTAATACCTACTTTTAGGATAGGCCTAAGAGGAAATGAAATAATTGAGAAAAACCTATTTTGACCGTCATTTTGTGATGTTTTATATAATTATTTTTTTTAAGGATCAATGGGTTCTTTTTAAGGTGGGCGGTGCCGTGAACGTGATTCGACAATTTCTCCTACATCCCTGAACCGATTCAAAAAATGTTTTGATAGATTTTTAGAGACAACTTTATAGAATGGTATTAAGCTATTGGAAACTAGAGAAAAATTTTTCTTGTGCGAAAATCAAAAAAAAAATGTTGACTTTTCAATATCTAGTACCATTCTGTAAAATTGTCTCAACAGCCTATCAAAAAAAAAAAAAAAATTTGCATCGGTTCAGTAATGAAGGAGAAATTGTCGAATTACGAAATCATTTTCTTAAGCATGGCATCGCCACCCTTAAGAAAATAAATAAAATATTGTCTTGGATACTGATGAAACATCCAAACAATCGGATATCAAAGTTACAAATAAACGCTACACCACAATTATTGTGCCGCTAAACCTAAACAGTACTAACGCGATCCCTGGGTGGATGTTTAGGTTGCCACTCTTGACTGTGGTCACGTAGGTTGTAATTCGTTCTTGGCTCGCGAACACAAAATATTTATTATGGCACACAAACCATAATACCAGGCAAGTCCTGTGGTCCACTGCAAACACAGAATGTGTTCCAGCTTGATATTATAATCTATCTATGTCTTCAAAATAGAGACAACAGCATTTTTATATGCCCATCTAACATTTTTCATCTATTAACTTAACCAACTAGATTTTAACTTGTATAATAAATGAACAAGAGTTAAGGGAGGGTGCTCTACAATTTTCTCAATATGGTGTCTGCAGTGGTACCGATATTTTTGTGTAAACCATTAATTAATGATTGTGGCATTATACAAGCAAGACATTCCTTATAGGAATTATTGTTCAACAGATTGTATTATAAGAATTTATTTTATTTAAGTTTAGTTTAAAACTGTATTATAATCTAGTTCAATTCTGCTATTAGTGGGGCGAAATGTTGTTCCTCATCACGACACGTTATATGAATGTGTTTCTAGTTGCCTTGTTTTTTTATTCATTTATTATGTGTCCATGTTACAACTACAATTTTTAGTTAGAGGAATAATTGGCTAACACTGTGTTTTAATCTAGTGTTAGTCATTGTTCCTTCTAGTTAAATATTGTGTATCACCACCAGAATGTTGCACCATGCCTGTATCAATGTGTATTTGGCACATTTAAATTTTTCTAGCTAGGTTTATGCGATTGCACATTAAGATGTTTATTAATTGAATGAAATCAATTTTTTGGAGCTCTTAACATTAACGTTTTATACAAGTACCATCTTTAGTTAGGGGGATAATTATGAAGAACTGTGTTTTAGTATAGTGTTCGCATTTTTATTCAACTAATTAAATATTGTGTGTTTCATCGGAATATTGAATCCTTATTTTATAAACTTGGAGGGCTTGATTTTGGCATATTCTTAATTTCATATTATTTGCATTTAGTTTCAATTACAATTACCACTTTTTGCTCAACTGATAATAGAGTAAAACTGTTTTAATCTATTTTCAACCTGTGTTCGGTGGGGCTAAATGTTGTTCCCCATCAGTACATGTTATATAAATGTGTTCCTAGTTGTCTTGATTTTATTTATATCATTATATCTCCACGTTATAACTGCAATTTTTAGTTAGAAAAGTTATTTCTTAGTAGTATGTTTTAATCTAGTCTGTTTTTTTAGTTAATTATCGGACACAGAGAGTAGAATGTTGCATCCTGATTTATCGACATGAATTAAGTGTATTTCAATTTTTTAGAAAACTTGGATGCTTGCTTTTATTCTAGCTGCACTCTTAAATATAACAAATTTACTACTGGATTACTTCAATTCTTCAAATTATCTTTTTAACAAAAACACGAAGAATATACAGAGATAAATAATAAAGAACTATTTAATTCAAATATTGACGATAGGAATGAAATGTAAGTAGCAGTATTATTTTGTGTAGGTAGGATACGGCACCTCCAAATGCGTTCGACTATTTTCTTGTGGCGAACGTAGCAGAAGATGCCAAAATAAAATACCATTAAATTACGTCATATTTTGAATAATAAAATATGGTGTTCTAGGTTTATATGGTACAAGTGTTACACTGGGTGACAACGATATCACTCTTTTGCCCCTTATTTTTCAAGATATCAAAATGAAACTCGGTATAGTTAAGGCCGGAGAAAGACAAGCGTTGATACAACGCGCGTTGTAACGTACGTCATGTACGTCCGTTGTAGTAAACCATTGAAACAAATAGATCCAGACAGACCACAACGCCCGTCAATATTTAACGCCAGTTGAACGCGAGAGAGCAATAAAAGTACGTTCCGCGTTACGACGCGACAGGAGCTGATAATCTCCGATGCACGTTGTAGTACGTTAAAGCATATGAGCACAGTCACACTTGTAATAAGCGTTGGAGATTTTATCTTATTTGAAAAGTTATTCGAATATTTTATTATGGATATTGAACTGTTAATCGGAAAAGTACCAAAACGCCCTCACGCGAGGATTACAAAGATATAAATAAAAAAAACAATGTCTGATATGAAATATGCGAAATTTTATTTGTACCCACCATCTTTGGTTCTTAGCACGTTTTTTTTTAAAGTTAATTTTGTAACTGCGTAAGAAAAAGTAGCTACTTGCAATGCGTCTATTTTGAAGTTCACCCGCTTGTAAACTTCTGTTAACGTCCGTTTTAACGTCGTGTCTGCGCGGTGATTCGCACTATCAATGGACGCACCGAACGCGCGTTGCAGCACACAAATCAACGCTTGTCTGTGCCTGGCCTTATATAGACGTATAATGACATATTTTGACATATTTGAAGATTTTTAAATGGAACACCCTGAAATCGTTGTCATATTATGTGTTGACAACTTACTTTCATTATTCCCTGTTTAGTTATTAAATAACACAGGCTCCAAGAACTAAACTTATTTAGTATTTTTGTGTGCTGAAACCGAATTCTCAATTTAAAAATTTTCTAACGCGGAGATTTCGAATAAATGTCAATAATAATTGTCAAAAAAAACGTATTTTGACAATAAAAACCGTGATTTACTCGAAATCTACGAGGTAAACAATTTTTTAAATTGAAAATTCGGATTCAGCACGCAAGAATACTTAAGGCATGTTTAGTCCTTGGAGTAAAATTTTCTCTTTTTTTTTTGTAGATCTGTGCACAGCTCTACAAAAAAGCCTGCTCCAAGGACTAAACCTAACATACCTTAAGTATTTTTGTGTGCTGAATCCGAATTTTTAATTTAAAAAATTTTCTACAGCGTAGATTTCGAGTAAATCCCGGTTTTTCTTGTCCAAATACGGGTATTTGACAATAAAGACCGGGATTTACTCGAAATCCACGAGGTAGAAAATTTTTTAAATTGAAAATTCGGATTTAGCACACAAAAATACTTAAGGCATGATAGGTTTAGTCCTTGGAGCAGAACTTTTTTTTTTGTTGACCTGTGTAATATTTGCTCTCTAACATCATATTCTCTCGAATCGTTTCATTTTTTATCCTTTGGACCGTGGAGAGAAAAATAGAGAATGGTTAATAGTTCAGGGAGAACCAGATGGCAAGAGGAGCTCAAGGGGAAGAGCTTTAGTGCTCCTATAAACAGTGCTTAGTGCACTTTTGTGCTCGTTAGCTCTGTGCTTAAGAACACTTTTTAAAATCCATCCTTAGTGGTTCGAGCACTTTACGAAGGAGCCTAATGCCCAATAATCCCGCAAAGTATTCGCTAGTACTTTAAAAGTCTCGCAAGCAAGGCATCATTTTTACTTCAAAGGACCTCGCACATTTCTTATGTAAATTGGCTTACGGTCAAATTGGCTGAATATTTAATATGTTGTAGATTTTGACTTTCTGATCAAAAGCTCTCATAGACCCAGCTCGATCCTATGTCTAGTTTCCGAGATACAGAAATGTACAAGAATGACCTCTTGTACAATTTAAAAAAATTCGAAAGCATGATTTTTTTTTTTGTATATTTTATATTGTGATACGTTCTAATAGCCCTATTATTTGCAATAAAAATATTTGTTGTTCTAATAAAAATAGCGTAGAAAAAAATTAGAGTTTGAAAAATATTGGCGAAGGCGCCGGGAAATATACAGTGTGTTTCAATTAACATTCCCACAGCCGATATTTCAGAAACTAATAAATATATTTTTATTATAACATTATCACCAGAGATGGCGCTGCAGTTTAAAAATATTTTTCGATCAAGGAAGGTTTGAAACATATGCCATTCGATTAAGAAGTGTTTAATTTTTTTTTAAATGGCTGTAACTTTTTTAATCTTGGTTTTCGGATGTAGGTTCTTAGTAACTGTTTTGCCTGCTATAAGAGAATTATTTACTGGTGGGAAATTTTTTTCAATAGCACTTCCGATTTTACCGGAAATTACTTTAAATTGAGAAATTTATATTAAAACAATTGAATAATTTGTAATTGTTTATTTATTAACTGTCAGAAGTTTAATTTTTGTTTGCGTGTGACATTTTAAGATTATGTTTGTAAAATTTGTCCAAAATATGGCCCACACCAACGTTGACAAAGTTAATATGTTATTAATTCATGGACAATGCAATAAAAACGCAAAAGCAACCAAACGTATGTATCAAATACAATTTCCAAACAGACCACAACCCGATCGCAAAACTATTTCCAATTTGTGTAACAACTTATTACAATATGGTAGTTTTAAAAAGTTGAAACGTGAAAGAATACGAACAGCAAGAACCCAGGAGAATACGGCTTTACTTTTACAAACCGTTAACAATGATCACCATTCATCATTGCGACAAATAAGAGCCTTCACCAATGTATCACTATCCTTAAAAGAAAATAAGTACTTTCCATATAAACCACACTTATTACATCATTTACTGCCTACGGACTATCACCGTCGCTTAACCTTCCTTGCTGAGTTTTCTGTTCTTTATGAAGGAAATTGTAATTTCCTTAAAAATGTACTATGGAATGACGAAAGTAAGTTTCACAGTAACTGCACAATTACAAAACATAACTTTAGATATTGGTCGGAAAACAACCCAAGATGGATGATTTGAACAAGAAAACAAACTGTGTTCAGCGTAAATGTATGGTGTGGTTTTTTGAATGGTTATATTATAGGTCCATTTCTATACCATGAAAATTTAACCGGTGTGCGTTATTTAAGATTTTTAGAAACTGAGTTACCAAGACTTTTACAAAATGTTCCCCACAACAGAGCTGAAATTTGGTTTCAGCAAGATGGCGCCTCACTTCGCAACTCTAATATTGTTGTAAATTATTTGAATGACACGTTTCCAAGGCGCTGGATTGGCACCTTAGGACCGGTTAGATGGCCCGCGCGTTCTCCAGACTTGACCCCTTTGGACTACTTCTTGTGGGGGTATTTGAATAGTAAAGTATATCAAAAGCCAATAGAAGATATGGCAGATTTATACAATAAAATATACGCTTGCGCTGGTGCAATTAATAGACATACATTATTAAGGACATGTAACGAGGAATTGTTATATCGCTTTGATATGTGTATTCAAGCAGACGGAAGTAATTTCGAGCATCTATTTTAAATATTGTTGTCAAGATGTACTGTTCAAAAATAAAATTACCTTGTTTGTTGTTTTCCATTTAAATTTCATAATTTAAAGTAATTTCCGGTAAAAAACATTTTCCATCAGTAAATAATTCTCTTATAGCAGGCAAAAAAGTTAATAAGAACCTACATCCGAAAACCAAGATTAAAAAAGTTACAACAATTAAAAAAATATATATAACAATAAAATTAAAATAACACAAAAACTACTGCAGATCTGACTTTTTGGAATAAGAACAATTTTGTTTAAAATTTAATTCTTAATTGAATGGCATATGTTTCAAACCTTCCTTGATCGAAAAATATTTTTAAACTGTAGCGCCATATCTGGTGATAATGTTATAATAGTAAATTGTACTTCCTGAAGAAGGCATTAACCATAGAAATCCATTACCGTTTACAGAATAAAAATATATTTATTAGTTTCCGAAATATCGGCTGCGGGAATGTTAACTGGAACACATTATATATAAAAATAGCAAGTGAAAAAAATTCGGTCAAATTGGCTAAAACATTTTTTTCATAAAGTACGTGTCTTCCTGATAAAAAAAAATAATTGAAAAACTTTCGGCAATTGCTTCTTTGACCTGTAATAGCTCATCAATAAATTAAAATAAATTAAAAGTTCGACAAGATACATTTTACAAGTATTTATAGTTCTATCTCGGGAACTGGACATAGGATCGAGTTGGGCCCATGAGAGCTTTTAATCAGAAAGTCAAAATCTACAACATATTAAAAATTCAGGAAATTTACATAAGAAATTTGCGGGGTCCTTTGTATACTAGATACCGGTGTAAAAATGCCGTTAAACATTTGAACTCGCACCCAATTTAAAAAAATATATTAGAAAGAGACTATTTTGAAAAAATTACAGAATTCGCTACCAAGTAAACTTCTGACATGGTGGACATAAACGTAGTAATCATGAAGAAAATAAAACATTACATCACTGCTACATAAATTGATTTATTGAACACAGACATAGATAGGAACAGTTGAGTGTCCCCTACCCCCAAATCAGGGCCGGGCCTAGCAGTAGATCTGTGCACTGCACATGGGCGGCCGCATAAAAGGGGCGGCAAATCGGCATGTAGTCTTAAGACAAAAGTAAAAAGGAAATGGCAGCGCATGGCACCTTTAATAATAAACGACCTGAAACTCCGGCAAAAACGAAGTCGAAGGGGCGGTACGTACTTCTAGAAGCTTCCTTCGAAAACCGAACAAAAGAAAAATATTGTTATAAATATGATTGCCAATATGTGTCCCACGGTATTGTTCTTCCAACAAGGAAATAAGAAGGTCGACCAGTGTTTAACTATTTAATGTTTAAGTAGTGTCAAATATTTTAATATTTTTCAGCGGTGAAGTGACAAGAAAATAATGGTAAAGTATGCAACAAATTATTTAAGTGATGAGTGATGACATATGTTTTTAACATTAATTTTACAGTAGTGGTTTACTTTTTGTCAATTTTACAATAACTTGGAAAAATAGAAAATATATATCCGAAAAATATGAAATATGACTTATTTAGTTAGAGATTTGTGCAACATGGAAAAAGAAAAAGAATTGACATTGTATAATTAACTAATTATTATTAAGGTAGAACTTAGCAGCTTGCTATTCTTCCAATTTTTTAATAGTAGAAACACCAAATTAGTATGTAACTCCTTTATTATTTGAAATGTAGGTAACTTTTCTGTTTTAATGCAATTAAAAAAATAATTTATTTATAAAAATTCGCATAAGCAACTAAATTAGAAGCATTTTGAGTATTTTGAGTAAGTAGACCAAAGACTTACTCTGCACACAAAAATGTAGTCTGCGTCTTTGATCTTTATCGCACCGCCAAAGACGCTGATATTTTTTTACACGCAGAATAAGTGTAAATCGAAAAGTATTAACAATAAATAAAACTGTTGTATTGACCGATTAGTGAGAACTCGAAAAATTTGACATTTTCACCATTTTGAAGGCTGTAAATCAGAGACGAAGAAGATAACAATAAATTCCGGTAGACCGCCTTCAGTCAGGTGCCTCGCTGTTTTCTACAATATTGCAATACGCTCATAGTGCAGTACAGGTACGTAGTACATATATTGTGCAATGCTGATAGGCACGCTTCTGCTCTTACCACTTCCTTGTCTCTTTTTACTATTATTGTGAATTGTCTCCTATTATTCTCCATTAATATATTTCCTATTTTGCTTAACAGGCTAATCTAAACATATTATTGCTGCTCGTCGCTCAATTTTTACGCATTATTTAAAATCCCCTATAGCGGAATAAGAAGAACGACACAACACCAGCACCGTACAGTGCTTAGGTGAGTCTTTTTTGTTTGCCAGATCTTTTCAAAATATATATTAATAAATTGTAATGTAATGTTATAAAATATTGTGATAATTTGCATGTGTTAAAGCATTTGTAAAAGTATCTATTCCATTAATACTTCAAATCTAATCTAAATAGAGTTGACGGTTTGCTGGTGATTTCTACAGGGTGTTTTTAATTTTTGCTAAGAAATATAGCTTTATTATCCTACCTGTACTTATACTTTTGTTTTTATCAAAAAAAATTAACTTTGGTCTATCATCTTACATCTAACGAAATCATTATTTATTTCATTAATTCCTTCTTAGGACATTCTATTATATTACTTCCACATCCACAAATAGGCTTAGAATGTTACGAAACGTCGAGATTTTAAGTTTGAGCGAAAAAAAATTTCTGTCTGTCGGTCTATAACTTTTTTGTGCGCACGTTTACTCTGGAACCGTTTGAGATATTGACTTGAAATTTGGTACACGTATGTACTTTAACTATATTTTCATCTTGTTCCGTCGAAGGGTTGGGGGGAAAATTGGGGTAAATTTGGGGAAAATAGGTAAATCAAGCAGGTAAGAGTCCATAAAATTGGTATTTAGTATATACAAGAGAAGCTAAGGTCTCAAAAAAAATTTTTGCATTAGCCACCTCCACCCCATTATTAAAGGGGATGAAAAAAAATTGTGATTTAGTGTGTGTACAAGAACCAAAAACCTCTTTTTTCTTCATCCACCCCCACTACCATCCCCTATCACCACCCCCACCCCGCTACCGATGTGGAGTATCGTTTTATAGGTTTTTGGGGTAGAGGATTTCAAATATTATATTATTAAAGTTCCATAAACTATTATTTCCACATACAAAATTTTTCCGTTGTGAATGACTTGAATAACAGTCTGAATGTGGAAGTAGTGATTCCTTGGGCAGCGGTTTTTTACTTCCACATCCAGTGGAAGTATAGTAACGACAAAAAATTTTTTAAAATTTTTATTGTTCAAATAGGCTTAAAATGTCATGAAACGTCAAGATTTTAAGTTTGAGCGAAAAAAAAAATTTCTGTCTGTCTGTCGGTCTGCAACTTTTTTTGTGCGCACGTTTACTCTGGAAACGTTTGAGATATTGACTTGAAATTTGGTACACATATGTACTTTAACGAGATCTAGAACTAGATTATATTTTCATCTTGTTCCGTCGAAGGGTTGGGGAGTAAATTGGGGTAAATTTGGAGTAAATAGGTAAATCAAGCAGGTAAGAGTTCATAAAATTGATATTTAGTATAGACAAGAGAAGCTAAGGTCTCAAAAAAATTTTTGGCATTAGCCACCCCCATTCCACCCCCACCCCATTATTAAAGGGGATGAAAAAAAAATGTGATTTAGTGTGTGTACAAGAACCAGAAACCTCAAAATATTTTTTACTTTATCCATAGAAAATCTCTCAGACAGATAATTCTCTATTAAGCTCAAAGCAGTACCTCTAACTCCATAGTTACTCAGTTTTTTTAAAAGCATCTCATGACTAACCGTATCAAACGCTTTAGCCAGATCTATAAATACGCAGATACAAGGATTACTTTCATCCATTGATTTATATATTTTTGATGTTACCTATGCAATTGCATCTTTTGTTGATTTTCCTTTTGTCTCTCTAAAAGTATTCCAAATTTATCAAAAAAATCATTAAGTCTTACCATAAGTGCTTTTTGAAAAACCTTTGCCAAATTAGATATTAAAGAAATGGGTCTGTAATTTTTAACATCCATTTTGTCACCAGCATGTTTATAAAGTGGTTTTATGATGCCAACTTTTAGACATTTAGGAAATATGCCAGTTTTAAAACACATATTAATGGTATATGTTAGAGAGGAGATTTACCTATTTTTAGTTCTTTAATATATTTTTATATTTCATTTTCTGTAACAGTATCTTCTAAGTAAATTGAATTTTGTATGGAGAATTTATCTGCAGGACCTTTTTTGGGATCTTTATTCTTTTTGCTAGATTTTCGCCTACATTACTAAAATAGTTAATAAACCTGTTTTCTATTTGTATTTTTTCAGTAGTAGTTTCCCCATTTTCTAATCTGAGTTTATTTATATCTATTTCTTTGATTTTATTATTATTGCATATATTATTTACTGTATTCCATAATTGTTTTGTTGAGGATTGGTTTTTTCTATTTGTGTTCTATAGAATTTTGTTTTTGTCTTTTTTATTATAGCATTTAATTTATTCCTGTAAAATTTTGAATTCTGTTTCTAAAACTTTATTATGAGGATTGTTTATGTGTTTCTGCCTTTTCTTTTATAATTACTTGGTTTAATTTTAATTAGTTTGGTATTTCTTTCAATGTACATTTTTAGCGTATTTATAAATGCATCTGTTATATCATTGGTATCATTACTGGTATAAATAGAAAGCCATTCTTCTCTTTGCAAGTCACGTTTTAGTTTTTCGTAATTTACAACTTTTTTAAATTTAATTTTACTTTTGTTTTTTCGATTTCTGGTTTATTATTAGTGTTTAAAACTATTGGATAGTGGTCTGTTATTTGTGTTAAAAAAATAAATGATTTAAAGGCAGGTGTATTATTTTTATGTTTTACAAAATATTCTATGCATGATTTTTGGTTACCTTGTATACGCGTGTAGTCGTTTATATATGAAGTGAATCCTAACTCGCTTAACTCCCTTAAATATTCTTGTGCAAATGTTACATCAGAAAGTATATTTATATTTACATCGCCAGCCAAAATATGTGTATTGTGGTAATTTTTAAATGATTCTAGGTATTTTTTTAATTCTCTGTTAAATGTAAAAGGGCAGGTACTAGGTGGCCTATACAATGCAGTGATAATAAAGTCATCGTATTTTTTTTCTGATGGGATACGTCCATTGATAACATCAATATCCGCAATTTTTCTAATTTCAAAGTTGTATTTAATATTTAGTTTTATAAAAATTAATACACCGTCATCTTGATTTAAAAGTGCTGTATTATAGATATATCATATTTCAGTAAGTATAATTATATCAAATTGTTCTCTAAATTGCTTTAAAAAAATATTTAATTGATCGATATTTTTCCTAATGCTCTTAATATTCAAATGAAAGATTTTTACTGTTGTTGTAATCATCTATATTTTTAATCAATTTTGCACTTATTGGTACAACATGATGATCTCTTATATACGGATTCATCTTATATTTGCAATAAAATATATCTGGATTATGACAAGTTTAGACAATATATGACAATAATAAACAATTAAAATAATTACCTATATTTACAGAAAATAAGATATTACAGTGCCCTAAAATTTTTTGCTACATTACGGTTTCTGCTAGAAGAGCGTTGGTCCGTTATCTGCTTCGATGTTTTCTTTGATTTCGTTCCTGCAGTTTTCTCAGGAGCAGTTTCAACTTTTCTTTTATTTCTTTCTTCTTTTCCTGTTCTTTTCCATCTAACAATTCAACATTAGGACAATTTACGTTATTTACATCTAATATAAGATCAAGATCGTTTCCTCTTAAGTCTTCGTATGTGTAATTTTTTCCGTGGTTGCTTTTAATTTTTGCTGTAGGATGGTTTGTTTTGACTAGTTTTAGTTGGGTATTCAAAAATTTGCGTTTTTCCCACACTTCAGGAGTATAGTCCAGAGAGATAAATATCCCAGAACCTTTTAATTTTGTAGCGTTAGACAGTATATCTGATTTAAATTTAGTTGTTATGAATTCAACAGTTATTGGTCTAGGCTTATCATCACTTTTTTCTCCGAATCTAAAGGCATCTCTTATATCAGACAAATTGCAATCAACTTCTAATTTAGTGTTAATAATAATTTTGATTATATAAAAAAATCGGCCGTTTTGGAGCTACATGATTTTTCTTCTTCATTTTTTTGTTTATGTAAATTTATAAAACTCCTGTAACTTTTTAGTTAATATTTTAGAACATCGGTTATTTAAAACTTTTATCTTATTAAATACAATATTATTACATATTTTAAAAATTTTTACTAATTTCAGATTTTAAAAATTAGTTGCATTTGAAAAATTCTGAAAATTTTCAAAATATGTAATAATATTGGAAGTATGGAATTTAATAAGATAGAAGTTCTAAATAATTGGTGTTCTAAAATGATAAACAGAAAAGTTACAGAATTTTCAAAATTTACAGAGACAAAAAAACGGAGAAAAAAAAACTGAGAAAAAAATTCATGTAGCTCCAAAACGACTGGTATTTACAACATTTTTTACATAAGCAAAATTATTCACAATTTATTCATTAATCATATGAATCGTGTTTCAAGGTTCCAGCCATCGAAAAATAATTTCTCACCGCAGCAACACTTCTAACTGCAGTTATTTAAGATCTTTTATGGTGTTAATTATCCGCGATTTACAAATTTTAAATATATTTATTATTTTACGAGATAATGACCCGGGGACTTTTAGATGAAACACCCTGTATATATATATATATATATATATATATATATATATATAGGAGCCGCCATCTTGAATTTTTTATTTTTGACAAAAAATTCGTAATTCGCGATTCTGAAATCCCCCAGATAGCGATTTTTAGCCGAATCGTATAGTATAGGGCAAAAGCGTCCGCCATATTGAAGCCGTTATCTGATAAACAAATCGACAACATTCCTCAAAATAATCAATAACAAGATATTTACTAAAAGGCCCGCATAAATACCCAATAACTCCCGTCTTCTCCGCCCTCTATCCCTACCAGCATCACAGATTTTCAGTTTCAGTTATTTCTAACATCATTTCAACCTCGCAAGAATTATTCTCATTGAAAATTATTTTTCCTGTACTGATAACTGGTCATGTCAAAGGGCCGTGTCTATTTTTGGTCTGGTTTGGCCCATTTAGGAACTCAAAAATACAATACTACAATTTTCTAATATATGTTTGTAAAGTTTTGTCAGGATTGTTCAAATGATTCGAGTCACAGTGCAGATAAAGCTAGCGAGGAATTTCTAAATAAATTCACTGCTGTCGGTCGTTACAAAATAGATATTATTTGTTACCTACCTGTTGAATTTAAGGATGTTTGACGGTTTTTTCCTTTTAGCTGACAACCGTAGTTTACATTTTTTGCCTCTACGATAGTCCATGATTGGGTGATTATTTGTCTCAACTATACGACACAAAAACGATACCACTAGATAACAAATGTTCGTATGAGAACAAATAAATCGAAAATGTGAAAAATAAGTATAATCCGCTCCTGCATTCGATCGTAATACCATAAGTACTTACAAATATGAGTAAGCGTTAAGTTGCTCAATACTTCAACGAAGGCGCCACTTGACAATGATAGAATATCTCATATCTTCTAGCAACAAGGCTATACAATTATATATAAATTTACAAAATATAATTTTATTTTGCCAAAATATAAATTTAATTACACAAGGCATCCGTTTAGATCCGTCTTGTGACAGAATTAATTTATTTTGTCATTAAAAATATGTTTTGAAGCGTACAAAAACAGCCATAATCCCTCTTTTCCCTAACTTTCAGCATATAAAATAACCAACAACTGCAAAATATTAAAAATGTATCACAAGAAGGGTGTGTTCTCTTTCGAAGACATTTTGTTTGAAATTTCTCTCATTTATTTTCATAGAAATTTGCTATGTTCTGATACATGTCCATACATCGTGTGAACAGGGCAAATGCCCTCTTAATAGAGAAAAATAGTTTAAGGTGGTAAAATTTTTTTCTTTTTTAATTTCAATAATCTGCTATCATTCTATCAAGTTTTCTCTAAAAGCATATCAAAGAATTTTTTCAATCGGTTCAGGGATATAGGAGAAATTGTCGAATTACGAAATCATTTTCTTAAGAACGCAGCGCCACCCGTAAATAAAAGTTGTAGCTTTTTTTCATTTTCTACAATATTGGTGAAATCTAATTTTATAACTAATAGGAAAAGAGATAATTGAGACAATTTTGACTGACATTTTTTTCAACATGGCGGTCGTAACGTACACGATATTTTTGTGGAAAACTTCAATTAATGATTAGGCTCTATAATATAAACAATGGAAAATCTCTTGTAGGAATTATTCGTAGGTCAAATGAGATTGACTGTACTAATTGCCCGTCTGTGGACAAAATTAATTTTGGTTATTATAATAATATCACGAATAGCAGTTGCAGTCGTGCGTGATGGACTACGGATACCTATTAGATTAAAATTTTGCTCGGACACGGAGTATTTACTTTCTTGATGATTCTGAGATTAAGTCAATATTGCGCAACCCGCTAGGGTGTATATTCTCACTTAGCATACCAGCACTCAGTTTCGCTGATAAAATTATTTTAAATAGGTTAATTCTGCAAAGAATTGGTTTTAATATCTTTCTGAAATGGGAAATTTCTTCTCTAAGAAAGGGTACCATTTTTAAATTGATTTGAACCTTTATTAAGTTCTAAAATTGCAAATTGAAAATTGAAATACATCTCGGTCAGTTGCTCTGTACGTACGTACGGAAACGCTCTACGGGTCGTAATTATTAACAGATCCACTATTTTTTTTTAAATCCCTTCGTCTATTACAGAATAGAATCCTATGAATTTCATAACGATCCGTCGAGTAGATTAATTAATATAAATAATTATTTTAATGTCCTACAAGTCTGTTATTTTACAATAACCACCCTATTTTGAGATACATTAAATTAAAAATAACGCCCTAGGGCGTTATGAATATCTATAACGCCCTAGGGCATTATAAAATTATAATACAACCCAAAACAAGCAAATTATGATAGCGTTATTGACAAACAAAATGCGCTGCTATGCAATGGCGGCGTTTACAAACAATTTTGATTTTTACTCTCTTTTAAATCAAATCGTTCTGTACATAATAGATGTCAAATTAATAAATCGTAAATGTGAAAAAAAAAAAATTCGAATTAAATAACAGACTTGCAGGACATTAAACGTTGAAGGCACCACGGGTGTTATAGGATAATGACGCCCTCGGTCGACGTACATTCCCTCGGGCCAGAGGCCATAGGGATTGTACACTGCCGACCTCGGTGCGTTATTATCCTTATAACACCCTTGGTACCTTAATAACTATAACAGTTTTACGAGTTTTCGCGGACCATTTCTTACATTCTCAGCGTGTATTAGTAATAATTTTTGCGTTTAACTCAAGAACGAAACAATGAATTGGTCTCAAATTTTGATCATGTAATCAATGCACACTTTTTAAGATAACGTGTTAATATGAAAGTCAAATTTTAATAAGTGTAGATCAGAATATAATTTTCTTTTCTAAGGCTGTGTCGATAAAATCTGAAGAATTGCAGGTGAAAATATAGCAAGAGTGAAACTTTTTTATATTTCCAAAAGGATACTTGGTATATCGAGATGAAATAAAGATAAAAGATGAAGGTAACTTTTTTATTTGAAACTTTCTTCTAGGATTAATGCTTTTCAAGAAAAATACATTTGAAAATACGGAACGCCGTCGCGGTGTAAAATTAGATGGACGAAGAGGCATTCGTCTATTGTCAGATTAGAGTTGTATTATTGTTATCAGCCTGTTGTAAGCAACTATTTAACAAATCTCACAATAAACGCACGACCGCTAACTTAAGTCAATCTGTGAAACTAATTTTCCTGCTCAAATATTTGAAACAATTGATTTATTATGATAATAGAATTAGCACGAATCATAAATCAAGTCTACTGTTGCATATTAATGTAAATAATTATTAATTCTTGCAAACAATTTCTTAACATAAATTATTTTTCTTTTATAATAATTGTCAAATAGAACATTCAAACCAAAAATTACTATTTTTTTATTTCTTTTGTTTTAACCGATTAAAGAACTAAAATTGAAGTATTTTTTTGTGGAAATCAGGGCCATTGCCTGTTAGGTAAACAACTTGCGGGGTGTGCACTATTACCGACAATCCTCATTTTTTTTATTGTTCAAATGGATATTCGCGGTCCCCAACGCCTGACTTCAACTTTCATTCTTTTCGTGATAAACATATCTAAAACAAAATGGGTACATCACCTAATATACGCAAAGTTCGTTCGAACCTGAAAGACTCGCTATATATTGCAATTTTTTTATCCTGTACATTTTCGTATTTTTTCGTGCTTAATCAAAAACCCCAATACTCTGTGTGATATGATGGATATGGATTCATTTTCAGTACTCTACCGTTCCAGTTTACCCACTGCAAAGAAATAAAAAATTTAAATTTAAAATAGTCTAGGAGATAGTGTATATGGGGCCTGGCATATAACAAGTTGGCATGGCTGTTATGTTTTAGCAAATATTTTTCTGAGTATTTTATCTTATGTGAGTCAGACCTCTTCCTGACGTTTTGGCGCGATCGGCCCCAGTATAACACTTTGGGGCTTGGTGTTAGTTGAAGAGGGTACCTTGGCGATCAATATTCGATATATGCCAACATTCTTTATTGCAATTGGCAGCACTGCACTGGTGACATCAATTATGACCAAAATTGGAACGTAGTATAGCACTTTCTGACCAGGCGGAAAATGTTCGTTGTCAATGCTCATTGCTGAAAAATCATATGCCATCATTTTCTACTTGCCCATTTTCCAAATTTTTGGACAGAAATTGGACTTTTGGTCTAAAACGACCTAACACTGGTGCTTTTCAAAAAATAATGTTGGTACTTTCTCAAACTTGTAGTTTTTGTACCAAAGAATAGCCTCCGTTTTCATATCACTACCTGTGTTTCAACCGACTCCGTTATATTAAATTCCAATTCGGATTTTAAATATCTCATACCGTTCTCAAGTTATAAGCAAAAAAACAAACAGCCAATGAGAAGAGGTCACATTTATTAGCCAGAAGGGCATTAGGTACAGAATTGTCATTCCATGTCACTTGATAGCTCAAAACAGCTTTCAGATTTTAAATATCTCCTTCGGTTCAGCAAAAAACTCACAACGAAAATTTTTCGACCAGAAGGGCATTATGTACAGGGTTGTCACCTGATGTCCTTATGCGACTTCTAATCAAAACAGCTTTCAGATTTTAAATACCTCATACGATTCTCAAGTTATAAGCAAAAAACTCAGAGTCAATGAGAAGATTTCTTTGCTTTTTTGACCATCCCGCTATGTTTTTTTCTATATCTACTGCGCATGATCAAGGCCGCCCTGTTTTTTTTTCATACCTCGCTCAGCCTCTTCAGCTCTGACGATAATGACCAGGAACTCTTCAGCAGCCTCTGGACTTTGACAACTCTTCAGCAGCCGACGACAGCTCTTCAGCACAAGAACTCTTCAGCTCCGACAACAATGACCATGGTGAGAGCTCTTCAGCCGCCCCCACCACCCAGCTCCGCCGCCGCTCAGACGCTCTTCAGCACAAGAACTCTTCAGCTCCGACGACAATGACCAGGAGCTCTTCAGCAGCCATCACCAGCTCCGACGGCCTCTCCCGATGGACACATGCCATCGAGCTCACTTCTGGTCACGTACTGTCTTTGTTTATCTACTGTACCAACATTTTTTTCCCAATATAAAAAATCTGGAAAATGGGCAAGCAGAAAATTTTGGCATATGGTTTTCCAGCAATGAATATTGACAACGAAAATTTTCCGCCAGGTCAGAAAGTGTTATACTACGTTCCAATTTTGGCCATAATTGATGTCGCCAGTGCTGCTAATTGCACGAAGAAAAATTGTTGGCATATATCAAATGTTGATCGCCAAGATACCCTCTTCAACTAACACCAAGCCCCAAAGTGTTATACTCTGTTCCACAATTGAATATTTTCTGGGGCGGCCAGCGCCAAAACGGTCAGGGGGAAGTCTGATTCACATAAGATGAAATACTCAGAAAAATATTTGCTAAAACATAACAGCAATGCCAACATGTTATATCCCAGGCCCCATACATGTAGCTATCTCCTAGATTAAACGAGTTGTATTTATAAGAAACTGTCCACACACATTCATACATAGATAGATAATTTATTAGCAATATTTATCTACTATAAGCGATTGCTATATTTTTATAAATACATTATGTTATAAATTACCTTGGTAAGAAAAATATTGTGTCTGGAAGAGGCTTATAAATGGTAGGATTCCTTAAACATTTCCAATGTTAAAAGTTGATATAATGACAGAAAGTATATAACTACATCAAAAGTAATTTACATCACATCGCATGTAATATTTATTGGAGAAATGTTTTAAAATAGACTGTTTTCATTCATAACTTTTTCAAAATGATCTCTAATAATTTTCTTCTAAATCTGGTGTGGTCCAAATAACTATAATTTCCTCTTTCCTCAATAACGGCTAGGATTATCAAATTCATTCACACATCATAATTATATTTCATTACTTTAGAAGCACAAGCATACCAATTTCACCTAAAAAATGATACCTTTGTTGTATTACCTAGCCACAGTGTTTCGTCAAAAATATAACTAAGTAATTCCTCATCAGGTGAATAGCTCACGTGGTGCCCTATATCTCAAAGCATCATGCGGTAAATTTCTTTCTTTAACCACCAAGTTTGGTGAAAATCAGAATAGAATATAGATTACTTAGTTATTCAAAAAAATAAAAACGAGAAAATATTTTCCACGTTGATACCCTTGTTCTAGCTGAAAAATTCAGTTTGTAGAGAACGCTGTATTTCCCAAGATGAGTCACCCATCCAAGTACTAACCGCGCTCGACGTTGCTTCAACGGAATATCGACTGATATTCACATCGACGTCGCCTCTACAGTCTACACTCGCCCCCCAATAACAAATTCATTCTCAGTTTATAAGCTTCATTTTTGATGTCCACCATATTTTCCCTAAAACTAATATTTATTGAGATATTTGCAGAGAAACAAGAATGTTACGTTGTTTCTAAAATCCCTTTACAGGTTAAAATGCAATTTTTTTCTAAAGCAAGCGCTGTAAGCGGACGGTCATATTATATTTTAACTAAAAATAGTGCATGGGAATATATTTTTTTAATTACCGACTACTTACATTAACAAAATGATGACGTTTTTATTAAAAAAATGTGCAAACGCATATTGTTTCTGTTATAACTTCTTTGTTTTTTTTTTGCTATAGAAATAGTGGGAAAATCATTTGAATGCCTAATTAATAATCTTTCATTTTGGTTGTTAGCGTTTTTTGGCCTAAGTGCCATAGTTTCTGAGATATTTAACATTTAAATTAAATACTTCGTCTAATAAACGTTTGGACGCCACCTTTATACTTCCAGATCTCCGAAACCATTAATTCTACCGAAATGACGAAAAACGAAATTTATCCTCAATTTAATAGCTTCCTTATTTGTCTCTAGAATGTTTTCCCTCAATGTAATACCTTTCGAATTTTCGAATTATTTGACGAAAACCTATTTGAAATACCCCTTCTTCAAGCTAAAACCTAGTCGTTATAACTTAGAGACCTTTTCTTCTTAAAATTTATATTTATATATATATATATATATATATATATATATATATTCAGTTGCTAGCCCCACCTTCTATAAATTAGCAAGCCGCCGCATAATACAGAAACTTTCCTTTGATGCATTTACTATTAAGTTGCCAAAAATGAACTAAATCCATTTCATATGACATTATTCGAAATTGAAAGGTACCTTAAGAATTTTACATAGTTACCTGTATTATATATCTGCATGTTACAACCACAATATTTAGAAGGATAATTACACACGTCAACAAAAAAAATGACTTATCATTAAGTTTTCATCTAACTTTTTGGAAGTATATGGACGCATTGAAGCCAATTTAGGACGCAAATTTTTTTTTTACCTTATCAGTTTAATTCTACCGCCCCCTGTTATCCCCTAAAAAGGGCAAAAAATGGCTTTGTCCTCAGGTTCTCATCTAACTTTTCTGAAGAGTTTTATTTTACTTATATTTACAATTACCACATCTGCTCAATTGATAATAGTTCAGTAGTTCAGAACTTTGAATGTTTATTTTACAATTTTTAGTTGGAGGGATAATTGACTAGCACTGTGTTTTAATCTAGTGATTGTCTTTTTACTCTCTAGTTAAATAGTGCATATCATACCATTATTCATCAATACAAAATTGCACCATGATCGTATCAAATGTAACAATGTGGTTTTCTAGTTGCATGCAATTGTACAACAGATTTATTAATCAATTCAATTTTGTTGGTACTATTAACATGAATGTTTTACACATGTTTATGTCAATGACAGGAGTACGCTGGTCCAGGGCCGGATTATCCATAACGCTAACTAGGTTATAGCCTAGTGGCGACAGTGCGTGACGGGCGCACGCTAGAGCATGAGGGGCGCCGCGAACTCTGCGCTCTCTGTTAAAAAAAATTGTCTCCTCCCTGCTAATCAATTCTCGTTTACGAGAAAAAAAAATGTTTTCCATTCACAAAAAAATGTTTCATAATTTTTTTCCATTATGAATAAGAGGGCGCAAATACATGATTAGCCTAGAGGCGCGAGTTATGATATCCAGACGCCGTATTAAACAAAAGAAGATGCAATTGTGCATAATTGCACAGATAAAGAAGCTTATAAATAGATGTAGTAACAGTATCAAGTTAGTTATTGTCGTACTTTAGATACATACCTTTGTATTTTAACGCAATAAACTCATTCGCTATTTATTGTCAAAAGTTTGTTTAAATAAAAAATTTACATTTTTTTTAAAAAAACCTAAACCGCTCGACAAAATATAGCTGGCGCAGTCATAGAGATTTTCTTTGGAGTAATTTCGAGAGAATATCGGAAAACTCGTCGTGCCATCGACTAACCATACCGTTGGTAAACAAATAATTTTTAAGAAGATAATTAATCAAGAAACAAGTGAATTCAAGCAAAGAAGATATACTCTGCATACCTAGCCATACCATTCCTTTGTACCTATCCTTAAAATATCCTTCCACACCCTGAGCTATAAAACTGGTACATCTCAATCTGAGTACCCCCAGCTCAGTACGTGTGAGCACGACTACCAGACGCTCAGTATCCCCTCGTCGGAAGCGCCGTGAGGCTTTGCACTTGTGAAAGTAATTTCACATAAGCCCTTGAAGAAACCAAGGTCGTGCACTCTCTTTCCCAGGACTACACGTGACCTTAAATCGTGTATAGGAAAGATTGACCCAAGCCAGAAAACACCTATAAAGAAAACATCTTTAAAAGCACATAGCCTTGCGCTATTTAGGGAAATTGACTAGAACGACTAAAACTAACGAGACAATAACCGCCCTCCAGCTCAAGAAAAAATATATAATCAATCAAAGTGTAATAGAGCATCGCCTGGGAGCTCTCTGAGTTCTCTTGAAATCCCTCGTTATCACATTGTAATCGATTATATATACCAGAGCCTTTATGTTTTCTGTCATCTTAATATTCTTGTAAGTACCATTAATGCCTGACTCCGACGGCGAAACCTTAGCTAATCTTGCCTTACGGACATTTGGTCCTAACCAGTATATACTAACAAATACGGGAGCAAATACCTCTAATAGTACCGGAACCTCAAATTTAGTAGGACGA
The DNA here is from genome assembly GCA_936432065.2 of Rutpela maculata. Taxonomy (NCBI): domain Eukaryota; kingdom Metazoa; phylum Arthropoda; class Insecta; order Coleoptera; family Cerambycidae; genus Rutpela; species Rutpela maculata. The sequence continues at coordinate 57,863,188 of OW386294.2, forward strand.
GAAAATTTAAATTCAACCGCGATGGCTAGAAATGATGTTACCGTTCGAGATTATTTAGAGCTCATACCTCAATTCGATGGAGATAACTCAAAATTAACGATATTTTTAGACACGTGCGAGCAAGTATTAGATGTGTTAGTGCAGGATAATAATCCACAAAGAATTAAATTTTTGATGCTGCATTTTAGAAATAAAATTGTAGGTAAAGCAGCTCAAGTATTAGCCGCGAGAACTATACTCACTTTCCCGGAATTAAAAACATTTTTATTAGACACTTTCGGTGATCAACGGAATGAAGAATCACTGTTAAATGACCTTATGATGTTAACGCAAAATCACAACGAAACCGCTAGCCAATTTGCAGACAGATGCATATCGCTACGTGGACTGTTACTCTCAAAAATGCAGATGGCAAATATAACAGCAGAACTACGAAGAGAAAAATTAGATTTGTACAAAAAAATGGCACTACGGACTTTCCTATCTGGACTTAACGCACATCTAAGTCACCTATTAAGATGTAAACAACCCAAGAGCCTAGAAGCAGCTATAAATATGGTAGTAGAAGAAGAAAACATGAACTACAACCGGCAACAAAAGTTAGGGACGAAGAACACTTATCAGAATACAAATCGATCTCAAATAAGAACGACACCGACAAACCCAAAATATAACCCTAGTTACTCTCAAACACCCCCACCAAAACCGAATCCTCAAATAACATCCTTATCGTATGCCGAATTTTTTTATGCCAAGAAACCCCCAACAAACATTTCAACAAAGACCATTTCAAAACCCTCAAAATTTCCAACGCCAAGCTCCACCGCAGCAATACTTCCAAAGACAAAATTTTTCCACTCCGCAAAATTTCCAAAATACGCAAAATTTCCCACATTTCCAAAATCAACCACGTTTCAATTTCCAACCTAAAACCCAACCAATGGATACCTCATCTGGAAACACAAGAAGATCAAAATTCTCCCAACCGTCTAATGCACCGAAATGGACAGCGCAAGAATTACATTTGCAAGAGATACCGAGTACCTCTTCCAACAGGGACGAATATCAATCAGACTATTACGAAGAACCGACATACGATTCAGAAATTGCTGACAATAGCTATTACCCCGAAGAATACTATTCAGAAAATTACCAAAGTTACAACGATGACGAAAATTTTACCTTACCAGCCTCGGAGACCAATATTACGAACCTGCCGAATGCGAAGAAGTAACCCAGACAAAGCAAGTAGAAATCAACGTCGCAGCCAATACAAATCTTCCATATATAATTATCCCAGAACTCGAAGCCAAATTTATGATTGATACAGGGTCCACAAAAACATTGATTACAGAAAAAGTCGCCGAAACATTTTTTCCGGACCGAATTAAAGAAGACCCTTTCCAAATAAAAACACCTCACAGCATATCCTTACATAGATATTCAGCAGAAATTCCAGTATCAAAAATCTTTAAAAAACCAGGAATGTTGTGTACACACTACATCTTTAACTTTAGTCAAACATATGACGGACTTATTGGCCTTGATCTACTACAAGAAATAGGAGCCACCCTTGATTTTAAAAATGGTTACTTACTAACAGACTCAGCAAAAATTCCATTATTTTTGGAAGGAAAAAGACTAATAGGTACTAACGACACCAACGAAATGGAAAACAATTACGAATACAGAATTAGTCCTAAGACAGAAATTGTAGCTAAAATACCAATATCACAAAAAAATGGAGAAGCTCTAATAAATTCTATTGTATTTGAAAATCAAATAGAAATTTCAGCAGGACTTATAAATACAAAAAATAACGAAGCGACAGTATTGCTTATTAACAACACTGACGAAGAAAAAACATTCACAATAACTGAACCTCTTCCATGTATGCCTAGCCACCAATTAAATAACTTTACAACCGAACCTATGGACTTTGATGAAGAACTTTCTATATATAACAATCCAGATATAAACTACGACGACCTACAAAAGAAAAATTTGGAAAATCTTGATCTAAGACACTGTAATCAAGAAGAGTACGAAGCCATAAGAAAACTTTGTTACGAATATAGAGACATTTTCTACTGCGAGGACATTTCACAAACTTTTACAAACCAAGTTAAGCACGAGATTCGAACAACGGACAACATACCAATCTATACGAAATCATACAGATTCCCACACATCTATAAATCAGAGGTCAAAAAGCAAATCGACTCAATGTTGGAACTAAATATAATAACTAATTCAACTTCGCCATGGTCCTCCCCTATTTGGATTGTCCCGAAGAAAATGGGCAATAGTGGAAAAAGAAAATTTCGTATTGTAATAGACTACTGAAAATTGAATGAGAAAACCATACCCGATAAATTTCCAATACCAAACATTACGGACGTCCTGGACAAACTTGGTCGCAGTCAATACTTTACAACATTAGATCTAGCAAGCGGATACCATCAGATTGAAATGGATCCCAAAGATATCGAGAAAACAGCATTCTCGACAGACGACGGTCATTACGAATTTTTAAGGATGCCCTTTGGACTTCGAAATGCACCCTCAACCTTTCAACGAACAATGAACCACGTACTATCAGGCCTACAGAGTAAATGTTTAGTTTACATGGATGACGTATTAATATTTTCAACTTCCTTGCAAGAGCACATGGAAAGTATACGCTCAGTATTTGATAGATTCAGAAAAACTAATTTCAAAGTACAGCTTGATAAGTCAGAATTTTTAAAACAAACAGTAAAATTCCTTGGACATATCATTACACCAGAAGGCATATTACCCAATCCAGATAAAATCGAAGCAATTGTAAAGTTCCCAATACCAAATACAAAAAAAGAAATTCAGTCATTTCTTGGACTAATAGGGTATTATAGAAAATTTATAAAAGACTGCTCAAAACTGACAAGACCATTAACAGCCTCTTTAAAGAAAGGAGCCAAAATAGAACATACAAGAGAGTTTGTAGAATCCTTTGAAACTTGTAAAAACATTCTAACCAACAGCCCACTCTTACAACACCCGGATTTTTCCAAACCATTTATTTTGACAACCGATGCGTCGAAATATGCCATCGGAAGTATTTTGTCACAGGGGATCGTGGGAAGCGATAAACCTATTGCTTACGCATCCAGAACACTGAATGAATCAGAGAAAAATTACTCAGTTGCGGAGAAAGAACTTTTGAGTTTAGTATGATCCACCCAGTATTTCAGGCCTTATCTGTACGGCAGACGCTTCATTATATATACAGATCACTAAGGTGGTTATTCTCATTAAAAGATCCACAAAACTCTAAATTCATCAGATGGCGTACAAAGCTACAGGACTATGATTTCGATATAGAATACAAAAAAGGCAAGCTAAATACGAACGCGGACGCGCTGTCAAGAATTGAAATTCACCCAATTGACACAGAATCGATGCAAGTAAACATAGATGATCCTGAACTGGACAGAATAATACAAGACCTAAACAGGGAGACAGAATTAAGAACACCTACGCAAGAAGAAATACTCAACCCTCCTGAAAATACGAAAGACACAGACGATGAAACAAATGAAGTTGATATTCCTGAAATTTCTACAGCTCGATCTAACCAAGACGATGAACCACGAAACACGATTCCAATCATAGACGATGTAATAAATACAAAACCTAAACAAATATTTATAAAAACAGTCTCAATGAACCCCAGAAGAAACAGAACTTTACATGTAGAAAACAAAACTATTCTATATGCAGAAATCACGAAGGAAGACAACGACGATCAAATTCTTGAACTATTGAGAGATCATACAGTTGAAGAAACTACCTTCTATATATATTTTGATAACGACAAAATGTACGAAGACTTTTGTCGAATATATAATCAATATTTTAACAACAACGGCCCAAAATTAGTAAGATGTACCCAAGAAAGAATATATTTAAGAAACAAAGAAGAAATAAACGAAGTTATACAATTTTACCATGAAAGCAAAACAAATCATAGAGGCTCACAAGAAACATATGACAAATTGAAACAAAAATATTATTGGAGTCATATGTTAACCACAATACAAGAATATATCAATAAATGCAATATATGCCAAAGAGGAAAATACGATAGACATCCACCTACAATTCCAATGAACCAAACACCTACCCAGCAAAAACCATTCGAAGTCGTTTTCATGGACACATTTACCATTGATCAAAAAATCTACCTAACCCTAGTAGACTCGTTTTCGAAATTTGGACAAGCAATTCCTATTCAATGCAAAGAAGCATGTGAAGTAGCGAAAGCCCTAATTGATTATTTCGAACATTATGGAACCCCAACCGCAATCACAACTGATAATGGTCGCGAATTCGTTAACAATCAAATAAAAAACTTGTTGGCTTATCACAAGATTAATCTTCACTTCACAACCCCATTCCATCCAGAATCAAATGGCATTGTGGCACGCCTCCACTCCACACTAATTGAACACCTTCGAATATTTCGACAAGACCCACAACTTAACAGCAAAACTACCGAAGAACTTATGAAACTAGCTGTTATTGCTTACAACCACACAAACCATTCTGCTACAGGATACACACCCTTCGATGTCGTTTTTGGATATTCACCAAGCAAAAACTTATTTGATACGAAAACCAGTCAAATAGTTTTCGATTATTCACTAGATGAACATAGAAAAAAACTTTCTCAACTTTATGATATTATTTACGAAAGAATCGAAAGTCGAAAAACAACAACAGTCAACAGAATGAACAGAGAGATAACAAATCCACAAGAAAAATATAAAATAGGTCAAAAGGTCTATGTCAGAGCACCCAAAAAACAAGGTTCCAAAACAGTCCCTAAATTTAAGGGACCCTTCCCAATAATTTCTATTAGTAATGACAATACCTGCATGATTAGATTAAGAAATAAAAAAGAACGTCGAGTCCATTTGTCTGACTTAAGATCTACTCTTACAGATGCACCACCACCCTCGCAGCAGCCGACGACATCCAATGGAAACCCCTAGATGACAACCCCGGACTTCTACCGATTCGCATGGGTACAGCAGACAATATTGTATCAGAATGGGAAATAATGAACGCATTTGACATACAACCGTTATATGAAACCTTTATTCAAGAAAAAGACGAAATTATTAGAATCCTAGCAAACATCAACAGATACCTAGAACTGAATCTATCCTGCGACAAACAACAAACTTCCTTAACAAACACCCTCCTATTCCAAATCAATAGAACTCTATCCTTTGAAATAACCAGAACCTATACATTATTCGAACAAGTTTTACCAAACCACATTAGAAAACCACGAGGAGCATTTAACTTTATTGGTACAATTGAAAAATCAATCACGGGCAACCTAGATGCCGAAGATGGCGAAAGATATGAGCAAAATTTCAAGAAATTATTTAACAATGAAGCCAAATTAAAAATAGACATGGAAAAACACTTATCAATTACGGATGACCTCATTAAATCTACAAATAAATCAATTACCATTCTCGTAGAGAACCAAAAGAAAATTAATTCAGCAATGGCTGACATTGGACAGAAAATGGAGACAACAGCACGCTGCATTGAATTATTGGTTGTACAAAATACCCTGGACCAATTATCACACTCCCCGTCACTTATCTGTAATCATTTAGACGAACTTTCGACAGCAATTTCCTTTGCTAATTTAAGACAAATGCATCAAACCATTATAAAACCAACTAATCTTATCAAAGAACTATTAGAAATCCAGAATTACCTGAAAAGAGTAGAACTACCATTTCAACCTACTCTCGAAAACATTATAAAGTACGAGAAACTATGCGAAACTTCAGTTTTTCAGAAGAATTCCTATACATATTTCATTATTAAAATACCATTGATAGAGACAGTATCTTATGACTACTACAAGTTATACCCATTGCCTGTAGAGAACAACGACTTTTACTTCACTATTATACCCAGAAGAAGCTATCTACTTATAAACCCAGATTGGTACTCGTACACGAACACACCCTGTACAGAAATAGAATCGAAAAAATTCCTGTGTACTCACAACTCTATTATAAAAAGGACATCAAACGAACCCTGTGAAATTCAACTCATTGAACTCCCCCAAGAAGAAAACAGATGTGCATTCACAAAAATCAATATCAATAATCCCAAAATTCAAAGGGTCGAAAAGTCAAATTCATGGATAATTACAAGTCCCACCACTATTATAGCCGAAACATATTGCGAGATGAAGACAAAGAGACAACTCAAGGAAAATTATCTAATAACAATTCCTGATCAATGCTATTGCGTTATTGACAAATATAAGCTTAATCCAAACAAAAACTTTCGGAGAACTTTTGAACCCATAAACATTCCATTAGTGAAAATAAATAGCAACCTTTCAATTATAAGAGATGGTACCAATATACCAACCATGGACCATGTGGACTTAGAGGAATTTACAGACCTGTCACGACGTACACAAAATCTGCAAGAAGAGATAAAGGATCAGATGTTAGACCCAACCTTAATTGAATCTAATTCCTGGCTTACCTATACCCTGATTATAATAATTATCATTGCTGTCCTAATTATATCATGGAAAATATATAACAAATATAAGATCAAAGGCTTTCCAACTTTCAACATCTTTACCAGCAACCCAAAAACACGAGAAACCCCCCAAGAAACTGAAATGACGAACGCCGGTCCTTTCTAAAAGGAAACCCCGAGTTCTACACTAGCGATGGAGGAGTTATGATATCCAGACGCCGTATTAAACAAAAGAAGATGCAATTGTGCATAATTGCACAGATAAAGAAGCTTATAAATAGATGTAGTAACAGTATCAAGTTAGTTATTGTCGTACTTTAGATACATACCTTTGTATTTTAACGCAATAAACTCATTCGCTATTTATTGTCAAAAGTTTGTTTAAATAAAAAATTTACATTTTTTTTAAAAAACCTAAACCGCTCGACAAAATATAGCTCGCGCCAATCCTTAATACGGCCCTGCGCCGGTCTACAATGAAGGTGCAGGAAATTATTTTACATCATCCTGTAAAGTCAATAAAAAAATACAAAAATTCTCAGCTTTTAAATACAGCGTTGACATTTTTTTTTAATATAACCGAAATGCTGCTGCCAAGCGTTGTTCCGTTAACGTAGTGAACGAATACAGCAACTAAAACTGTCGCTGCCTCCCATACTAATATGATGGATAATTGTGATCGTGTTTCCACTTTTGTCGCGCTCGTTAAATATTGTGTTTCAGTGGAAGAATTATTGCATGTTTATTTTAAAAACCTAAAGTTATTTTTATTCTACTTTTTTCGTTAATATTTTCATATTCATTGCATTCCGTTTAAATTATTGGGCAACATTGCAAATACCACCTCTTGCTCAATTGATAATAGTTTAAAAATGTGTTCTAATCTAGTTATAGCCTGTTATCAGTGAGGCTAAATGTTGTCCATCATGACCACATGTTATATAAATATGTACCTAGTTTTCTTGACTTCAAACATATATCTATATATCCAGGTGTACAACTACAATTTTTAGTTAGGAGGATAATTGTCCAGCGGTGTGTTTTAATCGAGTTTATTTCTCTATAATATTGGATACTGATATTTATCGATCTGAATTAAATTTATTCTAATTTTTTTAGGAAACTTGGACGACCTGATAGCGGTATATAAATTTTTTTGTTTTCCTGTCGATGCATCTCAGCCTGCATATGTTCTGATAAATGCTGAAGTCCAAATGGGACGAAGGTAGTTGACTACTATTTATTTATGTACTTAAATTATTGGACAACATTACAGTGTTCACTTTTGCTCAATTGACAATAGTTTAAAACATTGTTTTAATATAATTTAATTATGATATAAGTGCAGCCAAATATTGCTACTCATCGCTACATGTTATCGAATGGATTTCTAGTTGTCTTGCCTTTGTTCAAGCATTATATCTCCACGTTACAACAGCAATTTTTAGTTAGAGTAATAAATCACCAGCACTGTGTTTTAATCAAGTGTCAGTCTTTTATTCATCAACTTAAAGATTGTGGTATCAACAAGAGAATGTTGCACTATGATCAGATTAATGTAAATTCGATGTCCTTTTATTGGTCAGAAAAACTTGTCAGTTTGTTTTCTACTTAGATGCACGCAATTGCACATTAGCAGATCTATTAATGAAATCAAATGAATTTTATTGACACTATTAACTTTATCGTTTTACACAAGTCAAATATGCAAAAAGATGTGTAAACATCGTATGAAATGTCAGAATAAATTTCTAAGAATAGTAATGTTTAACGAAATTATAATAAGTAAAATCGAACAAATGGTACAATATTGCACAAATATATATATATATATATATATATATATATATATATATATATATATATATATATATATATATATATGTATATATATATATATATATAGAGCTGTTGGCTCTCATCATGAGAGCCAACAGCTCGAAACTGCAGTCTGCAAGTGGTTGCAGTGGCTGACACGAGAGTTCCTTTAATTTAGGAATAAGTCTTTCGGTCGGTGTTTGCTAAAATCGAATTACAGCGTTTCGTAGTAATATGTGATTATTACACTTAACGCGCCAGACCTGCAATTTGTTGTAGTCTGGTCATTTTCGTTATTTTTTAAATAAGGATGTATAGAGGGTTGCTTCAGAGAGAAATTACGTTTAGTAAATACTCTGCCTTCTAGAAGCATATATATATATATATATATATATATATATATATATATATATATATATATATATATATATATATATATATATACATATATATATATATATATATATATATATACAAAACCAGTTTTCTTGGGATTTAGGTTCGTTTAAATAAAATTAAAACATATTTTACGTTTCGGCTAGGGGCCCTTAGCCTTCATCAGAATAATTCTTTTTTTATTGTTTAAATAGTGACAAAACGATATTATAATCTAGGCAGCATGACTTCATGCTGCCTAGATTATAATATCGTTTTGTCACTATTTAAACAATAAAAAAAAAATTATTCTGATGAAGGCTAAAGGTCCCTAGCCGAAACGTAAAATATGTTTTAATTTTATTTAAACTAACCTAAATCCCAAGAAAACTGGTTTTGAATATAAATAGTAGAAATTTTCCATTTTTTGCCCTTTTTAGGGAATAACAGGGGGCGGTAGAATTAAACTGATAAGGTAAGAAAAAATTTTGCGTCCTAAATTGGCTTCAATGCGTCCATATACTTCCAAAAAGTTAGATGAAAACTTAATGATAAGTCGTTTTTTTTGTTGACGTGTGTAATTATCCTTCTAAATATTGTGGTTGTAACATGCAGATATATAATACAGGTAACTATGTAAAATTCTTAAGGTACCTTTCAATTTCGAATAATGTCACATGAAATGGATTAAAATTCATTTTCCACTGTTCCATTCTTATATTTTTTCAAAAGAATTATTGCCATTTAACAAAGTAATTGTGGCATTTATTGTAAGCGAATCCACAATGATGATGGTGGTATATGTATATAGATGAGCAATGGCAAATTTCTTGCGAAATCTTTGGTGTGTATCATAAACACAACTATTGAAATGGGTAAATTTCCGGATGCTCTTAAAATAAGTAAAGTAATACGACATTGAAACGTCACAATAATCAAGCACTAGACATTTAGGGACATATCACTACAATAATAGCCATGAATAAGGTAATTGAGAAAATTATATATAACAGATTCATGAACTATTTAAATAAATATAGTGTACAGCCAAAGAGTCAACATTTATTTAGAATAGGCTGGGTAAAAATCATAAATATTTTTCCCTGTAGCATCACCCTCTCTCTTGGATGTGACCATCTTAAGCTAAATTGATGCTTAATGTAGATTTAGGCTATCTTTTTTTGTGTTAAGAATCTCATTTTGTCATTTTTTTGAAGGAATCATTTGTTATTTAAAATAATTACTGTGTCATTCTTCGTAGGCGACTTCATAATGACGATGGTGGCACATTTATATAGACGAGGAATAACACAGTTATCTATGGAATAATTTATCTCTCGAAATTGCCTCCTGAAGAGTGTAATACAAAGAATTTCGTCTGAGATTTAATATCGAAAAATCTTAAATTGATGACAGAATGTAAGTGATAGTATTATATAGTATACTATATGATTATGGCACTTCCGAATATGTTCGATTGTACACTTATGTCGAACGTAGAAAAAGTTGCCGAAATAAAATACCACGACACGATGTCATGTTTTTAATGAATTAAAAATTAAAACATAATTACCATTCTGTGGTACAATTATTACTGTTTATTGTTAATTTATTTATATCTAATGATTGACTGTTTTGTTTTTGACTAATTTTTGCTCTTAAAATGCGCTTTTTAATCTTATTAACCTATCTTATTTATTTAACCAATGTTTCATTTTTTAAAAGGTGTAACATCTTATATGATCAAAAATTGATTACATTGTTTTGTAGGAATGCGGACTTTTACTATGTATGAGCATGAACGGATATATTATCAATCACAGGAATGATTTCTCACAGGTAATTTCATTGAAATCAGTTCCTATCTCGACTAATATATCCTCCTTGATTTAAATATAATAATGAGGGCATGAGTCGATTTAGGAATGGTCATATGGAATTTTTAATTTGATTTTTGAAGTGTCTAAATTGTTTATATGGTTACATATTAAAAACAATATAGGTCCTATAAACAATTACTTATTATCTATGACAATTATTTTTTTCTTAATTCATATGCAGCAAATAAACTAAAGATTACTCAAGTGGACAAAAGTAGAATTATGAATTTTAGTCTTTTGCAATATAAATGGTTTTAAAACTATGACTACAAAATGTGGCATTTTGAAAATCTAACAATTTTTCTTAGAATAACTAACTGATATTATTAGGTTATTATTCATAATTCTGTAAATAGTAAATATTTCCCTGTCAGGACTTCTGAGGACGTTTGATTTTTTATTTATGTCGAACGTAAGAAAAAGTCGCCGAAATAAAATTCCTCAAATGGATGTCATATTTTCAAAAAATATTTAAAACATACCGTTAATTTATTTTTATCAGGGGATTAAATATCTTGTCTTTGACTAACATTTGCCTTTAAAATTCATTTTCCGCTATTCCATTCTTATATTTTTTCGAAAGAATGATTGCCATTTAACATAATAATTGTGGCATTTATTGTAAGCGAATCCACAATGATGATGGTGGTATATGTATATAGATGTGGAATGGCAAATTTCTTGCTTAATCTTTGTATATCATAAACACAACTATTAAAATGGGTAAATTTCCAGATGCTCTTAAAATAAGTAAAGTACGACATTGAAACGTAACAATACTCAAGCACTAGACATTTATAAATATATCACTACAATAATAGTCATAAATAAAGTAACTGAGAAAATTATGTATAACAGATTCATGAACTATTTAAATAAATATAGTGTACAACCAAAGAGTCATCATTTATTTAGAATAGGATGGGTAAAAATTATAAACGTTTTTCCTTGTAGCATCTCCTTCTCTCTTGGATGTTACCATATTTAGCTAAATCGATGCTTAATGTAGGTTTAAACTATCTTCTTTTGTATTAAGAATCTCATTTTGTCATTTATCTGAAAGAATAATTTGTTATGCAAAGTCATTTTTCGTAGGCGACTTCAGAATGACGATGGTGGTAAATTTATATAGATGAGGAATAACACAGTTATCAATGGAATAATTTAACTTTCGAAATTGCCTCCCGAAGAGTGTAATACAAAGAATGTCGTCTCGAGATTTAATATCGAAGGATCTTAAATTGATGACAGAATGTAAGTAGCAGTATTATTTTAGTATACTATATAATTATGGCACTTGCGAATACGTTCGATTCTACACTTATGCGGAACGTAGAAAACGTTGCTGAAATAAAATACCACGACACGACGTCATGTTTTTAATAAATTAAAAATTAAAACATAATTACCATTCTGTGATGATTAACTGTTTTGATTTTGACTAATTTTTGCTCTTAAAATGCACTTTTTAATCTTATTTATTTAACCAATTTTTTTCATTTTTCAAAAGGTGTAACATCTTATATCATTAAAAATTGATTACATTGTTCTTGTAGGAATGCGGACTTTTGCCATATGTGGGCATGAACGGATATCTTATCAATCCCAGGAATGATTTATCATAGATAAGTTTACTGAAATTAGTTCCTATCTCGACTGATGTATTCTCCATGATTTAAATATAATAGTGAGGGCATGAGTCGATTTAGGAATGGTCATATGGAATTTTTAATTTGATTTTTGAACTGTCTAAATTGCTTATATGGTTGCATATTAAAAATAATATAGGTCGGGTAAACAATTACTTATTATCTATGACTATTATTTTCTTTCTTAATTCATATGCAGCAAATAAACTAAAGATTACTTAAGTGGACAAAAGTAGAATTATGAATTTTAGTTTTTTGTAACATAAATGGTTTTAAAACTATGAACTACAAAATTTAGCATATTGAAAATCTAACAATTTTCTTAGAATAACTAACTGGTATTATTAGGTTAATATTCATGTTATGTTAGATTTAAGAATGTGATATCATATAAGTCCATAATCATGTGGTTCGCATACAGTGGCGGATGGTGAAATTTCAATAATTTTTTTCTCGTCTCTGGCGCATGGGACCCATACGAAATATGGGAACTAACATCTAGAGAAGCACTCCTCTAACGACCCGTAAAAAATTTTGAAAAAGCAGTGTGCGAAAAATTTTTTCAAAATTCGGTTGCCCCCCCTAGGTCTAGGGACTCCTGTTGAAAATTATTTTTTTTTGTCATATACATTTTACTTTTCATAAAAATACAATAATACGTTTTGGAGTTTATGAAAATATTTTCATTACTAACTGAAGTACAACGAATTGAAATTTTATAATTTGTTAAATTGTAAATTACAAAATTTCAGTTCATTGTATTTCAGTTAATAATGAAAATATTTTCATAAACTCCAGAACGTATTGTCGTACTTTTATGAAAAGTAAAATGTATATGACAAAAAAAATACTTTTCAACAGGAGTCCCTAGACCTAGGGGGGGCAACCGAATTTTGAAAAAATTTTTCGCAAACTGCTTTTTCAAAATTTTTTACGGGTCGTTAGAGGAGTGGTTCTCTAGATGTTAGTTCCCATATTTCGTATGGGTCCCATGCGCCAGAGACGAGAAAAAAATTATTGAAATTTCACCAGCCGCCACTGTTCGCATAAGTAATTCAATACCAGCACTGATAAATTTATAACTTCGTTCCATATCTTTTATTTATCTCGGTAATTTGATACTTTCATCTTTCAAAATCAGGTACAGTTCTGACTTACTCTGCGAACAGCAAGATATACTAAATCATTGCCGATTCGGCATAGATTACAAACATTATAAATACAACTGAACCACCATAAGCCGTCAGTTGGCATCAGATTGTTATACTCGTAATTACATTCAAATGAGCTAAGACTCAGTTAATAATTTTAACTTTATTTTTAATACATTTAACTTCTTCATTTTTACAAGTTGTGTTCTACATTGAAACTTCGTAGTTATTAAATGAAACAGTTGTAAATCAATAATAATAATAATAATAATTGTAATTAAACTAAATAAATTGTTTTTAAAAAGTTAATAACTGGAATCCAGATACAGCAATTGGCGCAGTCGGTAGGATCCGCAAAAACACCGCTAGAACAAGGAACCTGAACCTAACTGGCAGTGGTGGATCGAATCCTTTGACGGTCAAACGATCCTCAAATTCCTCAAGAAGAAAAACCAAGCAGCAAACATACAAAAAAGCAAGCACTCAAGAGACAAGTAACGTAAGAAGCAACCAACTCATACAAGCAACACAAAGCACGAATTGAGCCACATCCCCATGAGGACATTACTGTAAGTACAATTTAACTTTGAATCATTAAGTGCATCGAAAGTTTTATTTTTTTTCGTCAATATTTTCACGCGAACTGTTAGTTCTATTATCCAATCTTACCTTTTACCAAATTTATTCAAACCATACAAAATGCCAAACGAACAAGAACGTCAACCTGAACAAGAAAAACAGGTAGAACAAGGAGAACAGGAACTCGTACAGGAAATAATGCCTTACAAGTTATCTGAAATATTCTCAATCGTCCCCGAATTTGACTGAGACCAGATCTTTTTGAATACGTTCCTGAACGCGTGCGACCATGCATACCGCATAGCCATTGACGATCAAGTAACGCTTTTAACGTTGCACATAAAAAATAAGCTCGGGCGAGCAGCTCAATTAATAAATTATAGAAACCCAGCCACATGGGGCGAAATAAAACAACTTATGTCGCCTAGGTCAAATTATAAGGGCAGGAAATCCCGCAAACATGCTCCAAGCTTCCATGTGTATCAGATGAGAGCTTCAACTCTATTATTTCGAGAATCAAAAATTCAATAAAACTGCCAATCCCCGAGACATTCAAACTGCTATAAGAAAATCAAATGTCCCAAACAATTTCCAAAAGACGTGCACATACTGCAAAAGAACTGGCCACCTTATCAACGAATGCCCTGCACGCCAGCAACCACAACCCCTTTAATCAGTCGAGTTCTACTCAACAAAGTTTCAACCCAAATTTTCAGAGGCAATATGCTGCCCCACAACAACAGCAGCAACAAAGACCTTTCCCCCAGCAAACTTTTTCTAATCAAAATCAAAGGCCATATCAATTCCCCAACACACCAAATCAATTCCAACCTCGACCGTCTGTAATACAACCAAATCCAAACTTTAGTCGAAATAATTAGCCCCGAACACACTACATAAACTACCCGACGCAAAACTACCCAAAAGAGGAATATCAAGAATACTTCAACACAGAGTTTCATGAATTCCCGAAAAATTTTCGAATAAATTTCCCGAAAATGCCGTTATTCAAGGAATAACTAATGAAAAAATTGTAATAAAAGAATCCAAACCTATTCCATTTAAAGTAGGCGATCCTCATAAAGTATACATCTACAACTTATACATAGAATTTGACGGACTACTCGGATTGGATTTTCTAGAACATTACGGTTGCGTAATAGATATAAAAAACAAAAAACTCATTACTAACTGTAAAACAATACCTCTCTTCAAAGCAGGTGGCGAGGCTAAAAACTAAAAACACGCATTTTAACGAAGATTTTACAAAAAACATTATTTCCATTGAACCTAGAACCGAACAAGTTTTCAAACTAAAATGTAATCTAACAAATACTGATGCTATACTGCTAGCTCATGAAATAGAAAAGTCAGATTACCTAATGCTATAGTTAAAGTAATTAACGCCAATGCTATACCTAAAATTATTGACTTTTCAGATTTAAAATTAGAACCAGTCGCGCACTTCGATCTAGCCTGCAACGTAAATATTTCAAACGCGAATTTGAACGAATTTCAAAATGATGCTAGAGACAGACTGTGCTCAAATCCATAAAGATGAGGTAAAACGTCAAATCGGTGAAATGCTTGACCAAGGCATAATTGAACCGTACATATCACCCTGGTCCTCCCCAGTATGGGTTGTGCCTAAGAAGCTCGACGCTTCGGGTAAACCGAGTCGTGATCGACTACCGCAAGCTTAACGAACTCACGATTGACGATAAATACCCATTACCTAACATCTCCGACTTTCTTGGCCAATTAGGAAAGTGTGAATATTTCACCACGTTAAATCTCGTGTCTGGTTTTCACCAGATAGAAATTGACAAAAAAGACATCCAAAAGAAAGCATTTTCCGTAGAAAGCGGCCATTACGAATTTGTTCGTATGCCGTTTGGCTTAAAGAACGCACCTTCCACTTTTCAGCGTGTCATGGACAATATTCTGTTAGGTAATCAAAACGAACGCTGTCTCGTGTACATGGATGACATAATAATATATTCACCCACTATTCATGAGCACATTTCCAAACTTACAGAAGTCTTTAAAAGGTTAAGGAAAGCCAACCAGATAAGTGCGAATTTCTAAGGAAAGAAGTAGCTTATCTAGGTCATCTTATCACCCAAGACGGAGTCAACCCGAATCCCTCAAAAATTGACTGTATCCGAAACTTTCCAGAACCTAAGACACAAAAAGAGATTAAATCCTTTTTAGGATTGGCCTATTACTATAGGCGCTTTATTTCAAACTTCGCAAAAGTCTCTAAACCTCTCACTAAGCTTCTGTAAAAAGATATCCCATCCCATTCAATTTCGATTCAAATTGCAAAAATTCTTTCGAAGAACTGAAAACTGCAATAACTTCAACCCTTATTTTAATATACCCAAATTTTGATGAAACCTTTCTTCTAACAACATCGATGAATTAAGAGTTGTACTAAGCGAATTTAAAAAAGAATTTAAAATCATTGTCTTAACTGAAACGTGGAAAATATTCGACTTAACACTGTTAAATATTCCTAATTATAATTTGATCTATAACAAAGGTAGTCTAAATCAAAATGATGGGGTCGTCATTAACCTAAAAAATAATTTACAGTATGATTGCGAACTTATAGACTTTGATGATATAAAAATAGTTAGTTTAAAATTAAATCATAAAAATGAAAAAATTCAAATCATGGCTGTCTATAGATCGCCATCAACAAACCCCAATATTTTTAATAAAAATTTAAATAGTTATTTAAAAAAAATTGATAAAGAAAAATACACCAAGATTTTGGTCGGTGACATATATATTAACATTCTTGGAAATGATGATATCTCTGAGGAATATCTTAATATACTAGCAGAATAGGGCTTTGCATCTACTATCAATAATTATACAAGAGAAAATGAAAACAGCAAAAGTTGCATTAATCACATTTTTATTAATTCAGAAATACCAGCAACACATCTTACACCAATCATTCTACAAGTACACTTGAGTGACCATTATGCTACACTACTCCAAATAAAAACTGCATCTGAAACAAAAAATACAAATATAGTAAACAATAAAAATATTAAATATTATCTAAATAGTAATAAACTAATAAATCAAATGAAACATGAAACATGGGATGAAATTTATATGGAGAGTGATGCAAATACTACAGCTAAATTATTTTTAAATAGATTACTTAAGATTATTGAAAATTGTACTAAAAAAAAAAAACTAAAAAGAAATGAAATAAAAAGAAAAGAATGGATGACAACTAGACTAATAAAGTCTGTCAATACCAAGTACGAGATGCATAAAAAAGTTAAAAAATATCCAAAAAATGGCGATTTATTAAAAGAGTACAAGGTGTACAGAAATAAACTGAATGACACTATTAAGCTTGCAAAAATCAGTTCCTACAAAAAACAAATTGGTCGTAATAAGAACTGTCCCAATAAATTATGGAATGCTGTAAAAAACATAAATAGAAAAAATAAAGAGGTAAATGAAATAACACAAGTAAAAATGGAAGACAATAAATTAACCACTAGTGAAACAGAAATTTCAGAGCTCTTTGTTGAATATTTTAGTAATATAGGCAGAAAACTGGCAAATAACATCACGACGAATCAGAATATCAACTCATTTTTAACTCGGCAACAAAACTCGATATATATTGGGGAAACTGATGAATGTGAGGTTAAAGAGGTCATTGGCACCCTAAAAAATAATAAATCTCCAGGATTAGACAGTATTAGGACGGAAACTTCAAAGCTTATAGCAGACTATATCTCCAAGATACTAGCATTTATATTTAATATTTTCATAAAAACCGGTGTTTTCCCAAATATTTTAGAAAATGCTTTGATAAGACCAATTTATAAAAGTGGAGAAAAATCAGATGTGCAAAACTATAGACCAATATCCTTAATAAGCAACTTGGCTAAAATATTTGACAAATTACTAAAAAAACGTATTACGAACTTTCTAAACAAATATCATCTCCTTTCAGATAAACAGTACGGGTTTAGAGAGGCTAAATCGACGAGTGATGCTATAGCAAATGTAATGGAAAAAATATATAATGCTGTAGATGAAGGAGAACCATCACTGTATATTTATGTCGATTTAGCCAAAGCCTTCGATACAGTTTGCCATAATAAATTAATTAAAGCACTAGAAAATATCGGTTTTAGAGGAATTGCACTAAAACTTATACGTAGTTATTTATCAGATAGGAAACAGTCCGTAAAGATTGGAAGTAGTATAAGCAAAGAAAGAATTGTAGAATTTGGAGTCCCACAGGAAACAGTGCTGGGACCGTTGCTATTTAATATATATGTTAATGATCTCTTTCACCTTAATATACAGGGAAAAATTACTAGTTTCGCGGACGATACGGTTATTTTTTATAAAAACAACACTTGGGAACAACTAAAAGTCCAGGTCGAACAAGATTTTATAAAAATAATACAGAGGTTCAATAGTAGACTCTTAAAAATAAACTTTAACAAAAAATTTTTTATGCCATATAGTAGCTACTCGGACAAATTACCTCATTATAGCCACATATGTTTTCAATTTGATGATCAAGAAATTACAATTTCAGCTAAACATAATATAGAATAGTTATTGACAGTCACCTGAGATGGAATTATCAAGTAGATCATATTGTATCTAAACTCAGGAAGATAGGAAGATTTAAGTTTTATAAAAATGTATTTGAACTTGAACAGTTAAAAATTTTATATTATTCATTGATACAAACACACTTAACCTATGGAATCTTAGTTTGGGGTGGTATAACCAATAACCATCTTAACAAACTGCAGATTATGCAAAAATGGCTACTAAAAATAATTTATGAAAAAACTACACCTATCCAACCCATCTACTTTTTAATGAAAGCAATATCTTTGATATACGGCAACTATATTTACAGAGTTTGGTAATTAGGCACTACAAATATAAAAATTCTCTACCATAAATCTTACACCAACATGATACACGTTTTAAGACAAAAACATCGCTAATTCCGAAGATAAAGAAAACTGTTGGACAAAGATTTTTACCTACCTGTGTCCACTGATATATGTCGAAGTTCCAAACGAAGTAAAAAATGCCAATCCGTCTGAAATCGTGGCTTTCGTCTACACCTATAAGTAAAATACATCAATTAATAGACAGGAAAAACAATTAAACTAACTAATACTTACCCCATAATATACAACTTTGCTTTCCTACTGTCTTGCTGCTGCCTCGGAATACTAAAGCTAATAATAAAACCATCTTACTATTCTTACATATGATAGTGTCTGTTTTGAGACGGCGAAGAGAGAGAAGGAAACCAACAAATTTTTAAATAATATTACACGAATAAACAATGCTGTTAAAATATGTCTCCAAAATTAAAATACCTAATAACCTACGTATAATAAACATACATTCAAAAAAAGAAATAATTCGCTTATTCGACAACCAACTAAATATTGCAACAGTGTTCTATATTTACCTAGATTTCAAATGTCAAAGTTATAGTTACAGCTGTCCATTTCAAAGTTACTTATATTTTATATATTTTAAGTGTTAAATCCTTGTATACATTTGTTTTGCACTTGACACATTGAATTTGTTTGCGATTTCAAATGTTTTTAAATATTTGATTCTAAATGTTTTTAAATGTTATAATTAAGTGATATTTTAATAATATATTTCGCAGCTTGCTGTTTGTATAACCAGATTCCTCTTTGGGGGAAGATGATATATGACAGTGAGGTATGCACCCACGCACAAGGCTTCGCCTTAGAGGGTTTGCTGTTTATTTACATTACATTCACATTATATTTTTTCATTTACATTTACATTTCATTACATTTCTCTAATGCAGTAAATAAACTTTATTATTAAGGACTCGTAGGTAAGGACCTCCCGATCGCCTATGCATCTCGAACGTTATGTAACGAGGAAAAAAGTACTCGACGATTGAAAGAGAGCTATTAGCTATAGTATGTGTAGTGAAATATTTCAGACCATATCTTTTCGGACGAAAATTTAAACTCATCACCGACCACCGACCTCTGACTTGGCTTTTTTTCTATTAAAGATTCCGGTAGCTCGAGGAATATGATTACGAGATCATATACAAGCCAGGCAAAATTAATAAAAACGCGGACGCCCTATCTCTCATTAAAGTCAATCACGTACAAAAATGCGTGGCATTCCACAATAATGCGCAAAATCTAGACAACCCGCCTGACCCAGAAAATACTCGCGATGACGAAGACATATCACCCGAACAAGTAGTCCAAGAGTACGAAACGTTCGAAAAATTATATCAAACGACATCCCAAATTGATTATTCCAAAATTAGGTTTTCAAATAACCAACTATTCGACAAAGGCCATAAACATATAATCACATTTTTCCAACAAGATAACTTGGAGGATTTTAATTATAAAATAATAGAAGATATCCTTGAAGAAGATCCCGATTTCTCTAATAACAAAATTAACACAGTATCTAGTAAATCGGTAAAAAATGGATCTTACCACATTGTACCTCTACCTTTTGACCCAGTATCAGAGATATTGCAACTCTTTGCCACGATATATAAAAACCAAAATGACATAGATCAATCCAAAACGTACTACGTCGAAAATAACTTGAACTTGCCCATTCTCGAAATTTTCTCATTTATCTTTAACCACAAAGAAATAAAATTAGTAATTTGTCAAGACATTGTCACGAACCCCGACGAAGAACAAACCACTATAATACTCAATCAATTTCATGCCGGAAAAAAACAACCTCCACCGCGGTATAAATGAAACAATATGTAGGATAAAACACAATAATTGGACCGAACTAACGAAAGATGTAGAGAAATTCATTAAAACTTGTGAAACCTGTCAAAAAGCAAAAATGTTACGAAAATATCTTGATAGCGCCTTAGTTGTCACCGAAACACCGAGAACTCCTTTCGAGCGTATTAATATCGACGTTATGGAAATCCCCACAAAAAACTATGCATTAACCATTAGAGATGAACTCACTAAGTTCACGCAAGCATACGCAATACCCGACGAAAACGCGAAATCTATCGCAAATACTCTTTTGCTCTATTTTCAAGAGTACGGTACACCCCTTCGTATACACTGCGATTCCGGACGAGAATTCGAAAACCGACCTCAAAGTCCTTCTTTACAACATTAAATTAACCCATTCTTCTGTACACCACTCGCAATCCAACGGCTCACTCGAGCGATTTCATGCGACGCTCTTGGAAATGATAAGGGCTAATAAATTAGAAAACCCTAACGAACACCCGCTGAATATTTTACCATACACAGTTATTTGTTACAATAACTCCTTTAATAAGACGCACGGTATAGCGATAATGCTATAATAAAATAAGTTTGAAGTAAATATACATATATTTGAATTATTTAATACATATTTTTATATATTTGATTTTTGTGTATCTAAAAGTATATTATTATTTTTGTTGTCGATTGTTTTTTCTTTTGTTTTTTCTCGACTCCATAGGAACTTCTCGTTTGCGAGTGAATGAGTCGCTATAGTCGCTATATACACCCCCTCGTTAAAAAAGAAAAGAGTCAATCAACCAACGTGTGGATTGCGAAACGCACTTTTTTAATCGGGGTAGGCAAAGTGTCACATCTGTCAACTAATACAAAAGCTGGTTTAACCCTATCAATATTGACAGTTATGACTTTGATTCCTTTCTTAAAGGTAAATAACTTATCTGAACGAGATAAAACTTTAAAGGGTCCTTCATATAAAGGAGTAAACGAACGTTTAAACCGTTCATTGCGAACAAAAATGAAATCGCAAGAGGAAAAATCTGAACTAACAAAAGTTTTGTAATTGACATATGAAATTGGAGGAACAAATTTTACATTTTTAAAATAAATGCGTAATTTGTCAATGAAATAAGGATATCTGGGGAATTATACGATTCAACGAAAAATTCGCCAGGTAAACGAAGGGTTTGACCATATATAAGTTCAGCAGGTGAACATTGCAGATCTTCCTTGGGAGTTGTCCTAAATGCTAATAAAATGATGGGTAATTCATCTGTCCAATGTGATGTATTGGCTCTAGTTAACAAGGAAGTTTTAAGTGAGCGATGAAATCTTTTAATTAAAGAATTCCCTTGTGGGTGATATGCAGTTGTACGTATTCTATGAAAACCTAAAAACTTTGCAAATTCATAAATAATCTTGACTCGAATTGTACCTCTTGATCAGTCGTCACCGTCAAGGGAACACCGAATCGACAAACAAAATTTTGAAATAAAGTACGCGCAACTGTTTCTGCTGTGATGTCGCGAAGAGGGTACGCTTCCGGTGAATCGTTAAATCACCGTAAGAATGTAAGAGTTACCTTTGGATGGAGGTAATGGTCCTACCAAATCTATATGGATGTGGTCGAATCTGCTTTTCGGGATGGTGAAGTTTCCAAGAGGAGTTTGCTTATGTCGGCTGACTTTGACAGCTTGACAGTTAATGCACGATTTTGACCATAAATTGCAATCTGTGTTCATTTTCGGCCAAAAATAGTTATTTGAAATCAACAGTCTAGTGGCTTTAATACCAGGATGAGATAAGTTGTGAAAAATATCGAATATCGTTCGTCTGTAAACAAGTGGAACAAAAGGTCTAACTTTTGTACGAGAAACATCTCACCAAATAAATTCATTTGAATCTGGAATTTGTATCTTTTTTAAAATGAAATTGGTTTTAGCTAGTGATGATTTATCTGACAATAAATAGTTGAGATTTGAATCTTTCTCCTGAGCTTCACTAAGCAACTTTAGGTCAAAGTTAACATTAAGGAAGGGAGAATTTTTAAGTTGAAGTGGTAAAATATCTTGTTTTAAAGAAGAAGTGTCGTAAATACGTGACAAGCTGTCAGCTATTACGTTATGTTTTCCTTTAACATGTTGTATTTTACAAGAAAATTGAGCTATGTATTCTAAATGACGTATTTGACGAGGAGATCTTTCTGCTTTTGTGAATAAAGCGTTGATTAAAGGTTTGTGATCTGTAAAACAATTAAACTTTCGACCTTCAAGTATAAATTTAAAATGTTTAATTGCAGTATATAATGCTAAAAGTTCTTTGTCGAAAACCGAATAATTGGTTTGTGCTATGGTTAATTTACTGGAAAAGAATGCTAACGGAGCAAGAAATCCCTTATTATCTTTTTGCTCTAAAACTGCACCCATGGCAAAGTTAGAACAATCGACTGAGAGAGATAAGATAGTATCGTCATTATTGCAAGGATGAGCTAAAACTACTGCATTACTTATAGCGTCTTTGGCTTTCGAAAATCCATCTAAACATTCATCAGGCCAACTATTTATCTTTGTAATTTTATCATGAGATAAACTGTTACAAAGAGAATATAGGGGAAGTAAAATTTCAGCAAAATGAGGTATGAAACGATGATAAAAATTTACCATACCTGTGAAACGTTGTAGTTCTTTGAGAGTTGTCGGTAAAGGGAAGTTATTAATGACTTCGACTCTTTCAGTTGATGGTAAAATACCTGATGAAGAGATGTGATGACCTAAAAAGGTTAAATTGTCAACTCCAAAGATACATTTAGATGGCTTAATGTTTATTCCGTATGTGTCTAATCTTTTGAAAACTATTTCCAAATGTTCCAAATGTTGTACATCTGATTGACTTGCGATTAAAATATCATCCAAATAGACGAAAACGAAAGGTAAGTTGACAAGTACTTCATTCATAAAACGTTGGAAAGTTTGATCGGCATTGCGTAAGCCAAAAGGCATGCGGGAAAATTCAAACAGTCCGAAAGGAGTTGTTATGACTGTCTTATAAACGTCATTTTCAGCGACAGATATCTGATGGTACGCTCGCACTATATCAATCTTGGAGAAAATAGTGCAGCCGTGCAACTGAGAGCTAAAGTCGTGAATATGAGGTAACGGATATCTGGCTGGAATAGTAATTGTATTTAGTTGTCGATAATCTCCACGAGGTCTCCAATCATTTTTCTCTTTGTTTGCTACTAAATGAAGTGGTGAAGAAACTTGAGAAGATGATGGTTTCCAGATACCTAATTCCACCATGTTGTTAAATTCTGTTTGACCTATTTTAAATTTAAGATTGTCTAATCTACGAGGTCGTGAAAAAGGTAAATGACCTTCAGTAACTATATGATGTACAACAGAATGTTTAATAGGAAAATTGTAATCTGGTGAACTAATTAAATTAGGAAACTGTAAAAGTAATTTGTTATATTTATCTGTTAAGGGAAATAATTTAAGTGTGTCTAATCTATAATTGTCTAAAGGACTATTTTTAATAAAACAATTAATTGACAAATTAGTCTTGTTATCAATTATTCGAGCTCCTTTAAGATCGACAGCTAAACCGAAATGAGACAAGAAATCTGCTCCGACGATCGGAATGTCAATGTCTGCAATATTGAAAACGAAAGAAAATAATCTGCGTAAGTTTAGATTGACTTTTAACAATTTCTTACCGTATGTAAAAATAGTTGAACCGTTAGCCGCGGTTAATATCGTATCAAAATTCTTTTTTAAATCTGTGAAAGCATTACGTGGCACCACAGATAAATCGTCTCCAGGTTGATTAGGAAGTTCAAGTGGTTAGATCTGTCGTAAATAAAAAGTCGACGTTTGCTGCCAGAAAAGTCAAAGTCAGACGTCATAAAATTATCAAACTTCAGTCATCTTTGAGGATTATCAGATTTTTTACAACTTTTACTAAATTTGCACCATTCACCTCCACAACGATAAGCATTGGCACCATGAAGTTGATGGTAGTAACAAATAGTATTATCTGTACGATCAAACTTCTTGGGAAAGTTATTACGGCTGGGTGAACGATTGCGATTAGAAATACGAGTTTGTGAAATGTTTCTACTCCTACAATTATTGCAGAAAGAAGTAGAAGGGTGAGGCTCGAAAGATTGATTAGGTTATTTAGATTCTAAAGAGTTTAATCGAGAATTAAAAATTTCTTGTCTTTGTAAGACTTGATTAGTTAAATCATGGAAAGTGATTGAAAAATTTTTGATAGTGATAGTTAAATCTGGTAATGGGGTTGATTCAGAGTCAAGAGGATTTTTAGAGTATGATGTAACCATCGAATTTTAACAAGACTCCCATATCCGATTAGCAATATCGTGAATCTCTTTTGTGTCTGTTTTCCCGGAAGCTGTAATAGCGATATATACAGTTTGAGGCAAACGTCTTTTCCATAATTTAATCAGTAAATCTTGACTAACCATTCTGAAACCTCCAACCATATTCAGCATGGATCTATAGAAATCTGACGGCTTCAGATCACCCATCTGGAAACCTGAGAGCAAATCGTTGAGACGTTTCTCCTCACTCGATGATAAACGTGAAATTAAAATTTTCTTTAAATTGATATATAAATCTGTTTCCGGGGGATTAGATATTATATCGTATATATTATCTATCACATCTAATGGCAAATTAGCTATAACCTGATCATACTTTTCTTTGTCATTGACAATCTTTGCGACAGAAAACTGTGATTCGATTTGGGTAAACCAAATTTCAGGTTTTGATTTCCAAAACGGGGGTAGCTTGACGGATGTGACATAGTGGGTTTGAGGAAAATCCTCGTCTGAAGGTTATGTTAGCATAATTAATTGATTGGTGATTGACTATTTCTCAGATAAAAAGGAAATGTACGTTAACTCACTCACCGGCAGATGACAGTACTTGTAATGTTCAACTTCAATTGGGAGTAGGAAATGACCATAAATTAGAGGAACATCAATTCAAAATTTATCAGTAAATTTTTTGTATATTCTTCTCTTCATTAAACGATAAGCATCATCTGGATTCAATTTATAGTGGTATGTAGTATATGGAATCTCTTCTTGAAGTTGTTGATAAAAGTGGTTCTAAATCAGGAATGTGGATGTGTGCCAAATTATATCAATCAATTTAATAAAATTTTAGGTATTTATACCGTGCGTGTAATTGCCCATTAGAAATGTACATTCACGTAGCGCGAGAGATTTGACAACACAGCCGTAAATTCGTCCGCCGGGCGGAGCATCCCAGCTTTCAGTTATTTCATTTCAGCCAGCTGGCACACGCGATGTTGTAATTCTTACTCCCTATGCCTAGCGCGCGGCTAAACGCACGGTATAATAAAAGTTTTAAGCATTTCTTTTGCTTTTGAACTTCTTTCAATCGGTTTGTTTAGTCCTTATATTCTTGAAGTTGGTTTATATCCTTATATTCTTGGAGTTGATTTCGGGTAATTATGTCTGAATATTCTTGTAGCTTCGAGAGTAGAAATAATTTTGCCTCTTCTCCAATTAATCCGATTACATAGATCTCATCACGAAGGTCATGTGTATGTCGGGGTCACCAAATTTATAGCGATAATGCTATAATAAAATAAGTTCGATGTAAATATACGTATATTTGAATTATTTAATACATCTTTTTATATATTTGATTTTTGTGTATGTAAAAGTATATTTTGTTGTCGATTGTTTTTCTTTTGTTTTTTCTCGACTCCATAGGAACTTCTCGTTTGCGAGTGAATGAGTCGCTATAGTCGCTATACACGGTTTTACCCCGTACGAGCTATTATTCGGACACGCAAGTCGTCCCCCTGAAACGCTTTACCATCAGAAGGAACTGATATCGAAATATATACGAGATTTGAACAACAGAATTTCGCATTACTACAAAATAGCCCGAAAAAAAACCCAATTACAAAAAGAAAAAACAAAAGCGCGATTCGATAGGCACGTAACTCACAATCCACACGAATTTAAGGTAGGCGATAAGGTTTATCTAAAAGAAAGAACTTTGACAGAATGAAGCCATACTTTGAAAATTAATTTATTTTCAGGTTTCTTCTGCTGCTCAAAGCAGTGTCACCCCAATATTCAATCGACACAATCAACAATACCATCAGAATTTACTATCATGAAGAAGAACGCATTGAAATTTCTGACGACAAATGGACGCTTTTAGTCTATATAGATATCGAACCGATAAAATCTATCCTGGATAATAACAACAACATTTTAAACGACATGATAACGATGTTCGAAACGGACAATCCTCGCATGATATCCTTTCGGTCAGAAGTTAGAACACACATCAGTCTCTTAACCCAAATTTTACGATAGCTACAACAAAAAGTTGATTGATTTGCGGATACTAAACGGTACAAACGAGGTCTTTTAAATGGAATAGGTACATTTTGGAAAACTATCACAGGTAATCTAGATTCCTCTGACGGCAAAAATATACGAATTGTATTAATAAACTCACAAATGATGAACATCAAATAAAGAATTTGATGAAAAATCAAATTTTGGTAACAACTTCAGTAATAAAAAGCTTTAATTCGATGAGGAATTTATGATATTTCGGACGATTTAGCGTAAATAAAATCAAAATTACGAGTACTTGAGCTATATGAATCCCTGATGGAAAGCTATATGTTTCTGGAAAATTGTTTAGATAATATTTTAAATTCGATCACGTTTGCCCTATTGAAAATTTTGCTCAGTTCAATAATCACTCCAAAGGATCTGGTCACTTCATTACAGGAAATACCTCAATCCTTACATAAAAATAATTTGCCATTAACTCCACAAATCTCAAAGGTAGCCCAATACTTTGACATTATGGAGCTTCAAGCTTTTCAAGCTGGACAGTCCAGTTCGAGCAACGAGGAGCAGCAGTAGGCAGCTTTCAGCGAGAATCTGAAGATGGCAGATGGGATTCTGCCGAAACGTCGTTTAGACAACAATGGCTCCAGCAGGAGCCTATCAACTACGTGGGAAAACACCTGGAAGTACACCAACACTTCATTCAACATCAGCAAAAACCCAAGAAATAATATATATATATATATATGTATATATATATATATATATATATATATATATATATATATATATATATATATATATATATATATATATATATATATGTCTCGAAATTTTCTCTCGAAGAGTATAATATCGAGAGTCTCGTCAGAGATTTAATTCGAAGAATTTTGAACATTGACCACACAGTAAGTGGTAGTATTATTTAATATACTATATGAGTATGGCACTTCCGAATGCGTTCGATTATTTACTTAAATCTAATGCAGAAATGTTGCCGAAATAAAATACCACGAAAGGATGTCATGTTTTCAATAAATTAAAAATTGAAACATAATTTTTGTTCTGTGGTACAGTTATTACAGTTTATTGGTAATTTACTTGTATCAAGTGATTAAATGCTTTTTTTTACTAATCCTTGCAATTAAAATTCACTCTTCAATCTGATTTATCTATTTTTCTTATTTAACCCGTTTTTCTTATTTTTAAAAAATGTGCAACCTCTTTTGTCAAAAATTGATTACGTTGTTCTTGTATAAATGCAACTAACCATACATGGATACATTTTGTCTTTAAAATTTATTTTTCACTTATATATTTTTTTCTTCGTGTGGATTAATTTGCAATTTAAAATAATTATTGTGTCATTTATTGTAGGCGAATCGAGAATGATGGTGGTGGTATATATATTTACTTGAGGAATGGCAAGCAGAGGCAGGTAGAGTTATCAATAGAATAATTTATCTTTTGAAATTGTCTCTATAATAAGAATACAAAATTTCATCGGAGATTTAATCGAAGGATTTTAATTATTAATAACAAAATGTAAGTAAGTTGTAGTATTATTTAGTGTATATCAGTATGGCACTTACCATTACGTTCGATTGGTTGCTTAAGTCGAAGGAAGAACAGTTTTCAAAATAAAATACCACGAAATATGGTGAATATATAAAACGGTTCTGTGATACAATTATATTAATATCTTATAATTTACATGTTATTTTTATCTAGTGATTAAATGCTAATTATTTTTTTCCATTTAATATTAATATTTCAGTCTTATTGAAATCAAGCTTTTCAAAAGACAGTATCATTTAGTCCAAAAATTGCATCGTTCAGATTTCTTTAAATTCGAATTTTCTCAAAAACTATTGGTTATTTAGTTAATGTTGAAAGTTTCCTTAAAATAATGAATATATAATTCAAATTCGGCATAAAAAATTAGGCATGCCATTTAAAATAAGGAAGTTGATGTCAACTTCCAGTACAACTGGAAGTGTCACATACGTGACGTAATTTTCATTAAATAGAGCACCCCCGAAATTTTCAGCTTAAGATTATTTGTAGTTCTTCTGAAACGTCTAATAGACCGCTAAGCGTGATGCATTCTGTATATTTCACAAATAAAATAATACTAGTTATATCACGATTTTATTTTTATTTTTAATTAGTGACATATTGGTATTACCATTTTTGCTTTAATACCATTTGTATATAACTCTTTCTTTAAATTATTAATTTATATTATAGTTACTATTTTTAACTTGATAAATAATTTTTTACCAACTCAGACTCTGTTCATCTAAATAATATTAATTTTATTTCATGTTGTTAAAAACATATGTAACTTAGTATTATTTTTCTTAATGACTCGTATTGCAACTACGATTTTTGACTTGACTTTATCCACAATTTTTTATGACCGTGTTAATTATTGTATTATCACCAAGTCTAGACACTTTCCATCGAAGTGTTATTAATTTTAGATCTATCATCATCATTTGAGTATTCTGCATCGAAATTAATAACAGAGAAGGTACACTCGACTAGAGAAAGTGCCTCAGAGAGAGAAACTTGCGTGCACTATTCCATTTTTTCTTTGTTGTTCGTGTTATGTATTGTGCTGCCATCAACCCTGACCGCAGATCTATGTATTATTAATCTTATTTTATATTCCTAATAAAATGCAACAATATTAGTTTTTATGTATTCCTTGTAATTTTAATAAGAAAAAAAAAATTATGTTATAGTTGATGTTTTTAACTTTATAAATATTTTTTTACCAATCCTGATTCTATTCATCTGAATAATATTAATTATATTTCATGTTGTTAAAAGGCATAAATTCTAGTTATTATATGTGTCTCTTTTAGCTTAATTTAATTTTTTTTAGTGACTCATATTGCGACTACGAGTTTTGACTTGGATAGTAATCGTTTATGACTGTATTTTTGATTAGCTAGAAAACGGTTGCTTGCCTTGTTAAGTATTATACTATCATCTAGCCTGGGCCCGTTCGATCGAAGTATTATTAATTTTTCGTCGTGGCTATACGGGCTACGTCCCCAAAGCCATTCCCTTGGGGAAAAAAAAATTATTAATTTTAGATTTTTAATCATTAATAGGGAATTCTCACAAATTTGGATAATACTTCGTGGAAAAACAAGGAACATGTTTTCTTATTTTTCTCAAACACATAGTAGAACCCAGTAAAAAAATTTAAAAAATTCAAATTCTAAATATGACATAATGACTTATCTATGCCAACAATCACTTTGAGTACCGTGATAAGTTCCCCTCGAACTCACCATCCGATTATTAACATGCAAAATGTCGCGAAGGTAGTCTTAAAGGTTTATAATTGGCCATATCCTCTGCATCATTTTTTGTGTGTATAGGAACTACTTCCCAATATTAAGTATTTTGGGAATATTCCCGTTTAAAGCGATAAATTTACCAAATGCCTCAAGGTTTCTACAATTGTATATAACACTTTATAATTTTTACTTAATATGCTTACCATGTTATTTAGTCGATTTATTAAGCCTTATACACTACTAGATATGTTCTTGTGTTATTTAAAAAGTGTGTGGTTCACGGAACATAACATAACTCCCAAATTCATTTTTGACGTTGATGTTGATATGACTATTACGTTGCTAAGTTGTCTACATATTTATCCATTTTAATGGTTTTTAATTATTTTACTACAGTGACCGTTTTATTTACCTACTTATGAGATACCCTCCAAACTTTTTGATGATCAAAATATTATCAATAGATATCTATACATCGCATATCTCAGTATCTACCTCAAATGTTACTATTCTTTCAATCATTTTCTGTCGTTGTTTCTTCTACCTATCAAATATTCTCTGTTTGTTTCCTTTATTTAAAGTTGATAAATCGGGGGTATTAATATATGACATTTATTTCCAAAATTGGATATTATTTGGAAATTTTCTTAATACTACTAAACTAGGCGAATGTTGCTATTTTCAAGGAATACTTTTGAGATTTCTTCTCGAATGCATCATTTATCTATAACCTACCCAGTTTGTCAGTGGCGGAAAGTTTTTCAAATAGCTATATCTCTGGAATTATTGAGATTAGAGGACTGATATTCGGGGACGGGTACTCTTCTTTGTGAGAACTTCAATGTATTCGAAAGACGTCAAATTCCATCGAATAAGAAATGCCTTGTTCTAGTTACCATATGTATTCCTAGTGCTTTGCCTTATTATTATTGTTATCTCATCCACTCCTATTGTAGCTATGATAAACAATCATCTACAATTTTGTTTTCCGCCAGTTGTAAACTTTTGTTGGCCGCGTTGAGTGTTGTACCTACTACAGACACTAATTCAAACTGTCCATATGAATATTATTAATTTTATTTCATAAAAAATCATTAAGCGTAATTACTGTATGTGCTCATTGTAATATTAATTTTATTTTTATGTATTTTGTTATTAATAATTCATTGCAGCTACGATACTTGGCGTGGTTTACAATTATTTATGAATGTATTTTCGTCCAGTTGTAAACTTTTGTTGCCCGTGTTAAGCATTGTGTTGTCATGAACCCTGACCATCGATCTATATATTATTAATCTTATTTTATATTCTTAATAAAATGCAACAATAAAATTTTTATGTGTTCCTTGTAATTTTAAATACAAAAAAAATATGTATTATTTTATGTCATAGTTGCCGTTTTTAACTTATTTATTATTATAAATATTTTTTTAACAATCCAGATTCTGTTCAACTGAATAGTATTAATTATATTTCATGTTGTTAAAAAGCATCAATTCTAGTTACTATATGTGTCCCTTTTAACTTAATTTAATTTTTTTTAGTGACTCATATTGCAACTACGATTTTTGACTTGGTCGGCAATCATTTATGACTGTATTTTTGCCCAGCTGTAAATTGTTGCTTGCCTTGTTAAATATTGTACTATCACCTAGCCTAGGCCCGTTCGATCAAAGTATTATTAATTTTAGATTTTTGATCATTAATAGTATATTTTCACAAATTTGGATGATACCATATTTAGATACTTCATGGAAGAATAAGGAACATGTTTTCTTATTTTTCTCAAACACGTAGTAGAACCCAGTAAAAAATTAAAAGAAATTCAAATTCTAAATATGGCTTACTGAGTCATCTATGCCAACAATCCCTTTGAGTACCGTGATACGTTCCCCTTGATCCTACCATCCGATTGTTAACATGTAAAATGTCACGTTTTGCACATTGACCTCCGATTGGTCAGTTAATTATATTTTATGTTATTAAAAGACATCAATTATAGTTATTATATGTGGCTCTTGTAACTTAATTTATTTTTTTTTAGTGACTCATATTGCAACTATGATTTTTGACTCGGATAGTAATCATTTATGACTGTATTTTTGACCAGCTAAAAAACGGTTGCTTGCCTTGTTAAGTATTGTACTATTACCTAGCCTGGACCCGTTCTATCAAAGTATTATTAATTTTAGATTTTTGATCATTAATAGTGTATTTTCACAAATTTGGATGATACCATATTTAGATACTTCATGGAAGAATAAGGAAAACGTTTTCTTACTTTTCTCAAACACGTAGTAAAACCCAGTAAAAAATTAAAAGAAATTCAAATTCTCAATATGGCATACTGACTTTTCTATGCCAACAATCACTTTGAGAACCATGATACGTTCCCCTCGATCCTACCATCAGACTAATAACATGTAAAATGTCGCGTTTTGCACATTGGTCAGTTAATTATATTTCATGTTGTTAAAAGGTATCAATTCTAGCTATTATATGTGTCTGTTGTAACTTAATTTAATTTCTTTTAGTGACTCATATTGCAACTACGATTTTTGACTTAGATAGCGATCGTTTATGACTGTATTTTTGATCAGCTAGAAAACGACTGCTTTCCTTGTTAAGTATTGTACTATCACCTAGCTGGGTCCGTTCGATCAAACTATTATTAATTTTAGATTTTTGATCATTAATAGGGTATTCTTACAATTTTGGATGACATCATATTTAGATACTTCATGGAAAAACAAGGAACATGTCTTCTTATTTTTCTCAAACACGTTTCTCAAAATGACTCAAATCTCGAAAATATTCTTTAAATCCAAAAATTTCATTTATTTAAATTAAAAATAAATATATCTAGCTTTGACCAAGACTATTTATCAAATCTTAACGAAATTTTGCGTTCATTTAAAAAAGCGTATCTACTTATTCTGAAGTACAAGGTATTTATTTGAACAAAAATAAAATCTTTAAACCAAAAAATATTTACTTTGCTTAATATAATATTATTTTCATTAAAAACTCTCGCTTAGTTACCTGAAATGCGTAATGATTCTTTTGAAATTAATTACCACAATGTTTATTTGAAACAAGCATTTTAATTACTTTTATCGATGTTTAGGTTTCTTTATATAAAAGATATGAAAGATTAGTCAAAATTTGTACTTTTTTGTGACTATGCAATGTTGTTTTCCTGTTGTTTCGAAAGCTTTGATTTTATTTTTCTCAAGACGTTTCAAAGGCAATCAGGCAGTCTTTGTTATGTAATAAGAAAGTAAACGAATTTTCAAAAAAGTTGGAAACATGCATCACATTGCATTTAGTTGTATATCTATTTATTATTAGTCGTAAAATTATACATCATACGCCATTACGTTCGGAAAGGATAAAGCAAATTTTTCTTGCACAAAATTTTGATTTGAGGAGATAATACGATGGAGACGCAAACATTACCTAAATTGAATTAAATCGTGAGGCACTTCAAACAGAGATATTGCGGTTTAAGTTTCGTTCTCCCGTAAGTTCCAACGTATAATATAGCATTTGAAAATTATTAAAAAATATTTCATCTACGAAATCTTTTATGAATTATATACCAAAAAATTCCCAATTTTTGTCTTCTTTACCACCATATCCTTAACTCGTTTTTTGAACATTACGTTTTTTGGGATTTTGAAACTTCAGTATACAATCATCCATTGTATATAAAATTTAGCTTGTAAAAGCGAAACCCACACAGAACTTATTTTTATGCGTATATTTGAGCGCCGAGCACTCTACTATAACGCTCTAGTGAATCGCATCACAACGAAGAAAGGTAAATGAAACCTACACGGTGAATGATGAGCCAGCACGTTTTTTCAGCTAGTGATGCATTCGCACGATACCAATGTTCATTACGTTTTTAGTAAATGGGTATGATCCAAGGGTAATATAAACTAGTGTTGAGTTAGGAAAACGTTATTCTTAAATGAAAATTTATAATTTTTCTTAAAGTAAGCCCTAAATATCTTCAATAGACTTTTTTTACTTTTGTTTCAAAACAACAAATGTTTTGAAATTTACATTCTAGTATTATTCAAATTACTCAAGAAACTTTATTTTGTTCCGTGAAGGATACCAATCCTTAAATTAAGGAAATGGCGTATTTAAATTAAAATATTTCACTTTTCTCAAATTAAGCGCTACATACCTTCAGTAGAGATGGTGCCCTTCTTTGTGAGAATTTCAACTTATTCAAAAGGTATTGTCAAATTTCATTGAGTGAGAATACTCTATTCTAGTTACCATAACTTTTAATATTAATTTTATTATTAACTATATTTTTTTAAATAATTCATTGCAGCTACTATTCTTGGCGGGACTATAATTGTTATGACTGTATTTTCTTGATCTTTATTTTATAGCTACGACTTTTAGCTTGACAAACAATCTTTCACAATTGTATTTTTTGCCAGTTGTGAATTTTGGTTGATCGTGTTAAAAATTGTGCTAATTTTATTTCATATATATGGAAATCATTAATTAGCTACTATAAGTGTTCCTTGTAAATTTTAATATTATTATGATTATTTTAATTCTTAGCTTATGTTGTAGCTACGATACTTAGCATTACTAAAAATTGCAGTAATTGTATGTTTGTCCAGTTGCAAACATTTATTGGTCTGTTAAGTATTGTAATATCACCCCCCCCCAAAAAAAAACTATCAATTTTAGTTTCTATGCGTGATCATTGTAATTTTGATTTAATTATATTTTTTCTTAATTAGCAACTTTAACTGTAGCCATGAATTGCCTGTAGTGACTCTTTCTAATTATTCCAGCTACGATTTTTAACTTAGGCAACAGTTGCTTATGATTGTATTTTCTTCCAGTTGTAAACTTTTGTTGCTCGTGTTAAATATTGAGCTACCACTAGCTGTTACACTTTCGATCTAGGTATTATTCATTTTATTTTAAATTTTTCAAACGCAAGTCAGTTTTTTGTTCGCTATTGAGTCACACTGTAGTTATGATTTGTAGCATAACCTTCAATTGCTTATGACTGTATTTTAGACCAATTATTAGCTTTTGTAGGTTATGTTAAGTGTCGTACGTACTATACCAAACTTGGCTCTTCCTATCTAAGTTTTCTTTTTAACTATTGACTCACACTGTGGATGCGATTTTTAGCATAATCTACAATTGACTAGGACTATTTTCGATCATTAGTAGGCTTTTGTTGGTCGTGTTAATTATGGCACGTACCATCACCAACCCTAACTCTTCCGATCTAAGTATTTTTTTCAGCTATTGACTCATATTGCAGCCACGATTTTTTGCATTATCAACAGTTGTGTGTGGCTATTTTCGACCAGTCATATGCTCTTGTTGATTGTGTTAAGTATTGTGCGCACCATCACCTATCTGATTCTTACGGTCCAAGTGTTTTGTTCAGCTATTGACTCATTGTAGCTACGATGTTGAGCATAACCTACAATTGACTATGACTGTATTTCCGACCATTGGTAGGTTTTTGTTGATTGTGTTAAGTATTGTACGAACCATCACGAACTCTGACTTTTCCTATCTAAGTTTCTTGTTCAGCTATTGACTTACACTGTAGCTAACATTTTTAGTATAACATATAATTGCTTTTGACTGCATTTTCGACCAGTCGTAAGCTTTTATTAGTTATGTTAAGTATTATACGCACCATCACCAATCCTGACTTTTCTGATGTAAGTTTTTTTCAGCTATTGGCTCACATTGTAGCTATGATTTTTACTATAATCTACAATTGACTATGACTGCATTTTCGCCTAGTTGTAGGCCTTTGTTAATTGAGTCAAGTATTGTATGTACCATTATCAACCCCCGACTCTTTCGATCCTAGTATTTTTTTTAGCCACTGAATCACATTTTAGTTACGATCTTTAGCTTAACCCACAATTGTTTATGACTGTATTTTTGTTCAGCTGTAAATTCTTGTTGATCGTGTTAAATATTGTACTATATTAATTGATGAGTATTGATGCAAATATTGTGCACTATATTTCCCTTTAAGTTTTTAAGTCACATTGTAATGAGAAAATTTTTCTTAACAAATGTTTATGCTGTGACCTATTCTACCCTATACTTTAATGTGTCACTAAATATTTTTATTTGTGACCAGGATGTCTTATTTTAGTTCTACAGATTGAAATTACATTCATTTAGAAATAATACAATTTTAACAATGTTTACTTCTAATCGGGACGGTTTTTTTCAACGCAAGGATGACAGAACTGATTGTCCCTAGAAATAGCTATTTTATACTCAACTTCATATCTAGATAAGTGGGACATAGTGTTTAATGTAGTGTTCTTGCTTTATTCGTCTAGTTAATTATTGTAATCTATGTTGTATATTATATAGTAGTTTTTAGCTAGACGGATAATGGGGTAGCACTGTGTTTAATGTAGGGCTCTTGCTTTATTCGTTATAATTAATTCTTGTAATCTATCGTCAGAATGTTTTATATTATATAGCAGTTTTTAGCTAAGCGAATAATGGTTTAGCACTGTGTTTAATGTAGTGTTGTTGCTTTATTCGTTTAATTAATTATTGTAATCTATCATCAGAATGTTGTATATTATATAGCAATTTTTAGCTAAGGGAGTAATGTTGTAGCACTGTGTTTAATGTAGTGCTCAAGCTTTATTCGTTTAATTAATTATTGTAATCTATCATCAGATTGTTGTATATTACATAGCAGTTTTTAGCTAGGCGGATAATGTAGTAGCACTGTGTTTAATGTAGTGGTTCCATTTTATTTGTCTAGTTAATTATTGTGTTCTATATTATATAACTATTTTTAGCTAGACGAATAGTTGGGATGCACTGTGTTTAATCTAGTGGTTCTTTTTATTTGTCTAGTTAGGTAATTATTGTGTTATATCACCAAAATGTCGTATACTGAATTAATCGATCTAAATTTAATTTATATTATTTTTTCAGGAAAACTTGGGTGTTTTATTTGAGTATAATTGTAAATCAACGAAGTACGACCTTCTATGTGTCTCCGCCGAAGTCCTAGATTTATTAGAACCACTGACAGGCAACAATTGTTTCTGCTGCCTATTTATTTATGTAAATTTTACCCTGTTTAAATTTTGACCTAAATTACAATTACAGTTACATTCGTCTCCATTGAAAATAGGTGATAACTGTGCTTTAATGTAGTTTTTATGTTTTATTAGTGGAGCTAAAGGTTGTCTAGTTCTATTTATTAATAAACATATTCCTAGTGGTTTAGTTATCAAGATATTTTGATATTACAAAAACAATATTTAGCTAGAAGAATTATGATGGGTCACTGAATTTTAATATACTGTTTCCATCTTCCTCTCTACTTAAACATTGTGTTTTGTCACCAGAAAGTTGCATTTTGATTTTCAATTTAATCTGCTTATTTCGGACGTTTAATTGCAGTATAATTACATATGATCTACGACCTACTTTCTGTCTTTTTGTTGTAGAAGTTAATTTGTTACAATCACCGTGGAACTGGTATATATTTTTTAATATTCTAATTATTTTGGCGTCAAGTATTACGTAAATAGAAAAATGTTTCATGTCGGGATCTTTTTCAACATGTATAAAATTTATTATATTCTTATAAGCAAACAAATATATAAAAATTCTTTATATATATTTTACACTTACGTTATTATGAATACCTCTACAGGCAAACATCTGTGACAGTACTCCAAGGAAGATGATAATACGTTGGCATCACCATAGTCTGCATTCTGCCACTGAAATGCGGTAATTTCTCTTTAATAATTTCTTCGTCAAGTTCATCAAATTTTTCTTCATTGTTATCAACTTGTTTTTCACAGTTATCAGTTTTTTTAGCATTGTGACCAACGTCGTTTCCATTGTCAAGCACTTAGGTTCTTTTTCCATTTCGTTATTTTTATCCGGTCCAAGTTGCCATCGACAAAACATTTCCGAGGCCATCTCCATCCTCTTTCATCATTCCAACATTCAATATCGTCTATATCTGACAAATCATTACTTCAACCAGATCAATCAACTCTTTGACATCTGTTGAATTTTTCAAATCACCAGGTCTCTTAAATATTGTCCTGTGAGTTTATTATTTATGTGTATCAGATTAGTAGGCTACATTATAACTTCAACTTTCTACTCTGTTGATAATAGTTTGCAGCTCTTTATACAATCTAGTTGGAACCTGTTATCAATAGAACAAGATGTTGCTCTACTTCGTCAGATGTAAATTCATTTTATCTTCAAGAATTCTTACTTATATAGAACTTTTATAAATAATTTAAAAACCACCTGATAATTTAGTTTCCATGAATTGCCTCTTAGGAAGATTTTTGAAGATATGAAAAATCTCAAATCCGTACTGCCACAACATGAAACACTTAGCTGAGAGAGACTAATTGATCACATGTTTTGTGATGAATTATAAAAGCAACGCGTCTTCGCCGAAAGCTGTTTTCATGAGGTCGTTCCTGTACTAAAAATATATTAACTTTCCTAATCTAAGCATAAACAACATAATCATCAAAGCCAAAGCCAAACATATCCATATTTGAAAAACGCGGAGAATAATCTGTTTTTTTATATTAGTGGACTACATGACAATTACAACTTTCAGTTCCATTGATAACACATGTCAACATTTGATCTAAGAACAATCACCAGACTTTACCAGAGTATACATAGGTTTTTTGGGTCGCTGATTCCGAATCCGAGGTTGGTTAAGCTTCATCACGTCAGGTTCTTGGTAATTTGAAGGTCAAACTGAGAAAAAGTGTTGTAAAAAATTTGAAAAAATTTATGTTCATGCTGAATTCAAATTCACTGTTATTTTTATCCTTCAAGAACATCAAAAACATCTAGAGGTCATTTTAAGGCATTTTGAGACCATGTTGAGGTCAAATTGAGAAAAAGCGACCAAAAAATCTGGAAAAATGCTTACATGAGTTTTTTGGATCGCTGACCTCGAATCCGTGGTTGGCTGGACTAATATAGATCGGATTAAAGGCCATTTGAAGGTCAAACTGAGAAAAAGTGGTGTAAAAAATTGAAAAAAATTATGTTTATGTTTCTGAGGTCGCTGAATTCAAATCCGCTGTTATTTTTACCCTTCAAGAACACTAGAGGTCATTTCAAGGCGTTTTGAGATCATTTTGAGGTCAAATTGAGAAAAAGCTGCTAAAAAATCTGAAAAAATGCGTACATGGGTTTTTTGGGTCGCTGACCTCGAATCCGTGGTTGGCTGGACTCTATCAGATCGGATTTAAGGTGGTTTGAAAGTCAAACAGAAAAAGTTTTTGTATGTTTTTGGGGACGGTCAGTTCGAATCAGTTGTCACCATGAGGCGAAAGATAGGCAAATAACCGATGTAAAGGAGGGCAGTGAACAGGCAAGACACCCGGATGAACAGTCAGATAGCAGATGATGGAAAAACTGGCAGGTAAAAAAGCAGAATAGCAGTTAGACCACCTGAAAACCAGATAAATAGACATGCAAATAGACGAATGGTTGGATAGACAGTTAGGAAAATCATACGAAAGACAGATGGGTTTGCTAGCGGCTAGAAGTATAGAGACAGACAAGAAGCTAGATAGATTGAAAAGCTTACGTAAGCGAGTAGACAACATAACTGACAGAAATGTCAATAGGTTGATGACAGATGGCTTAATATAGATTTATACTCAGTGATAAAATAAACCTATACCTAAAATTTTTCAGTTTCTTGGTTTTCAACATTCTTGTTTTAATTTGATCATGATATGGCCTTAAAGAAACTTTGAGATGAAATAACGACAAAATTGAACTCAGTGATCCCAAAAACATATACATACATTTTTTCAAATTTTTTATCCAGCTTTTTCTCAGTTTGACCTTCAAATGACCCTGAATCCGATGTGAGTCCGAGTCCCGCCAACCACCGATTGGAGGTCAACGACCTAAAAAAACCCATATAAGCATTTTTTCAGATTTTTTAGTTGCTTTTTCTCAATTTGACCTCAAAATGATCTCCAAATGCCTTGAAATGACCTATAGATGTTCTGATATTCTTGAAGGGTAAAAATAACAGCGGATTTGAATTCAGCGACCTCAGAAACATAAACATAATTTTTTTTCAAATTTTTTACAATACTTTTTCTCAGTTTGACCTTCAAATGACCAAGAACCTGACGTGATGAAGCTTAACCAACGTCGGATTCGGAATCAGCAACCCAAAAAACCTATGTATACTCTGGTAAAGTCTGGTGATTGCTCTTAGATCAAATGTTGACCTGTGTAATAAATTAAGACTGTGCATTAGTCTAGTGTTTCTCTTTTATAAATGGAGTTAAATGTTGTTCTTCATCATCAAATGTGGATTCATTTTTATTTAAGAGTTATCTTTCTAAATTTGATTTCTGTTGTTTTTTAGGAAAAGTTAAAGATGGAGCTAAGTATTGTTCTTCATATACCGGGTGAGAACGATATCACTAGCACCTCTCTTTTGCCCCTTGTTTTGCAAGATATCAAAATGAAACTCGGCATAGTTAATATAGACGTAAAATATCACATTTTGACTTGATTTTTTTAAAGCCAAGTTTTGTTTTGAATCTAGAGTGCTGGAATTGACTTTAAATCATCATAAATGACATAAAAAATAATGGAAAGATACAAATTTGACTTTTAACCAGAAAATTTAATAACTGGGTGCATTTTAATCTTTCGAAATTCTTAAATTGCACCCACCCTGCAGCACCCAGTTAAATACAGTTAAATACAATTTTTCAAGACCATCCAACGATACCGCCAAACCCAAAATCCATTGGGTATTGAACTCAAAAAAACTTATTATTAACTTTCACATGCAGCTATTTTGAAGGTTCCTGAGATCGATCAATTTCTTTGTATCTCAACGCTATCTGTATCTCAATGCGGAGAAAAGCCGTTATCACTCTAAAGTGACGCCATTTACATATTCTAGTGAACGCCTGTTACAGAATTCAAATAACTCTTTTGGTTTTCGAGAAAATAGCGCCGGGAGTTTCAAGTGGGACATCCTGTATATAAGAAAGCGGACTCTAATTTTTTTCCGTGCGTTCTTCATCAAATGCTGTTCACATAAGTGAAAATGTAGACATCAATAAAATAATCACTACTTGTTAATTTGCCTGATGGTATAGTTGAATTTTTAAAATACTTTTGGTAAACTATAAGAATTATAACTAATTAAATCAATAATTATAGTGTAGGAATTATAGTGCAGCTCATAACAATTAATTATATATTATTAAGTACAATAAAATATGTATTGGCAATCTAGCAGAGAATGGGGAATGTCTTAGAAGTAGATGGAAAGGCATGTTTTTTAGAATCTTATCCTTCTCTTTACTTTTCGGACATTTCCTGTTCATATCTACAAGAAAATCGTACACACATTAAATCACAATATAATTTTTTTTACCCCTTTTAATAATGGGGTGAGGTGGGGGTGGCTGCCATGTTTTGCCGGCATTTTCTCAAATTGCCTACAATTATCTTGTCATAATACAAGGAAGCTCTATGCTTGCTTTTTGAAAATGAATTTGTCTTCTGATAACAAACCTTGCGTATTCTACTAGAAATTCAGAAGTCACTCAAACTAAGACGTTAGCAAAAACAAAAAAGTACCTGTATCTGTATTAAGCACTCTTTTCCATGTACTGTTTAATTGTCTCTTGATTGATATATCAAGAGAACTGAGAGGCCAAGCGTAAAGGCTCTTATAGTGTACTCATCTACATATTAGGATTATTATATATAACTATGGATATAAAAATAACAAGCAATTATTATTATAAAAACTTATTTTGAAATCAAAATTAAATCCTTTAGAAATCCATTTTATTATTTACTTAATAGCATTTATATATTGCTATAATTGGTGACTCCGAACGTCTTCACGCGTTACATGCCTCCTGATGGTCCTGATCGTCCACGAGAGTTAAAGGCAGAAGAAGTAATTGAGGCATTTATTGTAAGCGAATCCACAATGACGATGGTGGTATATGCATATAGAAGAGCAATGGCAAATTTCTTGCGGAATCTTTGGTGTATATCATAAACACAACTATTGAAATGGGTAAATTTCTGGATGCTCTTAAAATAAGTAAAGTAATACGACATTGAAACGTAACAATAATCAAGCACTAGACATTTAGAGACATATCACTACAATAATAGCCATGAATAAAGTAACTGAGAAAATTATGTATAACAGATTCATGAACTATTTAAATAAATATAGTGTACAGCCAAAGAGTCAACATTTATTTAGAATAGGCTGGGTAAAAATCATAAATATTTTTCCCTGTAGCCATCACCCTCTCTCTTGGATGTGACCATCTTAAGCTAAATTTATGCTTAATGTAGATTTAGGCTTCTTTTGTATTAAG
The DNA here is from genome assembly GCA_936432065.2 of Rutpela maculata. Classification (NCBI taxonomy): domain Eukaryota; kingdom Metazoa; phylum Arthropoda; class Insecta; order Coleoptera; family Cerambycidae; genus Rutpela; species Rutpela maculata. Next base: position 57,906,155 of record OW386294.2, read on the forward strand.
AATCATGATTTGTTATTTAAAATAATTACTGTGTCATTCTTCATAGGCGATTTCATAATGATGATGGTGGCACATTTATATAGACGAGGAATAACACAGTTATCTATGGAATAATTCATTTCTCGAAATTGCCTCCTGAAGAGTGTAATACAAAGAATCTCGTCAGATATACTAATATCGAAGAATCTTAAATTGATGACAGAATGTAAGTGATAGTATTATATAGTATACTATATGATTATGGCACTTCCGAATATGTTCGATTGTACACTTATGCCGAACGTAGAAAAAGTTGCCGAAATAAAATACCACGACACGATGTCATGTTTTTAATAAATTAAAAATTAAAACATAATTACCATTCTGTGGTACAATTATTACTGTTTATTAATTTATTTATATCTAATGATTGACTGTTTTGTTTTTGACTAATTTTTGTGGTATTTTGAAAATCTAACAATTTTCTTAGAATGACTAACTGATATTATTAGGTTAATATTCATAATTCTGTAAATAGTATATATTTCCCTATCAGCACTTCTGAGAACGTTTGATTTTTTATTTATGTCGAACGTAAAAAAAAGTCGCCGAAATAAAATTCCTCAAATGGATGTCATAATTTCAAAAAATATTTAAAATATAATTACAGCTCTGTGGTACAATTATCAATGTTTACCGTTAATTTATTTTTATCAGGGGATTAAATGTCTTGTCTTTGGCTAACATTTGCCTTTAAAATTCATTTTCCACTATTCCGTTCTTATATTTTTTCGAAAGAATGATTGTAACAATAATTGTGGCATTTATTGTAAACGAATCCACAATGATGATGGTGGTATATGTATATAGATGTGGAATGGCAAATTTCGTGCGGAATCTTTGGTGTATATCATAAACACAACTACTGAAATGGGTAAATTTCCAGATGCTCTTAAAATAAGTAAAGTACGACACTGAAACGTAACAATAATCAAGCACTAGACATTTATAAATATATCACTAAAATAATAGTCACGAATAAAGTAACTGAGAAAATTATGTATAACACATTCATGAACTATTTAAATAAATATAGTGTACAACCAAAGAGTCAACATTTATTTAGAATAGGATGGGTAAAAATTATAAACGTTTTTCCTTGTAGCATCTCCTTCTCTCTTGGATGTTACCATATTTAGCTAAATCGATGCTTAATGTAGGTTTAAACTATCTTCTTTTGTATTAAGAATATCATTTTGTCATTTGTCTGAAAGAATAATTTGTTATTCAAAATAGTTACCGTGTCATTTTTCGTAGGCGACTTCAGAATGACGATGGTGGTAAATTTATATAGGTGAGGAATAACACAGTTATCAATGGAATAATTTAACTTTCGAAATTGCCTCCCGAAGAATGTAATACAAAGAATCTCGTCTCGAGATTTAATATCGAAGGATCTTAAATTGATGACAGAATGTAAGTAGCAGTATTATTTTAGTATACTATATGATTATGGCACTTCCGAATACGTTCGATTGTACACTTATGCCGAACGTAGAAAACGTTGCCGAAATAAAATACCACGACACGATGTCATGTTTTTAATAAATTAAAAATTAAAACATAATTACCGTTCTGTGGTACAATTATTACTGTTTATTGTTAATTTATTTATATTTAATGATTAACTGTTTTCATTTTGACTAATTTTTGCTCTTAAAATGCACTTTTTAATCTTATTTATTTAAGCAACTTTTCATTTTTCAAAAGGTGTAACATCTTGAATCAAGAATTGATTACATTGTTCTCGTAGCAATGCGGACTTTTACCATGTGTGGGCATGAACGGATATCTTATCAATCGCAGGAATGATTTATCATAGATAAGTTCATTGAAATTAGTTCCCATCTCGACTGATATATTCTCCATGATTTAAATATAATAGTGAGGGCATGAGTCGATTTAGGAATGGTCATATGGAATTTTTAATTTGATTTTTGAACTGTATCTAAATTGTTTATATGGTTACATATTAAAAAAAAATATAGGTCCGATAAACAATTACTTATTATCTATGACCATTATTTTTTTCTTAATTCATATGCAGCAAATAAACTAAAGATTACTTAAGTGAACAAAAGTAGAATTAAGAATTTTAGTTTTTTGCAACATAAATGGTTTTAAAACTATGAACTACAAAATTTAGCATTTTGAAAATCTAACAATTTTGTTAGAATAACTAACTGATATTATTAGGTTAATATTCATGTTATATTAGATTTAAGAATGTTATATCATCTAAGTCCCTTATCATTTGGTTCGCATAAGTAATTCAATACCAGCACTGATAAATTTATAACTTCGTTCCATATCTTTTATTTATCTCGATAATTTGATACTTTCATCTTTCAAAATCACGTACAGTTCTGACTTACTCTGTGAACTGCAAGATATACTAAATCATTGCTGATTCGGCATAGATTACAAACATTATAAATACAACTGAACGACCATAAGCCGTCAGTTGGCATCAGATTGTTATACTCGCAATTACATTCAAATGAGCTAAGACTCAGTTAATAATTTTAACTTTATTTTTAATACATGTAACTTCTTCATTTTTACAAGTTGTGGTCTACATTGAAACTTCGTAGTTATTAAGTGAAACAGTTGTAAATCAATAATAATAATTGTAATTAAACTAAATAAATTGTTTTTAAAAAGTTAATAACTGGAATCCAGATACAACAATTGGCGCAGTCGGTAGGATCCGCAAAAACACCGCTAGAACAAGGAACCTGAACCTAACTGGCAGTGGTGGACCGAATCCTTTGACGGTCAAATGAACCTCAAATTCCTCAAGAAGAAAAACCAAGCAGCAAACATACAAAAAAAGCAAGCACTCAAGAAACAAGTAACGTAAGAAGCAACCAACTCATACAAGCAACACAAAGCACGAATTGAGTCAAATCCCCATGAGGACATTACTGTAAGTACAATTTAACTTTGAATCATTAAGTACATCGAAAGTTTTATTTTTTTTTCGTTAATGTTTTCACGCGAACAGATAGTTCTATTCCCTTTTACCCAATTTGTTCAAACCCTACAAAATGCCAAACGAACAAGAAGAACGTCAACCTAAACAAGAAGAACAGGTAGAACAAGGAGAACAGGAACTCGTACATAAACATAAACATAAACACAGGAAATAATTCCTTACAAGTTATCTGAAATATTCTCAATCGTCCCCGAATTTGACGGAGACCAGATCTTTTTGAATACGTTCCTGAACGCGTGCGACCATGCATACCGCATAGCCATTGACGATCAAGTAACGCTTTTAACGTTGCACATAAAAAATAAGCTCCTCGGGCGAGCAGCTCAATTAATAAATTATAGAAACCCAGCCACATGGGGCGAAATAAAACAACTTATGTCTGTGCATTCCGGAGATTCGTGTGACTTAACGTCCTTAATACAGGGCCTACATCGGATCAAACAACTCCCATCCTAACATTCTTTTCTCGTCTTCAAACTCATAATGCCAAGATGCATGCCTCGATTCAAAAATCACCTCTAACTAAAGAGCAAAAAACTGCTCAATCTCAATTAATCGAAACCATGACCCTAAACAACCTCCTAACGGGCCTGGAACCTCGCGTAGGTCAAATCATAAGGGCATGAAATCCCGCAAACATGCTCCAAGCTTCCATGCGTATCAGACGAGAGCTTCAACTCTCTTATTTCGAGAATCAAAAATTCAATAAAACTGCCAATCCCCGAGAGGCCAAATCAATTTCTCAACAGACACAAATCAATTCCACTCTCGACTGTCTGTAATACAACCAAATCCAAACTTTAATCGAAACAATCAGCCCCGAACACACCGCATAAACTACCCGACGCAAAACTACCCAAACGAGGAATACCAAGAATACTCAAACACAGAGTTTCATGCATTCCCATCCGAACCGCAAGAATATTATTCAGAAGAGCAGTATCAATATCCTAGCACTTCCCAGGATTTTCAATTAGGCCACCAAACTCTTCACGACCCCCCGAACTATCAAACTCAATAACCCGAAACTTTTACGCAGGAGAACCCTATTATGTTCCCGGGGATAACTCTGGAGGACTACAACCCAATTTCAGACCTAGCATCTCAAGTCCAATCAATGAACCTGGACAATTTCAACCCCAATTTGAACTTCCCCTAACAAGACTTCATTTAAATCCCCTTCTAACCGTCAAATCTAAAAATCTGTACTATATCAAAGATGCCACCAATACCTTTCAACTTCTGATTGATACCGGTGCAAGAATCTCGATATTTAAAGAAAAAACCTCCGAAAAATTTTCGAATAAATTTTCCGAAAATGCCGTTATTCAAGGAATAACTAATGAAAAAATTTTAATAAAAGAATCCAAACTTATTCTATTTAAAGTAGGCGATCCTCATAAAGTATACATCTACAACTTGGACATAGAATTTGACGGACTACTCGGATCGGATTTTCTAGAACATTACGGTTGCGTAATAGATATAAAAACAAAAAACTCATTACTAACTATAAAACAATACCTCTCTTCAAAGCAGGTGACGAGGCTAACGAAACCCCAACCATCACTAAAAACACGCATTTTAACGAATATTTTACAAAAAACATAATTTCCATTGAACTTAGAACCCAAGAAGTTTTCAAACTAAAGTGTAATCTAACAAATACTGATGCTATACTGCTAGCTCAGGAAATAGAAAAAGTCAGATTACCTAACGCTATAGTTAAAGTAAATGAAGAAGGCGAATTTCTAACTTCTGTAATTAACGCCAGTGCTATACCTAAAATTGTTGACTTTTCAGATTTAAAATTAGAACCAGTCACGCATTTCGATCTAGCCTGCAACGTAAATATTTCAAACGCGAATATGAACGAATTTCAAAATGATACCACAGACAGACTGTGCGAAATTCAAAACCAATTACGTCTGGAACACCTTAACGACGAAGAGAGAGAATCCATTGTAGACTTATGTGGCAAATTTTCAGACATCTTCTACTTGGAAGGCAATTCACTAACATTTACACGCGAAATCAAACACTCAATAGATACTAATAATGCCAAACCCGTTTCTACCAAATCGTACACGTACCCTCAAATTAATAAAGATGAGGTAAAACGTCAAATCGGTGAGATGCTTGACCAATGCATAATACAACCGTCCATATCACCCTGGTCCTCCCCAGTATGGGTTGTGCCAAAGAAGCTCGACGCTTCGGGTAAACCGAAATGGAGAGTCGTGATCGACTACGGCAAGCTTAACGAAGTAACGGTTGACGGTAAATACCCATTACCCAACATCTCCGACCTTCTTGACTAATTAGGAAAGTGTGAATACTTCACCACGTTAAATCTCGTGTCTGGTTTTCACCAGATAGAAATTGACAAAAAAGACTACCAAAAGACGGCATTTTCCGTAGAAAGCGGCCATTACGAATTTGTTCGTATGCCGTTTGGCTTAAAGAACGCACCTTCCACCTTTCAGCGTGTCGTTTACAATATTCTGTTAGGTATACAAAACGAACGCTGTCTCGTGTACATGGATGACATAATAATATATTCACCCACTATTCATGAGCACATTTCCAGACTTACATAAGTCTTTAAAAGGTTAAGGAAAGCCAGCCAGATAAGTGCGAATTTCTAAGGAAAGAAGTAGCTTATCTAGGTCGTCTTATCACCCAAGACGGAGTCAAACCGAATCCCTCAGAAATTGACTGTATCCGAAACTTTCCAGACCCTAAGACACAAAAGGAGATTAAATCCTTTTTAGGATTGGCCTGTTATTATAGGCGCTGTATTTAAAACTTTGCAAAAATCTCTAAACCTCTCACTAAGCTTCTGCAAAAAGACATCCCATCCCATTCAATTTCGATTCAAATTGCAAAAATTCTTTCGAAGAACTGAAAATTGCACTAACTTCATCCCCTATTTTAATATATCCAAATTTTGATGAAACTTTTCTTCTAACAACCGATGCTAGCGCGTACGCTATCAGAGCTGTATTATCGCAAGGACCCGTAGGTAAGGACCTCCCGATCGCCTATGCATGTCGAACGTTATGTAACGCTGAAACAAAGTACTCGACGATTGAAAGAGAGCTATTAGCTATAGTATGGGCAGTGAAACATTTCAGACCATATCTTTTCGGATGACTTGGTTCTTTTCTGTTAAAGATCCCGGTAGTAGGCTCGCGCGCTGGCGCCTCAAGCTCGAGGAATATGATTACGAGATCATATACAATCCAGGCAATATTAATAAAAACGCGGACGCCCTATCTCACATTAAAGTCAATCACATACAAAAATGCGTGGCATTCCACAATAATGCGCAAAATCTAGACAACCCGCCTGACACAGAAAATACTCCCGATGACGAAGACGTATCACCTGAACAAGTAGTCCAATAGTACGAAACGTTCGAAAAATTATATCAAACGACATCCCTAATTGATTACTCCAAAATTAGTTTTTCAAATAACCAACTGCTCGACAAAGACCATAAACATATAATCACATTTTTCCAACAAGATAACTTGCAGGATTTTAATGATAAAATAATAGAAGATATCCTTGAAGATCCCGATTTCTCTAATAAAATTAACGCGGTATCTAGTAAATCGGTAAAAAATAGATCTTACCACATTGTACCTCCACCTTTTGACCCAGTATCAGCAATATTGCAACTCTTTGCCACAATATATAAAAACCAAAATGACAGATCAATCCAAAACGTACTACTTCGAAAATGACTTGAACTTGCCCATCCTCGAAATGTTCTCATTTATCTTTAGCCACAAAGAAATAAAATGAGTAATTTGTCAAGGCATTGTCACGAACCCCGACGAAAAACAAATCCCTATGATACTCAACCAATTTCATGCCGGAAAAGACAACCTCTACCACGGTATAAATGAAACATTACGTAGGATAAAAAACAATAATTAGACCGGACTAACGAAAGATGTAGAGAAATTCATTAAAGCTTGTAAAACCTGTCAAGAAGCAAAAATTTTACGAAAAGATAACCCCTTAGTTATCACCGAAACACCGAGAACCCCTTTCGAGCGTATTAATATCGACGTTATGGAAATCCCCACAAAAAACTACGCATTAACTATTAGAGATGAACTAACTAAGTTCACGCAAGCATACGCAATATCGGACAAAACCGCGAAATCTATCGTAAACACTCTTTTGCTCTATTTCCAACACTACGGTAATAAAGATAATTTGCCATTAACTCCACAAATCTCAAAGGTAGCCCAATACTTTGACATTATGGAGCTTCAAACTTTTCAAGCTGGATCTAAAATTGTATTTGTTTTAATGATTCCGTTAACAGAATCGGAACCTATTTCCCATTCCTATATTGGATAATCGAACAGGACACCATCACATCCTGTCAATAACTCACAAATACATAGCGAAAAACGATGGTTCATTGTTATTTGTACCTCTTCCGAACCTTGAAAGTTGTAAACGTTTGAACCCAAGTGTGAGACTTTGTTCAAATGTGTTTCCGTACCCGATAGACAGTGACGCGATATGCGAAGCACAAATATTAAAACAATTAAGTGCAGTGCCCCGGACTTGCCAGTCAAACTTATTGTTTGCAAAAGACTACAGTATATAAAAACTAAGTAACAATAAATGGTTAATATCGGTTTCGGACAGTTTCCCAGTGACCGTGAAATGTAGCAATAAGGACGTTTGTTACCAAACTAATTTATATGAACTCTATTTTGACATTAAAACCGGAGTGTAGTGCTTTCATAGGCAGCACCAGAGTCCATGCATCAACACAACAGCAGAAGAACATCACCTACAGCAATCATCCACTTCGGATACTGTACGATTGTTGTAACCATCTACCGGAGAAATCCAAACATCCGGCTCTGAAACCCCTGAAACCTCAATACGGACCATTTAAACATCGCAAAACACAAACTAGATCAGTACTCTGACGATCTAGACAAACTTATTAATAAACCATTTGTAACCAAAAATATATCCTGGTTCACCTATTTTATTATAGCTCTAATTGTAATTCTCATTATTTTATTTATAAGTTGTAAGTGTAAGAAAATAAGAAGGGACACCAGAATCATTTCCACAACCACCGAGGTCAAGGATATTCAGCGGATACGGATGTTTAATCCCCTAAAGAAGACCAAGTGATAACATACGGGAACAATCCGAAGATATTGAACTAAACCCTAATTTTAGTAAGATCTACGCTTAAAAGTTGATTCACAGCATCAACTTTTTTATAAGAAAGGAAGCTGTTATATTAGATTTAAGAATGTTATATAATGATATCATATAAGTTTCTTATCATTTGGTTCGCATAAGTAAATCAATACCAGCACTGATAAATTTATAACTTCGTTCCATATCTTTTATTTATCTCGGTAATTTGATACTTTCATCTTTCAAAATCACGTACAGTTCTGACTTACTCTGTGAACCGCAAGATATACTAAATCATTGCCGATTCGGCATAGATTATAAACATTATAAATACAACTGAACGACCATAAGCCGTCAGTTGGCATCAGATTGTTATACTCGCAATCACATTCAAATGAGCTAAGACTCAGTTAATTTTAACTTTATTTTTAATACATTTAACTTCTTCATTTTTACAAGTTGTGTTCTACATTGAAACTTCGTAGTTATTAAGTGAAACAGTTCTAAATTAACAATAATAATAATAATTGTAACTAAACCAAATAAATTGTTTTTAAAATGTTAATAAACTGGAATCCAGATACAACATTCATAATTCTGTAAATAGTAAATATTTCCCTATCGGCACTTCTGAGAACGTTCGATTTTTTATTTATGTCGAACGTAAGAAAAAGTCGCCGAAATAAAATTCCTCAAATAGATGTCATATTTTCAAAAAATATTTAAAATATAATTACATCTCTTTGGTAAAATTATCAATGTTTACCGTTAATTTATTTTTATCAGGGGATTAAATATCTTGTCTTTGGCTAACATTTGCCTTTAAAATTCATTTTCCACTGTTCCATTCTTATATTATTTCGAAAGAATGATTGCCATTTAACATAATAATTGTGACATTTATTGTAAGCCAATCCACAATGATGATGGTGGTATATGTATATAGATGAGCAATGGCAAATTTCTTACGACATTAAATACGACATTGAAACGTAACAATAATCAAGCACTAGACATTTATAGACATCACTACAATAATAGTCATGAATAAAGTAACTGAGAAGATTAATGTATAACAGATTCATGAACTATTTAAATAAATATAGTGTACAAAGAGTCAACATATATTTAGAATAGGATGGGTAAAAATTATAAATATATTTCTCTGTAACATCTCCTTCCCTCTTGGATGTGACCGTCTTTAGCTAAATCGATTCTTAATGTAGATTTAAATTATCTTCTTTTGTATTAATAATCTCATTTTGTCATTTTTCTGAAGGAATAATTTTTTATTTAAAATAATTATTATGTCATTTTTCATAGGCGACTTCAGAATGACGATGGTGGTAAATTTATATAGATGAGGAATAACACAGTTATCAGTGGAATAACTTATCCTCGAAATTGTCTCCCGAATAGTGTAATACAAGGAATCTCCTCTCGAGATTTAATATCGAAGGATCTTAAATTGATGACAAAATGTAAGTGGCAGTATTATTTAGTATACTATATGATTATGGCACTACCGAATACGTTCGATTATACACTTATGTCGAACGTAGAAAACGTTGCCGAAATAAAATACCACGACACGATGTCATGTGTTTAATAAATTAAAAATTAAAACATAATTACCGTTCTGTGGTACAATTATTACTGTTTATTGCTAATTTATTTATTTTATATTTAATGATTAACTGTTTTGATTTTGACTATTTTTTGCTTTTAAAACTCACTTTTTAATCTCATTACCCTATTTTTCTTATTTAACCAATTTTTCGTTTATCTTCAATGTTCTTGTAGGAATGCGGACTTTTAATTTGATTTTTGAACTGCGTTTAGATTGTTTACATGGTTGCATATTAAAGGAAATATAGGTCTGGTAAACAAATACTCATTATCTATGACCATCATTTTGTTCTTTAATTCATATGCAACAAATAAACTAAAGAGTGCTTAAATAGACAAAAGTTTAAAGTTTAAATGGTGAACGTAGTAGTAGCCTAGCAGCACATACTAACATGGAAGTGTTAGAACAATCGACTAGCGAATCTCAGAATATTGACCGCTCTATAGTGATGCCAGCTGGCGATACACGTCACAAAAAAGTAAATTCTTCAATGTAAATTCAGATAAGTATTATTGTGATTCTATTTACGTATATATTGAGAAAACAAATAGGTAGTCAAAATATAGGCAGGTTACACCCCATGTATGTGGGGCATATATTGCATAAGAAATTGAAAGTTGGTAATATAGTTTCAATTAAAAGTGTCGGATTAAATAGAGTAAAAGTACAGTTAATTTCCATTTTTGATGCAAATCGTTTGGTAAATAACAAATGTTTAGACTCTGAAAATTTGAGCTTAAGCTAAATATAGAATCCCCTACTCTCGTAACTGATATTAAAAGAACCCATAAAAAAAATAAAAAAGACAACAAAACAGAGTTTATTCCTAAGTAGACTATCATAATTACCTTTGAAGGCAATATTCTGCATTGTCAATGGCGTAAGATGCCCAGTAGAACCTTGTTTGGGAAGAGTCACACAATGTATTAAATGTTTAAAACATGGGCATGTTGCCAAACAGTGTCGCTATACTAATACTATGTGTATTTCGTGTGGTAAAATTAAACATGAAAGTCACATATGCGACGAAGGTGACATATATTGTATTTATTGTAAAACTGGAGGTCACAATTCTATTTTTAAAAAATGCCCTAACTATGAAAACCAGAAAAAAATTAAAAAAATAATGATTGATTATAACATGCCTTTTACAGAGGCCAAAAGTTTTTCTGAAACATCTTACGCGAATTTTACCTCCAGAAATAAATTTGACGTACTGTCCAATGACATTGATTCTAATTTTCCACCCTTACAAACAGACAAATATAGACAGAATCCTGTTAAACCCACAAGTAAGGAGCAAACTATTCGAAAACCCATAAGCCTGTCCCAACCAAATTACAGCCAGCCAGGGCCCTCAGGAGAACACAATATAAATAAAAAACGAAAATCCTCCTCCCTCTTACCCATTTCGCCACCTGCACCAATGTTTCCATTCAGATTTAGCGCTCCTACATCTCTTCCAGTCAATGTCAACAACCCAAATTCTGAAAAAAATGAAATTAATAAAATCAATCAACTTATGAATTCTCTTACTCAATATTTCTTGACCTTTTTGGGAAAAATCAACTCGATAGAAGATTTTTAAAAAATTGATAATGAATTTGTCAAAAATGATATCAAATTGGTACTGGAGGATACCTTAAAAACGGCTTCAAATTCAATCTAACAACAAAAACAATAAACATTATGCAGTGGAACTCTCGTTCTGCTATCTCTAATAAAAATAGTTTAGTACAGTTTTTGTCTTCGAATAATATAGATGTTGCTTTAATCAGTGAAACGTGGTTTAAACCTGAGCTTAACATTAGTTTTAGTAACTATAACCTAGTCCGTAAAAACAGAATGGACGGAAAAGCTGGAGTAGCGGTTCTAATAAACAAACAATTACCATTTACAGAAATACAATTCTTAGACAATTTTAACAGTAATATATTGGTGTGCGGTGTAAATATTACTTTTAATAAATCAGTACTATCATTTTTGTCTATATACGGACCCCCTAAAGTACAATGTTGTAGTAATGATTGGATTAATATTTCCAAGCACACTAACTATCCTGTGATTATCGGAGGAGACTTTAATGCTCATAATGGTTTATGGGGCTCTGAAAAAAACGATCAATTTGGAAACCAAATTATCAACTCCGTGGATAAACTTGACTTAATAGTTTTAAACAATGGTGAAAACACCCGTATACAGTACCCAGGTACTCAAAAATCTGTAGTTGATATTACACTTGCTTTCCCTGATATTGCAGACAAAATAACTTGGGAAATTACTGGCGACACACTTGGTTCACATCATTTTCCAATCCATATAGAACTGAATTTAGAACATAGGTACAAAAACATGGTTTACCCAAAAAGTAAGTGGAATATTAGGAAAAATAATTGGCCACTCTACTCTCAAATAATTGAAAAACGTTGCAAGACCGCACCATCATTTTCTGACAGCAATAAAAAATGGCAATTCCTCCTTAACTCTATTAACCTGGCTGCAGATCAATCAATACCCAAATTCAAACCTTTTAAACTGAAAACTCGCCCCCCTCCTCCTTGGTGGGATGTAGAATGTGATATCGCTATATCTGAAAGAAAAACGGCTCTGAACACATGTAAACAGTTTCCGTCCGAAGAAAATTTCCTATTATATAAAAAAATTAATGCTCAAACCAAAAAATTTCTAAAACAAAAAGCTAAGGAAAGTTGGATTAATTGGTGTTCGAATTTAAATAAAAACACTCCTCAAACTGTACTATGGCAACAAGCAAAAAGAATGCAAAGAATTTCAAACAATAACAGTAAACTGTCTGAGACACAATGGATAGAAAAATTCTTTAATAAAGTAACCCCGCAATCTGCAGAAAACTACCCTAGCCCTTTACCAGAAGAAGTAGATACAACTCACTTCTTATCTGGACCTTTTATTCTAAATGAATTAAACGCCATAAAACAAATTTCAGATACTGCCCCCGGCTATGATGATATTAAATACCCTATGATTTTTTATTTACCAGAAAATGCAAAAATGGTGTTATTACAGATTTTTAACGACATTTTATTATCAGGTGCAACAATTGTAGATTTTAAAAAATATATAATTGTTCCTATCCTTAAACCCGGTAAGGACCCAAATTTGGCTGAGTCTTATCGATCGATTTCACTATCATCTTGTATATTCAAAACCTTGAAGAGGATGATTAAAGTCAGACTGGTATGGTGGCTTCAAACTGAAAAATTACTTCCAAACAATCAGTTCGGGTTTAGAATGGATTTTGGAACTCTGGATGCGGTTTCTACATTGGTAGTGGATATACAAAATAATTTTTCACATAAATCGTATTTATCAGCCTTGTTCTTAGATGTTAAGGGTGCATATGATACAATAAATTTAGATTTATTGAACGACAAAATGATTACGAGTTTTGGTATACCACGTCACATCGCAAGGGCAATAGTTAGCTTATTCTCTAATCGGCAAATTTACATCAGAGACGAGGACAATAATAAAATTGGCCCTCGCATTAATAATTTGGGATTACCACAGGGTTCTGTACTTAGCCCGTTGCTTTTTAATCTATATTCAGCAGATGTCCATGCCATTAACAATCTAGACTACAATATTGTTCAATATGCTGACGATTTTTGTGTCTATATTATAAACAGAGACTATGAAAAATCATTGGAACATCTGCATACGATATCACATAAATTAGGTGACTGGTTCGACACAAATGGATTTGAACTAGCAAATAATAAATCTAATATCTGTATATTCAGTAGGCATAATACACCTAATATTGAGTCTATTAGCCATGGGAAATATACCTTTCCCGTTCAACGGCACGTTAAATAATTGGGAGTAATATTAGACAATAAATTAAGTTGGAAGCCCTTTATAGACGAAATAGTAAACAGGTGCAACAAAGGTTTAAATTTCTTAAAGATGACTACTAGAACGTGGTGGGGGGCTGATGTTAAAACGTCGCTCCTTTTTATAAGGCTTATATAAGATCAATAATTGATTATGGCTGTATTTTTTATGGGTCGGCTAGTCAGTAACTCCTTAAACGTATTGACACAGTACAAAATAATGCCCTTCGGATTTGTCTTGAGCGAAAAACTACTTTTGAAAATTTGTATTAACAATATGCCACTTTTTAAAAAAATATCATCACTCGATATCTTTGATCTGACTAATAAATATTGTATTAAAAAAAGCTCCCCACCTCTCGCTTCTGCATTCCGTGAATGTTCTCTTTTACTAACAAATATTGAAAATGATGATAACTGGCTGAGCAACTACAATTATTTTTCCTTATTTACGGATCTGACGGTATCTATACCACATTACAGTGAGAATTTGAGGATGAGCATAAATTCCTTAAATTTAACACTCGAAAAATACCCGAATTCGGAGTTGGTATACACAGATGCTTCTAAGTCCTCAAGTGGAACAGGATGCGCATTTTATATACCCTCAAAAAATATCGAGAGAAAAATAAAACTTAAGATAGAGTGCTCTGTTTTTACAGCGGAGGCGACAGCCATCTATGAAGCTCTCAAGTTTGTATTTACTTCAAAATACCAGAAAATCGTTATTCTTTCTGATTCCCTGTCAGTTCTCTTGGCTTTAAAAAACACTACCACCTTTAACATTAAAAAAAATCCCTTTATAATATGCATTAAAGGCTTGGTACAAAATATCTTTGACGAAGGGAGAGAGGTATACTTTGTGTGGGTAAAGTCCCATATAGGATTGAAGGATAACGAACACGTGGACGATCTAGCCAAGGAGAGTATTGATGTAGGAAATAATTGTAATTATAAAGTATGTATGACGGATGCAACGATAATATTTTGATCGAAACTAAGGAATAATTGGGGTTACATGTGGAAAGAATCAGCTTTCATAAAACCGACTCGATATTCTCTTATTCACCCTGACTTGCCGTATAAGTTTTGGCATGAAAACTATAACTGCTCCCGAAAATACATTATAACGATTATCCGTTTGAAATTTGGACATGCATGTTATCCTGCACACTTGTTTAAAATAAAGATCTACAGCTCTGATGTCTGCGAATATTGCAATGTCACAGGTGACCTGGAGCACATATTCTTTGAATGTACAAGACACGCAGAAGCAATCGATACATTACATAACAATATAATAAAATATGGCAACATCCCTACACCGCTCAATATACTATATCTGTTGTCCTTAAATAAAAAGAATATTTTTTGCTATCTTATGGATTTCTTGGAAGAGACAAAAATTAAGTTATAAGTTAACTTTATTTCCTTTGTTCTTCACCTTTGTGTTATAAAAACCCTCCTAACCGTGTTCTTATTTTGTATGTTAGAAAAATGCCCTGAAAGACCCCTGGGCGAGAAGTTTGTGACCTATGTACATCCTTTGTTTTGTTTCTGACAGTATGTCAGGTAGTTTATTGGTTATTGTTTAGGTTAGATGTAGGTTTGTAATTTCTCTTGTGGCTGGCTGTATGGCCTCGGCCTTTATGCCAAAAAAAAAAGGATGTTCGATTTTTTATTTATGTCGAACGTAAAAAAAAGTCGCCGAAATAAAATACCACAAACGGATGTCATATTTTCAAAAAATATTTAAAAAATAATGTCGCGTGTTTCCACCCTTAGGAAACTACCCCTTGCAAAATCCGTGGGTTCCAAAAATTATAACAAGAGATGTTCACTAACACACTTTATTAAGGATTTACTGGATACTTCACAATACTATTATTAATTTAAATACACTTTACTGACTAAAATCACAATGTTTATTACTTTGTTTATCTTTGAACTCTTAACCTCACTTTCTATACTTTCTGAACTCTCTGAACTACTCGCTGAGAATGCGGTTGGTCTTTTATATCTAAAAATGACAGATCTCGATTTTTCTGTGATGACGCCACCATTCTCTCGATAATTCCAGATGTCACTTTGGAATCTTCTGGTAGGTTCTTTTTCGAGTAGGTGCAAATACATCATTCTAGGGGTTGTAACACATTACACTGCCCCCTCCTTAAGCCTGAACGTCCCGGTCAGGCAGTTCAGCCTCTTTCACGTACTTCGCCAGTCTATCCAAGTGTACGATCTTCATCTTGGACTTTTTGTTTCGTTGAATCCGATAGACGACATCATTAATTCGGGTAATAACAGTATAAGGTCCTTCCCAAGGAGGTTGAAGTTTCGGTGACTTCCCTTTCTTTCGCTGTGTGTTATACAGCCAAACTAGATCTCCTGCCTTGAACCCTTCTGAACTACCCTTACGGTCGTATCGAGCCTTCATTCGGTCATTGGCTATGGTTATTTGGTCTCTAACCAGCCCATGAACATTTCTTAGCCGTTCACTCATTTCATCCACATAGCTGTTCACAGGAAGCTGTTCTCCGCCTGGTGTTCCGAAAATCAAATCACACGGCAGTCTGATCTCATGTCCAAATACTACACGGGCTGGTGTTTGTTTCGTAGACTCGTGGATAGCAGCTCTGTATGCCATGAGGAAGAACGGTATGTGGAGATCCCAATCACGTTGATTCTTATGAACCACTTTAGAGAGATGTTCTTTCATGGTCTTGTTATGTCGTTCCACCATTCCATCTGATTGCGGGTGAAGGGCTGTTGTCCGTGTTTTGTGTATCCCCAATAACTTGCAGATTTGCTGAAACACCCCCGACTCAAAGTTCCTCCCTTGATCTGAGTGCAGCTCCAGGGGTACACCAAACCGACATATCAAATTATCTACCATGACTTTGGCAACAGTGACTGCTTCTTGGTTTGGAATTGCATAGGCCTCTAGCCACTTACTAAAATAGTCCATGGCTACCAGTATATACTTGTTACCGTCCTTGGTTACTGGGAATGGGCCGGCTATATCGATCGCAATCCTCTCGAAAGGAGCTCCGACGTTATATTGCTTCATTGCACCCCCACTTCTACTCTGTGGTCCCTTACTGGCTGCACAAATTTTGCAATTGCGACACCAAGCTTCCACATCTTGACGACTATTTACCCAATAAAATCGTTCTCGTACTTTATTCAGGGTCTTATTAACGCCGAAGTGTCCACCGGATGCTCCATTATGCACTTCCTGAAGTACTTTCGGTACTCGACACCTGGGAATCACTAGACGCATAACAACTTCCTTGCCATCCGGGCTTTCCCAAGCTCTCTTTAGCAGCCCGTTCATAACTTTGAGTGAATCCCATTGGGCCCACAAAGCTTTCAATCCAACTGCCTTGTCCGAAACATCCTTCCACGCTGGTCGAATTCCTTTCTCCTTTGCTCTCAATATAACCCCAATCTCTGTGTCATTCAGTTGTTCTTGTCTAAGGGCTTCAGTTGTCCAATCATCCGGAACCTCTATTTTAATAGTGTTGACGGCCACCGTACCCTGCAATTTCTCAACGTGGCGGCAGTGCTTGCAATCTTCCTTGCATGGTCTTCTAGATAAAGCGTCTGCGTTCTTATGAGATCTTCCAGGTCGATGTTCGATTTTGAAATCATACTGTTGCAGCCGTTCTATCCAACGAGCCAGTTGACCTTCAGGGGTTTTCAACTGCAACAGCCATTTTAATGCAGCATGGTCGGTGCGAATCTTAAAATGTCTTCCATAAAGATATTTATGAAAATGGTCCACTGATTTAACGATGGCCAGTAACTCTTTCCGAGTTACACAATAATTTCTTTCCGGTTTGGACAGCACCTTGCTGAAGTACTCGATCACTCTTTCCTGCCCATTCTGGATTTGGGACAGTACACAACCGACCGAAGAATTGTTGGCATCCGTGTCTAAAATAAAAAGTCCTTCCCGTTGTGGGTATGCTAGCACAGGACCAGTACATAAAGCTGCCTTCAATTTTCTCCATGCCGTTTCACATTCCGGTGTCCACTGGTACTGCACTTTCTCTTCTGTCAGCCGGTGTAGTGGCTTCGCAATTTCTGCAAACCCTTCCACAAAGCGCCTATAATAAGTGCAGAGGCCAAGGAAGCTCCGTACTTCATGAACGTTAGATGGTCTTGGCCAATCTCGTACAGCAGAAATTTTGTCGGGGTCTGTTTGTATTCCATCCGAAGACACCACATGACCAAGAAATTTGACTTCTTTCTGGAATAGCAGGCACTTCTTCGGGTTCAACTTCAGATGGGCATTCCTCACTCGCCCAAATACTTCTTGAAGATTTTTCAAATGTTCTGTAAAATCCTGTCCCATAACAAGCACGTCGTCAAGGTAAACCAGGCACGTCCTCCAGGTTAGCCCTCGCAGTACGAATTCCATCAATCTTTCAAAGGTAGCTGGCGCATTGCAAAGTCCAAAAGGCATCACAGTAAATTGATAAAGACCACTGCCTGCTGAAAACGCTGTCTTCTCCTTATCATCAGGATGAAGCCCCACTTGCCAGTATCCACTCCTAAGGTCTAACGTAGAAAACCATCGTGAGCCTGCCAACGTGCTTAACGTGTCGTCAATTCGTGGTAATGGGTAACTGTCTTTCTTCGTGACATCGTTTAATTTTCGATAATCGACACAAAATCTTAATGTTCCATCCTTCTTGGCAACCAAAACTACTGGCGATGACCAGGGACTCGTCGACTCCTCAATGACTCCATCTTGTAGCATCTTGTCTATCATTGCCGAGGCATCTTCTTGTTTTGCTAATGGAAGCCTCCTAGGTGGTTGTCGAATAGCAGGTGAGTCGCCAGTATTTATCCGATGCTGGACTATGTCTGTTTTTGTAAGGGCCTCTGTATTCTTGGCAAATACTGAACTTTCCTTTTCCAGGAACTTGATTGCCTCCCTTCGTTCATCCTCAGATAAATGCTCCAACTGGGTACTCAGCAAGGTCAAAACTTCCTGGTCTATTTTCGTAGACGAACTTCCCTCTGTTTGTTCCTCGCACCTCGCTACCCATGTGACCGGTTCATAGGAGCCAATTGGTTTGCCTTCCTTAATTTTCACTGAGTGGGAATTTAAATTAACGACTCTAATTGGGATTTTGTCTTTAGTCCGGGTTAAAGTTCTCGCCACAATAATGTTGGGTAGGGACTTAATCGATTCGTCATCTTCAACTAGGCCAACACGGTACCCTCCAGGATTTCCTTCTAAGGCAGCATCGATCATTTGTTCCGAATGAGCAGGAATCTTAATAGTCTGTGTTGTTAACAACCTTGCTTTATGGAATTGGTCGTCTGCGGTTGCCAGAATAAATTCCTCATTTCCAATTTTTAAGACTCGCTCCCCTACGTCAACAATGAATCCCTGCTCTCCCATGATGTCCAGACCCAAAATGAAATCATCCATAATGTCAGCCACAATGACCTTGTAATTGAACCTCAACCGTCCAACCTGCAGTTCCAAGTTGACCTCTCCATGGACCGCAGCCCTGTCCCCCGTGGCTGTTCGAATGATTACTCCATTTTGCTTCTTGTCAATCTGCAAGCCTGATATAAACCCTGGCCGCACTATTGATGACGTAGCACCGGTGTCAATAGTAAACACGCATTTTCTTCCATTCACATATCCTTGCAACAACAGACTGCTTGGAATTCTTTGGAGCTGGGAAATCTTTATTTCTCTGGGGGCACCGCATTCCCTAGCCAGCACAGCCCCCTTGGTGCTGGCTGTCTTTAGTTTTCCTGCTTCTCTTCAACATTCACAGCATTTACTCGACTCTCCGAGTTCTGCTGTCGACAGTCTCGTTTCATATGTCCCACCTTGCCGCAGTTGAAACATTTAATACCTCCGCTCGGCTTTCCTTTATTTTGTTGTTTCTCCTGCTTTCCGAGGCCATCCAATTTATCGCATAATTTGGTGAATATTTTCTGCATCTCAGTGAGCAAGGGGTTCTGGTTCATTTCTGGTTGCGATTCTTCGAGAGTCACAGCTCGAACTCTCGACCTTGGAGTATCCCTGTAAGCGGCTTCTACTTCGAGTGCACGCACCAAAGCTTCGCTACTACTTTGGTGTCTCGTCAGCCTCAGAACTCGCCTGACCTCTTCGTCCCTTATACCATCTAAAAAGGCCCCCACGGCTAATTGTTCCTGGAATTCTTCAGGTGCACTCGGATACGCCAGGTGTGCCAGTCTCTCTATCGCAGCTTCAAATTCTTGTAAACTTTCCCCAGCTTTTTGCATCCGGGATTTCAGCTGAGTCTGGTATAATTGGGCAAGGTGTTGATCGCCATACCTCAAGTCTAATGCAGCCTCCAAGACTTTAAAGTCCCTTTGTTTCTCAACTGGGATGGTTTGGAGCAACTCTGAAGCTTGGCCCCTTAATGCTAGAACTAATGCCATGGCCTTTTCCTCATTATCCCAATTGTTCGCACACGCTGCTGCCTCAAACTGCCTCTTGTACGTCGTCCAGGAACTTTGGCCATCAAAAGAAGGAGGTTTTAGTCGCTGTCCTGATGATACCACTTGCTGGCTTCCTCTATCTCTCAACTGTCGTTTAAGCCGGTCTATTTCTCCTTTGACTTCTTCTTCGAACTTGTTTACTTTCTCTTTAACTTCGGTTACTTCTCCTTTTACTTGACTGACTTCTGTCTCGACTACTCCTACTTTACCTTCGACCTTGTTTATCTCTTCTTTGACTTCACATTTTAGTACTTCATTGGCAGAAATTATAACGTCCTGTTGTATTTTGATTTGTTCATTTAGAATTTTCCTTAATTCTTCCTGACGTCTTTCTTGCTCCTGTTTTTCCTCTTGATGTCGTCTTTCTTGTTCTTCTTTCTCCTCTTGCTGTCGTATCTTCAGGTCTTCCATAATTTGTCACAATTCGTCTTTCTCTTCTTGACGTCTTCTTTCTTCATCCTCTTTTTCTTTCTGGCGTCTTGTTTCTTCATCCTCTTTTTCTTTCTGACGTCTTGTTTCTTCATCCTCTTTCTCTTTCTGACGTCTTCTTTCTTCATCCTCTTTTTCTTTCTGACGTCTTATTTCCTGATCTTCCGTAATTTTCTTTAATTCGTCCCTTTCTTCTTGACGCCGTTTTTCTTCCTCCTGGCGTTTTCTTTCTTGCTCTTCTTTTTCTTCCTGACGTTTTTTCTCCTGTTCTTCTTTGTCTTCCTGCCGTTGCTGCGCCATCATTTTTTGGAATTGTTCGAATAAGTCCTGTATTTGTTTATCGGATGCCATACTTCTTGTTGTTACGGGCATACGATGAAATTAAAATAAAATAAATTTAACTGTCACGTCAATATCGGTAATGGAACTTTCTAGACAAATCTCGAAATAGCACGAAAAAGTCTTATCCAGAGTCTTTTGTCACTATCCAGTTCAGAGAATTTAATAATCTCCACTAATGTCCAAATAGAAAAGTTCTAGAAATTTTCACGCACTAAATGAGTCTTTTTCAGTGTCTCTATCACTTCTCAGTTCAAAGGATTTAATTATCACACTAATGTCCTAATAAAATGTTCTACAATGTCTCAAAAATGCACTTAACACTATTTTCCTGTTCGAAAATAACCCTCGAACAAATGTCCAGTAAATGAGTCCTCCGTGTTAGCACTAACCCTCGAGAATACTTCTCGAACACTCCAGCACAACTTCAGAGCTCCTCTTGTCATAAAATTCCGCTTTCTGACACCAATTTGTCGCGTGTTTCCACCCTTAGGAAACTACCCCTTGCAAAATCCGTGGGTTCCAAAAATTATAACAAGAGATGTCCACTAACACACTTTATTAAGGATTTACTGGATACTTCACAATACTATTATTAATTTAAATACACTTTACTGACTAAAATCACAATGTTTATTACTTTGTTTATCTTTGAACTCTTAACCTCACTTTCTATACTTTCTGAACTCTCTGAACTACTCGCTGAGAATGCGGTTGGTCTTTTATACCTAAAAATGACAGATCTCGATTTTTCTGTGATGACGCCACCATTCTCTCGATAATTCCAGATGTCACTTTGGAATCTTCTGGTAGGTTCTTTTTCGAGTAGGTGCAAATACATCATTCTAGGGGTTGTAACACATTACAATAATTACAGCTCTGTGGTACATTTATTAATGTTTATCGTTAATTCATTTTTATTAAGTGATTAAATGTCGAAAGAAATGATTGCCATTTAAAATAATAATTGTATCATTTATTGTAGGTGAATCTAGAATGATGATGATGGTATATTTATATAGATGAGCAATGACACACTGACAGTTATCAATGAAATAATTTACCTCTCGAAATTAATTGTCTCTTTGACAATAACACATAATATTTCGTCAGAGATTTAATTTAGAATGTTTTAAATATTGATAATACAATGTAAGTTGTAGTATTGTTTAGTATATATGAGTACGGCACTACAGAAGGCATTCGAATGTTTATTTATGTCGAACGTTGAAAAAGTTGCCAAAATAATATACCTCGAAGGAATGTCATATTTTTAATATATATTTAAAATATAATTCCAGTTATGTGGTACAAATATTACTATTAATTTATAATTAATTTTTATCGCGTGATAAAAAAAATGTTTTGTTTTTGACTAATAGTACGGGAGCCAGCGACACTTTTAGTTGCTATTGCTTAAACTTTTTTTTATCTGTTCGATCATATTAATGCAACTTATCCACAAAGCAAATTTCTACCACTTCATTAGCGGGCCAACGCTTGACAGCAGCATTTTAATTATGTTAAAAAATGTTTCAATGCTATACGTGTTCAAAGCTGAGATTATTTGTGTTCTTTATTAACATTACAGTATGATGAAAAATTATATTATGTCATCTTTATTGTATACCGGTGTGCTCCTGTCGTTAACATAAATATGTAATTAAAATAAAGTCGATTGACAGAAATGTCTAAAGCTGAACATTTTTTTGCGCGTAGTTTATTACTTGAAATTGTTAAAAAATTTATGTTGTCAGCGAACTTACGCTGAACGTGATATGACTTTGGCAGGAGTAAAAAGTCCTGTCAGGCTCGCTGGTGCGCCTGCAGGAGTCGATTTTGTGAAAACAGCTTAAATATAACACAAAAAATAAGAAATTAATTTTAAGCAAATCTTTTAAAAAATAGTGTCGCTGGCTCCTGTACTATAACTTTTGCATATAAATTAATTTGCCACTGTTTCACTCATTTTTTTCTTTGAAACGAACCATTTGCTATTTAAAATAATTATTGTGACATTTATTGTAGGCGAATCCAGAACAGAAGGATTTTAAACATCGATAACAAAATGTAAGTTGTAGTATTATTTAGTATATAGAAGTACGGCAGTTACCAATACGATCGATTGTTTACTTATGTCGAACGTAGAACAGTTGCCAACATAAAATACCACGAAAGTATATCATGTTTTCAATGAATATTTAAATCATAATTATACTCCTGTGGTACAATTATTATCGTTTATCGGTAATTTATTTTTAATCTAGTGATTAAATGTTTTGCTTTTGATTAATTCTTGTCTTACATTTCAAAAATTCAATTTACAGTCTTATTAACCTTAAATTTTTCTTATTTTTCAAAGGATGCAATTTCTTCTTTCAAAAATAATTAACATTGTTCTTCTAAGAATGCAGACTTATCATGAATGGGTATGAACGGAGGTCTTATCAATCACAGGAATTATCTGCCGCAGGTAACTTCAATGAATTTTCAGAAAAAAAAAAGAATAGGATGTCCTTTTCTCGACGCATCTATGGTTTACATGTAATAGTGAGGCATGTATGAGTCGATTTAAGAAATATGCTTATTTGAAATTTTTTATTCGATTTGTGAACTTCTCCTTAATGGTTTTTATGGTTGCAATATTCAAGAGAAAGAAATTTGATAAGGGCATTGGCCATTTTATTTTCTGTTAATTTACATACAGCAAATAAACCAGAGCTACAGCAATAGTTATAATAATAGTAATAATAACAATAGCAGCACAGGATCAAACGCTAAATACTAGGTACCACCAGAAAATTACCACGAAGCGGCCTGTAGACAGTAAGTGTAGAATGTGTGGAGTAGCAGAACATGCCAGTCACGTTGTGGCGGGGTGTACTACGTTGGCACCATCAGAGTACACTCACCGACATAACAGAGTGGCCAGATATCTCCACTGGGTCATGTGCAAGCACTTTGA
This sequence comes from Rutpela maculata, assembly GCA_936432065.2. NCBI lineage: Eukaryota > Metazoa > Arthropoda > Insecta > Coleoptera > Cerambycidae > Rutpela > Rutpela maculata. The sequence continues at coordinate 57,930,124 of OW386294.2, forward strand.
TATACCGGTGTTGCAAAATATTGTGCATATACTCCTGAAAAAGTTGTCAATACTAACAACGTTACACGTATGTGGGACGCGCCGATTATAGCAGATAGAAAAATACACGCAAATCGTTCAGAAATCGTCATACACAATCAAAAGGAAAAGTCTTGTTTGCTTATCGATGTCTCCATCCCGAATGACACCAATACAATGCTCAAGGAAACAGAGGCGTTAAGCAAGTACAAAGAACTCCAAATAGAAGTTAGCAGAATGTGGAATGCAAAGACCACAGTCGTACCAGTAATTGTAGGGGCCCTTGGAACTATAAAAAGGATCATGACTGGAGTCTACAACAACTGCCTGATCAACCGAGTCCACAAGAAGTGCAGAAGATCACACTATTGGGAACAGCGCGTATTTTAAGGAAAGTCTTGGATTAGTAGCCTCTGCGATCCCTTGTTGGGGTCTGAACCAACGTCGCCGAAAGGGCCCAATAACCTAGAATGGGCTCCAATAAAACAGAATCTCGAAAATGTGCCATTGCTAAGCTTATAATAATAATAATAATACTAATAATAATAATAATAATAATAATAATAATAATAATGGCTATTCAAGACCGAGTCATAAAAACCAAAAACTATGAGAAGCATTGCTTAAAACTGGATACAGTAGACAAGTGCCGAAAGTGCGGCGCTACCGGAGAAACCATAGAACATATCATGGCCGCCTGCCCCACACTTGCCGACTCTGCTTATTTAGGAAGGCACAATCAGCTCGCCAAGATCATACATCAACAAACTGCGCTCAAATATCACCTACTACATCCATCAACACCACCTTACTATAAGTATTCTCCGGAAGCAGTACTGGAATCAGCCGACTTTCTGCTGTACTGGGATCGGCCTATAACAACTGACCGCACTATAGATTACAATAGACCAGATATAGTATTTATTAATAAAAGAGAAAAGTACGCATTGATAATAGATATTGCTGTGCCACTATCCCACAACATACGGAAAACTGAGGTCGAAAAAGAGACTAAATACGAGAACCTGGCCTACGAAATAAAAAACCTATGGAAGCTTCAGAAAGTAACTGTATACTCATTTGTGATGTCGGTAGAGGGAATTGTTACTAAGAATTTCCTTAAAAATTTAAAAGAACTCGAACTCTCTAAAAAAATCCTCAATGTGGGGCAGCGCGCCGTGCTACTGCAAACAACTCACATTGTTCGAAAATTCCTTGGATGAGAGGAACTGAATTGTTTTCTCAACCATTAAATCAACCCGACCCAATCCTAATACCAATAGGGATAGTAGGAGCAAAGGAAAAGATAATAATAATAATAATAATAATAATAATAATAATAAGAGCAGCGAACCAGGACGCAGGGGGTACATGGCGCGGTTACACCGGTTGTGGTGCGATATGCACCCGGAGTTCCGCGCCTTCTCTCCACAACATATAAGAGATCAGGTATCTTTCCTGCGTCGAACAGGCTACCAAAGGGCACCCCGTCAGCAGGAAGAAGGGCCAGCCGCATCACCACCGCGGCAACTTCCTGCTGACCAACAACATCACCTAGAGTACACCGACGACACTCTCAGGACGAGGGTTAGCCTTAACACCAGAGTTAACCCAAAGCCACAAGACCTGGCAAGAATGGATTCGTTACTCGATAATGAACTTCCAGAAGATGCCGACATATGGCAGATCAACAGTGCCGTGTACGCAGCCGCTAGACAACTCGTTCCCCAGCAACGCCTGGTAAGCGTGTTGGGTAAGGTCGAGAAGACTAAGCGGCGCGTACAAAAAATCGAGGCAAAAATTAAATCGGCGAGACAACACGTGTCTCGAATCCAGAGTGTGGTGGAGTATATAACGGCAGCTAAATCATTCACGCCGAAAATTCGGCGTATAGTTGCCGGTATAAGACGACAACACCACACTCTAAATCGGACAGTGCTGCAAACCATCAAACAGCACTGTCTAGATAGGATTCGAGCACCCATGGCCATTAAAAAATCTTTGGTCAGACGAGCACGGGCCATGGAACAAAACCATCTGTTCCAAACAAGTCCCTCTCGTCTGTTCCAAGAGCCATCGCGTGTTGTTGAAAATCCGCCGTCTGTTGAAACTGTCGAAGCCTTCTGGAAGGGAATATATGAGACTACGAGTCCATTCGACAGCGACACTCCAGCGATAGCACGCTTCGGGGAGCTCTGCAACACACTGTTGGGAGAGCAAGACGAAGTGTGCCCGGCGATCAGTGCCGAGGAAGTTCAACAAGCACTTGTTGGCACTAAGAACTTCGCTGCCCCGGGTCCGGATGGCATAAACAACTGGTGGTGGATGAAATTTCCTTCCACCCACCGCCATCTGGCTCGAGTTTTCAACTCATGGTTGAACGAGGGGCAGCCGATTCCGGGCTGGTTTGCCGAGGGGCGTACTGTACTAATTCCCAAAAAGGGAGATCTGTCCGACCCAAAGAATTATAGACTGATCACCTGCCTCAATTCCTGTTACAAGATATTTACACGTATCTTGTATGCCAAGACATTGAGGTCAGTTGAGCCGGTCTACAGACAGATAAACGAGCAGCGTGGTGGCAACAAAGGTGTGGCAGGCTGCAAAGAGAACCTATTGATAGACCGCTGTATTACACAGGATTCTGTGCAATACAAGCGTAATCTATCAATGGCGTGGATTGATTACCGCAAGGCATTTGACACAACATCTCATGCATTATTGTTACACTTGCTTCAATGCCTTGTGGTACCTGCCCCACTAGTGAGATGCATCGAACAGCTGATACCACTCTGGAGAACCCGCTTCACCATAACATCTGGTGCTCAGCGGGTATCGACAGAGTTGGTAACATTTAGGAGAGGAGTTTTCCAGGGTGACTCCCTGAGCCCTCTCCTATTTTGCATCTCACTGCTGCCGTTGTCTGTCGGACTCCGCCAAACCCGCGGATACCAATGTGGTCCACCCAGCAATCGGAGACATAAGGTCACCCATCTATTTTATATGGATGACCTAAAACTGTATGCCTCCGGAGAGTGCGAACTCCAAAACTCTCTTAGGGTGATCCAAGAGTATACGCGGGCCATTGGCATGGAATTCGGGTTGGACAAGTGTGCAGTCGTCCACCTCAAGAGATGACGAAGCGGGATATTCCTTGAAGACGCGCAGCTCGCAGACGGAAGCATCCTACGACATCTGGATGCCGGAGAGACCTACACGTACCTGGGTGTGGAACAACATCACATCCAGGACGTGAAACAGATTAAGGATACTCTCCGCGGCAAGTACAGGCACCGGCTCCGAAAGATTTGGTCTTCCGAACTTTCGGGGAAGAACAAGGTGTCTGCAACTAATATGCTTGCCGTTCCGATTCTGCTCTACTCCTTTGGAGTAGTTAAGTGGACACAAGATGAGTTGCGCCAATTGGATAGGGATACCCGCAAGATGATGCATGTTCATAGAAGCATTCATCCTAGGTCGTCCGTTCCTCGAGTGTACCTCCCACGCCAACGGGGGGGCCGAGGACTCTTGAGTCTGGAGTGCACGCATGGCAGAGTAGCGCTGGGTGTGGCATGCAACATCCTCAGGAGCTCGGACCCACTCCTGCGGTTCGTGAGAGATCATGAAACTGTAGGAGTTGGCGCATTTTTATTTAAGGCAGCACGTAAGGCTGCAAATGATCTCGGTCTCGTATTCGACTTCAGGCGAGGAGGCCGGCGAGGTGCTGATCCAGAATCAGTAACTGAGCTTGCGCCAAATCGCCTGACAGCCCAAATCAAAGCTGCCGAGCAGAGAAATCTGTTCAGGCAGCACGTCGATAAGCCCATGCACGGTGTTTTCTATAACAACATAGAGACGCTGGGTTTATCGGCAAAGCTGACCTTTGCTTTTCTACGGTCAGCAGGGCTAAAGTCGGAGACCGAAGGATTCATTGTGGCCTGCCAAGATGGTGTTATTAACACGTTGGTCTACCGCAGTCGCATTATGGGTGTGGAGGTCCCTGATGTTAATTGTAGGACCTGCCATCAGGCGCCGGAGTCGCTCATGCATTTACTATCTGCATGTCTGATTTATGCGACTTCGGCCTACATCCATAGACATAACGCGGCCCTACGAGTGCTGTACTACTACCTACGGCACTCGTACCAAGTAGACCAAACACCAGTGCTGCCTTACGTCCCCGGAGAGATCGAGTCCGTTGTCGAGAACGAGAAGTGCCGTATATACTGGAACTACTCGTTTCCGACGGTCAGGCAGATTCAAGCAAACAAGCCTGACATAGTCCTCCTCGACCACCAAACCAAGATGATGTATGTCATCGAGTTCTCGGCACCTGCCGAGACAAACATCATCTTGAAGGAGGGAGAAAAACGGACTAAATACCGAGATCTCCGATATGAGCTCCGAGTGCTATACCCAGACTACTCGGTCAAGATGGTCGTCCCGATAATCGGTGTACTTGGTGGAATGAGGCCTACGCTGCTCTCGAAATTAAAGGCCATACCAGCCTGCCAAAAGTCAGCCGAGTGGTTGGCAGGCCAAATGCAGAAGGCAGTTATCCTGGGGTCCCTTCGTCTTCTTAGGGCACACGAATCTGGCATCTACAGTCACTAACCCTGCGGGATGCGGGGAGTGGCTGTGGATAATTCGCTGGCGCTTCTCCCGTGAGGGAGTCGGAGACACGGGAGAACTGTCCAGCATCGCGCACGCGAAAAAAAAAAAAAAAAAAAAAAAATAATAATAATAATAATAATATAAGCAGGAGGGGCTAACCGTCATCTAACTAGCCTTTGGTGAGTAGCGCCACCACTTACTCCAGCTGGGGATGCAAAATCGAACCGGCAGTCCTAGCGCATCCGGGAGGGGAGAGCGTCTTCCCCTCTGATGTCGGTCGTGGGCTTGCTGGGCTAACCACCCACAAGTCCAAACCTCCGGTTCCTATTGGCCGAGGACAGGGCCCCCACGATCGACCCCGTTCGGATAGGGGTCAAGGGCAAGGTGGTGGGGCCCAACAAGATCGACAGCCCATTGTTGACGACCGCGACGAACAAGGACGCTTTGAGTGGACAGATGAACTGAGGGACGACCTTATGCAGTGCTACGAAAGCAGTGAGCCCGCACGAAGGGAATACATGGGGCGAATGCATGTTCTGTGGTGTGCAAGACACCCAGAACACAACGCCTTCACGCCACAAAACCTGCGTGATTACGTGTCCTACCTTCGTCGCAGGGGCTACGTGAGAACTGCTCCTCAGCCGATGAATAAGGTGGCCGAAGGTCCACCGAATGAACCGGTTGAGGTTGCAGTCCCAGTCGTTCCACCAGTACCAGAGGGCCTCAGTACCAGAAGGGGGTTGCACAACATAAAACCCCCCGGGCCACAAGATCTGGCCAGAGTGGATGCAGAACTTCGTGCAGCGCTACCAGAAGAGGCTGACATCTGGCACATAAATTGTACCGTGTATGCTGCCGCTCAACGCTTGTCTCAGGTGGAGAGGCGGAACAGTGCTTCTCCACAAGAGAGAGCGAGACGGCGCATACACAAGATGGAAGCCAAGATCCGGTCGGCGAGGCAACACGCATTCCGTATCCAATGTGTGATGGACTATATGGCGGCCAATAGGCCTTTCACGCCTAAAGTGCGGCGAGTAGCTGCCAACTTAAGACGCGTCCATCACACACTCAATGGGGCAGTGCTGCAAACCACCAAACAGCACTGCCTCGACAGGATACGGATGCTAGTGTCTTGTAAGAAGTCACTAGTGAGGCGGGCGGGGGGGGGGCTAGCGGAAAATCAACTTTTCCGCAAAAAGCCCTCGCGCCTTTTCGAACCGCCTCAGCGTGTTGCTGAAAATCCGCCGACTACAGATCAGGTGGAAAACTTCTGGAAAACGTTGTACGAATAGAAGCTTCCACTCAACAGAGATTCTCCAGCCTTGGCACACTTTGAAACCTTTTGTCAAAGGTTTCAGCAAGCACAACAGGTGTGCCAACCGATAACCCCAGAAGAGGTTCGAAGAGCTCTTGAGGGCTCTAAGAACTTTGCTGTTCCAGGTCTCGACGGGATCAATAACTTTTGGTGGAAAAAATTATCCAGTACCCACCACCATTTAGCCAGAATTTTCAATTCATGGTTAAATGGGGAGCAGCAAATTCCTTCTTGAGTTGTCGAGGGGCGGACAGTGCTGATCCCGAAGAACGGAGATTTGTCAAACCCAAAGAACTACCGGCCGATAACCTGTTTAAACGCATGTTACAAGGTGTTAACGCGCATCTTGTACATGCGAGTGCTCCACGCAGTTGAACCGGTTTACGAGCGGATATATGAGCAACGAAGGTCAAAGGAGAACCTGCTGATTGACAGGTGTGTCACGCAGGACTCCATGCAGTATAAGCGTAACCTATCCATGGCCTGGATCGACTACCGCAAGGGATTTGACATGACATCGCACGAGCTTATTGTACACTTGCTCCGATGTCTTGCGGTACCTGGTCCCGTAGTGAGATGCATCGAAGAACTGATGCCACTCTGGAGGACTCGCTTTACCATTACATCAACAACATTGTCTTGAAGGAGGAGGAAAAACGGACAAAATATCGAGATCTGCTCTTCGAACTCCGCAGACTCTATCCAGACCATACTGTTAAGATAGTGGTACTGATTATAGGAGCCCTCGGTGGAACGAGACGCACACTGCTTTCGGAACTCAAGATCATACCGGCATGCCGAAATTCGGCAGAGATCTTAGCCGGCAGAATGCAGAAGGCCGTCATTCTCGGTTCATTAATATATTCAAATAATAATAATAATAATAATCTCTCTGAAGAATTCTATAATCATATTACCCAGCTTCCCGGAGAGCACCGAGCTGAGCAAATACAGCAGACAGCAATTCTTGGCACCTCACATATAATCAGGAAGGTGTTGTCGTGAACCTGAAAAGAAGACACGCTTTAGAATATGTACCCTCATAATCCATACTTACCTTACCTTAGATGCATGGTTTGCATCCGGTTTGCGTAATGATACCTACCTTAGGACAGGGTAGTGATAGAACGAAGAATTAATAATAATAATAATAATAATAATAAACATCGCTGTGAAGGAGGGGGAAAAACGGACCAAATATCGTGATCTCCGGTATGAGCTCCAAGTGCTATACCCAGACTACTCGGTCAAGATGGTCGTCCTAATAATCGGCGTAGTCGGAGGGATGAAGCCTTCGCTGCTCTCAGAACTAAAGAACATACCGGCCTGTCAGAATTCGGCAGAATGGTTGGCAGGTCAGATGCAGAAGGCGGTTATCTTGGGGTCCCTTCGTCTGCTTAGGGCACATGATTCAGGTGTTTACAGTCACTAACTCCACAGGTCGTGGAGAGTGGCTGTAATGAATTAGCTGGCGCAGCTACCGTGTGGTGGCGGAGGCCACGGACGCCCTGTCCGGCAACGGGAAACCGAAAAAATAATAATAATAATAATATTAAAATTTTGATATGACATCACATGAGCTTATTGTTCACTTGCTCCGATGTCTTGCGGTACCCGGTCCCGTAGTGAGATGCATCGAAGAACTGATGCCGCTCTGGAGGACTCGCTTTACCATTACATCGGGTAACGATAGAGTCCAGACGGAGTCGGTAACATTCAGAAGGGGAGTATTTCAGGGAGACTCCCTCAGCTCCCTTCTGTTTTGCATCTCACTACTGCCATTATCCGTTTCGCTCCGGAAAACCCGTGGATACAACTGCGGTACCCCCGGCGATAGGAGGCATAAGGTCACCCATCTGTTTTACATGGATGACCTTAAACTTTATGCCTCCGGAGAGAGGGACCTACACCAGTCCCTCAGGGTGGTACAGGAGTACATGCAGGCTGTCGGTATGGAGTTCGGGTTGGACAAATGTGCACTGGTCCATCTCAAGAGAGGACGATGCGGGAACTACGGAGAGGACGCGCAGCTCGTGGACGGAAGCATCTTACATCATCTAGATGCCGGAGAGTCGTACACTTACTTGGGTGTCGAGCAACACTCCACCCAAGAAGTGGGTGTAGTGAAAAACGCTCTCCGCGGCAAGTATCAGCACCGACTCCGACAGATCTGGTCCTCAGAACTGTCGGGGAAGAACAAGGTGTATGCTACCAACATGCTTGCCGTTCCGATCCTACTCTACTCCTTTGGAGTAGTGAAATGGACTCGAGAGGAGTTGCGTCAACTCGACATAGGAACCCGCAAGAAGATGCATCTCAATAGAAGTTTGCATCCTAAATCGTCCGTTCCACGGCTATACCTCCCACGACATCGGGGAGGCCGTGGACTCTTGAGTTTGGAGAGTCTCCATAATAGGATGGTTCTGGATGGAGCCTGTAAGGTCATCAGGAGTTCGGATCCCCTCCTCTGCATGGTCCGGGACCATGAAAGTGCAGGAATAAAAGCCTTTTTGTTTAAGGCAGCACAAAGAGCAGCCGATGAACTTGGTCTCTCCTTTGACGTCGAGCGGGTAAATCCCGACTCTGTCACCGAGTTGGAACCTGCTCGACGAAAAGCCCAAATTAAAGCTGCAGAACACAACATCTTTCTGCAGCTTCACACGGATAAGCCAATGCATGGAGTTTTCTATAAAAATATAGAGAACCTTGGCTTATCCGAAAGGCTGACCTTTGCCTTCTTAAGGTCAGCCGGGCTGAAGTCTGAGACCGAGGTATTCATAATGGCTTGCCAGGATGGTGTATTTAATACCCTCGTCTATTGTAGTCGTGTCATGGGTATAGAGGTCCCTGATGTCAGCTGCAGGGCCTGCCGCAGGGCGCCAGAGACTTTAATTCACCTGTTGTCGGCTTTTCCGACATATGCAGTCTCGGCCTATATCCAGAGGCACAGCGGAGCATTACGAGTGCTTTATTATCACCTAAGGCACTCGTATGGGATAGACGAGACACCAGTGCTGCCTTACGCTCCGGGGGATATTGAGTCCGTTGTGGGAAATGAGAAGTGTCTAATTTAGTGGAACTACTCTTTTCCCACCGTCAGGCAAATACAAGCCAACAAGCCTGACGTAGTCCTCCTTGACCATCAACTCAAGACAATGTTTGTCGTGGAGTTCTCGGCTCCCGCGGAGAACAACATTGTCTTGAAGGAGGAGGAAAAACGAACAAAATATCGAGATTTGCTCTTCGAACTCCGCAGACTGTATCCAGACCATACTGTTAAGATAGTGGTACTGATTATAGGAGCCCTCGGTGGAACGAGACACATATTGCTTTCGGAACTTAAGATCATACCGGCATGCCGAAATTCGGCAGAGGTCTTAGCCGGCAGAATGCAGAAGGCCGTCATCCTCGGCTCATTACGTCTGCTCAGGGCACACGATTCTCGGACCCAGTAGTCACTCACCCCACGGGCGTGGGGAGTGGCTACCGGTACTACCAGCTCCCCTCTGTGAGGGTCGGAGCCACAGAGAAGGGTGACTGGTTTTTAGCCAGCTAAAAAAAATAAAAATAAATAATAATAATAATAATAATAATAATAATAATAATAATAATAATAATGGTCCGGGACCATGAAAGTGCAGGAGTAGGAGCCTTTTTGTTTAAGGCAGCACGCAGAGCCGCCGATGAACTCGGTCTGGTTTTCGACGCTGAGCGGGTTAATCACGACTCTGTCACCGAGTTGGAACCTGCTCGGCAAAAAGCCCAAGTCAAAGCTGCTGAAATCGATTTATTTCTGCAGCTACACTCGGATAAGCCATTGCACGGAGTCTGCTATAAAAATATAGAAGACCGCGGCTTATCCGAAAGGCTGACCTTTGCTTTCTTAAGGTCAGCCGGGCTAAAGTCTGAGACCGAGGGATTCATAATGGCGTGCCAGGATGGTGTGTTCAACACACTCGTCTATCGAAGTCGTGTCATGGGTATAGAGGTCCCTGATGTCAGCTGCAGGACCTGCCACAGGGCGCCGGAGACATTAATGCATTTGCTGTCGGCTTGTCCAGTATATGCAGTCTCGGCCTATATACAGAGGCACGACGCAGCATTACGAGTGCTTTATTATCACTTAAGGCACTCGTATAGGATAGACGAGACGCCAGTGCTGCCTTACGCTCCGGAGGATATTGAGTCCGTTGTGGGGAATGAGAAGTGTCTAATTTATTAACTACCTACTCGTTTCCCACCGTCAGGAAAATACAAGCTAATAAGCCTGACATGGTCCTCCTCGACCACCAACTCAAGACAATATTTGTCGTGGAGTTCTCGGCTCCCGCGGAGAATAACATTGTCTTGAGGGAGGAGGAAAAACGGACGAAATATCGAGATTTGCTCTTCGAGCTCCGCAGGCTTTACCCTGGCCATACTGTTAAGCTAGTGGTCCTGATCATAGGAGCTCTCGGTGGAACGAGACACACACTGCTTTCAGAACTAAAGATCATACCGGCATGCCAAAATTCGGCAGAGATCTTAGCCGGCAGGATGCAGAAGGCCATTATCCTCGGCTCATTACGTCGACATCGGGGAGGCCATGGACTCTTGAGTTTGGGGAGTCTCAATAATAGGATGGTTCTGGATGGAGCCTGTAAGGTCATCAGGAGTTCGGATCCCCTCCTCTGCATAGTCCGTGACCATGAAAATGCAGGGGTAGGAGCCTTTCTATTTAAGGCAGCACAGAGAGCAGCCGATGAACTTGGTTTCTCCTTCGACGTCGAGCGGGTAAATCGCGACTCTGTCACCGAGTTGGAACTTGCTCGGCGAAAAGCCCAAATTAAAGCTGCAGAACACAACAACTTTCTGCAGCTTCACACGGATAAGCCAATGCATGGAGTTTTCTATAAAAATATAGAAAACCTTGGCTTATCCGAAAGACTGACCTTTGCCTTCTTAAGGTCAGCCGGGCTGAAGTCTGAGACCGAGGGCTTGCCAGGATGGTGCATTTAACACCCTCGTCTATCGGAGTCGTGTCATGGGTATAGAGGTCCCTGATGTCAGCTGCAGGGCCTGCCGCAGGGCGCCAGAGACTCTTATGCACTTGCTTTCGGCTTGTCCGTCATATGCAGTCTCGGCCTATATCCACAGACACGACGGAGCATTACGAGTGCTTTATTACCATTTAAGGCACTCGTATGGGATAGACGAAACACCAGTGCTGCCTTATGCTCCGGGGGATATTGAGTCCGTTGTGGGAAATCTGAAGTGTCTAATTTATTGGAACTACTCTTTTCCCACCGTCAGGCAAATACAAGCCAACAGGCCTGACGTAGTCCTCCTCGACCATCAACTCAAGACAATATTTGTCGTGGAGTTCTCGGCTCCCGCGGAGAACAAGATTTTCTTGAAGGAGGAGGAGAAACGGACAAAATATCGAGATCTGCTCTTCGAACTCCGCAGACTGTATCCAAACCATACTGTTAAGATAGTGGTACTGATTATAGGAGCCCTCGGTGGACGAGACACACACTGCTTTCGGAACTTAAGATCATACCGGCATGCCGAAAGTCGGCAGAGGTCTTAGCCGGCAGAATGCAGAAGGCCGTCATCCTCGGTTCATTACGTCTGCTCAGGGCACACGATTCCCGGACCCAGTAGTCACTTACCCCACGGGTGTGGGGAGTGGTTACCGGTACTACCAGCTCCCATCTGTGAGGGTTGGAGCCACAGAGAAGGGTAACTGGTTTTTAACAAAAAAATAATAATAATTTAGAGAATATTATTTAGGTATTATGCAAATCACAACTTACACACTTTTTTATTTATTATGAAAATACCTACTTTCTGTATATTGTTGCCCTAATCTGGGCACGCTAATATACTAGTTAGGTAAGTACTTTAAAACACTCATTATTGGAGAACCAATCAAAACAACTACTCTTCTAGCTAATACTGACGAAGTATTGAATTACATGATAGGATTCTTAGCATTTTAAAGAAAAAAAATATATTGAAAATATTTCAATCATTTATTTACATTTAGTCATCACTCTTTTTTATTTAATATGAAATTATCTACTTTCTGTATATTGGTACCTTAATCGGGTCACGCTAATATACTACTTAGGAAAACACTTTAAAACACTCATTATTGGAAAACCAATCAAAACAACTACTCTTCTAGCTAATACTGACGAAGTATTGAATTACATGATAGTATTCCAATATACAGAAAGTAGGTATTTTCATAATAAATAAAAAAGTGTGTAAGTTGTGATTTGCATAATACCTAAATAATATTCTCTAAACATGATAAAAGCAAATAAATAAAAAATAATTAATTGTAAAAAATAAATCAAGAATAGGCTTGTAAATAATGAATGAATGTTTCTATACTCTACTGATGAGAACTAACGAGTTCGAAAAAACTTGTACAACTTTTCTAGAGTTGAAATAAAATGTAAGGTTCAATAATTGTTGTGAATGACTGAATTTTAATAAATAATTTAAGTAGTTTAAATATTTTTTTTTCTTTAAAATGCCAGGAATCCTATTATGTAATTCAATGCTTCGTCAGTATTAGCTAGAAGAGTAGTTGTTTTGATTGGTTTTCCAATAATGAGTGTTTTAAAGTGTTTTCCTAAGTAGTATATTAGCGTGACCCGATTAAGGTACCAATATACAGAAAGTAGATAATTTCATATTAAATAAAAAAGTGTGATGACTAAATGTAAATAAATGATTGAAATATTTTCAATATATTTTTTTTCTTTAAAATGCTAAGAATCCTATCATGTAATTCAATACTTCGTCAGTATTAGCTAGAAGAGTAGTTGTTTTGATTGGTTCTCCAATAATGAGTGTTTTAAAGTGCTTACCTAACTAGTATATTAGCGTGCCCAGATTAGGGCAACAATATACAGAAAGTAGGTATTTTCATAATAAATAAAAAAGTGTGTAAGTTGTGATTTGCATAATACCTAAATAATATTCTCTAAACATGATAAAAGCAAATAAATAAAAAATAATTAATTGTAAAAAATAATAATAACAATAATAATAATAATGCGTTTATTTTCGGTAGCAGCATATAATAGTTAACAAACAACAAGTACATTGAAACAAATGAATTGCCGAAAAAAGGCGAAGTTCACGATTAAACTAGCTCTACAACTTGTTGGTTCTAGTTGAATTATTATAAATTCGATCTAACGATTTTGGAAATAAGTAACATTACTGAGTGAAGATTCTTAATTCTACCATTGTTATATTGTAAATATATCCCTATCGGCTCTCTTTTTCTTTTGGATATGGTCACCTTAAGCTAATGTTAATGTTTAAAGTACACTTATATTATCTCTTTTTACATTGGGGATCTCATCCGAAATGTTGTTGGTGATATATTTATATAGATGAGGTTATCAATGGCATAATGTATGTCTCGAAATTTTCTCTTGAAGAGTATAATATCGAGAGTCTCGTCAGAGATTTAATTCGAAGAATTTTAAACATTGACGAAAAAGTAAGTGGTAGTATTATTTAATATACTATATGAATATGGCACTTCCGAATGCGTTCGATTGTTTACTTAAATCGAATGCAGAAATGTTGCCGAAATAAAATACCACGAAAGGATGTCATGTTTTCAATAAATTAAAAATTGAAACATAATTTTTGTTCTGTGGCACAGTTATTACCGTTTATTGGTAATTTACTTGTATCAAGTGATTACATGCTTTTTTTACTAATCCTTGCAATTAAAATTCACTCTTCAATCTTATTTATCTATTTTTTTTATTTAACCCGTTTTTCTTATTTTTAAAAATGTGCAACCTCTTTTGTCAAAAATTGATTACGTTATTCTTGTAGAAATGCAACTAACCATACATGGATACATTTTGTCTTTAAAATATATTTTTTTCTTCGTGTGGATTAATTTGCAATTTAAATTAATTATTGTGTCATTTATTGTAGGCGAATCGAGAATGATGGTGGTGGTATATATATTTACATGAGGAATGGCAAGCAGAGGCAGGTAGAGTTATCAATAGAATAATTTATCTTTTGAAATTGTCTCTATAAGAAGAATACAAAGAATTTCATCAGAGATTTAATATCGAAAGATTTTAAATATTAATAACAAAATGTAAGTAAGTTGTAGTATTATTTAGTGTATATCAGTATGGCACTTACCATTACGTTCGATTAGTTGCTTATGTCGAACGAAGAACAGTTTTCAAAATAAAATACCACGAAATATGGTGAATATATAAAACAGTTATGTGATACAATTATATTAATATCTTATTAATGTACATGTTATTTTTATCTAGTGATTAAATTCTAATTATTTTTGTCCATTTAATATTAATATTTCAGTCTTATTGAAATCAAACTTTTCAAAAGACAGTATCATTTAGTCCAAAAATTGCATTGTTCAGATTTCTTTAAATTCGAATTTTCTCAAAAACTATTAGTTACCAGCGCGGTAGCTCAATCGGTTAAGGCGTATTGAGTGGCGAATACGCTGATCGACTGCCTACCGCGCTGTGGGTTCGACCCCCAGCCCCGGTATTGACAACACCGGTGGGTGTGGATGTATGTCTGCGTTTTTTCCGCACAGCCTTGGCTATGGATTGGGGGTTGTCTACTATCTGTGGTGTGTTTATGTTTATGTTTATGTATGTTTTTATTTAGTTAGGGTTGAATGTTTCCTTAAAATAATGAATATATAATTCAAATTCGGTATAAAAAATGAGGCATGCCATTTAAAATAAGGAAGTTGATGTCAACTTCCAGTATAAGTGGAAGTGTCACATACGTGACGTAATTTTCGTTAAATAGAGCACCCCTGAAATTTTCAGCTTAAAATTATTTGTAGTTCTTCTGAAACGTCTAATAGGCCGCTAAGCGTGATGCATTCTGTATATTTCACAAATAAAATAATACTTATCGTTATATCACGATTTTATTTTTTTATTTTTAATTAGTGACATATTGGTATTACCATTTTTGCCTTAATGCCATTTGTATATAACTCTTTCTTTAAATTATTAATTTATATTATAGTTACTATTTTTAACTTGATAAATAATTTTTTACCAACCCAGACTCTAAATGTTCATCTAAATAATATTAATTTTATTTCATGTTGTTAAAAACATATGTAACTTAGTAATATTTTTTTTAATGATTCATATTGCAACTATGACTTTTGACTTGATCCACAATTTTTTATGACCGTGTTAATTATTGTACTATCACCAAGCCTAGAAACTTTCGATCGAAGTGTTATTAATTTTAAATCTTTCATCATCATTTGAGTATTCTCCATCGAAATTAATAACAGAGAAGGTACACTCGACTAGAGAAAGTGCCTCAGAGAGAGAAACTTGCGTGCACTATTCCATTTTTTTTTCTTTGTTGTTCGTGTTATGTATTGTGCTGCCATCAATCCTGACCACCGATCTATGTATTATTAATCTTATTTTATATTCCTAATAAAATGCAACAATATTAGTTTTACTTCCACATCCAGTGGAAGTATAGTAACGACAAAAAAATTTTTAAAAATTTTTATTGTTCGAATAGGCTTAGAATGTCACGAAACGTCGAGATTTTAAGTTTGAGCGAAAAAAAAATTTCTGTCTGTCGGTCTGTCTGTAACTTTTTTGTAAGCACGTTTACTCTGGAACCGTTTGAGATATTGACTTGAAATTTGGTACACATATGTACTTTAACGAGATCTAGAACTAGATTATATTTTCGTCTTGTTCCGTCGAAGGGTTGGGGGGTAAATTGGGGTAAATTTGGGGAAAATAGGTAAATCAAGCAGGTAAGAGTCCATAAAATTGGTATTTAGTATATACAAGAGAAGCTGAGATCTCAAAAAAAAAAATTTGGCATTAGCCACCCCCATTATTAAAGGGGATGAAAAAAAATGTGATTTAGGGTGTGTACAAGAACCAGAAACCTCAAAATGTTTTTTTACTTCATCCACCCCCACTACCACCCCCTATCACCACCCCCACCCCGCTACCGATGTAGGGTATCGTTTTATGGGTTTTTGGGGTAGAGGATTTCAAATATTATATTATTAAAGTTCCATAAACAATTATTTTCACATACAAAATTTTTTCGTTGTGAATGACTTAGATAAAAAATTTGGATGTGGAAGTAGTGATTCCTTGGGCAGCGGTTTTATGTATTCCTTGTAATTTTAATAAGAAAAAAAATTATTTTATGTTATAGTTGATGCTTTTAACTTTATAAATATTTTTTTACCAATCCTGATTCTATTCATCTGAATAATATTAATTATATTTCATGTTGTTACAGCCTGTAGCTAAAAAGTGCTTTCAGGGCGGGCAAACAATTTTTCAGGACGAGCCCATAAAAAAGTCCGAAAAATTTTTTGATGAGCGGGGGGGGGGGCGGAGAAATTAAATCACCGTAGGTCGGGCGAAACTTATTCCAGGACGGGCGCCGCCCGTCCTGCCCCCCCCCTAGCTACAGGCCTGTGTTGTTAAAAGGCATAAATTCTAGTCATTATATGTGTCTGTTTTAGCTTAATTTAATTTTTTTTAGTGACTCATATTGCGACTACGAGTAGTAATCGTTTATGACTGTATTACTTCCACATCCAGTGGAAGTATAGTAACGACAAAAAAAATTTTAAAAATTTTTATTGTTCAGATAGGCTTAGAATGTCATGAAACGTCGAGATTTTAAGTTTGAGCGAAAAAAAATTTCTGTCTGTCGGTCTGTCTGTAACTTTTTTTGTGTGCACGTTTACTCTGGAACCGTTTGAGACATTGACTTGAAATTTGGTACACATATGTACTTTAACGAGATCTAGAACTAGATTATATTTTCATCTTGTTCCGTCGAAGGGTTGGGGGGTAAATTGGGGTCAATTTGGGGAAAGTAGGTAAATCAAGCAGGTAAGAGTCCATAAAATTGGTATTTAGTATATACAAGAGAAACTGAGGTCTCAAAAAAAAATTGACATTAGCCACCCCCATTACCACCCCCACCCCATTATTAAAGGGGATGAAAACAAATTGTGATTTAGGGTGTGTACAAGAACCAGAAACCTCAAAATGTTTTTTTACTTCATCCACCCCCACTACCACCCCCTATCACCACCCCCACCCCGCTACCGATGTGGGGTATCATTTTATGGGTTTTTGGGGTAGAGGATTTCAAATATTATATTATTAATGTTACATACAAAATTTTTTCATAGTGAGTGACTTAGACAAAAAAATCTGGATCTGGAAGTAGTGATTCCCTGGGCAGCGCTTTTTTTGATTAGCTAGAAAACGGTTGCTTGCCTTGTTAAGTATTGTACTATCATCTAGCCTGGGCCCGTTCGATCGAAGTATTATTAATTTTAGATTTTTAATCACTTTGGATGATACTTCGTGGAAAAACAAGAAACATGTTTTCTTATTTTTCTCAAACACGTAGTAGAACCCAGTAAAAAAATTAAAAAAAATCTAAATATGACATACTGACTTATCTATGCCAACAATCACTTTGAGTACCGTGATACGTTCCCCTCGAACTCACCATCCGACTATTAACATGTAGAATGTCGCGAAGGTAGTCTTAAAGGTTTATAATCCTCTGCATCATTTTTTGTGTGTATAGGAACTACTTCCCAATTTTAAGCATTTTGGGAATGTTCCCGTTTAAAGCGATAAATTTACCAAATGCCTCAAGGGTTCTACAATTGTATATAACACTTTATTATTTATACTTAATATGCATACCATGTTATTTAGTTTGTCATTCGAATGTTGTTAGTAGATTTATTGAGCCTTATATACTACTAGATATGTTCTTGTGTTATTTAAAACGTGTGTAGTTCACGGAACATAACCTCTCAAATTCATTTTTGACGTTGATGTTGATCTGACTATTACGTTGCCAAGTTGTCTAAATATTTATCCATTTTAATTGTTTTTAATTATTTTACTACAATGACCGTTTTATTTACCTACGTATGAGATACCCTCCAAACTTTTTGATGATCAAAACTTTATCAATAGATATCTATACATCGCATATCTCAGTATCTACCTCAAATGTTACTATTCTTTCAATCATTTTCTGTCGTTGTTTCTTCTACCTATCAAATATTCTCTGTTTGTTTCCTTTATTTAAAGTTGATAAATCGGGGGTATTAATATATGACATTTATTTCCAAAATTGGATATTATTTGGAAATTTTCTTAATATTACTAAACTAGGCGAATGTTGCTATTTTTAAGGAATACTTTTGAGATTTCTTCTCGAATGCATCATTTGTCTATAACCTACCCAGTTTGTCAGTGGCGGAAAGTTTTTCAAATAGCTATATCTCTGGAATTATTGAGATTAGAGGACTGATATTCGGGGACGGGTACTCTTCTTTGTGAGAACTTCAATGTATTCGAAAGACGTCAAATTCCATCGAATAAGAAATGCCTTGTTCTAGTTACCATATGTATTCCTAGTGCTTTGTCTTATTATTATTGTTATTCCATCGACTCCTATTGTAGCTATGATAAACAATCATTTACAATTTTGTTTTCCGAAAGTTGTAAAATTTTGTTGGCCGCGTTGAGTGCTGTACCTACTACAGACACTAATTCAAACTGTCCATATGAATATTATTAATTTTATTTCATAAAAAATCATTAAGCGTAATTACTGTATGTGCTCATTGTAATAATAATTTTATTTTTATGTATTTTGTTATTAATAATTCATTGCAGCTACGATACTTGGCGTGGATTGCAATTATTTACGACTGTATTTTCGTCCAGTTGTGAACTTTTGTTGCCCGTGTTAAGTATTGTGCTGTCATCAACCCTGAACGTCGATCTATGTATTATTAATCTTATTTTATATTCTTAATAAAATGCAACAATAAAATTTTTTATGCGTTCCTTGTAATTTTAAATACAAATATATATATATATATATATATATATATATATATATATATATATATATATATATATATATTATTTTATGTTATAGTTGCCGTTTTTAACTTATTTATTATTATAAATATTTCTTTAACAATCCAGATTCTGTTCAACTGAATAGTATTAATTATATTTCATGTTGTTAAAAAGCATCAATTCTATTTACTATATGTGTCCCTTTTAACTTAATTTAATTTTTTTTAGTGACTCATATTGCAACTACGATTTTTGACTTGTTTGGCAATCGCTTATAACTGTATTTTTGCCCAGCTGTAAACCATTGCTTGCCTTGTTAAATATTGTACTATCACCTAGCCTAGGCCCGTTCGATCAAAGTGTTATATTTTAGATTTTTGATCATTAATAGTGTATTTTCACAAATTTGGATGATACCATATTTAGATACTTCATGGAAGAATAAGGAACATGTTTTCTTATTTTTCTCAAACACGTAGCAGAACCCAGTAAAAAATTAAAAGAAATTCAAATTCTAAATATGGCATACTTACTTATCTATGCCAACAATCAGTTTGAGAACCGTGATACGTTCCCCTCGATCCTACCATCAGACTATTAACATGTAAAATATCACGTTTTGCACATTGACCTCCGATTGGTCAGTTAATTATATTTCATGTTGTTAAAAGGCATCAATTCTAGCTATTATATGTGTTTCTTGTAACTTAATTTAATTTCTTTTAGTGACTCATATTGCAACGATTTTTGACTTAGCTAGTAATCATTTATGACTGTATTTTTGATCAGCTAGAAAACGATTGCTTTCCTTGTTAAGTATTGTACTATCATCGAGCTGGGACCGTTCGATCAAAGTGTTATTAATTTTAGATTTTTGATCATTAATAAGGTATTCTCACAATTTTAGATGACATCATATTTAGATACTTCATGGAAAAACAAGGAACATGTCTTCTTATTTTTCTCAAACACGTTTCTCAAAATGACTCAAATCTCGAAAATATTCTTTAAATCCAAAAATTTCATTTATTTAAATTAAAAATAAAAATATCTAGCTTTCACCAAGACTATTTATCAAATCTAAACGAAATTTTGTGTTCATTTAAAAAAGCGTATCTACTTATTCTGAAGTACAAGGTATTTATTTGAACAAAAATAAAATCTTTAAACCAAAAAATATTTACTTTGCTTAATACACTATTATTTTCATTAATAACTCTCGCTTTGTTACCTGAAATGCGTAATGATTCTTTTGAAAATAATTACCACAATGTTTATTTGAAACAAGCATTTTAATTACGTTGTAGCTACGATACTTAGCATTATTAAAAATTGCGGTAACTGTATTTTTGTCCAGTTGTAAACTTTTATTGGTCTGTTAAGTATTGTAATATCACCACCCCCCCCCCCCCCAAAAACTATCAATTTTAGTTTCTATGCGTGATCATTGTAATTTTGATTTAATTATTATTTTTCTTAATTAGCGACTTTAACTGTAGCCATGCCTTGCCTGTAGTGACTCTTTCTAATTATTCCTGCTACGATTTTTAACTTAGACAACAGTTGTTTATGATTGTATTTTCTTCCATTTGTAAACTTTTGTTGCTCGTGTTAAATATTGAGCTACCACTAGCTGTTACACTTTCGATCTAGGTATTATTCATTTTATTTTAAAATTTTCAAACGCAAGTCAGTTTTTTGTTCAGCTATTGAGTAACACTGTAGTTATGATTTTTAGCATAACCTTCAATTGCTTATGACTGTATTTTAGACCATTTATTCGCTTTTGTAGGTTATGTTAAGTATCGTACGTACTATCACCAAACTTGACTCTTCCTATCTAAGTTTTCTTTTCAACTATTGACTCACGCTGTGGCTGCGATTTTTAGCATAATCTACAATTGACTATGACTATTTTCGATCATTAGTAGGCTTTTGTTGGTCGTGTTAATTATGATACGTACCATCACCAACCCTAACTCTTCCGATCTAAGTATTTTTTTCAGCTATTGACTCATATTGCAGCCACGATTTTTTGCATTATCGACAGTTGTGTGTGACTATTTTCGACCAGTCGTATGCTCTTGTTGATTGTGTTAAGTATTGTGCGTACCATCACCTATCTGATTCTTACGGTCCAAGTTTTTTGTTCAGCTATTGACTCATTGTAGCTACGATGTTGAGCATAACCTACAATTGACTATGACTGTATTTTCGACCATTGGTAGGTTTTTGGTGATTGTGTTAATTACACAGCCGGGGTACTGACCATACCTATCCCTTGTATTTTGACCTGTTGAACACGAATCTGACCTTAGTTTTTCCCCTATACGTCAGGTTTTTTTTTAACAGCAAATAAATATATAAATATTACGATTCAACAGACTTTTTTTTGCTGTTAAAAAAAAAACGGACGTGTTGGGGAAAAACTAAGGTCAGATTCGTATCCAGCGGCTCAAAATACAAGGGATAGGTGTAGTCAGCACCCCCGCGCAGACCATTTTTTTTGGTTGCCACTGTGCCACACTCAGTGTGGCACAATCTCACACAAAAAAAGTCATCTGCGCGGGGATACTGACCACACCTATCCCCTGTATTTTGAGCCGCTGAACACGAATCTGGTCTTAGTTCTTTCCCAGCACGTCAGGTTTTTCTTTGAACGGCAAATAAATATATAAATATTAGACTTTTTTGCTATAAAAAAAAACCTAACGTATAGGGGAACAATTAAGGTCAGATTCGTGTTCAGCATGTCAAAATACAAGGGATAGGTATGGTCAGTACCCCGGCGCAGACAACTTTTCCTTTTTGTGGGCCTGTGTTATTGTACGTACCATCACCAACCCTGATTTTTCCTATCTAAGTTTCTTGTTCAGCTATTGACTTACACTGTAGCTAACATTTTTAGCATAACATATAATTGCTTTTGACTGCATTTTCGACCAGTCGTAAGCTTAAAATGTATAGGAGGGCAGTGAACAGGCAAGACACCCGGATGAACAGTCAGATATCAGATGATGGAAAAACTGGCAGGTAAAAAAGCAGAATAGCAGTTAGACCACCACAAAACCAGATAACTAGACATGCAAATAGACCACTAGTTGGATAGACAGTTAGGAAAATCATACGAAAGACAGATGGGTTTGCTAGCGGCTAGAAATATAAAGACAGACAAGAAGCTAGATATATTGAAAAGCTTACGTAAGCGAGTAGACAACATAACTGACAGAAATGTCAATAGGTTGATGACAGATGGCTTAATATAGATTTATACTCAGTGATAAAATAAACCTATACCTAAAATTTTTCAGTTTCTTGGTTTTCAACATTCTTGTTTTAATTTGATCATGATATGGCCTTAAAGAAACTTTGAGATGAAATAACGACAAAATTGAACTCAGTGATCCCAAAAACATAATATACATAAATTGTTCAAATTTTTTACACCGCTTTTTCTCAGTTTGCCCTTCAAATGACCTTGAATCCGATGCGATAGAGTCCACCAAACCACCGATTCGAGGTCGGCGACCTAGAAAACCCATGTAGCATTTTTCCAGATTTTTTAGTCGCTTTTTCTCAATTTGACCTCAACATGATCTCAAAATGCCTTGAAATGACCTATAGGTGTTCTGATGTTCTTGAAGGGTAAAAATAACAGCGGATTTGAATTCAGCGACCTCAGAAACATAAACATAATTTTTTTTCAAATTTTTTACAATACTTTTTCTCAGTTTGACCTTCAAATGACCAAGAACCTGACGTGATGAAGCTTAACCAACGTCGGATTCGGAATCAACAACCCAAAAAACCTATGTATACTATGGTAAAGTCTGGTGATTGTTGATCAAATGTTGACCCGTGTAATAGATTAAGACTGTGCATTAGTCTAGTGTTTCTCTTTTATAAATGGAATTAAATGTTGTTCTTCATCATCAAATGTGGATTCATTTTTATTTAAGAGTTATCTTTCTACCATCCTTAGCCTTGAAGATAATTATGTAGCATTATGTTAGTGAATCGCTTTTGGTCGACTAGTAAAATATTGACTGGATATGTCATCAGATTGTTGCATTATGATTTTGTCGATCTAAATTTAATTTCTGTTGTTTTTTAGGAAAAGTTAAAGATAGAGCTAAGTATTGTTCTTCATATACCTTCATATAGCACCCCTCTTTTGCCCCTTGTTTTTCAAGATATCAAAATGAAACTCGGCATAGTTAATATAGACGTAAAATATCACATTTTGACTTGATTTTTTTAAAGCCAAGTTTTGTTTTGAATCTAGAGTGCTGGGATTGACTTTAAATCATCATAAATGACAAAAAATAATGGAAAGATACAAATTTGACTTTTAACCAGCAAATTTAATAACTGGGTGCATTCTAATCTTTCGAACTTCTTAAAATGCACTACCTGCAGCACACTCTCAGTTAAATACAACTTTTCAAGACCATCCAACAATACCGCCAAACCCAAAATCCATTGGGTATTGAACTCAAAAAAACTTATTATTACCTTTCACATGCAGCTATTTTGAAGGTTCCTGAGATCGATCAATTTCTTTGGATCTCAACGCTATCTATATCTCAATGCGGAGAAAAGCCATTATCACTCAAGAGCAAAGCCATTTACATATTCTACTGAATGCCTTTTACAGAATTCAAATAACTCTTTTGGTTTTCGAGAAAATGGCGCCGGGAGTTTCAAGTGGGACATCCTGTATATAAGAAAGCGACTCCAATTTTTTTCCGTGCGTTCTTCATGAAATGCTCTTCACATAAACGAAAATGTAGACATTAATAAAATAATCACTACTTGTTAATTTGCCTGATGGTATAGTTGAATTTTTAAAATACTTTTGGTAAACCATAAGAATTATAACTAATTAAATCAATAATTATAGTGTAGGAATTATAGTGCAGCTCATAACAATTAATTGTATATTAAGAACAATAAAATATGTATAGGAAATCTAGCAGAGAATGGGGAATGTCTTAGAAGTAGATGGAAAGGCAAGTTTTTTAGAATCTTATCATCCTCTTTACTTTTAGGACATTTCCTGTTCATATCTACAAGAATATCGTACACACATTAAATCACAATTTAATTTTTTTACCCCTTTTAATAATGGGGTGAGGTGGGGGTGGCTGATGGTGGCTGATGGTAAAAATGAGACCTTAATTTCTCGTACATACATTAAATCCCAATTGTATGACATGCATATAACAAATGATAAGGCACACCCAGCCATGTTTTGCCGGCATTTTCTCAAATTGCCTACAATTATCTTGTCATAATACAAGGAAGCTGCCTGCAATGTGTGCAAATATTCTAAATGCCATCGCTTCCAGTAATCCTGAACCATACGATCTATCATTTGATACCGATCTAAACGATTTAATAAATCTACTAAATTATCCTTTTTAGGAAGTAAAATCGGGTGTTGGCTATCAAAATCTAAACTTGAATTTATTAAGCGTCCGCCTACTCTAAGAATACCATCTTTTAAAAATGGCCTAAGTTTATGTAAAGATGAACATAATATTTTTTTATTTTTTATCAACGAAATTTCTCGAGAAAAATGAATATTTTGAACAATTTTTATCAAAGTATACTCGGCAGTCTCTAGATCTGCAGCAGATATATATTTTTGACGTGGTAATTTTTTAATAAAACGTAGGAAATCTAGCAGAGAATGGGGAATGTCTTAGAAGTAGATGGAAAGGCAAGTTTTTTAGAATCTTATCATCCTCTTTACTTTTAGGACATTTCCTGTTCATATCTACAAGAATATCGTACACACATTAAATCACAATTTAATTTTTTTACCCCTTTTAATAATGGGGTGAGGTGGGGGTGGCTGATGGTGGCTGATGGTAAAAATGAGACCTTAATTTCTCGTACATACATTAAATCCCAATTGTATGACATGCATGTAACAAATGATAAGGCACACCCAGCCATGTTTTGCCGGCATTTTCTCAAATTGCCTACAATTATCTTGTCATAATACAAGGAAGCTCTATGCTTGCTTTTTGAAAAATTACTAGGCATTTTATGAAACACCTGAATTTGTCTTCTGATAACAAGCCTTGCGTATTCTACTGGAAATTCAGATGTCACTCAAACTAAGATGTTAGCAAAAACAGAAAAGTTGTATTCTTGATGTATTTTTACTAGGTACCTGTATTAAGCACTCTTTTCCATGTACTGTTTAATTGTCTCTTGATTGATATATCAAGAGAACTGACAGGCCAAGCGTAAAAGCTGTTGTAGTGTACTCATCTACATATTAGGATTATTATATATAACTATGGATATAAAAATAACAAGCAATTATTATTATAAAAATTTATTTTGAAATCAAAATTAAATCCTTTAGAAATCCATTTTATTATTTATTTAATAGCATTTATATATTGCTATAATTGGTGACCCCGAACGTCTTCACGCGTTACATGCCTCCTGATCGTCCACGAGAGTTAAAGGCAGAAGAAAAATTTTTAAAATTTTCAAATTCAAGGAAGAATAACCGATTATGAAGAAGCACATGTTATTTTGTTGGATAGGAAGAGCTATAAATATGTTATGGATGAAAATTTAAGCATTAAATTTGCGAAAGATATTTTTTTAAATTTTTGACAGAAGTCTGTGTTTGTTATTTTCTACTATAAAAATATAAATTTGGACTGTACTCTCTATAAGTGGTAAATTGGAAATTAACTTACCCAAAATCCTATGCAGTGATGCACTTCACAATTATTAGATATAAGGGGGATATGGGAAGGGATAAAAGGATAATACGAATTTATATCCAATAATGCAACTATGAATTATTAATTTCCAAAATACTATTTCGAGTTAGATTCTACACAGCGCGGTGATGTAACTATCTATCAACTATATCGTTTAAAACCTATCTATCTATCTGGTCTACAAAAACCAACCAACAACTATGCTTTGCATCGAAAAAAGATGAGCAATTTAAACACTTAAATGCTATGCATAGGGACACCTATTAATGGGAAAATTAATTATATTTAATTTTGATTTGAAATTACTTAAATTACTATTTTTAGTATTCAATACCAAGCATAGCCCCGCCCCTGAAATAATGTTTCAGAAACCGGGTTTATAAAGAACCACAAAAGTATACATTTTCCCTAGACTATATAATAATTTATTTATTATACTAATTACTACTACTAAACTAAAACTGAAGTATTTAAATATTTTATTGTTGAATAATTACTGGGTAGGCAATGGACACAATTTGACTACAGGGCGTTTAAAAATTCCATTTTTAGTTTTTACAGAGACGACTCTAATCACACCGTCCCGTCCAGGAAACAATTATACAATACGACCTAAAGGCCACTGTAAAGGTGAGGTATTAGGCTGTTGTACCAAAACAATAGTACTAATTTTAATTGGATTAGAAGGAGTATTCCAGCGTTCGCGTGGCTGCAATGTGCAAATATTCTAAATGCCATCGCTTCCAGTAATCCTGAACCATACGATCTATCATTTGATACCGATCTAAACGATTTAATTTTTCATTAGTAAGATCAGGAGCTGGCAATCTATTAAGCGGAGTAAGCGTTAAAAAATGCGCCGGTGTGAGTGCTAGAGGTTCAGCGGGATCAGAACTTAAGACACACAACGGACGTGAATTAAGTAAAGCTTCGATTTGTATTAACAATGTGTTCATTTCTTCATATGACAACAACTGATTACCTACTACTTTGTATAAATGTGTTTTAACCGATTTTACATTACTTTCCCATAAAGATCCAAAATGTGGTGCAGCCGGCGGATTGAATTTCCATTCAATTCCTCTATTAGCTAATTCAGTGGAGATAGTTTCTACAAATTCTTTCGACTCAACTAAGCCATATATTTCATCTAGAATATTTTTAGCACCAATGAAATTTGATCCGCAATCGGAATACATTACCGAACAAAGACCCCTACGCGCTAGGAAGCGTTTGAAAGCTTGTAAAAAATTAGCAGTTGACAAATAGACAAATATATGCCTTTTGAGAGCGTACGCCCCTTCTGTGGTTAAGTACAATATAAAGCGAAATCCACTCCGGTGTGCAAAAAAACTTTAGCTTGTTGAACCCAAGGGGGAAGATTTCCCATCAATGGAAATTGTGGTTGAGGTCGGGCCTTAAAACAAATATTACATTTATGTATTCGATTTCGCACTACTCCACGCGCTGCTAAAATCCAAAATCGTTGTCTTAATAGTAACAAAACTAAATTAGGACCTGTATGAAGGTTGTGGTAATGATAATGATACTATAGTACTAATTTTAATTGGATTAGAAGGAGTATTCCAGCGTTCGCGTGCCTGCAATGTGTGCAAATATTCTAAATGCCATCGCTTCCAGTAATCCTGAACCATACGATCTATCATTTGATACCGATCTAAACGATTTAATAAATCTACTAAATTATCCTTTTTAGGAAGTAAAATCGGGTGTTGGCTATCAAAATCTAAACTTGAATTTATTAAGCGTCCGCCTACTCTAAGAATACCATCTTTTAAAAATGGCCTAAGTTTACGTAAAGATGAACATAATATTTTTTTATTTTTTATCAACGAAATTTCTCGAGAAAAATGAATATTTTGAACAATTTTTATCAAAGTATACTCGGCAGTCTCTAGATCTGCAGCAGATATATATTTTCGACGTGGTAATTTTTTAATAAAACGTAAAACGTAAACTGTGCAACGAAGTAATTTCAACCAAGATGAACAATTAAAGAACTCAAAGGATGAACAAAATCATTAGTGACCACCAATGTTACCAATTTTTGTTCCAGTGGAGTACAATCCTCCTCGCTAAAAGATTTAATGGGCCAATAAGACTCATCGGACCTCAACCAGCTCGGTCCAGTAGTCCATTCTTTAGTTGACACAAAACGTGAGGGTGTTAACCCTCTAGAGAGACAATCCAAAATATTATCTTTTCCATTTATGTGAAACCAATTTTTTGAAAGCAGTAATTCTGGTATCTTTGATACACGATTTGCAACAAATGTTTTCCATCTATGCGGAGATGAATTTATCCAAGTAAGAACTACTGTCGAATCTAAACGCGATTTAAATGTTTCTACTACGAAATTTATAAGTTTGGACAACAAATGTGTGGCACAAAGTTCAAGTCTAGATATTGAAAGAGTTTTCAAAGGTGAAACCTTAGTTTTTGCACATATCATATTAGTTTGGACTTTAGCATAAGTTACTGTCCGTAAATAAACAACAGAGCCAAATGAAGTTTCGCAAGCATCGACAAATCCGACTAATATAACGCTAGAATTTTCAAAAACTCCTATATGACGTGGAATTTAAAATTCACTTAAAAGCGGTAATTCATTTTTAAAATTTGTCCACTGTTTTACAAAACTACCGGGGGGAATTTCATCCCAGTCTAAGTGATACGTTCACAATTGTTTAATAAATAATTTAACTACTAAGATAACTGGAGCCATTAAACCTAAGGGATAAAAAAAGCGAGCTACTACAGAAAGAATATTTCGTTTGGTACATTCACGAGACTCCGAGTGTATTTTAAAAGTAAAAATATCTAAATTAGGTTGCCACTGTAGGCCTAAAACCTTTAAATAATCACTCTCAAAATTAACCACATTAACCGCACGGTTTTCAATCGGTATTTCTTCTAAAAGTTCTTCAGTTAGAGTTAACCGACCACTTTACTAAATCAAAACCACCATTGAATTAATTGTTTATACAAGGATTTTGCCTCATTATTGTTTGGAATACTAGAAACAAGATCGTCCATATACATGTCTCTACAAACTACTTTTGATGCTAATGGATATGATTTTGCTTCATCTATATAGCTAACTGACGTATAGTTCTCAAAGCTACAAAGGGTGACGACTTTACTCAGAATGAAACAGTGTTTAATTCATAGGTAGAAATCGGCTCGTTAGGCGAAAATCTCCATAATATACGTTGAAAACATCTATTTTCCGGACACAAAGCTATTTGTCTATACATTTGACGTAGGTATATCTGCGGTAAAAGCTATTTCACACAACCGAAAATTAATAAACATACTCAAAACGTCGGATTGTAATTTAGGTCCAGTGTACAATAAATCATTTAAAGAATATGAACTATCTGTTTTGGCACTAGCGTCGAACACTACTCTTAAAGGTGTATTTGAACTTTCTAATTTAAAAATACCATGATGTGGTATATAATATGAAGGTGAAACAAAATTCTCAAATATTTTCGACATATGCCCCTGTACTATATAATCAGTTATAACTTCCGAATACTGATTTTTATAATCATCAAAAAGTTTAAATTTTTTCTCTAACGACATAAATCTTCTAAATGCAACCGAATATGAGTCGCCTAAATTAGATGAACTACTTTTAAAAGGCAGTGCTACACTATACCGACCAGAAGTTTATAAGTAGATTTAAAAATATTTTCACATTCTAAATCGTCTGGATTTTGAATAGTTTGAAGTGGGATTTCCTCAATTTCCCAAAATTTACTAACTAATTTTTCAAGTGGAGGATCTATAATTGTACAAAAATTTTGTTGAATTTCACTGTTTGAAATACCAGGTGCTGTGCCCATTAAAACAAACCCTAAACTAGTTTCAATAGCTGCAGGCAAATTCGGAGGTCCTACTATACGCGTTTGTCCTAGTAAATGTGGGAATAAATCCCCACCTATAATTCCATCAATCTCTCCTGGGAAATGAAAGTACTATCAGCTAACGGAATATTATTAATATAATTAAGTAAATTAGTTTCAACTACAGAAAATGGTAACTTTTCGGCTATACTATCTACTACTAACGTATTTAGTGGATATCGTTTGTTTGGATCAAAACAAGAAGCAATAATTATATTAATACGACCCCTAGTTAAACACGATGCTACGCCAATGCCTCGCACCGTCGAATGCATTTTCAAAATGGGTAACCTCAAACGCCGGCAACATGTAACCGTAATAAAATGCGATTGACTAGCAGAATCTAACAAAAATCTAGCTTTGTGTATTTCACCATTTTGATCTAAAATATTAACAATAGCAGTGGATAACAACACAGTTTTATTAAAATTAAATGTTGGTTTAATAGCAGTAGAACAAATGCTCATCAATGATGTAGAATTTAAATTAGAATTATCAAAATATTTATTAGATGTCGATGTCGCGGCCGCCTGTTATGAGAATTAAGATTTACGGTGACCCCACTACACGATGGCATATCTATACTATCAACTACAGTTTCGCACGCAGGCTGCGCATCGGAGTAATTATCGCGAGTCGATTTACCAAAATGTAACAAAGAATGATGTCTAAGTTGACAGAATTTACAATTAATTTTACTTTCACATCCTAAAATTTCATGAAAACCTAAACAATTTAAACACAAATTTCTGTTTTTCACGATTTTATAACATTCATTGGGAGAAAGATTTAGAAATTTTGAACAATTAGAAATTAAATGTGTATTAGCATTACACATCGGGCATTTTGTTTGATTGTAATTATGATTAGTAACAAAACTATGCGTAATTTAAGTTTACCACTATTACTTACATTACCACTCCTAGGGTTACTACTATTGTTTAAGACGGGCTTACTAAAAGAACAAGTGCGTGAATGAATTTTTGTTTGTTCTTTAACAAAATCAACAATTTTCTGATAAGACGGTATGGCTGAATCTCCATGGCAATTTTCAAATAAACGATTAGTTTTTTCAAAGCTAAATATGACAAAGTAAAATCAAATAAATCAGTAATTTCTAATTTTTTAAGAGCTTTTGTGGCACTAACAAATTTTTCTAAAAAGCTATTTAAACTATTAGCAGAGGCTACTTGGGCTGGTTTCGGTTCAAATATTTGATCTAAATAAGTGTTTGCTAATAAACGTTTATCCTGAAATTTGTCTACTAAGGCCTGCCAGATAATATTATAATTATCACCTACAGGTGGAACCCCAGAACAGACAGTTAAATCTTTGCCACTTAATTTCCCAATTAAATAATGTACCAGTGCTTTGAAGCTACACCAGCCATTTCACCCCACCACTAAAAAAGTTATTGCATAATTTCTTACACATTTATTACAAATTATTACCACCAAAATTAATTTTATTACCATTGCCCGTAATTAATTATAAGCGAACAACGTAGATTACCCTTAAACCTACACCAGCCACTCATAACTTTTTACCTAATTGACATATCGAGATGGGTCTTGCGCCATAATTTATTACAAATAAATTACATTCGACCCATCATAATCGAAATACCGTATAATCAAACCCTGGGGGTAAAAACCACCCCAAAGGTGTAATTTTAATTATATTATATGCATAACATTAAAATTAGCTCTAAATTTATTAAAATAACTTGTGTAAAGATTCTTAACAAAAATTACAAAAAATCTAATCATTTCTTCCACCGAGGGTGAAATCAACCCCCATTTTTTAAATACGGGTATCGCTATTGGTGATAGTTTCAAATGGTTCAGTAATTAAATTTCACATAAAGCAACAAAAATTAACATGTTTGATATTTAAATATTTCATTAATTTCTAGAATTACATCTTACAAAAGATAATGATGAGGATAGGAAAAGTAGACAAAGTGTTTTATTTTTTAGAAGTGCCACATAAATTGCAATAAATAATGTATTAACCTTATCAATAAGAAGGCAAAATACGAAAATCTACAAAGTTGTTTTAAATGCTTTAATATATTATTACACTAACTCACCACCACTTAATTATTATAAAACGTCATTTTGTCCAATACACAGAAATTAACATAGAAATTAGTATTTAATTATGCCAGAATGCAATAATAAAAAAGTTGTTCCTTCACACGGTGTAATATTTTATTACATTAGCCCACCACTATTTAATTATTAAAAAGTTATCAGATCTAGTTTAGTATACACCAAGTAACCTAAAAAATAATTCTTAGATGTGTTCGACTGCAGTAATTAATTATTAACCCTCTTAGTATGAACCAAAAATACGAAAAATTGACACAAAGTAATGCTTTAATATTTTATTACATTAGCCCACCACTACTTAATTATTAGAAAATGATCAGATTCAATTTTTAGTTGTTTGCACGAAAAATCCACAAAGTTGTTTCACCCTCTCTAATATTTTATTACATTAGCCCACCTCCATTTAATTATTAGAAAATGATCAGATTCAGTTTATTAAACATCTATTGACCTATAAATACATTTTTAGCTGTGCCCGATTGCAGTAATAAATTATTAACCATGTTAGCAAGAAGCAAAGACACGAAAAATCCACAAAGTTGTTTCACCCGCTCTAATATTTTATTACATTAGCCCACCTCTATTTAATAATTAGAAAATGATCAGATTCAGTTTATTATACATCTGTTGACCTATAAATAAATTTTTAGTTGTGCCCGATTGCAGTAATAAATTATTAACCCTCTTAGTAAGAAGCAAAGACACGAAAAATCCATAAAGTTGTTTCACCCGCTCTAATATTTTATTACATTAGCCCACCTCTATTTAATTATCAGAAAATGATCAGATTCAGTTTATTAAACATCTGTTGACCTATAAATACATTTTTAGTTGTGCCCGATTGCAGTAATAAATTATTAACCCTTTTAGTAAGAAGCAAAGACACGAAAAATCCACAAAGTTGTTTCACCCGCTCTAATATTTTATTACATTAGCCCACCTCTATTTAATAATTAGAAAATGATCAGATTCAGTTTATTATACATCAGTTGACCTATAAATACATTTTTAGTTGTGCTCGATTGCAGTAATAAATTATTAACCCTTTTAGTAAGAAGCAAAGATACGAAAAATCCAAGAAGTTGTTTCACCCGCTCTAATATTTTATTACATTAGCCCACCGCTATTCAATTATCAGAAAATGATCAGACTCAGTTTACTATACATCAGTTGACCTAGAAATAAATTTTTAGTTGTGCCCGATTGCAGTAATAAATTATTAACCCTTTAGCAAGAAGCAAAGATGCGAAAAATCCAAAAAGTTGTTTCACCCGCTCCAATATTTTATTACATTAGCCCACCTCTATTTAATTATTAGAAAATGATCAGATTCAGTTTATTATGCATTAGTTGATCTAGAAATAAATTTTTAGTTGTGCCCGATTGCAGTAATAAATTATTAACCCTTTTAGTAAGAAGCAAAGACACGAAAAATCCGCAAAGTTGTTTCACCCGCTCCAATATTTTATTACATTAGAACACCTCTATTTAATTATTAGAAAATGATCAGATTCAGTTTATTATGCATTAGTTGACCTAGAAATAAATTTTTAGTTGTGCCCGATTGCAGTAATAAATTATTAACCCTTTAGCAAGAAGCAAAGATGCGAAAAATCCAAAAAGTTGTTCCAACAATTTGAATATTTTATTACATTAGCCCACCGCTAATCAATTATCAGAAAATGATCAGACTCAGTTTACTATACATCAGTTGACCTATAAATACATTTTTAGTTGTGCCCGATTGCAGTAATAAATTATTAACCCTCTTAGTAAGAAGCAAAGACACGAAAAATCCATAAAGTTGTTTCACCCGCTCTAATATTTTATTACATTAGCCCACCTCTATTTAATTATCAGAAAATGATCAGATTCAGTTTATTAAACATCTGTTGACCTATAAATACATTTTTAGTTGTGCCCGATTGCAGTAATAAATTATTAACCCTTTTAGTAAGAAGCAAAGACACGAAAAATCCACAAAGTTGTTTCACCCGCTCTAATATTTTATTACATTAGCCCACCTCTATTTAATAATTAGAAAATGATCAGATTCAGTTTATTATACATCAGTTGACCTATAAATACATTTTTAGTTGTGCTCGATTGCAGTAATAAATTATTAACCCTTTTAGTAAGAAGCAAAGACACGAAAAATCCACAAAGTTGTTTCACCCGCTCTAATATTTTATTACCTTAGCCCACCGCTATTTAATGATTAGAAAACGATCAGATTCAGTTTACTATGCATCAATCGACCTAGAAATAAATGTTTAGTTGTGCCCGATTGCAGTAATAAATTATTAACCCTCTTAGTAGGAAGTAAAGATACGAAAAATCCAAGAAGTTGTTTCACCCGCTCTAATATTTTATTACATTAGCCCACCTTCATTTAATTATTGGAAAATGATCAGATTCTGTTTATTAAACATCTATGGACCTATAAATAAATTTTTAGTTGTGCCCGATTGCAGTAATAAATTATTAACCGTCTTAGTAAGGAGCAAAGATACGAAAAATCCAAGAAGTTGTTTCACCCGCTCTAATATTTTATTACATTAGCCCACCGCTATTCAATTATCAGAAAATGATCAGACTCAGTTTACTATACATCAGTTGACCTAGAAATAAATTTTTAGTTGTGCCCGATTGCAGTAATAAATTATTAACCCTCTTAGTAAGAAGCAAAGATACGAAAAATCCAAGAAGTTGTTTCACCCGCTCTAATATTTTATTACATTAGCCCACCTCTATTTAATTATTAGAAAATGATCAGATTCAGTTTATTATACATCTGTTGACCTATAAATAAATTTTTAGTTGTGCCCGATTGCAGTAATAAATTATTAACCCTCTTAGTAAGAAGCAAAGACACGAAAAATCCACAAAGTTGTTTCACCCGCTCTAATATTTTATTACATTAGCCCACCTCTATTTAATAATTAGAAAATGATCAGATTCAGTTTATTAAACATCTATTGACCTATAAATAAATTTTTAGTTGTGCCCGATTGCAGTAATAAATTATTAACCCTCTTAGTAAGAAGCAAAGATACGAAAAATCCAAAAAGTTGTTCCAACAATTTGAATATTTTATTACATTAGCCCACCGCTATTCAATTATCAGAAAATGATCAGACTCAGTTTACTATACATCAGTTGACCTATAAATACATTTTTAGTTGTGCCCGATTGCAGTAATAAATTATTAACCCTTTTAGTAAGAAGGAAAGACACGAAAAATCCACAAAGTTGTTTCACCCGCTCTAATATTTTATTACATTAGCCCACCTCTATTTAATAATTAGAAAATGATCAGATTCAGTTTATTAAACATCTATTGACCTATAAATAA
This sequence comes from Rutpela maculata, assembly GCA_936432065.2. Classification (NCBI taxonomy): domain Eukaryota; kingdom Metazoa; phylum Arthropoda; class Insecta; order Coleoptera; family Cerambycidae; genus Rutpela; species Rutpela maculata. The sequence goes on from OW386294.2 coordinate 57,965,171, forward strand.
ATTTTTAGTTGTGCCCGATTGCAGTAATAAATTATTAACCCTCTTAGTAAGAAGCAAAGATACGAAAAATCCACAAAGTTGTTTCACCCGCTCCAATATTTTATTACATTAGCCCACCTCTATTTAATTATTAGAAAATGATCATATTCAGTTTATTATGCATTAGTTGACCTAGAAATAAATTTTTAGTTGTGCCCGATTGCAGTAATAAATTATTAACCCTCTTAGTAAGAAGCAAAGATACGAAAAATCCACAAAGTTGTTTCACCCGCTCCAATATTTTATTACATTAGCCCACCTCTATTTAATTATTAGAAAATGATCAGATTCAGTTTATTATGCATTAGTTGACCTAGAAATAAATTTTTAGTTGTGCCCGATTGCAGTAATAAATTATTAACCCTTTAGCAAGAAGCAAAGATACGAAAAATCCAAAGAGTTGTTTCAACAATTTGAATATTTTATTACATTAGCCCACCTCTATTTAATAATTAGAAAATGATCAGATTCAGTTTATTAAACATCTATTGACCTATAAATATATTTTTAGTTGTGCCCGATTGCAGTAATATATTATTAACCCTCTTAGTAAGAAGCAAAGATACGAAAAATCCACAAAGTTGTTTCACCCGCTCCAATATTTTATTACATTAGCCCACCTCTATTTAATTATTAGAAAATGATCAGATTCAGTTTATTATGCATTAGTTGATCTAGAAATAAATTTTTAGTTGTGCCCGATTGCAGTAATAAATTATTAACCCTTTTAGTAAGAAGCAAAGACACGAAAAATCCACAAAGTTGTTTCACCCGCTCTAATATTTTATTACATTAGCCCACCTCTATTTAATAATTAGAAAATGATCAGATTCAGTTTATTAAACATCTGTTGACCTATAAATACATTTTTAGTTGTGCCCGATTGCAGTAATAAATTATAAACCCTTTTAGTAAGAAGCAAAGACACGAAAAATCCGCAAAGTTGTTTCACCCGCTCCAATATTTTATTACATTAGAACACCTCTATTTAATTATTAGAAAATGATCAGATTCAGTTTATTATGCATTAGTTGACCTAGAAATAAATTTTTAGTTGTGCCCGATTGCAGTAATAAATTATTAACCCTTTAGCAAGAAGCAAAGATGCGAAAAATCCAAAAAGTTGTTCCAACAATTTGAATATTTTATTACATTAGCCCACCGCTAATCAATTATCAGAAAATGATCAGACTCAGTTTACTATACATCAGTTGACCTATAAATACATTTTTAGTTGTGCCCGATTGCAGTAATAAATTATTAACCCTTTTAGTAAGAAGCAAAGACACGAAAAATCCACAAAGTTGTTTCACCCGCTCTAATATTTTATTACATTAGCCCACCTCTATTTAATAATTAGAAAATGATCAGATTCAGTTTATTAAACATCTGTTGACCTATAAATACATTTTTAGTTGTGCCCGATTGCAGTAATAAATTATAAACCCTTTTAGTAAGAAGCAAAGACACGAAAAATCCGCAAAGTTGTTTCACCCGCTCCAATATTTTATTACATTAGAACACCTCTATTTAATTATTAGAAAATGATCAGATTCAGTTTATTATGCATTAGTTGACCTAGAAATAAATTTTTAGTTGTGCCCGATTGCAGTAATAAATTATTAACCCTTTAGCAAGAAGCAAAGATGCGAAAAATCCAAAAAGTTGTTCCAACAATTTGAATATTTTATTACATTAGCCCACCGCTAATCAATTATCAGAAAATGATCAGACTCAGTTTACTATACATCAGTTGACCTATAAATACATTTTTAGTTGTGCCCGATTGCAGTAATAAATTATTAACCCTTTTAGTAAGAAGCAAAGACACGAAAAATCCACAAAGTTGTTTCACCCGCTCTAATATTTTATTACATTAGCCCAGCTCTATTTAATAATTAGAAAATGATCAGATTCAGTTTATTAAACATCTATTGACCTATAAATAAATTTTTAGTTGTGCCCGATTGCAGTAATAAATTATTAACCCTCTTAGTAAGAAGCAAAGATACGAAAAATCCAAAAAGTTGTTCCAACAATTTGAATATTTTATTACATTAGCCCACCGCTATTCAATTATCAGAAAATGATCAGACTCAGTTTACTATACATCAGTTGACCTATAAATACATTTTTAGTTGTGCCCGATTGCAGTAATAAATTATTAACCCTTTAGCAAGAAGCAAAGATACGAAAAATCCAAAAAGTTGTTCCAACAATTTGAATATTTTATTACATTAGCCCACCGCTATTCAATTATCAGAAAATGATCAGACTCAGTTTACTATACATCAGTTGACCTAAAAATAGATTTTTAGTTGTGCCCGATTGCAGTAATAAATTATTAACCCATTTAGTAAGAAGCAAAGACACGAAAAATCCACAAAGTTGTTTCACCCGCTCTAATATTTTATTACATTAGCCCACCTCTATTTAATTATCAGAAAATGATCAGATTCAGTTTATTAAACATCTGTTGACCTATAAATACATTTTTAGTTGTGCCCGATTGCAGTAATAAATTATTAACCCTGTTAGCAAAAAGCAAAGACACGAAAAATCCACAAAGTTGTTTCACCCGCTCTAATATTTTATTACATTAGCCCACCTCTATTTAATTATTAGAAAATGATCAGATTCAGTTTATTATGCATTAGTTGACCTAGAAATAAATTTTTAGTTGTGCCCGATTGCAGTAATAAATTATTAACCCTTTAGCAAGAAGCAAAGATGCGAAAAATCCAAAAAGTTGTTCCAACAATTTGAATATTTTATTACATTAGCCCACCGCTAATCAATTATCAGAAAATGATCAGACTCAGTTTACTATACATCAGTTGACCTATAAATACATTTTTAGTTGTGCCCGATTGCAGTAATAAATTATTAACCCTTTTAGTAAGAAGCAAAGACACGAAAAATCCGCAAAGTTGTTTCACCCGCTCCAATATTTTATTACATTAGAACACCTCCATTTAATTATTAGAAAATGATCAGATTCAGTTTATTATACATCTGTTGACCTATAAATTAATTTTTAGTTGTGCCCGATTGCAGTAATAAATTATTAACCCTTTTAGTAAGAAGCAAAGATACGAAAAATCCAAAAAGTTGTTTCACTAACTTGAATATTTTATTGTATTAGCCCACCGCTATTCAATTATTAGAAAATGATCAGATTCAGTTTATTACACATCTGTTGACCTAGAAATAAATTTTTAGTTGTGCGCGGTTTGCAGTAATACATTATTAACCCTGTTACCTAATAAGAACTAAACATACGAAAAATCCAAAAAGTAGTTTTAAATGCTTCAATATTTTATTGAAATAGCCCACCACTATTTAGTTGTCAGAAAATGAATACATTGAATTTAGTGTACGTCGAGTGACCTTGAAATTATTTATTTTTTTTTTAATTGCGTCAAATTGCATATTGCAGGTAATTAATTATTAATTATTTTAGTAAAGAGCGGTAATACGGAGATATTATGGTCTCACTTAAATGTTAATTCGCTTTTAAGTTTTCCAGGATTTTTCATTCAAATGCATTAACAATTCATTTTTTAAATTATTGCCTATTTGGTAATTTAAACATGTTTAATTACCATAAATCCATGTCAGCACCCACAGGTCATGAAGGAAGATATGGATATACAGAATATTAATAGAGACTTCAAGAAAAATGTGGATGAAGTTAGCCCCTCACATTTAAGCATACAAAGAAATCAAAGTTGTACAATGTTGTACTAAGCAGTTTATTTAGTTGAAAACATGTACATACAACCAAGTCAGATTTAAAATAAATACGTACTATGTCTGTATATGTATAACTCAGTGAAATACAACCTATTGTAAATAAAAGAACAGTAGGTACTAAATTGTACACACGTCTATGAATATGTGTACATACAGGATGTAATTAGTTTCGTTCTCGGTGTCATGTCATTAAATATACTGGTAATTGGGAACGATCAGGCAAACATAAAGCCTATCTAACTTTTCCTCTGGAGGCACTTTAGGAAAAACTGATGTGGGTATTCAATAATGTGGCCAGTTAGCTAATAAATGTTTGAGAACCTTTGCCTTTATTATAAAGGATGATATTAGCAAAGTTTAGAGAATACGTTTATATAAATTATAATAGTAGAGTTCACAGTTCGTCGAAAAGTTTGTTGTCTATAGACGAGCAAACTTATTGGGGGGCATCTTAGGCGGTATGCTTTGAAGTTTGTCAGGCCGACCGTTGGGTACCAACAAACTTCAAAGCATATCGCCTAAGTTGGCCCCAAGAAGTTAGGTCGCCTGTAGACCCTTTAAAGTAACCAAAGCCGACAAAGAGACCGACAAACTTTACTATTGATAGACGAAATTTGGAAGTAGGGTAGATCGCCTTTAATGAATGTTTACTTTGTGGAGAGTGTCGTTGGCAAACTATAAAAAAAGGTATCGTGTTTTGTTAGATTTTTTTTTATTGTTACCAGTTACCAGTTTTGTTTTTGTTAAAATTTCTCTTCATTTTTCTCCTTCATAACTGTAGGCTTTAGATAGCATGATATAAAATATTTTTTGTTTCTCTGATCGTTTTCCATTACATTTTTTTTTAATGACATGAAACTAAATACATCCTGCATATACAAATATATATATAGCGTGTCTTCCGATTGAGTTCGGTCTAGGTGAAATGGACAAAAATTTTTTTTTTCATATTTGGCGGTTGCTGCTTATCTAAAATGTAATTTTGAGTGTACTTTTGTCTTTTTTAAATCATGTAGGCCATGACAGTTAAGCAAACACGAATTTCATGTTAGGAAAACAAGTTTCTCTGTAAAAGATACAGCAAAATGGCATTAAGGAAAGTTATTCAGATTAAAAAGTTATAGTCCTATGCAAAATATCACGAACATACGCTTACTTTGATGATTATGATTTTTTTTAATATAATTGTCTGAATCTGATCATTTTCTAATAATTAAATAGAGATGGGCTAATGTAATAAAATATTAGAGCGGGTGAAACAACTTCTTGGATTTTTCGTGTCTTTGCTTCTTACTAAGAGGGTTAATAATTTATTACTGCAATCGGGCACAACTAAAAATTTATTTATAGGTCAACAGATGTATAATAAACTGAATCTGATCATTTTCTAATAATTAAATAGAGGTGGGCTAATGTAATAAAATATTAGAGCGGGTGAAACAACTTCTTGGATTTTTCGTATCTTTGCTTCTTACTAAGAGGGTTAATAATTTATTACTGCAATCGGGCACAACTAAAAATTTATTTCTAGGTCAACTGATGTATAGTAAACTGAGTCTGATCATTTTCTGATAATTGAATAGCGGTGGGCTAATGTAATAAAATATTAGAGCGGGTGAAACAACTTCTTGGATTTTTCGTATCTTTGCTCCTTACTAAGACGGTTAATAATTTATTACTGCAATCGGGCACAACTAAAAATTTATTTATAGGTCAACGGATGTATAATAAACTGAATCTGATCATTTTCTAATAATTAAATAGAGGTGGGCTAATGTAATAAAATATTAGAGCGGGTGAAACAACTTCTTGGATTTTTCGTATCTTTGCTTCCTGCTAAGAGGGTTAATAATTTATTATTGCAATTGGGCACAACTAAAAATTTATTTATAGGTCCATAGATGTTTAATAAACAGAATCTGATCATTTTCCAATAATTAAATGAAGGTGGGCTAATGTAATAAAATATTAGAGCGGGTGAACCAACTTCTTGGATTTTTCGTATCTTTGCTTCCTACTAAGAGGGTTAATAATTTATTACTGCAATCGGGCACAACTAAACATTTATTTCTAGGTCGGTTGATGCATAGTAAACTGAATCTGATCGTTTTCTAATCATTAAATAGCGGTGGGCTAAGGTAATAAAATATTAGAGCGGGTGAAACAACTTTGTGGATTTTTCGTGTCTTTGCTTCTTACTAAAAGGGTTAATAATTTATTACTGCAATCGGGCACAACTAAAAATGTATTTATAGGTCAACAGATGTATAATAAACTGAATCTGATCATTTTCTAATAATTAAATAGAGGTGGGCTAATGTAATAAAATATTAGAGCGGGTGAAACAACTTCTTGGATTTTTCGTATCTTTGCTTCTTACTAAGAGGGTTAATAATTTATTACTGCAATCGGGCACAACTAAAAAATTATTTCTAGGTCAACTGATGTATAGTAAACTGAGTCTGATCATTTTCTGATAATTGAATAGCGGTGGGCTAATGTAATAAAATATTAGAGCGGGTGAAACAACTTCTTGGATTTTTCGTATCTTTGCTCCTTACTAAGACGGTTAATAATTTATTACTGCAATCGGGCACAACTAAAAATTTATTTATAGGTCAACAGATGTATAATAAACTGAATCTGATCATTTTCTAATAATTAAATAGAGGTGGGCTAATGTAATAAAATATTAGAGCGGGTGAAACAACTTCTTGGATTTTTCGTATCTTTGCTTCCTGCTAAGAGGGTTAATAATTTATTATTGCAATTGGGCACAACTAAAAATTTATTTATAGGTCCATAGATGTTTAATAAACAGAATCTGATCATTTTCCAATAATTAAATGAAGGTGGGCTAATGTAATAAAATATTAGAGCGGGTGAAACAACTTCTTGGATTTTTCGTATCTTTGCTTCCTACTAAGAGGGTTAATAATTTATTACTGCAATCGGGCACAACTAAACATTTATTTCTAGGTCGGTTGATGCATAGTAAACTGAATCTGATCGTTTTCTAATCATTAAATAGCGGTGGGCTAAGGTAATAAAATATTAGAGCGGGTGAAACAACTTTGTGGATTTTTCGTGTCTTTGCTTCTTACTAAAAGGGTTAATAATTTATTACTACAATCGGGCACAACTAAAAATGTATTTATAGGTCAACAGATGTATAATAAACTGAATCTAATCATTTTCTAATAATTAAATGGAGGTGGGCTAATGTAATAAAATATTAGAGAGGGTGAAACAACTTTGTGGATTTTTCGTGTCTTTGCTTCTTACTAAGAGGGTTAATAATTTATTACTGCAATCGGGCACAACTAAAAATTTATTTCTAGGTCAACTGATGTATAGTAAACTGAGTCTGATCATTTTCTGATAATTGAATAGCGGTGGGCTAATGTAATAAAATATTAGAGCTGGTGAAACAACTTCTTGGATTTTTCGTATCTTTGCTCCTTACTAAAAGGGTTAATAATTTATTACTGCAATCGGGCACAACTAAAAATTTATTTATAGGTCAACAGATGTATAATAAACTGAATCTGATCATTTTCTAATAATTAAATGGAGGTGGGCTAATATAATAAAATATTAGAGAGGGTGAAACAACTTCTTGGGTTTTTCGTATCTTTGCTTCTTACTTAAGAGGGTTAATAATTTATTCCTGCAATCGGGCACAACTAAACATTTATTTCTAGGTCGATTAATGCATAATAAACTGAATCTGATCATTTTCTAATTATTAAATAGAGGTGGGCTAATGTAATAAAATATTAGAGCGGGTGAAACAACTTTGTGGATTTTTCGTGTCTTTGCTTCTTACTAAGAGGGTTAATAATTTATTACTGCAATCGGGCACAACTAAAAATTTATTTATAGGTCAACAGATGTATAATAAACTGAATCTGATCATTTTCTAATAATTAAATGGCGGTGGGCTAATGTAATCAAACAACTTTGTGGATTTTTCGTGTCTTTGCTTCTTACTAAGAGGGTTAATAATTTATTACTGCAATCGGGCACAACTAAAAATTTATTTATAGGTCAACAGATGTATAATAAACTGAATCTGATCATTTTCTAATAATTAAATAGAGGTGGGCTAATGTAATAAAATATTAGAGCGGGTGAAACAACTTCTTGGATTTTTCGTATCTTTGCTTCTTACTAAGAGGGTTAATAATTTATTACTGCAATCGGGCACAACTAAAAATTTATTTCTAGGTCAACTGATGTATAGTAAACTGAGTCTGATCATTTTCTGATAATTGAATAGCGGTGGGCTAATGTAATAAAATATTAGAGCGGGTGAAACAACTTCTTGGATTTTTCGTATCTTTGCTCCTTACTAAGACGGTTAATAATTTATTACTGCAATCGGGCACAACTAAAAATTTATTTATAGGTCCATAGATGTTTAATAAACAGAATCTGATCATTTTCCAATAATTAAATGAAGGTGGGCCAATGTAATAAAATATTAGAGCGGGTGAAACAACTTCTTGGATTTTTCGTATCTTTGCTTCCTACTAAGAGGGTTAATAATTTATTACTGCAATCGGGCACAACTAAACATTTATTTCTAGGTCGATTGATGTATAGTAAACTGAATCTGATCGTTTTCTAATCATTAAATAGCGGTGGGCTAAGGTAATAAAATATTAGAGCGGGTGAAACAACTTTGTGGATTTTTCGTGTCTTTGCTTCTTACTAAAAGGGTTAATAATTTATTACTGCAATCGGGCACAACTAAAAATGTATTTATAGGTCAACTGATGTATAAAAAACTGAATCTGATCATTTTCTAATTATTAAATAGAGGTGGGCTAATGTAATAAAATATTAGAGCGGGTGAAACAACTTTGTGGATTTTTCGTGTCTTTGCTTCTTACTAAAAGGGTTAATAATTTATTACTGCAATCGGGCACAACTAAAAATGTATTTATAGGTCAACAGATGTTTAATAAACTGAATCTGATCATTTTCTGATAATTAAATAGAGGTGGGCTAATGTAATAAAATATTAGAGCGGGTGAAACAACTTTATGGATTTTTCGTGTCTTTGCTTCTTACTAAGAGGGTTAATAATTTATTACTGCAATCGGGCACAACTAAAAATTTATTTATAGGTCAACAGATGTATAATAAACTGAATCTGATCATTTTCTAATAATTAAATAGAGGTGGGCTAATGTAATAAAATATTAGAGCGGGTGAAACAACTTCTTGGATTTTTCGTATCTTTGCTTCTTACTAAGAGGGTTAATAATTTATTACTGCAATCGGGCACAACTAAAAATTTATTTCTAGGTCAACTGATGTATAGTAAACTGAGTCTGATCATTTTCTGATAATTGAATAGCGGTGGGCTAATGTAATAAAATATTAGAGCGGGTGAAACAAGTTCTTGGATTTTTCGTATCTTTGCTCCTTACTAAGACGGTTAATAATTTATTACTGCAATCGGGCACAACTAAAAATTTATTTATAGGTCCATAGATGTTTAATAAACAGAATCTGATCATTTTCCAATAATTAAATGAAGGTGGGCTAATGTAATAAAATATTAGAGCGGGTGAAACAACTTCTTGGATTTTTCGTATCTTTGCTTCCTACTAAGGGGGTTAATAATTTATTACTGCAATCGGGCACAACTAAACATTTATTTCTAGGTCGATTGATGTATAGTAAACTGAATCTGATCGTTTTCTAATCATTAAATAGCGGTGGGCTAAGGTAATAAAATATTAGAGCGGGTGAAACAACTTTGTGGATTTTTCGTGTCTTTGCTTCTTACTAAAAGGGTTAATAATTTATTACTGCAATCGGGCACAACTAAAAATGTATTTATAGGTCAACTGATGTATAAAAAACTGAATCTGATCATTTTCTAATTATTAAATAGAGGTGGGCTAATGTAATAAAATATTAGAGCGGGTGAAACAACTTTGTGGATTTTTCGTGTCTTTGCTTCTTACTAAAAGGGTTAATAATTTATTACTGCAATCGGGCACAACTAAAAATGTATTTATAGGTCAACAGATGTTTAATAAACTGAATCTGATCATTTTCTGATAATTAAATAGAGGTGGGCTAATGTAATAAAATATTAGAGCGGGTGAAACAACTTTATGGATTTTTCGTGTCTTTGCTTCTTACTAAGAGGGTTAATAATTTATTACTGCAATCGGGCACAACTAAAAATTTATTTATAGGTCAACAGATGTATAATAAACTGAATCCGATCATTTTCTAATAATTAAATGGAGGTGGGCTAATGTAATAAAATATTAGAGAGGGTGAAACAACTTTGTGGATTTTTCGTGCAAACAACTAAAAATTGAATCTGATCATTTTCTAATAATTAAGTAGTGGTGGGCTAATGTAATAAAATATTAAAGCATTACCTTGTCAATTTTTCGTATTTTTGGTTCATACTAAGAGGGTTAATAATTAATTACTGCAGTCGGACACATCTAAGAATTATTTTTTAGGTTACTTGGTGTTTACTAAAATAGATCTGATAACTTTTTAATAATTAAATAGTGGTGGGCTAATGTAATAAAATATTACAGCGTGTGAAGGAACAACTTTTTTATTATTGCATTCTGGCATAATTAAATACTAATTTCTATGTTAATTTCTGTGTATTGGACAAAATGACGTTTTATAATAATTAAGTGGTGGTGAGTTAGTGTAATAATATATTAAAGCATTTAAAACAACTTTGTAGATTTTCGTATTTTGCCTTCTTATTGATAAGGTTAATACATTATTTATTGCAATTTATGTGGCACTTCTAAAAAATAAAACACTTTGTCTACTTTTTCTATCCTCATCATTATCTTTTGTAAGATGTAATTCTAGAAATTAATGAAATATTTAAATATCAAACATGTTAATTTTTGTTGCTTTATGTGAAATTTAATTACTGAACCATTTGAAACTATCAACAATAGCGATACCCGTATTTAAAAAATGGGGGTTGATTTCACCCCCGGTGGAAGAAATGATTAGATTTTTTGTAATTTTTGTTAAGAATCTTTACACAAGTTATTTTAATAAATTTAGAGCTAATTTTAATGTTATGCATATAATATAATTAAAATTACACCTTTGGGGTGGTTTTTACCCCCAGGGTTTGATTATACGGTATTTCGATTATGATAGGTCGAATGTAATTTATTTGTAATAAATTATGGCGCAAGACCCATCTCGATATGTCAATTAGGTAAAAAGTTACGAGTGGCTGGTGTAGGTTTAAGGGTAATCTACGTTGTTCGCTTATAATTAATTACGGGCAATGGTAATAAAATTAATTTTGGTGGTAATAATTTGTAATAAATGTGTAAGAAATTATGCAATAACTTTTTTAGTGGTGGGGTGAAATGGCTGGTGTAGCTTCAAAGCACTTAATGTACCCTATATACGTCATTTAAATGCGTCCTCTAAAGATTTAAATCTAATCCGGAAATTATTCTTTGCCTTATCATCAATATTTCGACCTAAATCATATAATGTTTTTACCCTAGTAAAATTTTGTTCTTTTTCGACACAAGCATATTAAGTTGATTTTCCTTTTTTGTTGGTGCCATTTTCAACTACCACCAGTATTTATTACCTAATACTAAATCAACTAGAAACTACTTATTACCAATAATCTGTATAAACTAAATTAGTGATTATAACTAAATAATTAACGAGAATAATTGCTAAGAGAAAAAACTAGATGTAAGAAAATGTACTATAAAAAAGAATAACTATAAAAACTATAATTTAGAGGATATTTGCTACTAAAAATACTTTAATATGTAAGATTAAAATATTTTAAACTGAATAAATCTAACTCAAAATCTAACTATAATGATCAGGCTCGAACGGAACCAAAAAATGTTTGTTATTTTCTACTATAAAAATGTAAATTTGGACTGTACTCTCTATAAGTGGTAAATTGGAAATTAACTTACCCAACATCCTATACAGTGATGCACTTCACAATTATTAGATATAAGGGGGCTATGGGAAGGGATAAAAGGATAATACGAATTTATATCCAATAATGCAACTATGAATTATTAATTTCCAAAATACTATTTCGAGTTATATTCTACACAGCTCGCGGCGATGTAACTATCTATCAACTATATCGTTTAAAACCTATCTATCTATCTGGTCTACAAAAACCAACCAACAACTATGCTTTGCATCTAAAAAAGATGAGCAATTTAAACCCTTTAAGGGTTTAAATTGCTATGCCTAGGGACACCTATTAATGGGAAGATTAATTATATTTAATTTTGATTTGAAATTACTTAAATTACTATTTTTAGTATTCAATATCAACCAGTCTGTTGACTTAATTGGACATCGTCTTCTAATGAAAATTTATTTTAAATATACAACCTGACAGCTTTACAATAAGGATCTATGTTTATTGGTATAAGGAATTATATATAGTTACCAATATGCCATGAAGTCCCCTCATCATCCACACAACCGAAGTCAATCCCGTTTATTTCTTTGCAGAAGATTTTTAATCACATATAACATTATGTAAATGTGTTGGTGAGTGCCCTATTTATATTATACTCCCTGCAGTACTAGATCATCCTATCAACGTATCAATGTATCAATTATTTACTTTCTGACAATTTATGATCAGCGAAAGACGCTATATGAAAAATATTTATTAATCAAATTTATGATTTCCATTGTTTTTAAAGTATTATATGAATATAATTTTTTTATTATGAATTATTAAAATATTCTTTAATAGAATCTACATGGATAAATTCCACATTGCCAAAAATATTCTTAAATAGAATCTATATGGATTAATTCCATGAATTGGTGAAATATTTAATGGATTAGTTATTTAATTTAAAAAACAAAATATTACCTTGGAATGTACTATGATTTAAATATATTAAGTATATATGTTCCTTGGAGGATTGGCGGTATATCACCTCATTTTTATATATAGAATATCTCTATTTGGTCAACTGTCAGTCAAATCTGACTTTTCTTTTGTAAACGTCATCTTTGATATTGATACTTTGGTAGGTTGATCTCTCTTTTGCAAGGGGGAAGTATATGTAGTGTACTCATCTACATATTAGGATTATTATATATAACTATGGATATAAAAATAACAAGCAATTATTATTATAAAAACTTATTTTGAAATCAAAATTAAATCCTTTAGAAATCCATTTTATTATTTATTTAATAGCATTTATATATTGCTATAGGAAAAGGACGAAGGAACAACTACAGTTTCTAGCATAACTGTCATTTGAATAATACCTTGTAAGGAGTTGCATATCTGTCAGTTAAGCTAAGGATTGTCCTTCGTCAAGAAAATAACACAAACTGTCCCAGGAATTAAGTAAATATTATTTATTAAGAGAACTTTTTTGCAAATGTTATTAATTACGTTAGAAAATTATCACAGTTGGCTAATTATTTGCTTTCAAAGCCAATAATGGAAAGTGAAGTTATAGCTTGGAACGAGTAACATTTTGTAAATGTTCTCATGAGGTAAATTTTTTTGGGTATTTTTAATTACATTGGGCAATTACCATATTTAGTTATTTGTTGACACGAGAACTGAGAGATCAAGCGTTAAGATAAGTAAAGACTATCTTCGGAAAGTAATAAAAAACGAATTACTACAATTTTTAACATGACTATCAAGTGTTCAATACCTAATACTAAAATGGTTTGATGCATGTGCTACTCAACCTACTTATTGTGTTTCATCAAGAAAATTGCCAGACCACGCAAGTTTCCTTGAAGAATTAACTACTCTCATACTCAATACTCATCCAAAAATCACAATTTTCACTTCAGTTCTCTAAAAATTGGAAACTCACAACATATAAATTAAAAATTTTCCAGAAAAAGTTGAAGCAAAATGTTGAAGAAACAGATTTAAAAAAAATGTCATCGAGTCAACACAAAAACTCCAAACATAGATAAACCTCGGCCTCCAGCAATACTTGTTAGATTTATCAGTGACAACAAACGGTCGGAAGTCTTAAAAAACAGAAAGCAGTTAAAGTCAACAGGAATTTTAATACAAGAAGACCTAACCAAACATAGGCTATGCCTTCTACAGAGTGCAGTTGAGAAGTTCAATAAAAATAGTGTTTGGTGTCATAATGGTAATATTTTTGTAAAGTGTGGTGATGTAGTACATCGACTCGAAAGTGAGGAATACCGAAGACAGATTATAAGAGACAGGTAACTTTTTTATCCATTCTATTTTGTTCCTGAAGTGCAATTTGAAGACTGATATATATATATTGTTATGATACTGCCTTTTATGTAAATATTATTTAAATAATATTTAATTTGAAAATATTGTTTTAATAAAGATATTTATTTTGGTAATTCAAATTATAACCTTATTAATATAATTGCCCGGGGCGCCAATACCTTTCGGTATACCTAATAATAGAGCATGAGATAACCGAGCATAGTCTGCGTAACAGTTACTCTTATCTAAGGAGCAGTTTCAATTTAAATATGAGTTTAAACAATTAAAGAATGTAGAAAATTCAGAGATTAACAGTATATTAAACAACTTGTTATGAAAATGTTATAAACAATAAATACCTTAAAACTAAAATTAAAATTTATTAAATATCACTGCTCGAGACTTAAGTTTTTTAATGTAAAACAATAAGCTTACTTGTTTTCCCTTTTACGTTGAACTATTTGTAATTTAGAGTGTCTCTTCTTATAATTCGTTATCGTGATTTGAAATTCCAAAGTCTATGACGGCTGACAAAAGTTCTTAAAAATTCTGCTTGTTGTTATTAATTGTACTTATTTAATTGGTAAATGGAATTTATATATTCTTAATTATTCATATTCCTTCAATTTAATATTTTCAATGGATACTTTTATTGTTTAATTGATATACCATTTTTACAACTTTTGTATTAAACATCTTTAATATTTTTGGTTAGGTTTTCCATACATTATTTTGGCATAAAATGTCTTCTTATATATTTTAGGTTAATGTGACTTGTGTCATCGACTAACTTCTTCGACGATTGAATAGTGACTGAATGTTCAGTTCCATTTTTTCTATTACTTCAAATTTGACATAAATTCGGTATTTTATGCCTACCGAATTTGACATTTCTTTGGCATTTCATACTTTAAATGCAAATAATTCTCTTTTGAAAGATTTTTGCATTTAAACATCTTATGTAATTATATTCTACGCCTTGAGCTGATTCTTTTGATATGGGCTATGTTCCAATTAATTTAAAATATTTTGTCATCATAATGAAATTTTCAATTCAACATAACTGCTTAAAATTACCTACCTAAATAACATTTCTTACATATGATCAATTAACATGCTCAAATACTTAAATGCTAACTTTTATTTTAACAAATCTATCTTTATTTAATTATAACCAAATTTTTATTTTAGAGATGTGTCTCCAGTTTAGAAATTAATATCGTTGCAAAGAAAGCTTTCGCTGTGTATCCTTTATATTAGAACGTTCATATGGGATATTGTATTTCAGCACAGCTTATATTTGCATACATTATTAACTCATTATAGTTTAAATATTAATGTCAATATTACATTGTCTTTCTTAATATTTGAAGAAACCCTTTCCTGAATTTTAGCTTATATGAAATAAACATTTTACGTTATTTGAGTTTATCTAGTGAATTCTTTTATACAATATTTATTACTTCTCCAACCACATATTGATGTGAGCTATGTTAACTACACGCAATGCTAAATTATCCCATACTACCTTTAATATTATAAATAATTATGTATAGCAATAAGGACATCATGACATTCCCCCACCAAGTTAAATACATTTTTTAAATTTTAAATAATTTTTTAATATTTGTAAACCAGGCATGATATTCGAAATGTTTATTCATTGTCTTGACCTGAAGTATACGGATAAAGCAATTCGATGTGAAACTTTCCTCTGATAGTGTTTTCCGTTAAGTGTTTTAGTTCATAAGTGTTTGCGTTGAGTACTTTCTGAATTATATATGGACCTTCAAAGGGATACATGAGTTTTGCGCACTGTCCCAGTTTTCTACTCGTGTACCTTAAACTTTTAACTATGACTAAGTCACCCTTTTTAAATTTGACCTTTTATGTAATTTTGTCTTGTTCCCTTTTTAAATACCGCTGTGAATTTTTCCTTATGCGCTTTTTAACCATTTCATTTATCCTATCTAAGTCTATCATAGAATCGTTTATCCAAGGACAATTTGGATGTTTTCCTAACATAATTGTTATTGGTCATATTTTTGTCACAGTGCTTGGGATATTATTCAAATAATCCTCTACCGTCTCAACGTAATATATCCAATGACTATGTTTATACTGCGTTAGTATTCGTAAAAATCTTATCGTTTCTTGTATAAAGCGTTCGGCTATGTTCGCTTTTGGATGTCGAATGGATGTAAAAATAACTTTTACTTGTCTATTTTCCCAATATTTTGTAAATCTTTGGTTATTAAATTAAGTTGCGTTGTCCGCAAGAATTTTATCTGGTATACCTACTGTTTCAGCGTACTTTTCCAATAATGCTATAGTTGTTTTCGTATTGCAACTTTTTGTAGGGTAAGCTTTTATATATTTTGAAAACAAATCAGTTATAATTAAAATATGTTTGTAGCCTTCTCTAGTTGGTATCAAATTGCTTAAATAATCAATTGCTATAAGCTCAAGTTTTTTGTGTGTGATTGTACTACATGGTATGTTATGGTTTGTATGGTTCTTGTGTTTTGCTAATGTGCATTCATGACAGTTTGAAATAACTTGTTTTGTTAGTTGTAGATCTTTTTGTGTGTATAAATTTTCTCTGTAAATTATCCATGTTTTTCGTGTCCGTATCTAGTGTGAATGTCATGTATGATTGTTTTTGCTAATTTTTCGTGTAAGACGTATCTTTCTTCAAACATAATTGTTTTTATGATGTAACCATTTTTTATGGTGTAACCTTTGTATGTGATATTTGTGCGAAGTATGTTTTGTAAATTTGAAAGTTTGTTTTGACTTTTTAGTATTTCTGTAGAAGTGTATAGTGTTTCGATAGATGATGATGAATTTAAAGCAATTGTGTACGTGTCTGTTTCTTCTTCATTCAGTACTCTATTTCTTGTAAGTGCATCAGCTGCAATATTGTCCTTACCAGGTCGGTGTCTTATAGTAAAAGAATATTCTTGTATTAATAATGACCATCTATAAATTCGACTGTTAGAAAAACGATTTTTCATAAGAAAACAGAGTGCTGAATGATCAGTTTCTAATATGAAATGTGAAGATGTAATGAAGAATTTAAGCTTATTTAGAGCAAACACTAAAGCTAGCATCTCACGCTCGCTTGTTGAATATCTTTGTTCGTATGGTTTTAGTATTCTAGATATAAAACAAATTGGTATTTATACTCCCGACTGTAATTGCGTAAGTTCTGCCGCTACTATATGATCTGACGCATCGGTTCTTATAATAAATGGAATTTTAAAATCCGGACTATATAATAATAAATTTTCATGAAAATTATTTTTTACTTTGTTAAAAGCTGTCTCGCGTCTATCCCATTCCCATTTTACATTTTTATGTAATAACTCTATTAGTGGTACTTCTAGTTCCGATAATCGTGGTATAAATTTTTTATAATAATTTAATATTCCTAAGAAGCCCCTTAATGTTTTTAAATTAACAGGCCTGGGATAATGTTTAATCTCTTCTACTCCTTCTGTACCTATGCTTATTCCGGTTTGACCTATTTCATAACCTAAATATTTAACCTTTTCTTTATAAAATTCACATTTTTCTATGTTTAATTTTAAACCTGCTTCATCTAAAGATTCTAATATTATTTCTAAATGTCTGCAGTGTTCTTCTATATTTTCAGAGAAAATCAATATATCATCGACGTAATGAAAACAGAAAGTTTCATAACTGTCTAGAATAGATTGCATTGATCTAACTAAAGCTGAAGATGCTGATTGTAATCCAAATGGAACTACTTTGAATTGATATATGTGCCCATCGACACAAAACCCTGTGTATTTCCTAGATTCCGGATCAAGAGGAATTAACCAAAATGAATTTTTTAAATCTAGTTTTGAAGATATCGTATTTTTACCAATTCTGTTTAACATGGAATTTATGGTTTGTGGTGCGTCGAATTGGGATTTTGTAATTTCATTCAATTTGCGTGCATTTAATCATAATCTTATTGTACCGTTTTTCTTTTTAACGATAACTAAAGGGTTTATATAATTAGTTTTTGCTGACTCAATAATGTTCGCTTGTAACATATTTTCTATCTCATATTTTACTTAAGCTCTATGATTGTATGGCACTGGATAAGATTTGCATCTGAAAGGTTTTGTTTCGTCCACAGTTAATTTGTGTACATAGCCTGTAGCTATCCGTGATTCAAAGTTAATAAGGGAATTATAATTATTTAATATTTTTTTAACTGCGGTTTCGTCTTTCGGAGAACAATTTAATTTAAAATTTTCGGGCTTATTTACATTATTAATTTCATACGTGGAAATCATTTTCACTGTATCAATACTGGCTCGTTCGCCATATTTTTCGTTATCGGTTCTGTGACCGTTTTCCGCATTATTATTACCACATTTGGGAATTATTTCACCCTTTTCTTTGCCGCAATTGGGTATTATTTCACCCTTATTATTACCGCAAATTGGTATCATTGTACCTTTTAATTGCATGAGACGCTTTCCCATGTCAATTTTAGCCCTTAATTTCGTTAATATATCTTCTCCTATGATCATGTTTTCAATTATAAATTCCCCTTCAAATACCTCACCTTGTACGATGAATTTAGTATGAATTATTTTACTGCAGTCTGAAATTTTCTTGCCGTTTAATTAATTAATTTGATCTTTGAAATTCTTATAGATTTATTTTTAAACTTATCATTATGCGCTATTATGAAGTTTTCGTTTATTAAGCTTAGTTCAGCTCCCCTATCTACGAGCGCCTTTATTTTAATATTTTCTATATTTACATCAATAAATGGTAAATTACTATGATATGTATTATCTGTTATTCCGTTGTCGTTTCCCGTGTCAATAAATTCTTTCATATGTTGATAAGTTGTTGTATATATTTTGATTTAGTTAATTTAGACTCGACGGTTGATTCTGCATCTGCGCTACCGTCTGTATTGAATTCTGTTCCGAGGCTGATGCATTGAAGTTTTTTTATTGTTCCCTACTAATATTTGTATTTGCCATCTGTGCGTAGGATTTTGGCTGATCATTATATCTTGTTCTCCGTCTGTCTTCCCATCTAACCTGTTTTCAGTCGTCATTTACCATTTCACGATTCTCGTTTGATTGGTTATTTCGATTATTATAATTATAGTTCTGCCTATGATTATAATCATAATATTTATTATTATTTTCATATCTGTTATATCGGTCATTATTATTATCCCAATTATATTATATATTGCCAACTATTTTTCTTGTAGCGCGGAACATAATATTCTCAATCACTTTGGTCAAAATTTGGCACTCCCTTGCACAACTCTTTCTAATAATAATCTTGTAGCATTTATCTCAGAACCTATCACAGAGCAGGATATTTTAGAAATTCTATGTCAAATGAAAAATAAAAAATCATGTGGGATAGATGGGCTATCTCTCTCAACTATCTCAAATAGTCTAGATATTATAATGAAACCACTGGTATATTTGTTTGATCAATCAATATATCAAGGATGTTTTCCAAATATATTTAAAATTGCGCTAGTTATCCCTCTATATAAAAAAGGCGATGTTGAAAATGTCGACAACTACAGGCAAATATCTTTGCTTAATACGCTAGCTAAATTATTAGAAAAATTATTATCTAACCGCCTCTCGACTTATTTAGAAAATAATAATATACTTTCTAGTTTTCAACACGGATTTAGAACCAACAAGTCAATAGAGACAGCAGCTTGCGATTTATTAAATTACGTTTATCAACAAGTAGACAATGGTAGATGTGTTGCTTCTCTATTTTTTGACTTGTCTAGGGCATTCGATTCAGTAAGCTCTGAATTTCTAATAAAAAAATTAGTTAGTATTAATTTGCCTAACAACATAATCAACTGGATTAAATCATATCTGGAAGAGCGAACCATGGTCATGAAAGTTAATGGCACCACATCTGCACCACATAACGTTAAGCTTGGGGTTCCACAGGGTTCGGTGCTAGGACCACTGTTGTTTCTGATATTTATAAATGATCTGCCAGAACATATCACTAGTGGGATCCTCACAATGTACCCGGATGATACTACAATTACTGTATCCGCAGAATCCCCTCAGGCACCTGAATCAGCAATAAAATGTGCAATTTGTGAATTTGACACTTGGTGTCAACGAAACAGACTAATCATGAACAGCAAGAAAACTAAATGCATAATTTTTTTTATTCGAAGGGATATTACGAGTAACATTCAACTGGTAGATGGTATTGAATTTTCGGATTCAGTAGTGTTTCTAGGTACTCACCTGAATAATAGACTTACCTGGGATGATCAGATTGACAATGTTAGTAAAAAACTAAATAAGGCCTACTACGCCATTTTACAAATGAAAGACACCTTGGATATCTCGGGTCTTTTAAACATATACTATGCAATGGCATATTCACACATTTCCTTGAATATTATTAGCTGGGGTCGTGGTAAAGACTTCAGTAGAATTTTTATTGCTCAAAAGAAAATTCTAAGATTAATATTTAATATGAAAACTAATGAAAGTTGCCGACAAGTGTTTAAAGATAAAGACATTTTAACTGCACCTGCTATTTATATATATATAAATGTTTAACCTTCGTGCAAAAAAATCTTCATTTATTTGAAGCTAATTCCGCTGTTCATGATCACAGTACAAGACATGGCAATCTTTTACGTATCCCCCGACACAATACCACTACATTTAAACGATCACCAACCTATAACTGTATAACATTTTATAATAAACTACCAGCCCATGTAAAGAACATATCAAATTATATGATATATAAAAAGGAAGTTAGAACTTTACTTTCTAATGGATGCTATTATAGCGCTGACGAATTCTTAAGTGGTACTTTTTAAATATAAATGTATCTAATATGTATATTGACTGGATATTTGCAAGAAATGTGTATGTTACTTATGTTATCTGTTATTTTATTTTGTTGCTTGTCACTATTTTATTTGTTTATTTTATTTTTTATGTGTGTATACCTTTTATGACTTTTCATATCTGTATTTTATACGGCTTATATGAATAAATATTATTATTATTATTATTGAAATATCGCTTATTTTCGCGATCATTTTGATTATAATAACCTTTTTCACGGTTATTATAATTTTGGTCACGGTATGTCTTGTCGTCATTGTAAGTACGGGGCGATGGTTTCCTCCACCCGAGTTTAAATTCGTCAATATCTTTGATGCATTCGATTAGCCCATCCAAAGTAGTTATCCGTTGGGTGATAATAACTTTGTAAATGTCATCACTAAAATGTCTTGCAAGATATTTCACCATTTCATCTTCGTTAAATTTCGGTTCTAAATACTGAATGTTATATATCTTTTTAATGATATATTTTTCTCGCGATACTCCCTCGTTCTCTAAATATTTCCCATTGAATAAATTGGAGCGTACCTTTCTTTGGTTATATTCACTCCAATACTGTTTAATAAATAACTTTTTAAAATCCTCAAATGTTACAATTTTGTCAGAGACCATTTGAAACCACATGTCTGCATCTAATCGAAGTCGTTCCTGTATGTAGTGTTTTATTGTTATATTGGGTGGTCTGTTTTGAATATTTTGTTTTATTCGTGTTATAAATATTCGTGGGTGTATGCATGTATCACCGTAAAAGTATATCTCTTTTCTTTTCGTGTAATGAAATGTGTAGGTGAATTAGTGTTTTTTGGCATTTCTTGAATCATTCTCGTGTTTGTTTCTATCATTTTTTCCTGTTCTTTTAATGTTAGATCTATTACTTTGTTTTGTTCTATAACCAGTTCTTTCATCACTGTGAATCTTTGTTCAATCATCCCATTAACTTCTTGTCTTACATCTGTCCTTATGTCTTGTATCTGTACCATTTTTCCTTGAATTTCATCTCTCATTTCTTGTCTGAATGTGTCAAGTTTTGTTTCTAATCTTGTGTTAGTTTCATCCAATTTTTGTTCCATTCTTGTACTATTTTTTTCAAATTTTTGTTCCATTTTCGCGTTTGTTTCCTCTAGTTTTGAAGTATTTTCATCTAGTTTTGCGGTATTATCATCTAGTTTTGCGTTATTATCGTCTAATTTTTGTTCGATTTTCGTGTTATTAATTTGTATGTCTTTTTTCATACCTGTTATCATTTGTACTAATTGTGTCAATATGTCAGTATCTAGTGATGATGGCATGGTATCTCCAGCTGGTTGAGATGTTGTATTGGTGTCTGTTGTTGGGGTAGTGCTTTCTTCTTGTAATGTTTACTATGTGAATATAGTACCTATTTTACTAATATTATATTGTAATAAACCCTTTTTTAATAACTCGCCACGCGTTGGAAGCCAAATGTTATGATACTGCCTTTTATGTAAACATTATTTAAATAATATTTAATTTGAAAATATTGTTTTAATAAAGATATTTATTTTGATAATTCAAATTATAACATACCTTTATTAATATAATTGCCCGGGGCGCCAAAACCTTTCGGTATACCTAATAATAGAGCATGAGATAACCGAGCATAGCCTGCGTAACAGTTACTCTTATCTAAGGAGCAGTTTCAATTTAAATGTGAGTTTCAACAATTAAAGAATGTAGAAAATTCAGAGATTAACAGTATATTAAACAACTTGTTAAGAAAATGTTATAAACAATAAATACCTTAAAACTAAAATTAAAATGTATTAAATATCACTGCTCGAGACTTAAGTTTTTTAATGTAAAACAATAAGCTTACTTCTTTTCCCTTTTACGTTGAAATATTTGTAATTTAGAGTGTCTCTTCTTATAATTCGTTATCTTGATTTGAAATTCCAAAGTCTACGACGGCTGTCAAAGTTCTTAAAATTCTGCTTGTTGTTATTAATTGTACTTATTTAATTGGTAAATGGAATTTATATATTCTTAATTATTCATATTCCTTCAATTTAATATTTTCAATTGATACTTTTATTGTTTAATTGATATACCATTTTTACAACTTTTGTATTAAACATCTTTAATATTTTTGGTTAGGTTTTCCATACATTATTTTGGCATAAAACGTCTTGTTATATATTTTAGGTTAATATGACTTGTGTCATCGACTAACTTCTTCGACGAGTGACTGAATGTTCAGTTCCATTTTTTTTATTACTTCAAAATTGACATAAATTCGGTATTTTATGCCTACCGAATTTGACATTTCTTTGGCATTTCATACTTTAAATGCAAATAATTCTCTTTTGGAAGATTTTTGCATTTAAACATCTTATGTAATTATATTCTACGCCTTGAGCTGATTCTTTTGATATGGGCTATGTTCCAATTAATTTAAAATATTTTGTCATCATAATAAAATTTTCAATTCGACATAACTGCTTAAAATTACCTAACTAAATAACATTTCTTACATATGATCAATTAACATGCTCAAATACTTAAATGCTAACTTTTATTTTAACAAATCTATCTTTATTTATTTAATTATAACAAAATTTTTATTTTAGAGATGTGTCTCCAGTTTAGAAATTAATATCGTTGCAAAGAAAGCTTTCGCTGTGTATTCTTTATATTAGAACGTTCATATGGGATATTATATTTCAGCACAGCTTATATTTGCATACATTATTTACTCTTTATGGTTTAAATATTAATATCAATATTACATTGTCTTTGTTAATATTTGAAGAAACCCTTTCCTGAATTTTAGCTTATATGAAATAAACATTTTACGTTATTTGAGTTTATCTAGTGAATTCTTTCATACATTATCTATTACTTCTCCAACCACATATTGATGTGAGCTATGTTAACTACACGCAATGCTAAATTATCCCATGCTACCTTTAATATTATAAATAATTATGTATAGCAATAGGGATATCATGACAATATATATAGCTAAGTGTCAATAAAGAGTACACCAAAAATTAGTATAAATCTTGTTTATAATATGAAAGCTATTGTTATTTTTACTTACTTTTTCTTTTTGCTATCAACATTAAGTATGTTTGATTAAATGATTATTTATATTAGAAACTGTAAGATATTGCAATGCAATGTATATGAAACAATTCAATTTTGATATTATTTTTTAGCATATACTCAATTCAATTTAAAGTTGCATTCTAGGGATATATTTACATAATTGGTGTAACATTTTTCCTTGTTTTTGAGACTTGTTTTATGTTAAATGATTTTAATTTTGTGAACGAATGATAATTCCTTAACCTAATATTTTACGAAATCAAATACTTTATTATTTTCAGCTCTAAATGTTTGCAATACTAATATTTACTGCAAGTAGCTTAATTTATTAACAAGTCATTACGCATAATAAATATTGCATTACCAATTACAACTGTAATGTTCCATGTATACCTTAAAAAACATTTCAAATACTATTTGCAAAATATATGAACATACTTTTTTAATGGATGGTGGGAATTAGTATGCATGTTTGTAGTGTGGAGATATTTAATTTTTAGAATTAAGTTTACTCTTTTTTTTTTAATTAATAAATTGATAAATAATGAAAAACAGCGGTGCACTTATATGTGCGGGCAGACACGATCGCGAAGTGGGCAGGAGTATACGAAGTGGATAGCGCTGGTGAGCATCTGAGCGTAGCATCGTTGGCGCTGGTTTCTATTGCCAAAAACAAATTTAAAGTAGCTCATATAAATATAAGATCGCTAAATACTGGTTTTGATGAATTTTCAGAGTTTATTTATAACTATGATTTTGATATTTTGGCTATAACAGAGACCTAGTTAAATCCCGATATGGATAGTTCTTTATATACCATACCGGGTTATAATCTTATAAGAAAAGATAGGGCCACTAGGGGTGGGGGGGTCTAGCTTTCTACCTGAAAAAATCTATAAAAAATAGTAAAATTAATGTTAGAAATTATAATAATATCGAAGCAATGTGCATAGAAATTATAATAAATAACCAAAAACTGCCATTTGCCTTTGTTATCGTCCACCTAATAAGGATAACGTCAGTTTTATGAACTTTTTGGATGAATTTTTTTCTATGGTGTATCTTATTTTTACAAATGTTGTTTTGTTAGGCGATAAAAATTTAAATCTATTGGAAAATTCTGAGCAAAAAAGAGAGTTCACAAATATTCTGGATATGTACAACATGAAACAGTTAATTCAGTCTGCTACTAGGGAGGATAACTATAGAAATAGTTTTAGCTTAAGAGATATAATTGCTGTAAAAATATCATGTAAAGTGATTAATACAGATGTCATTAGTCTTCCAGGGAATACCACAGATCACAAACTAGTTTTTGCTATTTTAGATATGCCTAAGTTTAGGTCGCCTAAAAAAACTATTACTTACAGAGATTATAAAAATATAAATCTACAGCATTTTGAGCTAGATTGTAGTGCCATAAATTGGAATGTTATATATGAATCAAATGACATTGATGAAAAAATTTATCCCCTTAACCAATTAATTTTAAGTTTATTAGATGCGCATGCGCCTATCGTAACTAAATCTATCACCGAGAGACCATACACTCCTTGGATAACAGACACTATAAAGACACTTATTAAACTTAGAAATAAAGCTCACTTAAAATATGAAAAAAATAAAATAGAAGCAAATTTAAATTATTACAAGCAATTGCGGAATTACACTAAGTGTGCTATACGTAGAGAAAAGTGTGCCTATTTTAACTGTTTAAAAAAGGACTGAAAGAAATTGAAAAATTGTGGGATCCAGTCAAGAAACTTAATGTAACTCAGTTACCGAATTTTCAATTGCCTACAAATTTGAGGAACCCCAATTTGTTTAATGATTATTTTATTTCCACCTCTAACTTGCCTTCAACATTAAGCGACAATACTCTAAACTATTATGAAAATAATATTCATCCGAATATTGAGAGTGAACTAGAATTTAATTTAATAGATGAAGTGTCATTATTGAGAATAATTAACTCCATCAAAACTAATGCTAGTGGGGTGGATGGTCTCTCAATAGTTGATATTAAATTGTGCATACCGTACTGTGTTCCGCATATACTGCATATAATAAACCAAGTAATAATTAAAAAAAATTTTCCTGCATTATGGAAACACGCATTAGTTAAACGTGTTGCCAAAAACAATAATCCCACTGATTTTTCTGATTTTAGGCCAATCAGCTTGCTATCTGTTATATCTAAAATATTAGAGAGACATATTTATAACCAAATCATTGACTTCTTAAATAAAAATAAATTAGTTTCAAACATACAATCGGGATTTCGAAAAAATCATTCCACATTAACAGCGTTAACACATTTAGTAGATGATTTTCTTAGAAGCATTGATGGTGGAAAATGTATTTGTTTGGTACTGATAGATTTTTCAAAGGCCTTTGATACCTTAGACCATTCTATGCTATTGGCAAAACTTCATCATCTTGGTTTTTCTAAATTTGCGACAGATTTCATGAGTAATTACTTAAATGGGAGAAAACAAGCTGTGGTTATATATATAAATGTGTCACGTTTGCAAAACTTAAATTCAGGTGTTCCTCAAGGTTCAATCTTGGGATCACTGTTGTTTACCTTGTACGTTTCCGATATTTCAGATGTAGTCACCAGTTGTCAACTACATCAGTATGCAGATGGCTCGCAAATATACAAATCTTTTAATTTCCAAGAGTGGCGAGATGTTTTAACACTATAAACCAGGACTTAAAAAAAATTATGAGTATTCTTCTAACCACAATTTAAAACTAAACCCTGAAAAATCGCAAGTAATGCTAATAGGTACATCTGCTCCATTAAAGAAATTATCAGAAGTTTCATTTGATGCTAATTTAAATAATAAAGTCCTTCCTGTTGTAAATGAGGCAAAAAAATTAGGGCTTTGATTAGACTCAACGCTAGGCTTTGAAAAACATATTTCATCCAAATTGAAATTCGCTTACAGTCGATTGAAAAAATTATACAATTTTGCGAAAGAGATATCTAGAGAGTGTAAATCAAAATTTTGTGATTCACTCGTATTATCTTTAGTTGATTATGGTGATGTATATGGAAAGTTATTATCGGCGACAGCAAAAAAGAAAATTCAAAAACTTCAAAATTCATGTATGCGTTATATTTACAGTATCCCATATAGACAACATATATCACCACATCTAAATAAACATAGCATATTAAACATGGAAAATCGCAGACGTTTACACATGCTCACACTTGTATGGCGAATAATTCATAATGATGAACCTCAGTACTTAAGAAATAAGTTCATTTCACGAGATCACTTGCATAATACAAGATACATACAAAATTTTTTGGTGCCTCAGCATAAAACTGCGATTTTTCAAAGATCATTTACGTATTTTGCATCTCATCTTTGGAATGAACTTCCAAATGAATATAAACAATATAAATCAAAAAAAATTTTTATTAAATTTGTCAAAAATTACATTTTGGCTGATCAGAGGCAGGAAACTTGATGCTGCGTTGTGGATGCGCGTATATTTCTTTCTTTTCCGATATAATTTTATTTACTTTTAACCTTTTTGCTTCGCTTCGCGGGGTCTGCCCGTTCCCCTTGTCTGCTCGCATGTCTGAGTGCTGCTGATACTATTATTATTGTTGTTATTATTATAAAATATAACATTTGTTAGATTACAATTCATTACTGAATATTTAAAAATAAAATAATTATTTTTTTCTTGAAATTTTAGGTTTATATGTATTAATATTTTTTTATAATCTTTTTATAATCTTAGATTTAGGTTATTTGTATTTGGGCAAATGGAAGAAGAGCTCTACAGTTCAATTTGTACCATTTTTACTTTGAGTAAAATAAATGTATTATTATTATTATTATCATTATTATTATTATTATTATTATTATTATTATTATTATTATTATTATTATTATTATTATATACATATGAAAAATAGTGTAAAATACCTAAATCCCCTAAAGTAGAACGAGCGTTCAAATCTGTCACGCATAAACTTAGTTGTATATTATTTGGACTCAAACGACTTAAAAAATAATTTTTCAACTTAAATCAGTGTATACATTCTTTGTTGAATCCAGTGGACTTTATACAACGTACCTCTAACGGACCCGTCGTTCCATTCCTTCTCTCATTCTGCCATGTTTTTTTCTCTTTTTTCGTCTCATCGTTAAGAATTACCTCTTCACTTCCACTTTTATTTTCCATTATTATTCACAGAACAGACATAAAGAGACTCGTATTTCTATGTGAATTAACCCAGTTCACATGACTACTAGACTGGAATGGTTGTTTTTACGGACAGATATGTTGGAATATTGTACATTGACAACGCTACAAGATGGTGCTAATATACCAATTTGTTTAAAATTTGGGCAACCCCCTTTAGAAACTGTACCCTTCAATTGCATATTATTAAGTACAAGAAAACATGCATTGGAAATCTAGCAGGAAATGGGGCATGTCTGAAAAGCCGATGGTAAGGGAAGTTTTTTTGAACCTTACCTTTTCCTCTACTTTTCGGATATTTCCTGTTCATATTTACAAGAAAATTGTACACACACCAAATCACAATTTATTTTTTTTACCCCCTTTAATAATGGGGCAGGGGTGGCTAATGGTAAAAAAATGAGATCTTGACTTCTCGTACATACATTAAATCCCAATTTTAAGACATGCAAGTTACAAATGACAATGCACACCCAGCATCTTCTCAAATTGACTACAAAATTACCTTAGTCATAATAAAAGGAAGCTCTATTACAGTCGTTATGCTTGCTTTTTGAAAAACTACTAGGCATTTTATGAAACAAATGAATTTGTGTTGTGCCTACGACATCTATATTAATTAAAGAAAAATATATTCTAAGAGAGACTGAAACGTGGATTTTTTAATTTTAATTTTTCCGTTTATTTTCATAACAAGTCTTGCGTATTCTACTGGAATAAATTTAGAAGTCACTCAAACTAAGACGTTAGTGAAAATAGAAAAGTTGTGTTCTTGATATATTTTTAATGCCTGTAACAGCCAGTTTCACAATCGTTGGTTATCTTTTTGGTTGGCTAACCTGAATCTGAAAGTTAACTATTGGTAAATACATGTATGCGTTTCACAAAATTTATTTTATGATTAGTAATGTAACTAACGGTTAAGTTTAAGTTTTGAATGGTTGGTATGAGTTTCTGAAGTTTTTGACAGATAGTCCACATATATTTTAAAAAGAAAGGAGAAACTAACTTCAGTAATCCATAAAATATGTTCAATATGATTGTGTTTATTACTCCGTTATTACATTAGTATATCTGCAATTTGTAAAAAAATAATTATTGAATTTACGCAGAGTATTATTTTCCAAATGTACCTATTTGGTTATACCTACCTACGTATTTGGTGACAAATTTACTTCTGAGGTATTATTACTGCATGTGTACTGTACTGGTAAATCTGGATATGTAGATTGAAAACGATTTAATAAAACTTCGTTAATTTATTTTATTTATTTATAGTTTCATATTTTGGGTATTAAAAAACATGAAAATAATAAAGTATTAATGTTTAATTGAAGTAATTATAAAGATAGGTATATTTACACAGCGTGATTATTTTTCTTTCCAATGTAATATTTGAGTAGGTATACCCAAAAATACTGAAAATATCCATGTTCCAAACTGGAAAAATAGCCCATTTAATTTGTTCTGTTTCTAATATATCTTCGCAGTTAAATTAAACAAAAATTTGTATTTGCACTAGTGTTGCAATCTGCATCTTGATGTTATATACTTTTAGTTAACCACGAATTCTTGGTTTACCAATACCTGTTCTACTGGCTTGCTTAACCATGAGATAACCAAGACCTTGAAGTTAACCAGACATTGTGGAAGGGATTTTCATAGTAAACCTATGGTCAAATCCTAACCATTAGTTAACCAACGATTGTGAAACTGGCTGTAATAAGCACTCTTTTCCATGTACTGTTGAATTGTCTCTTGATTGATATATCAAAAGAACTGAGAGGCCAATCGTAAAGACTGTTATCGAAAAAGGTGAAGAAATAACTATAATTTTTAGCATAACTGCCATTTGGACAGTGCCTTGTAAGGATTTGTACATCTGTCAGTTAAGTTAAGGATTATCCTTCGTCAAGAAAATTATACAAACCAGGAATTAAATATTTACTTTGCATATTAAGAGACCTTTTTGCAAATGTTGTTAATTACGTTAGAAAATTATCAAAGTTAATTATTTGCTTCCAAAGCGAATAATTGAAAGTGAAGTTACAGCTTGTAACGAATAACATTTTGTAAATGTTATCATGAGGTAAACTTTTTTAATTACATTACCACATTTAGTTATTTGTTGGCAGAAGAACTAAGAAATCAAGCGTTACGTAAAGACTCTATCTTTGAAAAAATAAAAAACAAATTACTACAATTTTTAACATGATTATCACTTGTTAAATACCTAATACTAAAATGGTTTTATGCATATGCTACTCAGGCCACTTATTGTGTTTCATCAAGAAAATTGCCAGACCACGCAAGTTTCCTTTAAAAATGAACTACTTTTTTATTAAGAAAAACATCTAACAGTCTTTTCCGATCTTTAAAAAGCTTTTGACACTGTTAGCCACGAAAAACTTATCACATTACAAAATTTACTACTTAACTGCTTTTTTTTATTATTTATTTCTTTGTAAATATTTTTAATTATTGCATTTAATTATTTGTTTGTTTTCATCAAAAATGATGGAATGTGAATGTATCACTTGAAACAAGTAACGTTGGAAACTAGTTGATAATACCGCAAGTAATAAATATCTTCTGCCACACGTTGCCCATTAATCCGTGTCCAATGTAGAAGAACTAGCTAGACAAAATCCAGAATAAATATTTTCATTAATAATATGTTGTATTAATTATTTGGTACAATTACTCATACTCATCAAAAAAAAATCACAATTTTCACTTCAGTTATCTAAAAATTGGAAACTCACAATATATCCATATGGCAAATAGTGTAAAATACCTAGGTGTAACCTTAGATCCCTGAAGGTAGAACGGGCGTATCAAATCTGCCACGCATAAACTTAGATGTATATTATTTAGGTTCAAGCGACTTTCAAAATATTTTTTCAACTTAGATCAGTGTACACAGCCCTTGCTGAATCCAGTGAACTCTATACTACATACCTGGAACAGACCTAGCAAATTCGAATTCGTTAGGGGCATCCGTCTTTTTCTATCTTATTTCGTTATAAGGGATTTATCTCTTTCTGTCTGATTGCGTCATATGGGAGGCACGTACGTCATTAATTGACTATTTTTAACTTATGCGAGTAAGCCAGTCTATTTGTTAAGAAGAGGCGAGAGACCAGTTACCACTTGAGCTATGGAATAATCGTATCATTTGGAGGTATGTACCTTCACATGTCAAATGTAGTAGTTATGCAGAATATTTTTTAAAAAGATAGTTATCTAAAAGTCGATTGTATTCATTTAACCGTCTCTTTGACGAGAGCATTGTTCTAGATTTGAGATAATTATTTTTTATAAAATGTGTTTTGAAATCATATCTCGAAAACTCCACACGGGCAACGTCCTTATATGAAACTAGGCAAACTATTAAAGGGTGTATACATGTGCCAAAAATGAATACTACTTCAGGACAAAGTGGTTGGAGTATTTTGGGACTAAGATGTTTCAATGCACTTGCTAAATGTATAAAATCTCTGACAAGAAACAAGTTTAAAATAGAATTACAAAAAAATTTAATGTTACATGGAAAAAAAATAATTGGAAGGTATTTCACATAATCTTATTAATTATAGTTTTTAATATTCGTCTCTTTTATTTTACATACTGTAAATGTTAACGATTAGTTTCTAGTACATTATTCCAAAAGTTTATATTATAATTGTAGCTACTACATATAAGGAATATTTTCTCACTGTTCTTTATGCATGCCTTAACTTAGTCATCATCTCATCATAGTCATCTTAGTCATCTTGTAACTATTCAGTTTATTTTACAACATGTCAATGTTATGTAAGTTTATCATATATTTTGTAAATATGCAATATTATTATTATTCTTATAATAATCATAACATTTGATTGTTTTCTTCCAGCACGAACGATGAAGAAACTGCTCTCGAAAAGGCAGAAAAAACAAACAACTACAATTTTTAGCATGATCACTACAAGAAAACATGCATTGGAAATTTATCAGAAAATGGGGCATGTCTGAAAAGCCGATGGCAAGAGAAGTTTTTTTAACCTTACCTTCCTCTACTTTTCGGATATTTCCTGTTCATATCTACAAGAAAATTGTACACACACAAAATCACAATTTATTTTTTTTTACCCCCTTTAATAATGGGGTAGGGGTGGCTGATGGTAAAAAAATGAGATCTTGACTTCTCGTACATACATTAAATCCCAGTTTTATGACATGCAAGTTACAAATGACAATGCACACCCAGCCATGTTTTGCCGGCATCTTCTCAAATTGACTACAAAATTACCTTAGTCATAATAAAAGAAAGCTCTGATACAGTCGTTATGCTTGCTTTTTGAAAAACTACTAGGTATTTTATGTAACACCTGAATTTGTGTTGTGCCTACGACATCTATATTAATTAAAGAAAAATGTATTCTAAGAGGGAGTAAACGTGGATTTTTTTTAATTTTAATTTTTCCGTTTATTTTCATAACAAGTCTTGCGTATTCTACTGGAATAAATTCAGAAGTCACGTAAACTAAACCGTTAACGAAAATAGAAAAGTTGTGTTCTTGATATATTTTTAATGCCTGTAATAAACACTCTTTTCCATGTACTGTTGAATCGTCTCTTGATTGATATATCAAAAGAACTGAGAGGCCAATCGTAAAGGCTGTTATCGAGAAGGATGAAGAAACAACTATAATTTTTAGCATAACTGTCATTTGGACAGTGCCTTGTAAGGATCTGTACATCTGCCAGTTAAGCTAAGGATTGTCCTTCGTCAAGAAAATTATACGAACCAGGAATTAAATATTTACTTTTTATATTAGAGACCTTTTTGCAAATGTTGTTAATTACGTTAGAAAATCATCAAAGTTAATTATTTGCTTCCAAAGCGAATAATTGAAAGTGAAGTTACAACTTGTAACGAATAACATTTTGAAAATGTTATCATGAGGTAAACTTTTTTTAATTACATTGGGCAATTATCACATTTAGTTATTTGTTGGCAGAAGAACTGAGAAATCAAGCGTTAAATAAAGACTATCTTTGAAAAAATAAAAAACAAATTATTACAATTTTTAACATGACTATCACTTGTTCAATACCTAATACTAAAATGGTTTCATGCATGTGCTACTCAGGCTACTATTGTGTTTCATCAAGAAAATTGCCAGACCACGCAAGTTTTCTTTAAAAATTAACTACTCCTTTATTAAGAAAAACATCTAACAGTCTTTTCCGATCTTCAAAAAGCTTTTGACACTGTTAGCCACGAAAAACTTATCACCTTACAAAATTTACTACTTAACTACTTTTTTTTATTATTTATTTCTTTGTAAATATTTTTAATTATTGCATTTAATTATTTGTTTGTTTTCATCAAAAATGATGGAATGTGAATGTATCACTTGAAACAAGTAACGTTGGAAACTAGTTGATAATACTGCAAGTAATAAATATCTTC
This sequence comes from Rutpela maculata, assembly GCA_936432065.2. Classification (NCBI taxonomy): domain Eukaryota; kingdom Metazoa; phylum Arthropoda; class Insecta; order Coleoptera; family Cerambycidae; genus Rutpela; species Rutpela maculata. The sequence continues at coordinate 57,998,904 of OW386294.2, forward strand.
TGCCACACGTTGCCCATTAATCCGTGTCCAATGTAGAAGAACTAGCTAGACAAAATCCAGAATAAATATTTTTATTAATAATATATTGTATTAATTATTTGGTACAATTACTCATACTCATCAAAAAAAAAATCACAATTTTCACTTCAGTTATCTAAAAATTGGAAACTCACAATATATCCATATGGCAAATAGTGTAAAATACCTAGGTGTAACCTTAGATCCCTGAAGGTAGAACGGGCGTATCAAATCTGCCACGCATAAACTTAGATGTATATTATTTAGGTTCAAACGACTTTCAAAATATTTTTTCAACTTAGATCAGTGTACACAGCCCTTGCTGAATCCAGTGAACTCTATACTACATACCTGGAACGGACCCAGCAAATTCGAATTCGTTAGGGGCATCCGTCTTTTTCTATCTTATTTCGTTATAAGGGATTTATCTCTTTCTGTCTGATTGCGTCATATGGGAGGAACGTACGTCATTAATTGACTATTTTTAACTTATGCGAGTAAGCCAGTCTATTTGTTAAGAAGAGGCGAGAGACCAGTTACCACTTGAGCTATGGAATAATCGTATCATTTGGAGGTATGTACCTTCACATGTCAAATGTAGTAGTTATGCAGAATATTTTTTAAAAAGATAGTTATCTAAAAGTCGATTGTATTCATTTAACCGTCTCTTTGACGAGAGCATTGTTCTAGATTTGAGATAATTATTTTTTATAAAATGTGTTTTGAAATCATATCTCGAAAACTCCACACGGGCAACGTCCTTATATGAAACTAGGCAAACTATTAAAGGGTGTATACATGTGCCAAAAATGAATACTACTTCAGGACAAAGTGGTTGGAGTATTTTGGGACTAAGATGTTTCAATGCACTTGCTAAATGTATAAAATCTCTGACAAGAAACAAGTTTAAAATAGAATTACAAAAAAATTTAATGTTACATGGAAAAAAAATAATTGGAAGGTATTTCACATAATCTTATTAATTATAGTTTTTAATATTCGTCTCTTTTATTTTACATACTGTAAATGTTAACGATTAGTTTCTTTTTTTTTTTTTTTTTTTTTTTTTTCGTGAGAGGGGAAATCCTCATGGACACCCGTCGCTTAGAGTCTATCGCGAACGGGTAGTGCTGGACTCTAACCAGCTAAAACCCCTCCATCTCTTCAGTGTTTCCTGTTGGCCTGGGACTGCTTTCGCTTTTCATCGGACCCACAGGTCATTTAAGATTGTCGGTGTTAATTGTCGTTTCTCCATGGGTTCAAACCCATCTCTCTTTCCTCCTCTTCCTTCTTTTTCATAATGCGGGTTATTGCCTCCTCCGCCCTTCTCCAGTTCTCTTCCGTTTCTAACATCCTCCCTACCATATCTTCTGGAGACAATAACGATGCCCCACCGTCTCGTCTCTCTTCTCTCCATCTGTTGCATGCGAACACGGTGTGCTCCACGTCATCGACCTCTCCACAGTATGCGCACTCTCTGCTGTCAGTCTTGCCAATATCGTATAAGTACTCCATGAAGCACCCATGTCCGCTCAGGGCTTGGGTGAGGTAATAGCCTACCTCACCATGCCTCCGTTCCATCCACGCTCTGATGTTCGGGATGAGGCGTCTCGTCCACCTTCCCTTGTCTACAGTGTCCCACCGCCTCTGCCATCTTTCAAACAGCCTGTCCCTGGCCTCTGCCTTCCCGGCTCCTTCAAAGATTTCCAGCCGTTCTTTGGCCATCAGATCCAAAGGGGGGATCCCCGCCACTACCAACGCCGCCTCGTACGAAATCGTTTTGTATGCACTGCATACCTTTAGTGCGGCACATCGCTGGATCCTAGCCATCCTCCCTCTCGTCCTATCCACCTTCATCGCACTTTCCCAGACCGGAGCTGCATACAAGAGGATAGAGTGCACGACACTGCACAGCAGTCTCCTCTTGCTCGCTCTTGGTCCGTGCGTATTGGCCATAAGCCTCCCAATGGCTGTGGCTGCTTTTCCCGCCTTCTCGGCCGTCTTTGTGGCATGGACACCGAAGTTCAGCTTGGAGTCCAGCCAAACCCCTAGGTATTTCAGGTGGTTTCCTGAGGGTATCTCCACCTGGCCCACCCTAACTTTCATGGGTGGAAGATTTCTTTTCCTCGTGATAACCAGGAGCTCCGTTTTCCCGGCAGCTAGCTCGAGCTGCATTCTTCCTAGCCACCTCTCAATATTCCTGATGGCCTCGTTGGCTGCTTCCATTATTTGGACAGTCCACCTTCCAGTCACCGTTATAGCCAAGTCGTCGGCATACCCGATGACCTTTACACCCTCCTCCCAAGGTAATCGAAATATATCGTCAAACATTACATTCCACAAGGTCGGACCGAGCACCGACCCTTGTGGAACCCCACACGTGATGCTTTTCCAGGTTATCTCTCCCTCTGATTCGAATCCGATCATCCTGTCTTGGAAGTAGCTCATCATCACCCTGACGAGGTACGGAGCTACCCCTAAGCTCTGCATCTTCCCGACAATCATCTCCCATCCCGCTGTGTTAAACGCGTTTTTGACATCAAGGGTCACAACAGCACATATCTGTTTCGTGGCTAGGGCTTCCTCTGCCGTTTCCTTTAACATCCTAATGGCTCCTACCGTTGATCGTCCTTTCCGAAAACCGAACTGGCTTTCAGATAAGCCACCCTTCTCGGCTATCTCCTTCTCTAATCTCCCCAGTATCAGATACTCGAGGAGCTTGCCCATCGCGTCAAGTAAACATAGCGGTCGGTGGGATGACGGGTCCTCCGGAGGCTTGTTCCCTTTCCGGATCAGGACGACTCTGGCCTTCCTCCATCTGCTCGGGAAATCCCCACTCTCTAGGGCACGATTCATTACTCTTAAGATGTCTCCCGGGTATTCTTCTGCAACTAGCTTGACTATTTCAGGCGGAATCTCGTCTAAACCTGAAGCTTTTCCACTTTTAAGTCTGGCACATGCTGCCTCCAGCTCCTCCTCCGTGAGTGGGGGGACCACATCCACTTCTACCGCTCTCCATCTGACTATATCCCTTTCTGGAAATAGAGCAGCCACGACTTCTGCCACTTTCTCTGCCGGCAAGGCAGGGGGGGGATTTCTGATCTGTCGAGTCGCTATCTTGTAGCCATCTCCCCAGACATCTCCATCCACAGTGTCGCATAATTCCCTCCACCTCTCTCTCTTTGATCTTTTAATTGCCTCTCTAAGGTTTTTTCTGGCGTTCCGGTACTCCTGGAGAGATGGGTTCTCCCCAAGTCCTGCTCTCCTATTCTGCCTTATACCCTGCCGACGAATTGCGATACATTCCGTTCTGAGGGCTGCGATCTCCTCCGTCCACCAATAGACCTCCCTCCTGGTCTTTCTGCTTCCCTTCCTGGGCATTGACTCATTGCAAGCTCTAGTAACCGCATCGGTGAGGGCCTCCTCCGTTTCAACCATGCCTCCTCGGAAGGAGCCAGCCAGACTTCTTTTGAAGGTATCCTTGTTCAGCCTACCAAGCTTCCACCCTCTGCTTTTTACCACCTGGGTGGCGCGGTTCTGTCCAATCTCATATGTAATATAGCGGTGGTCGCTTAATGTCTCCTCTTCTGTTAGGACTCTCCATCCGCTGGTGTTCCTGGTTGCCCCTTCCGAGCCTAAAGTAAGGTCCGGGATGGAGCCAGTGGTCCCTCTTACGAACGTATAAGCTGCTCCCTCGTTCAGTATTTGCAGGTCTTCAGTGGCTATCCACTAGCTGATTACCCTTCCCCTCCCATTCATCCGGTCCATTCCCCATTCTGGGGCGCTGCCATTGAGGTCGCCGGCTACTATCACCTCTCTTCCTCTGTTCCTACTTGCTCTAACGGCCCTTCCGAGCTCCTCCAGGGAATTTTCCAGTTCCGCTATACCAGCATTGGGTGAAAAGTAACAGCTGAAGAGAACCACCTCCTTCAACTCCACCCAGACGTACCCTTTTCCTCGTCCAGTTCCCATATATGCTAAGCCTAGGGTTTAGGATCCCCACCGCGGCATCTATGTTTTCGTCGACGAACCACTCAGGCCTGTTTTTCACCATTTTCTTATTAGGTTCACTTATTATTAAGATGTCCTCCCCCTTCCGTTTCCCTGTGGCCCAGACCAGATCCTGAGCGGCCCGGCATCTATTCAGGTTTGCTTGCCTTATTCTGGCGAATGCGCCGGGTTTTCCTCCCGCGTTCGCCTCGACTTCCTTATCGCTTCTGCCAGTATGGGGCAGTCTAGCGAGTCGGCGCGATGCCCTCCTCTTTCGCAATTAGGGCAAAAAGCAGCTGCCACACAGTCTTTCACTGTGTGGCCTTCTTTGGCACACTTCAGGCAGGCTTTTGACCTGTCCACTCCTCTGCAATTAAATCTCATATGCCCCACCTTCCAGCATCTGTGGCATATTTCGACCTCTGACCTTTCGCGGACCCTGCATCGAAGCCATCCCACTCTGAGGTGCTTCTTCCCCAGCACAGCCTCTGCAGCCTTCCGCGGGAGCCTAACCGTGGCCACCAGACTCTCTCCGAAGGCCGCTCTCATCTTTTCTATTGCGATCTCCCCATCTTTGACGCCTGCCTCCGTCGCTATTACATGTCTGACCTCCTCCTCGGTGGTCGCAGCGTCCAGGTCCCTAATTGTAATGACCATATCATCCTTTTTAGCCCTCACATCAATTTTGCCGAGTTTACCAATAGCCTCCTTCAATGGGTCCGATGCTCCTCTGCCCCCCACGACTTCTATAAGCATCTCCCCCTTTTTAGTCTTTCTGAGACTTGCTACCTCTACTCCTATAGTCTTTATATCAACCTTCTTAATCTTCGTGAGAAGGTCCTTATACGAGACTCCCTCTTCTTTGAGGAAGAGAACTTCCCTTCCTCCTCTCTTTCTTCCACTAGTACGAGCCTGTTGTTGGGTCGTGTCCGTTCTAGAGCTTCCCTCATTTGAAGTGGCTGCCATATTTGCCCAGGTCTTCCCTTTCTCCACATCATTCTTCTTTTTTGGCATCCTTCCTGGGGGGAATAGCACTCTTATCTCCCTCTCCTGGCCTTTGAAGACAAATTCAGTTATCTTCCTTAACAATGCTCTATCCACTCCTTCTTGTGCTATGATGCACAGCTTCTTCCTTTCCAACTCTATTACGATTTGTGCACACTCCTGTAGCATTTGATACGTTTCTCGAGTATCCTGCATCTCTCCCGTAGGGCTGCGAGGTAGCAAAAAGGTATACCGTTTACCTTCCTTCTGGGTCCCATTCCTGCTAATCTCTAGTCGTGTACTAGAAGCTCCGTATACTATTTGCCCTGCCGTTAGCTGAGTACTGAGTATCTCCCTGGCGATTGGACAGGATTCCCTCGCTCTTCTCAGTATTCCCTTTTCTCCCTTGTCATCGGCATCTACTATTAGTAGAATATCTTCCTCGTCTCCACCCCAATTGGGAGTTCCTTCCTCTAGCTTGGTTTGTAGGAAAGCTTCCTCCGGCCAGTCCTGATTAGCAGTCTCCAGCCACTCCTCATAATCTGTGGTTTCCTTGGTTGCCTTAATTATTGCCTCTGCCTTTTTTCTCATTTCCTCCTCCTTGTGCCACTTCCCTGTAGGGACGGTTTGCGTAGTGGCATCCACTGAGTTTGCCTTGCTTCTAGGGCAGGTATCTGTTTGCATGTCTGCGTCAAACATTTGTTTTTCGACTCCCTCCCACTTGTTGTCCTCCAGCCATTGTCTTATGGAGTCTCTATTAATGACGTCCACTGACCTTTTCAGCCTGTTTGCCAGTTCTTTTATTTCCCTTTTTGTATTCGGGTTTTCTTCCAACATTTTCTCTAACCTCTTTGTATGCTGCGTAATCGCGTTTAGGGCCTCAGTTAAAGCGAAGGCCAGTGGGCTTTCCTTTCTTTTGTACGGCTCTAGGTCCGTACTCCCGAGGGAGGTATCATGCACCTTGCGCTTCCTGCTCTCCTCCCCTACTGAGTTGCTCCTCTGCAATTTACTAATTACCTGTATCCTGCCTATCATAAGTTTGGATTGAGCTCCTTCCGCTGAGGTTTTCCCTCCCATTGCTTTTACCTTGTCCGTTGCCATGGTCATGCTTCGGTCTGCCGATTCCCTTGGTGGGGACCTGGCAATGCTGTCACGTCTCCTGAAGGGATCGGTCTCTTTATTTTCTGAGCCAGCAGCTTTTTTTTGCTCTTTAATCTGGTTCTCTCCCAGGAATGCTGTATCGTCTTTTGGTTTAGTATTCACCACTTTCAGAGTTACCGTAGAAGGTCTGTTTTCGTCTGCTTTGTTTAGTTTCTCCATTATTCGTCCCACGAGTCGGGTCGATGTTCGGTCAACCCCCGGGTGACGCCCATCCCGGAGGCAAGGCTATATACTGCGGAGGTCGCCCGGTGTCCGCAGGTTTTAGCGACTTCGCTGTCGGGTCTTTTATAGAGGCTTTCTCCTCGTAGGCCGGTCAGTTAAGGCAAGCCTCCCGGTCACATTTCCCACACGACATTCCCCTGTGGTGCCCTTTTTTCTTTTCCGCAGAGGTCGTTGATGTGTGGACCATGATTACGGTGTTAAACGAATAAGTGGCACGGCTCACTCGTGGCTCGGATTACCCTCGGGTGCGCCAGTTCCCGTAGCCATACCACGTGTGGTATGGTTCCTGAGGTTGAGCTGTCCTTAGTTTTTCGCCGCTCACCTAGGACCTTGCCGGCATGGGTGTCCCTGCCGGGAGTCAATTGCGAGACTCCCGCCGGCATTGCTCCTCGGATCATCGTGGTTACTTAAGCCCCTCCACCCACGGCAAAACGATTAGTTTCTAGTACATTATTCCAAAAGTTTATATTATAATTGTAGCTACTACATATAAGGAATATTTTCTCACTGTTCTTTATACATGCCTTAACTTAGTCATCATCTCATCATAGTCATCTTAGTCATCTTGTAACTATTCAGTTTATTTTACAACATGTCAATGTTATGTAAGTTTATCATATATTTTGTAAATATGCAATATTATTATTATTCTTATAATAATCATAACATTTGATTGCTTTCTTCCAGCACGAACGATGAAGAAACTGCTCTCGAAAAGGCAGAAAAAACAAACAACTACAATTTTTAGCATGATCACTACAAGAAAACATGCATTGGAAATTTATCAGAAAATGGGGCATGTCTGAAAAGCCGATGGCAAGAGAAGTTTTTTTAACCTTACCTTCCTCTACTTTTCGGATATTTCCTGTTCATATCTACAAGAAAATTGTACACACACAAAATCACAATTTATTTTTTTTTACCCCCTTTAATAATGGGGTAGGGGTGGCTGATGGTAAAAAAATGAGATCTTGACTTCTCGTACATACATTAAATCCCAGTTTTATGACATGCAAGTTACAAATGACAATGCACACCCAGCCATGTTTTGCCGGCATCTTCTCAAATTGACTACAAAATTACCTTAGTCATAATAAAAGAAAGCTCTGATACAGTCGTTATGCTTGCTTTTTGAAAAACTAAGGTATTTTATGTAACACCTGAATTTGTGTTGTGCCTACGACATCTATATTAATTAAAGAAAAATATATTCTAAGAGGGAGTAAACGTGGATTTTTTTAATTTTAATTTTTCCGTTTATTTTCATAACAAGTCTTGCGTATTCTACTGGAATAAATTCAGAAGTCACGTAAACTAAACCGTTAACGAAAATAGAAAAGTTGTGTTCTTGATATATTTTTAATGCCTGTAATAAACACTCTTTTCCATGTACTGTTGAATCGTCTCTTGATTGATATATCAAAAGAAATGAGAGGCCAATCGTAAAGGCTGTTATCGAAAAGGATGAAGAAACAACTATAATTTTTAGCATAACTGTCATTTGGACAGTGCCTTGTAAGGATCTGTACATCTGCCAGTTAAGCTAAGGATTGTCCTTCGTCAAGAAGATTATACGAACCAGGAATTAAATATTTACTTTTTATATTAGAGACCTTTTTGCAAATGTTGTTAATTACGTTAGAAAATCATCAAAGTTAATTATTTGCTTCCAAAGCGAATAATTGAAAGTGAAGTTACAACTTGTAACGAATAACATTTTGAAAATGTTATCATGAGGTAAACTTTTTTTAATTACATTGGGCAATTATCACATTTAGTTATTTGTTGGCAGAAGAACTGAGAAATCAAGCGTTAAATAAAGACTATCTTTGAAAAAATAAAAAACAAATTATTACAATTTTTAACATGACTATCACTTGTTCAATACCTAATACTAAAATGGTTTCATGCATGTGCTACTCAGGCTACTATTGTGTTTCATCAAGAAAATTGCCAGACCACGCAAGTTTTCTTTAAAAATTAACTACTCCTTTATTAAGAAAAACATCTAACAGTCTTTTCCGATCTTCAAAAAGCTTTTGACACTGTTAGCCACGAAAAACTTATCACCTTACAAAATTTACTACTTAACTACTTTTTTTTATTATTTATTTCTTTGTAAATATTTTTAATTATTGCATTTAATTATTTGTTAGTTTTCATCAAAAATGATGGAATGTGAATGTATCACTTGAAACAAGTAACGTTGGAAACTAGTTGGTAATACCGCAAGTAATAAATATCTTCTGCCACACGTTGCCCATTCATCCGTGTCGAATGTAAAAGAACTAGCTAGACAAAATCCAGAATAAATATTTTTATTAATAATATGTTGTATTAATTATTTGGTGCAATTCTATATACTCATAAAAAAAAAATCACAATTTTCACTTCAGTTATCTAAAAATATGAAACTCACAATATATTCATATGGCAAACAGTGTAAAATACCTGGTGTAACCTTAGATCCCTGAAGGTAGAACGGGCGTATCAAATCTGTCTCGCATAAAATTAGATGTATATTATTTAGGTTCAAGCGACTTACAAAATAATTTTTCAACTTAGATCAGTGTACACAGCCCTTGCTGAATCTAGTGAACTCTATACTACGTACCTGGAACGGACCCAACAAATTCGAATTCGTGAGGGGCATCTGTCTTTTTATATCTTATTGCGTTATAAGGGATTTATCTCTTTCTGTCTGATTGCGTCATATGGGAGGAACGTACGTCATTAATTGACTATTTTTTAACTTATGCGAGTAAGCCAGTCTATTTGTTAAGAAGAGGCGAGAGACTAGTTACCACATGAGCTATGGAATAATCGTATCAGGTGGAGTTATGTACCTTCACATGTCAAATTTAGTAGTTATGCAGAATATTTTTAAATTCTAAAAGTCGATTGTATTCATCTAATCGTCTGTTTGACGAGAGCATTGTTCTAGATTTGAGACAATTGTTTTTTATACAATGTGTTTTGAAATCATCTCGAAAACTCCACACGGGCAACGTCCTTATATGAAACTAGGCAAACTATTAAAGGGTGTATACATGTGCCAAAAATACTACTTTAGGACAACGTGGTTGGAGTATTTTGGGACTAAGATGTTTCAATGCACTCCCTAAACGTATAAAATCTCTGACAAGAAACAAGTTTAAAATAGAATTACAAAAAAATTTAATGTTAATGGACAAAAAATAATTGGAAGGTATTTCACATACTTTTATTAATTATAGTTTTTAATATTCATCTCTTTTATTTTACATACTGTAAATGTTAACGATTAGTTTCTAGTACATTATTCCAACAGTTTATATTATAATTGTAGCTACTACATATAAGGAATATTTTCTCACTGTTCTTTATACATGCCTTAACTTAGTCATCATCTCATCATAGTCATCTTGTGACTGTTCAGTTTATTTTACAACATGTCAAGGTTATGTAAGTTTACCCTATCCTATATTGTAAATATGCAATATTATTATTATTATTATTATAATCATAACATTTGATTGTTTTCTTCCAGCATGAATGATGAAAAAACTGCTCTCGAAAAGGAAGAAAAAACTAACAACTACAATTTTTAGCATGATCACCACTTGTTCAATATCTAGTGTAAGTAGATGCACCCGAGCCAGCAATGTGCATCTTCGTTGATCTGGCAAAAGTGTTTGATTGATACCGTAACAGATTTACTGGATACCTTAAAAAGTATTGGCCTTCGAGGAACTACGTATAATTTAATGAAAATCTACCTAAGTAACAGAACACAAGTGTAAAACTTAATGACGCAATCAGCAGCACAAAAAAATGTAAGTTATGGGGTTCCTCAAGGAACAGTCCTTGGCCCTATATTATTTACTATATACATAAATGATTTATTTAAACTTCCTGTCGTAGGCGAGGTCATAGGTTTTGCCGATGACACTGCCATATTTTATAGAGCCAAGGACTGGCATTCACTTAAACTTTTTATCCAGAATGATCTTTCGATTGTACTTGACATTTTCAACAGCAAACTGCTCACATTAAATTTGAAAAAAAAAACAGTACATGCCTTTTACTAGTTATGCTTCGAACCTCCCAAACTTCACTTCCATTAGTTTTAGATATAACGATCTTGATATTGAATTAAAGTCAGCTAAGTCAATAAAGTACCTGGTATAATAATAGATAGCCACCTCAGATGGGACAAACATATTGAATATTTAGTTTAAAAAATAAGATGTCTCTTGTCAAAATTTTAATATTTAAAAAATTTGTTTGATATCAAATATCTGATGACAATGTATAATGCTTTAGTGCAAACACATTTATTCTACGGAATTGTTGTTTGGGGAGGGGAGTAACAAATTGCTACTTAAAAAAACTAGAAGTTGCCCAGAAATGGTTATTAAAAATAATATTTGGCAAATGTTACACCTACCCAGGCGATGATCTGTACAGTGAAGCAAAAATTTTAGAAATCAGACAATTAGTTTGCCACCAGCTAATCTTGCATCAACGTAAGAATTTAGGAAAAATCTGTTGGTGAAGCATACATATGATACCAGACATAAAAAACAAGCAATCACAGTACCAAGAATGGATAAAACTATTGGCCAACGCAACCATAATTACCTTGAACCAAAATTATATAATCTCGTGTTCGAGTATATAAAAAATTTGAATTCTTTTAAACTATTCAAAATAAAGGTAAAGTACTGGATCCTTGGTATGCCGATTATCGTAGTTCATGATATGATTGACATTAAAAATGCATTTGGACGTATTTAATAGTCACTACATACAATTTTCTTTATTTCTTTCCTCTCTTTGTTAGGCTCATTAGAATTAGAATTATATAATCTAAAATTATTATTAAAAATGTTATTTTTGGAGTTCTTTGCATAAATTGAAATATAGTACATTTGTTATTATTTGCATCTAGCAGCAACTCGTAGTATTTGCCTCTAGGGTAATTAAATGGGCACCGTGTGTTGACGTTTGGTTGTTTCCGACAAACTCCCTGACGGAAACTACTGAGTACCTATGCACGGTGTCTATACAAGTGATATTGTGTATTATTATCAGAATTTATTTTTTCTCTTTTCCTTGTCTCCACCTACATATATATATATATATATATATATATATATATATATATATATATATATATATATATATATATATATATATATATATATATATATATATATATATATATATATATATATGTTCAAAAATATGGTTTTAGAAGGCAGAGTATTTACTAAACGTAATTTCTCTCTGAAGCAACCCTCTATACATCCTTATTTAAAAATAAGGAAATTGACCAGACTACAACAAATTGCAAGTCTGGCGCGTTAAGTGTAATAATCACATATTACTGCGAAACGCTGTAATTCGATTTTAGCAAACACCGACCGAAAGACTTATTCCTAAATTAAAGGAACTCTCGTGTCAGCCACCGCACACCACTTGCAGACTGCAGTTTCGAGCTGTTGGCTCTCATCAGTGCAAGGTAGGCATGCAGTGACTGGCAACGAGATTTCGGGTGACATGGTACATGTTCACAATCTTAAGACTGCAACATGCAAAATAAATCGAAGGCGCCATCTCGCGGTCGCTGTTCACTACAATCGAATTGGTTAGCCTGAGATGGGCAGCAAATGTTCAAAAATATGCTTCTAGAAGGCAGAGTATTTACTAAACGTATATATATATATATATATATATATATATATATATATATATATATATATATATATATATATATATATATATATATGTTATATGCTAAACAAACCACATCAATGTATTCAAATATATAAGTATCTTATCTAAATAAGTAACTTTATATTCTTATCATGGTACGTGATATAATTTGATACATTTATCACCTAAGCGATAACAACTTCCTAGACTTCTCGTGTGAAACGCTGGCACGGCAACAATTCCCAGAATGCTGTGCCTACGTTGATATCAAACCTTATAAATATGACCAACAGACGCATTTGCGTTCAGTATTCATTTAATCTCTGTACCAATTATATCTACCTATTTTCAACCATATAAAATCATATAAATAATTTGTAAAAGTTAAAATAAAAGTTTTTAAAAAGCAAATCAAGTTCTAAGTGATATAAAAGTGGCGCAGTTGGTAGGATTGATAATAACGCATGGAAGAAGAGCCTAACCAACGAAAACCTCCCCGAAGAATAAGGAACACCCCAAAAAGGGCCTAACTTCAGGAAAGGATCGCCGGAACAAGAAGACCTTTGACGACGGGCGGCGGATTCCAATCCCTCAATCAAAAAAGGACCTACACATGAAGATTTACATGTAAGTACTTATTGAATCATCTCGTTTTTAGTGAAAATTGAATTAAAATAATAATCGCACCATTTCTTGCGTATTGTCTGTGGAAAAGAACAGTTCTGTTGTCCTTTGCTATTATAAGTAAAATAAATCTAAATTTCCAAACTCAAATTAGTTTATGCCAGTAACGACTAGAAATATGCACGCACAACAACAAAACCAACAGCAAGAGCAACACCAACAAATTCAACCTCAACCCCAACCTCAACCTCAACCCCCTCCAGATGCTATTGAACCGTATAAATTGAGCGAAATATTTTCAATTATTGAATTCCTGAATATGACGGTAATCAAATAAATTTAAATACATTCCTAAATTCATGCAGAACTGCTTACGGCATGTCAATTGGTAATCAGGTGGTACTTTTAACTGTTCATATAAAAAACAAATTAAAAGGCCGTGCAGCTGAACTAGTGAACTCTAGAAATCCCACTCATTGGGAAGAAATTAAGACTCTTTTAGAGAATCATTTTGGTGATAGTAGAGACCTAACCTCCTTAATACAAGACTTGCAAAGAATGCGACAACTTCCCGGTGAATCTCCGCTCACGTTTATTGCGCGCTAACAAACCCACGAAGCAAAAATGCATGCTTCTGTTCATAAACAGCGGTTAACAGCGGCACAAAAACAAGCCCAAACGCAATTAACTGAGGGCATGGTTTTGAACACCCTACTCACGGGACTAGAACCAAAACTTGCGCATGTTGTTAGGGTAAGCGACCCTGAGAATATGCTAAAAGAATTAACGAGAGTTCGAAAAGAACTCCAATCGCAACAATAGTACAATCACTCCCACGCGTAACCAAAACTTCCCCTTACCTGCAAGACATTGTTCATTTTGCAAACGTACGGGACACGTCGCTAATGAATGTCGTCAGAGACAACAAAGTTCTCGACCCCCAAATTTTGGTACTCCCCAAATCTATCCTAGACCAAATTACTATAATCAAAATCCTGGAAATTCGCAAAATTTCCAACAACAAAGACCTAACTATTACAACCAAAACCCCGGAAGCTCACAAAACTTTCAGCAACAAAGACCACCCGTCATTGCACCAAACCCAAATTTCAATAATGCAAGACCACCTGCGATTCAACCTAACCCTAATTATTATAGACTAAATTCAAATAGAAAAACGCTTCATCTCAATCAAAATACTGAACCCGAAAATCTAGAGCAACAAAATCAAAGTTATTATGTTCACGATAACCCTTACGAAAATATTAACGAGGGATATTACACTGATAATAACCCCTACACAAGTCCGAACTATTATACAGCTAATACTTCGGAACACGACAACAGCAACGAAGACTATTATACTGCTAATGGTCCCTCCGAAAATTATTACACGGACGAATCCACTTTCGATACAACACCTGTATATAATCGGGATTTTCGATCAGGCCCACATGCCCAGTCGAACCCGCCTTATCACAAATCCGGAGACCCCGAGATGACAGTATTGCAAACCCAATTTGGCAAAATGAACTTGGACAATTTCGACCCAAATCTCAACTTCCCGGAACAACAGTTCCTATAAACCCCTTATTGTCTGTCAAATCTAAAAATTTGTATTATATCTATGACATTACTAACACACATAAATTATTAATTGACACGGGCGCAGGACTATCCATATTTAAACCCAAAATTTGTGAAAATTATAGTAGGAGATGTCCGGAAAACATTACGATCCAAGGCATAACTGACCAAAAAATAAATATTAACGAAGCCGTCTTCATCCCGTTTGACAACAATGAACCATTTAAAATTTATGTATGCGATCTTGACATAGAATTCGATGGACTCCTAGGGTCTGATTTCTTAGAACATTACAATTGTATAGTGGATATAAAAAACAAAAAACTTGTAACAAATTTCAAAACAATCCCGATCCACAAAGTCACGGACCAGGGTCTGCCAAACATACAAAATTACCCAAATCCAGATAATCGTGATACCACTCGTAATATATCAAATATAATTTCAGTTGAACCACGTATAGAACAAATTAACAAACTTAAATGTCACTTGTCTAATACGGAAGCTATACTGCTAGCTACCGAAGTAGACAAGGTAAGACTCCCTAACGCGATAGTTCAGATAGACGATAAAGGTGAATTTATTACTTCTATATTAAACGTAAACGCGGTACCCAAAACCGTTAATTTTTCAAACTTAAAACTAGAGCCGATCCAAAATTTCTCACTGAATAATATAGACGAAGAAATCTCCCAAACTTGCGTAGACAGACATTATGAAATAAAAAACCAACTCCGTCTAGACCACCTAAACATGGAAGAAAATGAACTAATAACTCAACTTTGTCTAGAATACGCGGACATTTTTTATCTTGAAGGTGACCAACTGACTTTCACCAATGAAATTAAACACGCAATAGATACCAATGACGCGAAACCTGTATTCACGAAATCGTACCGATACCCTCAGATACACAAAGAAGAAGTCAAAACGCAGGTATCCAAAATGTTAGAACAAAATATTATTCGTCCCTCTAACTCCCCCTGGTCATCTCCAGTGTGGGGTGTCCCTAAGAAACTTGATGCTTCGGGTAAGCCGAAATGAGTTAACTGTAGGAGATAAATACCCTCTACCCAACATCTCAGATCTCCTGGATCAATTAGGCAAGTGCCAGTACTTCACAACATTGGACTTGGCCTCTGGGTTCTACCAGATCGAGATAGACCCGAAAGACATCCGGAAAAGTGCATTTAGCGTAGACAACGGGCACTATGAATTCGTTCGTATGCCTTTCGGCCTTAAAAATGCCCCTTCCACCTTCCAAAGGGTTATGGACAACATCCTCATGGGCATTCAAAACGAGAGATGTCTGGTATATATGGATGATATTATCATATATTCCCCGACAGTTCATGAACACATTTCTCGCCTAACAGAAGTGTTCAAACGACTTCGAAATGCCAACTTAAAAATCCAACCTGATAAATGCGAGTTCCTTCGTAAAGAAGTCGCATACCTGGGCCATCTTATAACCAAAGAAGGAGTAAAACCAAACCCTGATAAGATACAGTGCATCGAAAACTTTCCCCAGCCTACTAACCAGAAGGAGATCAAATCCTTCCTCGGGTTGGCAGGTTATTATCGCAGATTTATAGGTAATTTCGCTAAACTATCTAAGCCCCTCACCAAATTGTTACAAAAGGATGTTCCTTTTGCTTTCGACTCAGAATGTAAAAAATCCTTCGAGGAATTAAAACAAGCCCTCACTTCGACCCCAGTACTTATCTACCCAAACTTCGACGAAACGTTTCTACTCACCACTGATGCAAGCGCATTCGCCATCGGCGCCGTGCTCTCACAAGGCCCCATTGGCAAAGACTTACCAATAGCTTTCGCCTCAAGGACCCTCTGTAAAGCCGAAACCAAATACTCAACCATAGAGCGTGAACTTTTAGCTATAGTATGGGCCGTGAAACACTTCCATCCGTACATATTTGATCGAAAGTTCAAACTAATAACTGACCATAGACCTTTAACGTGGCTCTTTTCGATAAAAGACCCCGGTAGCCGCCTAGCACGTTGGTGACTGAAGCTTGAAGAATACGAATACGAAATCGAATATAAACCCGGCCGCATTAATAAAAATGCAGACGCTCTTTCCCGCATAAAGATAAATCACATCCAAGATTCCTCTAACTTTCAAGCAGAATCAAAACTAGTAACGTACCCCGTTCAAAGTCCCTCGACTCCAATAGAACCCGATCCTAATAGTCAGGACGTGACAAGCGACACGACGGAAACAAACGAAGAAGAAGATGTCCTGAACGAATTCGAAACTTTCGTAAAATTGTATAAAACAAAGTCACTTATCGATTATTCTAAAATTGAATTTTCGAACGGACAACTCCTGGACAAAACCAATAAAAATATAGTGACCTTTTTCCAACAAAACAATCTCAAAGATTTTCATTATAAAATCCTTGAAGATTTGTTCGAAGAAAACGCAGACTTCCGAGATTTAGAATTAAATAAATTATCGAGTAAGTCGGTGCGCCATAGAAATTACTTTATCGTGGCTCTACCATAAGACCCCGAAACCGTAATCCAAAATCTATTTATCTCCCTATACAAAGGTCGTGAAGAGTTCGACGACTCCAAAACGTATTGTATCGAAAACAATGTCGAACTCCCTATTCTTGAGATTTTGTCATTTCTTTTATCGGAAAAAGACGTGAAACTCAAAATATGTCAAAACGTTACTTGAACACCTAGTGACGACGAAATCCCAATTATTATCGACCAGCATCATGCTGGCAAAGCTCATCTCCACCGCGGAATGAATGAGACTATTCGTCGTATTCGAGAGAAATACAATTGGAAAGGATTGACAAAAGACGTCGAAAATTTCATAAAAGCCTGCAAAATCTGCCAAGAAACAAAAATCTGTAGCAAAAAATTTAGATAACCCTCTCATAATTACGGATACGCCTAAATCCCCTTTTGAACGTATAAACATAGACGTCCTAGAAGTCCCAACGAAAAATTACGCACTTACTATACGCGACGAACTTACAAAATTCACTCAAGCGTATCCTATCAAAGATAAATCAGCAAAATCAATCGCAAACACTCTACTCGTTTACTTCCAGCACTTCGGAACACCCCTTCGAATCCATTGCGATTATGGCCGAGAATTCGATAACGCCATCCTAAAAGATTTATGTTTCCTCTATGACATCAAAGTAACGCAGTCTAGTGTCGGACACCCCCAATCTAATGGTTCCTTAGAAAGGTTCCACGCTACCTTGTTGGAAATGATCCGAGCACACGTGGCAGAACTCCCTGACGAACACCCCTTCAACATATTACCCTACGCGATAATATGCTATAATACCTCTACTAATAAAACTCACGGATTTACACCCTACGAGTTAGTTTTCGGACACACGTCCAGTAGACCACCTGAAACGCTATATAATCAGGAAGAACTAGTCACGAATTACGTCAGAGACTTAAATAATCGCCTCTCTTATTATTATAAAGTCGCGCGCGCCAGAACTGAAACACAAAAACAAAATTTTAGAATCAATTGTAAATATATTCACCCCCGATACACGCGAAACGAAAGAATTCCTAGTCAAAGTCAAAACACACATAACACTCCTAAACCAAGTATCAAATTCCCTTAAGGTAAAATTTTAAGAAATCTTTGTTAACACCAAACGATTCAAGCGCGGTATATTAAATGGAACAGGTAGTATATTTAAAGCAATTACCGGCAATCTAGATGCGGAAGATGGGCAATTCTTCACAGACAGTATTAACAAATTAAACAAAGATCAACATCAAATAGAAAACCTCCTGAAAAATCAAATATCCGTTACCTCTACCGTCATAAAAACCTTTAACGAAACGATCCAAAATATGCAAATTAATATAGTAACGTTTAACGAGGATATGAAAAAGATCCAAATCGGACTGCATAAAGTAAATGATAGATTTGCACTGGTTCAAGCCGAACTAAAATTTATCGAAACATGTGAAAAATTGACTGAAAGTTACTTGTACCTCTAGAGAAACTTTGATGACATTTTGAACGCGATCACATTTGCTCGTCTGAAAATAATACACTCTTCAATTATTTCACCCGAAAGTTTGATTACTGCACTTCAGGAAATCTCTCAAAACTTAGTAAAAAATAATCTACCCCTACCGGTAAAATATTCAGAAATTCCCCAATACCTAGAAATTATCGAACTAGAAGCCTTTCAATCAAAATCAGATCTTGTTTTCGTTCTAAGAATACCACTAGTAGAACAACAACTCTATACCCTGTATCATTTGTACCCTATCCCTATACTAGACAACAGAACTGGCCTTCACCATGTCTTGTCATTCTCACAAAAGTTCATTGCGCGTAACGATGATTCACTAATGTACATCCCCGTCAAGGACCTGAGCACATGCAAACAGCTAGATTCCCATAAGAAACTATGCTCAGACCTCTACGCCTACCCGATCGACAGCAGTGCAGCATGCGAAGCCCAGCTACTGAAAAACTTCAGAAAAATCCCCGAAAACTGTGTAAGTTCCCTCGTCTATGGACAAGGTTATAACGTTCAGAAACTACAAGGCAATGTGTGGTTAATAATTGTCTCTGAACCCATACATATCACCATAAACTGTAATAAAATGGACACGAAAATTATCAGTGTTAATAAGAACTCTATATTAAAACTCCATCCGGACTGTTACGCGTTTGTCGGTATAACAAAAGTGCAATCAGAAAGCCGCAATACCATCAACATTACGGACAATTCACATCCAGTGGTTATACCCTATGACTGTTGTAGTGACATCCCCGAAAAACTCCAGCTACCCAAGTTGGAACCTCTCCAGTTCGATCATCTAAATGTCGAAAATCTAGACATAGCCAACCACAAACTCGAGCAATACTCTAGAGACCTAGACAAACTAATAAACGAGCCATTTATAACTAAACATTTTTCCTTAAGCATGTATACAGTTATTGGTCTGTCCATCTGTCTCCTAGCCGCCTTCATCGCCTGGAAATGCAGGAAAAGATGCTGTGGTTGTAAGGAATCCAAGGACGCCACCCCTAATGAGATGCTGAAAAGAATTGACACCCTCCTGAGAAGAAGACCCCATCTACCTACAGAAGAAGAAGAAATGACCGATTTTCCCTAAAAAGTCGGTGAATAACACCGACTTTTCAAAAAGAAAGGGAGTTGTTATATGCTAAACAAACCACATCAATGTATTCAAATATATAAGTATCTTATCTAAATAAGTAACTTTATATTCTTATCATGGTACGTGATACGTGAACTTCCTAGACTTCTCATGTGAAACGCTGGCAAGGCAACAATTCCCAGAATGCTGTGCCTACGTTGATATCAAACCTTATAAATATGACCAACAGACGCATTTGCGTTCAGTATTCATTTAATCTCTGTACCAATTATATCTACATATTTTCAACCATATAAAATCATATAAATAATTTGTAAAAGTTAAAATAAGTTTTTAAAAAGCAAATCAAGTTCTAAGTGATATAAAATATATATATATATATATATATATATATATATATATATATATATATATATATATATATATATATATATATATATATATATATATATATATATACAATTCATACTATCCTGCTCTATCTATTTATAGAGTAAGTAGAAAAAAAATAATTGCATATTTGGGTGTATGTATGGGATGGGAGAACCTATTCTGTAATGTATACTCCGATATTTCTATAAATAAAAAAAATGTATATCAACATATTAACAGCACCATGCTGAACCAATTATACTTTTCGTACTAACCTGAGCCAAAATGTATAATTTTACATATTGAATGCAACATCCTGAACCATACCAAGGTTGCCAAACTTCACATCAACTTATTGGTCCAATCTGTGATTATTTTACTCTTTATGACATGTCACATTTGCTACTGTAATAGTGGGGTCGAAATAAATTTTGAATCGAATTGTTTAGCCGCAGTGATTTTATGGTTTTAATTTGTTTTAGGTGTGTCACATCAAGTGCAATGAGTCTGCGCCACCGGCTCGGTGGCGCAGTGTTTAAGGTGTTAAGCTTGCGACCACGGGGTCCCAGGTTCGAATCCTCGCTAGGGTATGGATGTGTAGTGGCGTTTTTCATGTGTTGCCGAGATGGTGGCAGTGAACTAGATTGCCGTTGTGTGAGAGACAACACAATCTAGTCGCTCTCCTCTCCTGAGTTCGAGTCTCAGCTGCGGCAGATGGCAATGTCGCAGGGAATGGGTGTTGTGATATTGTCTATGTGTGTGTCCGTCCTGGTTGAGTGGTAGAATAGCCCACGGCTAAACTCCGCCAGGACATTAATATAAATAAGACGAACGTCCACTGCCTATAAAATTTAAACGGTTATTGTTGAAAAACTAAAATTTTCTGCTACTTCCCTTATTATCTTCGGTCTTAGTAACCGCATCTCAAAAATATCATGTTCGTATAACATTTTGAATAAAACTGTATAAGAAAATATACTTTCTGATGATTCAGTAAATTGTAAAATAATAAAAACTGTAAAAAAGATATATATCATAAATAATGTACATGACAGCTGACTTTTATTGAATTAAACCTTCCTGCCAAGTGTTAGCATAAAATATTTATTTAAACGGTTGAAAATAAAAAAAGATTTCTAAATTTCAATCGCTTATTGTTTGAATGCATCAACTCATATCAGGTCAATTCTTTTTCAAAATATAAATTATTACATGTATTTTACAATGGTATTTAAAAAAATGTAATTTTCGAAATTGTAGACACAAACAAATTTAAATAACTCGGATTTTTTTTTAAAACCAAAAACGGCAAATTATGAAAATAGGTAAAAAACCAACTAAAAATAATAATGCTCTACTTAAATTTGGAGCCGACATATGTTAGTTTTTGCGTTTCGGTTGCTTATAAATAAAATTGAAATTTTTTCTTG
Organism: Rutpela maculata; assembly: GCA_936432065.2. NCBI lineage: Eukaryota > Metazoa > Arthropoda > Insecta > Coleoptera > Cerambycidae > Rutpela > Rutpela maculata. The sequence continues at coordinate 58,020,146 of OW386294.2, forward strand.
AAATTTGGTTTGGTTATTCTCCAATGCTTATATTTTTGTCTCTACTGGTTGAAGATAATCCAAAAGTACAATTTTTAAAATTACATCGAAGAAAGCTGCTTTGACAGCATAACGCACATTTTAAATATTTTGGAACTGAACCCGAGACATCCGCATCGTGGAGCAAATAGTACTGAGCTATCTGACGACTAAAGCCTGATTTGTAAAATCATATTATTTGATGACTTTCTATATCTTTTAACAATTGTGGTTTTGGATTATTGTCTACTAGTTGACACAAAAATAAAAATATTGGAGAATAACTAGTACGTATTTTAAGAAGAAATATCAATTTGTTTATTTTGCAAAAACAGCTGTCTAAGGAATCACTACTTTCACATCCAGATTTCCTATCCAAGTCCCTTACAATGCCAAAAAATATCGATACTATATTTGTACTTCACTATGTGGAAATAATTGTTGATAGAACTTCAATAATACAGTGTTTGAATTCGTCTACCCCAAATAAAACCTAATAACGCTAATAAAACGATATACCACACGGTAGTGAGGTAATTGCCTTTGGGAGGCCTTTGGTTCTTGTACACACAATAAATCACAATTTTATTTTTTATCTCTTTTAATAATGGGGTGGTGGTGGTGATAGTTGTAGTAGAGACAGTCTCTAATGCCAAAAACATTTTTGGGGCCTTTCGTTTTCGTATATACACTAAATCACAATTTAATTTTTTTGCCCCTTTAACAATAGGGTACGTAGAGGGCATGGCTAGTACCAAACACATTTTTAAGGCCTTTTTTATTTCATACATACTAAATCACAATTTTATTTTTTAATAACGGGTTGGGGATAGTACCGGCATGTTAGGTATTTATTTCACTATTGTTTTCAATTTTAACTTAATTTGTACCTTTTTTTCTCGCCACTGAATTTCGTTATTATGATTTTGTATAAATAACAATTTTTTAGGAATAATAATAGATTGTATTTTGTCAATGTCAATGTCAATGTCTATGTAAAGACGTCTAACAGGAAATTAAACAAACAAGAATTAAATGTTTCATTGCAAATACATGAGGGGTGGCTGATGTTAAAAAAAATGTTGAGACAATTTTATTTTTTACCCCTTTCAGTAATGAGGTGGGGGTGGTAATGAGGATGGTAGAGGGTATGGCCAATGCCATAGACCGTTTTAAGGCATTTAGTACTTGTATACACAATTTTATTTCTTTCTTCCTTTAGTAACGGTGTGGAGGTGGTAATGGAGGTGGCTGATGTCAAAAAAATTGTGAGCTCTAGGCTTCTCGTACATACACTTAATCCCAATTTTATGAATTCTTACTTGTTAGCTTTACCTATTTACCGCTATTTTCTCCCATTTACCCCCCAAACCCCCAACCATTCAACGGAATAAGATCAAAATATAATCTAGTTCAAGACTGCGGTATAATACATAAGTTGTATCAAATATTCACTCAATATCATAAACCGTTTCTCAGTAATCCTGCGCACATAAAAGTTGCAAACAGACCGGCATGGCAGACAGAAATTTCTTTTCGCTCAAACTAAAAATGTAATGGCATTCTAAGCCTATTTGAAGAAAAAACTTTTTTTACGATTACTATACTTCCACTCCATTACGTGTATGTGAAAGTAAAATTAACGTATCTCGACATCAAATGCAAGTAGAGCATTATTATTATTTTTAAAATGTTGGAATTTTCATCTATTTTCATAATTCGTTTACCGTTTTTGGTTTGGTAAAAATCCACAGAGTTATTTGAATTTGTTTATAACAACTGCAATTACGAATATTGTAAGCAAATTAAAAAACATAAAACGTTTTAAATTAAAAAAAAAACATTTTATTCTTAACATCATACATGTAATATTCTACATTTTGAAAAAAAATGTCCCCTTACAAGTTGATGCATTTAAATGTGGAGTGGTAATGCATCCAGGATGCATTAGATATTACAGTAATATAGTGAAAATGGACGAATCACAAATAATTTGTTGTGATAGTGAAAGTAACCTTGAAGACAAGAATCCAGAAAATGGCGACCTTAACTGTTCGTTCAGCAGCGGAATAACGATAATAGAAAATAGTGATAAGAATATGGAAGTTAAGTACTTAAAAAGCCTACAAACAGAAAAGGACATTTTAATAACTAATTTGCACGAAAATGTTAAATTCTTGAGAGAACAAATTGAAGTATTAAATAAATTACTCATTCAGTATTCACATTATCCACCTAAAAGTGATACGATTGTGGCTCCTTTAGATTCACAAGCGGGTCCCTCTACCAATGGGAAGCCAACACAGTCAACCGGGACGATGCGCCCGCAGACTAATAAATATTCTGCGGCCGTGAAGGAAAACAAGTCGACTTCTCAAAAGACGGGAGCCGCTCAACAGATCAACTTATCCCGGCATGCAAACAAAAATGGTGGGTCAGGGCAGAATATAAATGTACAGCGACAAATATGTACCGAAGCAGTAAAACAAGCCGTCTCGTTAGCACAACATATAATTACATTTGACAAAACAACGTCGAACACTGCCAAAATCATGGGCTCTAATGCGGAGGGTAAAAAACATGTGGCAACAAAGAAAAACTGGTATTTTGTATCAAAATATAATACCTCTTACACAGCAGACAATCTTAAAAACTATTTAGAATCAATGTTCAACGGAAAATCATTTGTAGTGGAACTAGAGCAAAATTGGGGGATCTACAATTCATTCAAGTTGACGACGGATGAAGATATGGAGACCAATATTTTAGATCCAAATCTATGGTCTGAGTGAGTAGTAACTATATTTTTAAAAAGAAGCCATTTCGTTCCCAACAACGAAGTCCACCAAATAGGGTCAACTCCTGATACAGGTACCAACAGCAATAGACATAGCAAGATTGAGAAAAGCACTCACATCTTGCATTTAAACGTACAATCTGCAAGAAATAAGTTAACAGAAATCGAAGCATTTCTACAGGACTGTGATAAGGTTTACGATGTTTTATGTTTTACTGAACATTTCTTTAACGAGAATGAAATTGATCATCTTATTCTAGCTAATTATAAAGTAATTGCATACTTTTGTGGAAGTAATTCAGTTCATGGTGGGGTTGCTATTCTCACTAGAAGTGAGCTTGACTTTACGCCTAAAAATGACTTAAACAAAATGTCCTTAGAGATTGACTGTGAATTTTCTGTTGTTGAATCTAAATCACTAAATATATTAATTGTTACTGTCTATAGGTCTCCTTTCTATAGGTCTCCTTTGATATTTTTTTAAGGAATTTTAATAAACTGTTACACAAGCTAAAAAACTGTAAGCAAAAAGTTATCATAAATGGCGATTTTAATATAAAATTTAATAATACAAACGACCCAAATTACTTATCGTTTAGTGACTTAATCAATTCTTTTTCTTACAGACCTACCATTTTCGAAAATACCCGTCATAATAATTGTATTGATAACATATTAGTTAACTTCTATGATAATCTACAAACGGAAGTGTTCGATCCCGGTTTTTCCGATCATAGGGCAGTTGTAATTTCGGTGAATTCATTGAGCAAGTCCAAAATAAAGAGACCATCAAATACAGAAAATATACTGAGGAGGGTATGTGTATCTTGTACCATAACTTGGAAAATACTGACTGGGAGTTTGTTAACGATCAGGAGGTAGACGTTCATGTAAAATTTGATAAATTTATAAACATACTAACTTCAAATATTGAGGAAGCTTTTCCGAAAATTGAAAAAACTGTTAATGAAATGACTGGCAAACCTATAAATAAATGGTTTACCCAGGAATTACATGTAATGCGTAACCATCTATGCATGTTATCTGAACTGAACCAAAATTTTCCTGAATCACAATTTAATCAACAGTTGAAAGCTTTTAGAAAGGTTTATAAGAGACAAATTAAGATAGCAAAAGGCAACTATTATTCTGAATATATTAACAATAAAGGGAATTACCCAAAAACATATTGGAATATCATAAATAATCATAGACCTAATAAAAAAGTAAATGTTGACGTAGAAATTGATCTTGATGTAATGAATGACTTTTTTGTAAACACTGCTGATAGAATAACTCAAACTCTCCCCATAACAAATGGCATAGTCATAAACAATCCATTTCAATCAAATCCAACGTTTCATTTCAGAACCATCAGCTTTAATGATCTCCGATCGGTAATAAATAATTTAGAAAATAAAAATAGTCTGGATCCTTATGATATAGGGGTAAAAATCATAAAAAAGGTAAAAAATATCATTTTAATACCTCTTGCTAAATTAATAAACCACGCAATATCCAGTGGAATATATCCTGATGTACTAAAAATTTCCAAAGTTGTCCCCATCCACAAAGGTGGGTCGCTGACGGACTTAAACAACTTCAGACCGATTTCTTTAGTACCAGTTATTTCTAAATTGCTGGAAACTGTGTTAAAAATTCAAATAGTAACCCATCTTGAAGAAAACAACTTATTTTATTGTAACCAATATGGATTTCGTACCAAAAAAAGTACGAATGATGCAATCATGCATCTAGTTAGCAAAATTATTGAAGGTCAGGAAAACCATTAACCATTACCATTAAAAATCTCTTTATTAGTTTTATATGTTACATTTCATTTAGTTGTATTTTCTATATATCTCATAAGTAGGTACAATATACAATTTGGTTTTCGAAAACGTTAACTCGCGCGGAGACGTGAAGCGTCCTCAAAAAGGGCTGATGGAAGCCCGGGGATATACAGGGTGATTTTTTTTGGGCGTCTATTAGAAGTATATCGAGAAAGAAAAATGATATCGATCTGAAAATTTGGCTATAGGCCTAACGGGGTAGGATCTATTTAACGAAAATATTTTCAAAATGGTGGCATTTCCGGTTATACCGGAAGTTGATCCCAACTTTGTTATTTTAAATGGAATGCCCCCATTTTCAATTTTTTTTTAGATTCTGCAGTTAATTTAAAGAACATTTCGTTAAAGGTTTCCTATAGCTAAAATTAATATTTCCGGAGATATTAATTGTTTTCCTAAAATTTTGACATAAAAGTTGTATAACATAAAAATTAATATCTCAGTAACAATAATTGATAACATGTTGATTTTTCTATGACGGTAAGACAAGGTATTGGAGTTACTCATCATGTAAGAAAATTATCGAAATATCCACTAAAAAGTTTCTAAAATTGTTGACATATGTCGACCACACAAAAACAGCAAAAACTCATTTTTTTTAAATGGCACCATACCTAACTAAATACACAATTCGATAGAGAAAAAAAATGCGCATCTAACGATGTATCATATTCCTATACCCAAAATGTATGGTTCTTTAGATATTTGCGATTTTCGGTGTTATTAATGAAAATTGAAGAGAATCTCAAAGAGTGCCGTCTTCTAAAGAGTAGGCTTTGAGTGTTGACAAAACAAAATACAACAAAATGTGGCAGATAGGTAATTTATGTTATTGTATTTCATTACACGTAGTTTCTGTTGTACTTATTTACTGTGGGGAAAATGGCAAACAATTACTCACACTCGGATATTTTGAATTTATTTAACATTCATGGACAGTGTGACAAAATAATTAGCAGAACATGCAGACAATTTAATGAAACGTATCCTGATTTACCATCAATGAATCCACAAAAGTTTAGAAGATTGCAAAGCAATTTTGTTAGATTTGGCAGTCGACACGCAGAAAGAACACTAGCCAGACCTATAACATCAAATGAAAATAATGAAATTAACGTCTTGGCCTATTTCTATGCAAATCCCAATCATTCGATTCGTTCAGCGGCAGCGGATTTGGACATTTCCTACAGTTCCATTCGGAAGATTTTAGTGAATCATAAATTCCATAATTTTAAATTTACTACTGTGCACGAACTTTATCGTGAAGATCCACAGCGAAGAACAGAATTTTGCGAAATGATATTAATCCGAACACAAGAAGACCCTCAATTTTTAGAAAAAATTATTTGGACTGATGAGGCAAAATTTTCAAAAGAAGGTATTTTCAATCGCAGAAATTCGCATTTTTGGGGCAATCAAAATCCTCATGTTATGCGACCGAGGAATTTTCAGTATAAATTTAGTTTTAATGTGTTTTGTTTGTTAATGGGCAATAAATTGTGTTACCACATTTACGACGAAAATTTGAATGGACCAAGATATTTAGAAATTTTAAGAATTGTCGTAACGAACTTTTTAGACAATTTACCTGTTAATCAATACTTTTCATGCTGGTACCAACTCGATGGAGCTCCAAGTCATTGTACCAGACCAGTTAGTAACGAATTGGATCAGATGTTCGATGACAGGTGGATAAGGCGTTTGGGTCCATGGATTTGGCCTGCCAGGTCTCCTGACTTGACCCCAATGGATTTTTACCTATGGGGCCGTATAAAGAGTGAGGACTATCGAACCCCGGTAACTAACCGAGAGGAACTATTGGATAGAGTTCAAAGAGCATTTGAAGGTTTGGACCCAAATGAAATTCGGAGTGCTACTACACACTCAGTAAATAATAGGATTCTAAAATGTTTAGAGGTTAATGGAGAACATATTGAACAGTATAATTAATGTTTCGTTATAAAATTTTTATTATTAGTAAATTATACAATTTTCATTTTTTCATTTCATTGATAAAATTAGAAAATCGCAAATATCTAAAGAACCCTACATTTTGGGTATAGGAACATGATACATGGTTAGATGCGCATTTTTTTTTCTCTATCGAATGGTGCATTTAGTTAGGTATGGTGCCATTTAAAAAAAATGAGTTTTTGCTGTTTTTGTGTGGTCGACATATGTCAATAATTTTAGAAACTTTTTAGTGGATATTTCGATAATTTTCTTACATGATGAGTAACTCTAATACCTTGTCTTACCCTCATTGAAAAATCAATATGTTATCAATTATTGTTACTGAGATATTAATTTTTATGTTATACAACTTTTCTGTCAAAATTTTAGGAAAAAAATTAATATCTCCGGAAATATTAATTTTAGCTATAGGAAACCTTTAACGAAATGTTCTTTAAATTAACTGCAGAATCTAAAAAAAAATTGAAAATGGGGGCATTCCATTTAAAATAACAAAGTTGGGGTCAACTTCCGGTATAACCGGAAATGCCACCATTTTGAAAATATTTTCGTTAAATAGATCCTACCCCGTTAGGCCTATAGCCAAATTTTCAGATCGATATCATTTTTCTTTCTCGATATACTTCTAATAGAGGCCCAAAAAAAATCACCCTGTATACATGCACAACTTTAGAGTTTAATTGTGAGAAAATCGCATTTTTTCTAAAAGTTTAAATGCATTTATGTTTGTATGCTAAGGCTTTAGGTATTAGGGGAGCATAAGTTATAGTAGATGAACGATAATGAATGTCATGCAGGAAAACACAGTAAAAAACCTGCTTAAGATAAGAAGTCATAAAATAAAATATAACGTGTTGTTAGAGATAAATTGTTTCCCATCGATGTAAGAACAAGGAGTGAATATATTGCTAAATAGTTCTTTTAATTTCTGCGTTCCTGGTGCAGGATTCCTCAAGGGAGGATAGTTTATGAGGAAAGGATGGTTGGGGGATGGATGTTTTGTGGGATATAAGATAGTTATTGCTTCCTGAGGTTATAGATCACTAATTTTTGATGGATTAATTTATGTGTGTGAGTAGAGTTGTCGTAATTCCTCAGGTAGGTAATATCTCTCGTTAGGGCTGAGACGTCGACCTTAAATGAGAAAAATTTCTGGGCGGTTTCCCTGATAAGGTCTGTGGTGCGCGGCATTGAGGTTAACCTATGAAGCTCCTCAATTGAAATGTATCTTGATGAATTTGTTAACAGACGGAGTATTTTATTTTGAGTTACCTGCACCCTGTTGAGTTGCGTGTCTGACGCCCCGTTCCAGGCCACGCAACCATGCAGCAGAATGGGTCTAGATATAACTTTAAATAATATTAATTTGTTGTTTGTAGTTAATTTACTCCGTCTGTTCACCAAGGGGTAGAGCCTACTGAGGGCCCCATAGGTTAAATTAATTGCTCGCGTAATATGCGGGCCGAAACACAGACGTTTATCAAGGGTGACACCCAGAAATTTAACCGTTTTACGCTCCGTAACTTCTTGCCCAGCGATTTTAAGTTTATTAAAGATTTTTGTATTTGTGAATTTCCTATTGAAATTGATACATTCAGTTTTTTGAGGGTTAATTTTTATTTTCCAGGTATTGTAAAAAGTTGTAAGTTTGTCCATATGGTATTTAATTTTCTGTATCGCTGTTTGGGCATAGAAGCTACTTGCATATATGGTGACGTCATCAGCATACAGCAAGAGGGAAATTGGGGTAGGAAGGGATGTCAGCGGTGAAAAGGTTGTATAGTTGAGGAACTCCTGCGGAGAGCCTCGTTTTTATGGACAATGAATTGTTCACTCTAACCCTAATACATCTATCTGAAAGAAATGATGTTATAAGTGTAGTGAGGTACTTGGGGAACTTGTGCACCTCGTCTAGTTTGTAGATAAGGCCATTCCTCCACGTGGAATCAAAGGCCTTCTCAATGTCTATAAGTAGGACAACGTTGCACTGCTTTTTGTTAAAGCTGTGCAGCGTGTCCTGCATCAGTTTACAGATTGCGTGCATAGTTGTATGTCCCGATCTGAAACCGAATTGTTGAGTGAGGATTAGCCGTTTTTTCCTATTTATATGACCCAATATAACCTTTTCGGCCAATTTTGAAAGGGTATTCAAAAGGGAGATTGGCCGATAACTCCCCGGTTTGTGAGGCGGCTTATTCGGCTTCAGAATCGGGACTACAATGGCTACTTTCCACTTTAGGGGGAAATATTGCAATTTTATAATAGCATTTATGATATATACGATTTGCACTATTGCTTTCTGAGGAAGATTTTTAAGCACTATGTTGGGTATAGTATCTATTCCCGGTGCTTTGTTATTGGGAGCATATTTAATAAATTTAATAATTTCAGAAGGGGTTGTAAGGAATTTTGGGAGTTTGTGGGGAGGAATAGGATATCTTGGGAGCAGGCTACGGACATGTATCGTAACCTGCTCCTGGAAGGGGGTGGAGTTAGGAGGGGTGGTATTCGTGGTCTGGAGATACCCAGCAATGACGTCAGCTTTTTCTGTATCTAGATTATAATTTTGTCCGTCTTTAACAAGTGTGGGAATTTGTGGGAACTTCTTGTTAAATAGTTTTGACATTCTCCATAATGAGTTGTCTTTTGTAGTCAGTTTTGAAATTTTTTCGTTCCATGTATCTTCTCTATATTTAGTAAGTTTGTTTTTAATATTTGTTTGCAAATCATTTAATCGATCCCTGTCTAGAGGTCGCCTAAACGTTGCCACTTCCGTTTCACTCTATTTTTAAAAGTTATAAGGTCAACTATCTCACGAGGGATGATTTCTTCACGGGGTTTTAAGTTAGTTTGCTTAGCAACACGATTTCTGGCGTTTACAATCACCCCTGTGAGACGGTCCACCTCCTCGTCTAATTGTTCGATTGTGTTAATTTGATTATTTATTACTAGGGAATCATTGATTAATTTTTTAAATGTTTTCCAGTTACAATTTTTATAGTTGTAAATTTGTCTTGTGACGTCATTGGTCTGGGTATCTCGGAGTTCAAAATGAACGGGGTTGTGATCTGAGGAAAGGAAAAGGGTTGGATGGGGTAGGGATAATTTTTGTTTAAAATTATGTCTATTACTGACGGAGACGTTCCGTTTTGTGGAATATGCGTCGGCGTATCCGATGCCAAAACTGCAATGTTTCCCCCCATTGCATAATCATAGATAGTTAAGCCGTTTCTGTTACTTCGCCTGTTATTCCACGTGGGGTGTTTGGCATTCAAGTCCCCAAGCACGAGCACCCTGGGGCGAGCAAACAATTCGTTGAGTTGGTTTACGGTGATTTTATTAATAGGTGGATTGTAGGCGGCGGTGATAACCGTCCCATCTACCAATTTAATCGAACAGTTTTCTATAGCTATATTAATTGCAGGGAGAGTAAGGTGCGGTATCCCCTTCCTGACGAGGATAGCTACACCTCCCTTCCTTCTGCCTACCCGATCGTTTCTATGTATTATGAAATTCCTGATGTTTACTTTATGAGTGCCTTTTAAAAATGTTTCCGAAATAACTGCAATATCGATTTTTTCATTTTGCAAGTATTGGGTATATTCGTTTCGCTTATTTATTAATCCGTTAGCATTCCAAATAGAAACTCTAAACATATCTAAGATTGTATTTGGGGAGGATTTTAGATGTGAACTCCTGCATTACGGACAAAACGTCCATATCATTATATACGTTTTCTAGCATACTATTTAAATGATTAATGGCTTTAATCGTTTCTTTAATATTAATTAAGGAATTCAATTTATTAGTAGCGGTTATTAGTTGTGCGAATTCCCCGGACGCTCCAACAGCACTAGTTTGGTCTTCTCTTCTAGAGGTCTGCGACTGTGACTGCGCGCTTCTGCGTTGATATTGCTCCTCCCTGGTAGGCTGAGTTTGTCGGCTTGGGCCAGCCTGGACGGTGTCGTCTGTGATAGCGGGTATAGATTGTTTTCGTCTTCGCTCCTCCCACACGTTTTTGGTAGGCACTGGAGCAGGAACGTATTGTGTTTCTTGTACTTCTGTGTTCCTGTTCATTAAATTAACTCTTCTCTGGTAAACCTCGCAAATAATATTGGATGCTGTGTGCTCCTTAAGTCAATTAGCACATTTAGGAGGATCCTCGGGTAGTTTGGTGCAATCTCTTGTCCAGTGACTACCTGCGCATTTAACGCACTTGGGGTCACGATGGCGTGACCCCACAATTGGCATCGCCGGCATTGAGAGATGAGTCTTTCATTCTTTCGTCGTTCCCACTCAATTTTAGTATGAAGTATAAATTTTATTCTTTGCTGAAGTTCACGCAATGTAACATTGTTTTCCGTGACAACGAGATAAAGTGGGGAGAATTTTGTTTTCATTTTGTATATGTTTTTTACTTCGAGATCATGCACATCTTCCAGTTCTTCCTGTATATCCTCGATTTTCAGTTCGCCTAGTAAGCCTCTTAAAACGAAGGCATGCGTTTTATCTTCTTTCGTCGTGTATGTGTGGAATTTAACTTCCTCTTGGCTTATAAATTTGGCTTTGTATGTTTTGTACTCCTCGTTATCTGCGATGTACAAAAGCGTCGATTTAGGGGCATATTTAATGTAGAATCCCTTGTGAATATGGGTTTTGAATTCTTTGGTGAGGTCCGTATGTGATATAGTGGTGCCCTGAAGTACTATAGGGGGGTTTTTGTATTGTGTTTCGGTGGGCTTTTTTGCGGTGTTTTTAGGTTTGGCGCCGGTTTTTTGCGTGGAGCTAGCAGCTTTCTCCTGAATTTGTGCCTCTGCTGTTTGAAGTGTTGAATATCTATTTTGGGTGAAGACCTCCCTGTCAGGGGGTAGTTGAAGAAGTTGAGCAACCTTGACGGTTTTTCTTGGAGTGGTAAATCCTGAGGTGTGGGGTGACATAAGCATTTCAGGGGGAATCGGCGAGGTTACTTTAGGTGTACTCAGTTGATTAATATTAATTTTTTGTTGACCAAAGATTAAATTGTTTTCTTCCAGGGAAATTAATCCATCTTTGATGAGTTGCGAAATACATTTCTCAGTTGCCTGTTGTTGGGCAAGCTTAGTACGTTGTTCAGCAAGAGAACTTGTATGCAGGTTTAAGTCTTTTGGAAGGTTTAAATTAATTCTAGGCGACTTCTCGTACGAGGGTATTTTAATTATTGGCTCTTTATGCATCATCTTTATGCAGCTGATGTCATAAGATTATTATCAAGTGGGTTATCAAGTGCAGAGTCCTCGAGTTCCATGTCTTCTCCGTCGTCGGTAGCTATTATATTAGTAACTATTTCTGCATGTGAAACTTTACCAGGTTGATTTAATAATTCCTTTTGGGCTTCGTAAAAGCTCTGAGTAATTTGCTCTGCCTGTAACTTTTTGCCATCGTGGTTACGGGTGGCGATTTTTGCGGCTCGGTTTCGTATTTGCTTTTAAAGTTGGGAAATTCTTCGGATTTTTCAAATTCTTTAACAATCTTAGGAATTTGTTTCTTGTCGATCTTTTTACTTAGTTGTAATAAACTTGGCTGTTGATTAAACCACTCAGAATGTTTGCTTTTCTTAATAGAAATTGACTGCACGTGAATACGCCGGTCTTGCTTTACCTTTTTTGAGGCCTGGACGTTATCTTCGTCTTCTTCGTCACTATCCGACTGAACAATTTTCAACGAACGGGGGCTTAAAAATGTTTGTGTGTCTGTCTCACTTGATTTTATGGGCACATTGGTGTCTATTTCACTTTTACTAAGAACTACTTTTGTGTCTCTGTCACTTTTTAACTTACTGCTAGATTTATGAGTGTCTCTATCACTGCTGCTTGTTGCACTGCTGCACCTTTTCTCAGCTTTTTTATCGGACTTTTTAGAGTCTGCGCGCCTTCGCGAATCTTTGTTTTTCACTTTTTGAGTGTCACTGGATTTTTTATGTAGATCTTTATTCTTTTTTCGAAATAAATTCTGTGGAAGCTTCTCCACGTTGTCCTCGCTCGCTGACATCCGTTTTGAAACGGTCAGGAAAACGGTGACTATGTAGGGGTTACGTTTTGTGACCTACAGAAAGCCTTTGACTGTGTGTCACATTCGGTTCTTTTGGAGAAGCTTAACGCCTTAAATTTCGATCGTGTTAGTTGCAATATAATCAAGTCATATGTATTAAACAGACAACAGTTTACTCAAGTTAAAAATAAAAGTTCGCAGCTAAGCGAAATAAACTCCGGAGTACCACAAGGCTCTGTGTTGGGTCCTGTTTTGTTCTTGATTTACGTAAATGATCTTAGTGTGGCGGTACACAGGGCCGAACTCGTGTTATTCGCAGATGATACCACACTTATCAATACTAATAAAGACATAAAGCGAATCCTACAATCTATGAATGATTCTTGCGCCCAAGCTACCGACTGGTTTTCAACAAACAGGCTATCACTTAATCGTACAAAAACAGTCAATATGATTTTCACTCATAGACCGGTGCAAGATTTTACCAACCCTGATGTGGTAAAGTTTTTAGGTGTCTACATGGACCCAAAATTGAATTGGTGCCACCATGTTCAACATGTAGCCAAAAAAATTTCCAAAAACACATTTGTCATTAGAAAGCTAGTTACGTTAGTGCCTATTAATATATTATTAACGGCCTATTATTCACTGATATTATCACATATGTCTTATGCTTTCATAAACTGGGGTCATGCACCTAGTGCAAAAAGGATTTTTGGGTTACAACGGAGGGTAATAAGAATAATTACTAATTTGGGCTATAGAGATGATGTCAGACACAAGTTTATTGAACTCAACGTATTAACTTTTCCGTCATTATACATATTTACCTGCTTAAAATATAAACACGAAAATATTTATTTATTTAATACTCATGAAAGCTTACACTCGCATGACACTAGAGATAATTATAATTTAAGAACCGATTTTATGAGACTAAGCTCGAGTAGGAATGGATTCAATTTTTTCTGACCAAAATTCTTTAATAAATTACCTGTACACGTCAGAAGTCTCCCAAAGAACACTTTCAATAATACAATAAGAACTTTCCTATCAAAGAAAGCTTTTTATGATGCGAACGAATATTTGAATTGCAACCTTGACAATGAACTTTTCTAGCCAAATTGTGGATGGATAAATGTTTTTATAAATGTTTTTAAAACATCTAAATATAGAGGCATCGCAATGTGTTATGTGATATTTCATGTACTGTGTTTCTTATTTTAATGTTTATTTATTTTTTGCATATTATTGTCTTGCCAAATTTGTATAAACTATATGTTTTTATAAATTATATTTATCCAAAGCTCCGTGCTATGTACTGACCTGTGTAAAACATGTACTATGTTAATGACACCAATAAATAATTTGAATTTGAAAATTTGAATTTGAATTTGAATTTGAATTTGAATTTGAATTTGAATTTGAATTTGAATTTGAATTTGAATTTGAATTTGAATTTGAATTTGAATTTGAATTTGAATTTGAATTTGAATTTGAATTTGAATTTGAAACAATATGTGACTGAAATTTTGAAATTTTTTTTTATTTTCAGCCGTTTAAATAAATATTTTGCTCTAAAATTTGCCAGGAAAATTTAATTCAATAAAAGGCATGGTAAATAGTAATTTCTTTGAAGTTTATGCATTATTACATTACATTCCTTAAATCATACAAAAAGGCAATTTTTAAACGTTTTTATTTTTTTAGATTTTAACAAATTATTATCAGAAAGTTTATTTGTAGGTCTAGCAAATTTTAATTCGAACATCTTGGTATTTTTATTTTTGCGATGCAGTTACTAGGACTGGAGATAATCAGGAAATAGAAAATTTTAGCTTTGGAACAAAATTGTTCAAATTTTGTAGGAAGCAATGGACAGATTTAATTCAAAATTTCTCATTACACTTGTCATACCTAAAGCATATTAAAACTATAAACTCGTTGCAGAAAGACAATTTCTTATTCACCTTATTTGGACGCTTAAATGGAATCCATTATTCCCGCTCAAATAGGCTGCATTTGAGCGGGAAAAATGAGCATTACAAATTCTTTAATTGCTTCCAGATGTTGAGATGTACTGGACCCTTTGCCTTTTATTAATTTGTCTATTTACTGTTCACTTATTTATGAATATTTGTTATTATATTTCTTACTCACGACAACTTTTGAGAGTATTTTTTATTTTTTCGGTGTAAAATACCAAAATGCTAGTTATATAAACCCTTTGAAACCCTGTCATTTTTATAAGACTATAATACATGACAATATGAAAGATCTTAATAAATTAAGCGTGAAATTTTATACGAACAAAGCATTACTTACATAGTTTTTTATGACGGATTGAAATAGTACAGTAACTAGAGGTTTTAAGTTCGGAATAATGCTATATGAATTAGGTTTCGTAATTTCTTTGACAGTTTAATAGTAAAAAAACAAATGAAAAAGTGTTAAATTTTAAGAAGAAAATGCTTTATGCAACTTTTCATATACATTGATAGTCTTTAAGTCATCTCATGACATCTTGAAAAATGTGATTTTAAAGTTGAAAGGGAAGTATTCTAAAACTGTTTTCGTAAAGTAACTCCAAAAGTTTTACATTTAGCGGAAAAACGCTAGAGACAGTACTAAACGTTTCGTTTTTTTCTAATTTTGATAGAATTAATTGCTTCGGAAGTCTGGAAGTATAATAATGGTGTCCAAACGCTTATAACACGAAGTAATTAGTTTAAGTGTTAAATATCTCACAAATTATGGCACTTACATAAAAAATGCTAACAAAATAAAATTATATTAATTAAGCTTTCAAATGATTTTTTAACTATTTTTATAGCATATAAAACAAAGGAATTATTACAGGTTGTCGCATTTTTTAATAAAAACATCGCCAGTTTGTTACTGTAAGTAGTCAGTAATTAAACTCAAATATTGTTTTTCATTATCATATAGCATAACGTAGATGCTCAATTTTTTTGTTCAGTTTATAGCACCTGCAAATTGCCTTTTCAATTACAAAGGGACTTTTGAAAAGAACGTAAAATTGTTGTTTCTTTGCCTATAAATATTAGTTTCTGCGAAAAAATGGTGAAAATCAAAAACAAAACTTATACATTGAGAATGAATTTATTTTTTTTTGTTTACATTTATGTAGGATAAACAGTTTCAAAGATATTTAAGTTTAAATATGACGCCTTAATGTTTATAGGATGAAGTATTTAGTTTAAATGCTGAATATCGACGTGAAATGATGACACTTGCGTTGAAAATTCTATGAACCCGAATTAGAGATAATTAATCAAACTTTATAATGATGTTATGTTTGTTTCTGTATCGTAAAAACAAAGAAGTTATGGCCGAAACAATGTACATCTTCACATTATTTTTTTAAAAATGTCGTTATTTTGTTACTGTATTGTCCAGTAATTAAAAAATTGTCAATAATACTATTTTTCATGTAATATATAGCACCATTTAGATGCTCACCATTTAAATCACCTGCTTTAGAAAAAATTTCCATCCGCCATATATTTTGAAATTTTTTATTTTGACTTCAGATTTGTAATCAGCGATCTCTAAAACATAGATATTCTACGTTTTAAAAATAAATCAGTAATACCTTTTTAAATATTAGATATCTAAATTTAGGGGTGGTTTTCACTCCCTGGGGGTAAGAGTAAGTATCGGGACCATATAGAAATTGAAGATGTTTATACCTTTTACTATAATAGTTATCCAAAAAAATTATCATTACATGAGATTATTTCTAAATTTTACATAATTTTGTACCTAGGTTCTGAACTAGAAGTCGCATTACAGATCTTAGGTCATTAAGGCAGGTCACTATATAAGCCTACGGGTTCGTTGACAGAAACAATATTCCACGTGATACAAAAATCTATAAATAAAAATTTACCTAACTTGAGGACAGAGCTGTGACCAGTACTCAATGAAAGTACTGGCAGTAACCAGTAGGCAGTATCAAACAATTTTTGTTTTACTTGCAGTATTAAGTACCAGTACTTTTCAGAAATACTTGAAATATTCAGTAATGTACTTAAAATTAAACATTTGTAGTAGCAGTAATAAGTAAAGTACTCTTCAAGTATTTTCAGTATTTTGAATACTTGCAGTATATATTTGCAAGTACTTTTTTAAAAACAGTACTAATATCAGATAAATATTGTTAAAATCGTTTTTAGTATTTTAGGATTTCCAACAATAGTCAGTAATACAATAGACGGAGCTAGGCACGAAATTTCGATATGACTCGGGTTATGAAAAGTTTCCATAACAATAAGTTGTACACTAAGGGATGGCCCTGATTTGGGAATTTGCTGACAGCTCGAGCGGGGAGGGGCCCTGCCATATTGAAAAAATGGCGAACAAAAACAGCCTCTTTGAAATATCTCGCTTCGGGTGCCTCATACTGCAAAAAATGCTCTTATGAAAATAAAAGAGCATTAAATTTTCTACAGAATATGTTCTATAGATTTTTTCGTTAAACTGAATAGTTTCGGTGCGGCAGCCGAAATTATGGTTTTTTGTAATTTCTCAATTTAGTGTGACTTTTATGAAGGAGTATTTTTATGTTGAGACACGCCTCAAGAAGCAGGCTAGTCGAGGATTTGGAGTATAGAGGACAACCATGTAAAAGAAAACGCGCCATATACTCTACCTCAAGGTGGCGTGGAAACGAGTATTGAACATTGAGCTGCGCGTAGCAGACAAGTAAAATCAACTATATTTGAAGATTTTCAGGTATGAAAACAAATTTTGTCTCAACACAAAAAGACTTCTTCATAAAAGTCGCATTAAAGAGAGAAATTACAAAACATCATAATTTCGGCTGCTGCACCGAAACTATTCAGTTTAACGAAAAAATCTATAGGACATATTTTGTAGAAAATCGAATGTTCTTTTATTTTCATAAGAAAATTTTTTGTCATATGAGGCACCTGAAGCGAGATATTTCAGAGACTGTTTTTGTGCGTCATTTCTTCAATATGGCGGCGCCCCTCCCCACTCGAGCTGTCAGCAAATCAGGGTCCTCCCTTAGTGTACGACGTATTGATACGGAAACTTTTCATAACCCGAGTCATATTGAAATTTCGTGCCTAGCTCTTAGACTACAACAGCAACATATGAATATCAATAATAACGGTGAAGTTTTTGGAAGTATAATTTTCATTAAAAAAATTCATGTTTGGAGTCCATTTTTATTATTATTGATTGGTAATAACTTTAATAATGGCATTACTATAATATCGTATGAATTATACGACATAATGTATGAAAATTACAGTAAGGTCACAAAAGATATATTTTTAGTACTCATTTTATTTATAATATATTTACAACAAAAGAAATAAGTAAAAAATATATAATATAAAACTTAAGGCAACTTAAAATTATAACGCATAATATATAATAGTCTAAGAGCTGATGAAAATTACTTGATTTATTAAAATAAAATACCGACTCATTTTTTCTTAAGTACTTGGAGTAGTTATAATTTTACAGTTTTTATTAATACGATTAACGAGTGTTTTGTAATACTGGGAGTACTTACGTAAAGTACTTGAAGTAGATTATGATTTTACAGTACTTTTTTAAGTAACAAGTAATACTTCGTAAAAATTTTTAGAAAATATTACCCAGTACAAGTACATTGCAAACATGTACTGCAAATTTACAATACCAGTACAGAAATATTAAAAGTACTTAAAGTAAAGTACTTAAAGTACCTAAACTACTGCAGTACATATTTGCAGTACATTTTTGTACTGAAGTACACAGCTCTGCTTGAGGAAAAGTTTAGATAGTTTCAACAATTTATTTCAAAATCCACAGTAATTAATGTTTTTATTAAGTAAATACCCACATGTATAAAAAATTCAATTAAAGTGTATTAAATTGATAAAACTGCATAAACTTTGTATCAAGTTTTGATGAATTTTTATTTGCGCATTTCTGTTTCTCGGAAACAAAGTTTAGTCACAAAAACGCATTTAGGCGACTTTAGGAAAAATAAATAATTTTATACAGGGTGGACCATTAATAATAGGTCATAGTCCACAGTTTGGATCAAAATATGAGGATATAACTAAACATCCTTTACTAAATTGTTGCTGTGGAAAAGATACAGGGTGTCAAAATTGTAATTCTTTTTTTTGCAATATCTCAACTCCTTCTTGACCGATCTTCTCCTAATTTGGTAAGAAAACATTTTTTAGGCTAAGGAAAAATAATTTGTGTATTACATCACGCCAGCCCGTGGAGGATGCCTCATGAACTATACCTGATGATGATTATTTTTTATCTTTTTATTATGAAACGTAGTGGCACTTTTGACTAGAAAATCTCATGCAGGAGTCATTTCTACGTAAAAAAAGGTACACTTGATAGAACTTGACAATTCCAACCGTTTTCGAGAAAATTGCCGCATAGATCTCAAAAATTCTTTGAAAACAAACCCAATTTGAAAAGGAAAAATTGTATTTATTGAAAAATGTGCTTTGGTGACGTCATTTACGTACAATTTCATTAGTTTGACATTTTGACACCAAAGCACACTTTTCAATAAATACAATTTTTCCTTTTCAAATTGGGTTTGTTTTTAAAGAATTTTTGAGAATAATATGGCAGTTTTCTCTAAAACGGTTGGAATTAACAAGTTCTATCAAGTGTACCTTTTTTTACGTAGAAATGACTTCAGCATGATATTTTCCAGTCAGAAGTGCCACTACGTTTCGTAATAGAAAAAGAGAAAAAATTCATCATCAGGTATAGCTCATAAGGCGCCCTCTACGGGCTGGCGTAATGTAATACACAAATTATTGTTTCTTAGCCGAAAAAATGTGCCCTTACCAAATTGGGAGAAGATCGCTCAAGAGGTAGTTGAGATATTGCAAAAAAAAAGAAAAAAAAATTACAATTTTGACACCCTGTATCTTTTTCCACAGCAACAATTTACTAAAGCATATTTGGTTATATCCTCATATTTTGGTCCAAAAAATCTACCCTTGAACTATGGCCTATTATTAATGTTCCACCCAGTATAGGTTCAATGCGGTTAAGTTAAAATGCATTAAGTTTAAAAAAATGCAAGAAAATAAAAGTTTTGCTATAGGGTTGAAAGTTAAAGTGTATAAAATTTAAAAATAAACAACTCCATTTTTCGGCATTTAAAAAGAGTCAAATATGGCAGGTATAAAGAAAATCATGTGTTTGCTTTTGTGCGCGTCGTTTGGTATTCATTTTTAAACAAAAACTATTGGCAAAATCTTGTGCTGTTTTCCTCTCTGCTATTATTTTCGGTCCTAGTAATTCTGCCGCAAAAATAAAAGTAACAAATTATTCACAATAAAATTTAGTATAAAATTAAATGTACAAATAAAAAAAATAAAATCCTTAAAAATATCCTTTTTTGGATAATTTCAGAATGTAATGTAATAATACATAAATCTTAACGAAAGTAGGTGAAACTATGTCTTTTATTAAACTAAATCTTCTTTTAGCGCAAAATATTTATTTAAACTGCTGAAATCTAAAAAAAGTCGAAATTTTAATCACTTATTATTTAAGAGCATCGATTCGCAATGGGACTATTTTCTTTACATGTAGGTTTTTACATGTATTTTATAATGGTGATAAGAAAAAAATTTTTTCTCCATTGAAACCATTTTTGAAATTTGTTTACAATTGCACTTATGAACGAATTCCACGCTATGGATTTTTTTATGAAACCAGACTGTAAACGAATTGTGATGAGAAAATCAATATTTAAAAAATAGCAATACCTACTGTGCCTGTGCTTGCAAGATACGTTAGCTTTTGCGTTTCAGTTGTTTACAAATAAACAAATTGATAATTCTTCTTGAAATTTCGAGTGGTTTTTCTTCAATGCCTATATTTTGTTTCTGCCAGTTCCAGAGCTACAATTTTTAAAATTACATCAAGTAAAGCATAACGCATGCTCCACACGAACAATTTCTCTTTCCCGCCCCTTGAATTTTGCAACTAGCGTTTATAATAACTAATCTTTCTCAATTTTCAATGCCTCGGGATTTTTTGCTTTAATTATTGTCTTTTTTCTAAGATTTTAAATTTTTTATTTAATTTAACATAAAATATTTTGTTTCAATTTTTTGTATAGAAAAATCAATAGATTTTTAATTTTTTTTATTTTCGTATTATTGGAAGGTTCTTTCTTTTTAAATTGCTTGGTTTCTTTTTGTGCCAATTTGATTGTTCACTTTAATTTTACGTAAAGTTATTTGTTTAGCTTTTATTTACAAAAAGTGCATTTTTTGTATAGTTTTTTTTAATTTTGACGCGAAAAGAGATCTAACCTGAACAACTAATCTTAAATCCATGTATTGCGTGCAGGTTTTTAAAACTTTTAACATTACTCATACAATTAAACATACGAGCATTGGCAAACAGACGGTCCAAATTTGAAAAAGAAATATCATTTTGTTTATTTATAAGCGACCGAAATGCAAAAACTAATGCATGTCGGCTCCAGATGCAGGTAGATCATATTCTTTATTTTAAATGTAGGTTTCTCATCTACATTCATAATTCTTTACTGTTTTTGGTTTCACAAAAAATCCAGAATTATTTAAATTTGTTTATGACTACAATTGCGAAAATTAAAAACAAATTCCAAAAAGGTTTAAATTAAAAAAAAAAATCTTAATTGCATTGCAAAATATGTTCGAAACCCCTACAATTAAAAAATTGCCCTTCTACGAGTCGACGCATTTAAACAATTATCAATTGAAATTTCGAATTATGACATTTTTTATTTTTAGACATTTATTTTCCAACGTATTTAGTGTAATTCAGATATACACCTGATATTAATATCAAATATGAAACTAACTCAATTATTTGTAATAAACAAGAGAACCATGCTCGAACTGGACTGGCAGTCCAGTTCGAGAAACGAGGAGCAGCAGTAGGCAGCTTTCAGCGAGAACCTGAAGATGGCAGATGGGATTCTGCCGAAACGTCGTTTAGACAACAATGGCTCCAGCAGGAGCCTATCAACTACGTGGGAAAACACCCGGAAGTGCACCAACACTTCATTCAACACCCGCGAAAACCTAAGAAACAATATATATATATATATATATGTTAGATCACTGTTTGCGTGATTGACTTTTTAAAAACCTTTTATTTGGTTACATGAGGAATCAACGTTGATTCCTGAATAAAAGATACAATTTATGTATGATACATTTAATATGAAGTGAGTATGATAACCAAAGGTACAAATGCTCGTTAGTCTTATTTATAAGTTTTCAAATGATGTGTCAGCCAAAGTTGAACAAAGGAAATGCAAGCTAGCTAATCAGCATAATATTGTGAGAAGTGAGAAGTGAGAAGTGAGAAGAAAATGAAACTTAATATCTACATAAGCAATTCTCAAAGGAAGCTGTTATCTAATACTGTAATATGATGCTATCTGTAATGTAGCTTTATATCTTGATGATATAGCGTATAATTTTATATAACAACTTCCCCCTTAATAAAAAAGTTGATGTTATGCAGCAACTTTTGAAAATTGTTAAAAACGTTAACGTGAATATAATGCAAAATAAATTGAAACAATGTTGAATGAATACAAAGCAAAATAATAAAATACATAAAAGTTAAAATTGGTAGATGATAATAATAATAAGCGAGTAGTACATTACATAAATGTAATATGAATAAAATGCAATGGTCTAAATTAATAGACAAGGGTAAAACTCCACATATGAAAGTCTATGTTAACTCGATGTCCTCTTCTTCTTGAGGTTTAATACCGGGTCGCTTTCTTGCGGGGATCTGTCTAGGAAATTTGGTAAAAACTCTGCTTCGCTCTGAAGGAGGTGAAGGAGGGTTGTCCGTTGAGGGTTGGATTCGCAATGCTCCACATCTTCTTCTTCTGCATTTACAGGTTATGTAAAGTAGAACTAATAGAATGATGAGAGTGATTATGAAATATGTGAACCAAGATATGTGTTTGGTCACAAAAGGTTCGTTTATGAGGTCATCCAGGTCTTTGAATATTGGTCCAATTTGTTTTTAGCAATATCTAGGTCTTCTACGTCGAGACTGTTTAATTTGAGAGGTTTTAATTTTGGAATTTCGATTTTGTCGGGCATGTGATTACAGCATTCAAAAGGAATTTGGATAGGGTGTGAGTTGTCCTTAATTTCGGAAAAGTCTTTAGCACTGGCTTGTATTCGGGTGATGCCTGCATAGGCGTAACATCCTGGTTGTAGTTTGATGATGGAATTTTTGTTGATTAGCTCTGTTGTGGATTCTCTCTTTGGACAGTTGATGGTAATGTGAAGTGGTTCGGAATTAATTATTAGCCATGAGTTGTCTTCAAGTTCTTGAACATTGTACCCTTGGTTGATGATGAAGGAGGTCTGGCAGTTTTCTGGGAGTCTAACTAGTGGTTTGAGGATTCTGGCTTCGCATATGGCATTTTGATCGATGGGATAAGCGTATAGGTTTGAGCATAGTTTGGTTCCAAAATAAAGAGGTTTACATTCTTTCAAATTTTGTATAGGTATGTACATTAGAGAATCATCGTCTCTCGCGATAAACTTTTGTGAGATAGATAAAATGTGATGTAGACCAGTTCTGTTATCAAGTATCGGGATAGGGTATAGGCGGTAGGTGTTATAATTTTGGGGTTCAACAAGTGGTATTGTTAAAATAAATACTAAGTTAGAATCCATTTGAAACGCTTGTAATTCGATAATATCCAAATACTTAGCAACTGCCGATAATTTAATGGAGAGAGGCAAATTGTTCCTTCTTAAGCTCTGTGAAACTTCTTGTAGTGCTGTCACTAAGTGATTAGGGGTTATGATTGACGTGTGAATGATTCCTAGTCTGGCAAATGTTATTGAATTTAGAATGTCGTTTAAATTATCTTCGATATACAAATAGCTTGCCATTAGTTGTTCGGAAATGTATAAGAATTTTAGTTTTATATGAGCAGCCTCAATAGATTGAGTCATGGTTTGAATTGTGCGTTCGATTTCTTCGAGATCTTTGTTAAACGTTTCTTCGTCAATTTGTAATTTTTGTATAGTCGAGTTAAAGTTTTTAATAACAGAAGTCGTAACTGAAATTTGATTTTTGATTAAGTTTTCCAATTGATGTTCATCGTTATTTAGTTTATTTATACAATTAGTACAGTACTGGCCATCTTCAGCATCTAGGTTTCCAGTTATGGATTTGAATATTGTACCGATACCGTTAAGTATTCCTCGTTTATATCTCTTTGTATCTGAAAAGATTTCGTCAAATTTCGTTTTTATAGAGTTGGATATTTGTGTTAAAAGGTTAAAGTCTGTTTTAATTTCACTCGTAAAAATAATTGACTTATGATCACCATTATTGAGAGTGTACAAGATTTTGTCTAAGATATTTTGATTTTTGTCAAAAGCTAGTTTGAGGGATGAAATGTTTTTATGCACTAGTAGAGTCCATTTGTCATTTGTCACCACGATGTCCGTGTCTTGGTGGTAGTATACACCAACAGTGTTATTGATCGGGGTAATTTTGTATTGACAGAGTGCTGATCCGAACAGCAGGAGAAACCTGAAAATAAATTTAATTTTCAGTATATGGTTTCATTCTATCAAAATTTACTTTAGTTTCTTGTTTTTGTTTCGAGATTTAATAGGGTAGCAGAATTTTGGAAAATTTCTTTTATTTTAAAAGGTCCGTTAAATTTGTTTTGCAATTTGTTTTTGATTTGAGATTCTTTTACGTAAACTAAGTCACCTATTTTGTACTCAGATCGTTTTTGGGCAACATTTCTGTCAAAGCGAACTTTCGCTTTCTCCTTTTGTGCTTGTGTTCGATTGCGGGCGATTTCATAATAGTGAGATATTCTATTGTTTAGATCTCTAACGTATTTAGTTATTAATTCTTTTTGGTTATATAAGGTTTCGGGTGGTCTGTTAGACGTATGACCAAAGATAAGTTCATATGGGGTGAAACCGTGTGTTTTATTTACCGAATTGTTATAGCATATTACTGCATATGGTAAAATCGTGAATGGATGTTCGTTCGGGTTTTCAGTTTTATGAATTCTTATCATTTCAGCTAAGGTAGCATGAAATATTTCTATGGATCCGTTCGATTGGGGATGTCCTACGCTTGAATAAGTTAATTTTATGTCGTAGAGGGTGCAGAGGTCTTTGAGCAAGCGGTTGTCAAATTCGCCACCGTAATCGCAATGGATTCTTAATGGGGTACCATAATGTTGAAAATATAACAACAAAGTGTTTACGACAGATTTTGCGGATTTATCCGGGACTGCATATGCTTGCGTGAATTTAGTTAATTCATCGCGAATGGTTAAAGCGTAATTTCGAGTGGGGAATTCAAATAAATCGATATTAATTCTTTCGAATGGTGTTCTTGGGGTTTCTGTGACTACTAGAGGGTTATTAAGGTTTTTCCGGCAGACTTTAGTCTTTTGGCAAGTTTCGCAATTTTTAATAAAATTTTCAACGTCTTTAGTTAGACCTTGCCAAGTGTATTTTTCTCTAATTCTTCGAATCGTTTCATTTATTCCGTGGTGTAGATTATTTTTACCAAAATGATTTTGCTCCAATATTATTGGAATTTCATCTTCGTCGGCAGTTCTGACGATATCCTGACAAATTACTACTTTTAAGTCTTTTTCCGCAAAAATGAATGATAGGATTTCAAGTATGGGGAAATCTAAATTATTTTCGACAAAGTATGTCTTAAAGAGATCTAGGACATCTTGATTTTTAAATAATACCAAAAATAGATGTTCAATTACAGATTCGATATCAAAAGGTAGAGGGATGATAAAATATCTCCTATGTTTGACTGTTTTGCTCGATACAATATTGATTTTATCGTTATGAAATTCGGGGTTTTCTTCGAATATGTCCTCGATAATTTTGTGATGTAGGTCTTGTAAGTCATTTTGTTGGAAGAAGATTATAATATCTTTATGTTCTCGGTATAAGAGTTGTTTGTTTGAGGCTTTGATTTTTGAATAGTCTATTAAAGATGTTGTTTTATATAGGTTGGTGAAAGTTTCGAATTCTCGGGAAATTTGTTCGTTAGTGATTTCGTCGTTATCGTCTGGGTTTTCGTCGTCGTCTGACTCTTCGTTATTCGCGGCTAGAACCTTTGAATAGAATTTGGAACATTCGGAAAAATGATTAATTTTGATTCTGGAAAGT
The DNA here is from genome assembly GCA_936432065.2 of Rutpela maculata. NCBI lineage: Eukaryota > Metazoa > Arthropoda > Insecta > Coleoptera > Cerambycidae > Rutpela > Rutpela maculata. The sequence continues at coordinate 58,046,059 of OW386294.2, forward strand.
GCGTCAGCATTCTTATTGATTTTGCCGGGTTTATAAATTATTTCGTAATCGTACTCTTCTAATTTGAGTCGCCAACGGGCAAGTCTACTTCCTGGGTCTTTTATAGAGAATAGCCAGGTGAGTGGTCTGTGGTCGGTTACAAGCTTGAACTTTCTACCGTACAGATAGGGTCTAAAGTGCTTTACACTTCATACTATCGATAAAAGCTCGCGTTCAATCGTTGAATACTTAGTTTCTGCACTGCACAAGGTTCTAGAAGCATAGGCAATGGGTAAATTTTTGCCAATGGGCCCCTGGCTCAGCACCGAGCCGACGGCAAATGCGCTCGCATCAGTGGTTAGAACGAAAGGTTCATCAAAGTTGGGGTAGATTAATATCGGAGTTGTCGTTAATGTTTGTTTCAAATTTTGAAAAGAATTTATACAATCGTTGTCGAAGAGAAATGGTATGTCTTTTTGTAGTAGTTTTGTTAAGGGCTTGGTAATCTTGGAGAAATTAGGGATAAAGCGCCTATAATATCCGGCTAAGCCTAAAAATGATTTAATTTCTTTTTGGTTTTTTGGTTGAGGGAAATTTAGAATAGCGTCAACTTTCGAAGGATTCGGTTTTACGCCGTCTTTTGTAATGAGATGTCCTAAATAAGCGACTTCCTTGCGGAGAAACACGCATTTGTCGGGTTGAATTTTAAGATTGGCTTTCTGTAATCTTTTGAATACTTCTGTTAATCGAGAAATATGCTCGTGAATAGTAGGGGAGTAAACAATAATATCGTCCATATAGACGAGACATCGTTCATTTTGGATACCTAACAAAATGTCCATCACTCTTTGAAATGTTGATGGAGCATTCTTAAGTCCAAAAGGCATTCTTACGAATTCAAAATGACCATTTTCAACTGTGAAAGCAGTTTTTTGAATGTCTGCGGGATTAATTTCAATTTGGTGAAAACCAGAAGCCAAGTCTAAGGTTGTGAAATATTGGCATTTGCCAAGTTGATCTAAAAGATCGGAAATGTTGGGCAGAGGATATTTGTCACCAATTGTAACCTCGTTGAGTTTGCGGTAGTCGACTACAACGCGCCATTTCTGTTTACCAGAAGCGTCCAGTTTTTTGGGAACTACCCAGACAGGAGAGGACCAAGGTGAGATTGAAGGTTGAATAATACCTTGACTTAACATTTTCGATACTTGGGACTTAACTTCTTCTTTGACCTGAGGATATCGATATGATTTCGTGAATATTGATCGGGAATTTTCGGTGTCAATAGGCGTCTGAAAATAAGGAGTACGCCACCTGGTGATCTATAGTCAAACTAATTATAGGCCTTTCTGTCATTCTCTTTAGTGTACGATGATATCAACAATAAGTAAATAATGATAAACTGAGATGCTAAGTTATTATAGATATGATAGCGTTTAAAGGGGCTACACAAGATACAATTTGCTGGAGCCAACCTAGTCGGTATCCTTTGTAGATTGCAGGGACAACTCGTGAAAGTTGAGTTGGCACGACAATGTTTAGACACCTTTAATCAGGCATTTTGAGACTATTGAGAGGGGAAAATGCTGGTGCAAATAACCGTGGCCCGAGGGGCCCGAGTAGCAATAATAATGGCCTGAACAATCACACATTGTAAGTGAAATTTTTGAAATAAGTGAATATAATATTTATAAATATAGTATATTTATAAAAGTAATGTATACTATTGCATCATGCACTATTATGTTTTACCCCTGAATATTTCTATTTCATATTTTACAAAATACTGTTTCAGTTATTTCACTTAAAGAATTAATAAATATCTTTTCAGTTACCTATATTCAATGTAGGTAGGTACCACTAATTTCATGATCTGACACTTGTTTGTAAACATAGAGCATACACATTTATTAAGTTTTGTGTTGAATATGGGTTGTACCACACAAAATAATATGTCCTGCATTTAAAACATATTCCCCTTCATACACACACTTAGAATTTTTACATTTTTAGTGCTTCCCAAATGTTCCATACATTGCAATATGCTTAACCTAAATGTCACTCATGTTTCCTGAAAAAAAAAGTGATTTAAACTACAACTGTACATAAATTTAAAGAAATATTTAAGTTTATTAATATTTAACTAGCCAGACATCGTTTATGTCGAAGAAACTGTACTTTTCAAGGGGAAAACCAGATAACCTAAAAAAGATGAATTTTGCTGAATAATGCCATTAACATCTTGCAAATCACTTAAGTACAACAAAATCTTGCAAACCTTTAGGTCATATATTATTAATGTTATTATTTTCAACGCCAAAAATAACAATAAACAGAAAAAATCGATATAAGTATTCGCCAAGTAAATAAACAAACGGCCTATAATTAGTTCACGAGTTCTCCACTTTGGCGCTGGCATCTTAAATTCAGACGCCTATAGGGTGTTTGATTTCATTGGTAAAGGTCAAATTGTCTCCTTCTAAATAGAATATATCTTGAAAGTCTAAACAAAGCTGCGTTACTATTTCGGCCTCTTCTTCGTTTAGATGATCCAAGCGCAATTCGTTCCTGATTTCAAAGGATCTGTCTGTCTGTCAGCGTTGGTCAGAATTTTGAGTATTTAAATTAAAAATTGATTTGAATTTTTGTACTGGTTCCAGGTTAAGATTTGAGAAGTTTATGGTTTCTGGGATGGCGTTTGCGTTTATTATTGAAGTTAAAAATTCTCCATTGTGATCGATTTTGACAATGGCATTTGGTAAGCGTACTTTCTCGTTTTCCTGGGCTAACAGTATAGCCTCGGTATTTCGCAGGTTACATTTTAGTTTACAGATTTTTTCCATGCGAGGTTCGATAGAAATTAAATTTTTGATGTTGCCTAAATTTGGATTTTGGTTTTTGACGTTAGAGTTACTAGTTGGTTGTACAGGTAAATTTACTGTAGTTTCTTCCGTGACTTTAAATAGTGGTACGGTTTTAAAATTTGTGACTAGTTGTTTATTTTTAAAGTCTACTTGGCATTCGTAATGTTCTAGAAAGTCTGCGCCTAATAATCCATCAAAATCTATATCTAGATTATAGATATAAACTTTGTGTGACTCATCTGAAAAGGGGATGAGAACAGATTCGTTGATATAAATTTTTTGATCGGTAGTACCCTGTATAATTACATTTTCAGGAGATCTACGTCTATAATTTTTAGCTGTTTTAGGTTTAAAAATTGATATGCCTGCACCTGTGTCAATTAGGATTTTAAACTTACCAGTTGCGTCTTTCATATAATAGAGATTTTTTGAGTTTACGGTTAGTAAGGTATGTATTTAAAAGAACTTCTGTTCTGGGAAGTTCAGGGACGGGTCGAAACTGTCGTTGAGATTCATAGTTTGTATTTGAGTTTCTAGTTCCGTAATTGGTTCGAATTGGTCTGTTTGTTGTGTTGGAGTATCCGTGGGGTACTCCGGATCTAATCGAAAATCCTGAGGATTAGCAGTATAATCTTCGTACTGTTCGTATTGAGAATTAGCCGTATAATTCTCTTGGAAATTTTGGTTAGTTTCAAAGTTATAATGTTCGTAAGTATCCCCTGCAGTTTGGTAATCAGAAGAATAGTCACTGTATTGATTAAAATCGCATTGGTTTTCATAAGGTTCGTAATTTAAATGATGCGTTTTTTGTTGATTAAAACGGTTGAAGTTTGGGTTTGGTTCAATAGCAGAGGGTCTTTGCTGATTGAAATTCGGGTTCGGCCTTATGGCTGAGGGCCTGTTTTGTTGCGATTGATTTGGTTGATTAGGTTGAGGGAATGGTCCTCTGATTAAATTGATTGGTTTGAGAAAAGTTTTGAAAATATGGGTTTCCTTGATAATTTGGTCTCTGGAAGTTTGATGTCGATGGCATAGACTGTTGTTGTTGCCTTGTACGACATTTGTTTATGACGTGTCCAGTTCTTTTACAAAATGAGCAGAATTTTTGTTGAAAATTAGAGGTTGGTCGTTTGGGTTGTAAATTGGGATTTTTGACCGGACTATTTTTCGGAAATTTTTGTTGTTCAAAATAGGAGAGTTGCAGTTCTTTCCGAATTCTGCTAACAGCTTTTAGTATGGTTGGGGGGTTACTGGCACGTATGATGCGGCCTAAGTTTGGTTCTAAGCCCGTTAACAAATTATTGAGCGTCATGGTTTCTATAAGATCTGATTGTGCAGTTCTTTGCATTCCCGTGAGATTTTGTTTTTGCACTGCGGCGTGCATCTTCGCGTTGTGGGTTTGTAGACGCGATACAAATGTTAATGCGGATTCGCCTGGCAATTGGTGAATGCGCTGCAGGTCCTGAATCAGGGCCGTTAGATCTCTGGAGTCCCCAAAATGAGTTTCCAAGAGTGCTTTGATTTCTGGCCAGGTGCCAGGGTTGCGTGAATTAATTAATTCGGCAGCTTTGCCTTTTTACTTATTTTTGATGTGGATTGTTAGTAAAATTTTCTGATCATGGATTGCCATACTTTGTGCATGAGTTTAAAAATGTTTGTAAATTAATGGCGTTGCCATCAAATTCCGGTATCAATGAAAATACTTCAGAGAGCTTGTAAGGCTCAATTTACTCTGGTTGTTGTCGTTGTAGTTGCTGTTGTAGTTGCTGTTGTTGTTGTTGTTGTAGTAGTAGTTGTTGTTCGGCTGGTGCCGGTACTATTGGTTGAGCTGTCTCTGGTTGAGCTCTGTCTGGCATTTTGCTTTGTATTTAAATTATTTGGATTGCAAAAGGAAATTGGTTGCGTATCAGCAGTATGATACGAACTTAAATTAAATTAGCTTGTTACGTTGCGTGTGTAAATGGATTGTATATTAGCTGTATAATACACAATGTTTCGTAAATACGAAAATAAATAAACTTAAAATTAAATTAACTTGTTTCGTTGCGTTTGTAAAGGAATGGATTTCACTTTGACAATAGAACTGTTCACTTAAATAGGTTATGAATAAAGTAAGCGAGATGATTCTTAAAATGACTTACGTGAATATTTTCTTCATCTGGTTAGTAGGTTCTTCTAATTAAAGGATTGGGATCCACCACCACGGCTAAGAAGTTCTCCTTGTTCTAATGGTTCTTTTCCAATGGTTAGGCACCTTTTGCAGATGGACTCCTTGTTCCGCTGGATACGTTTACTACTAGTTAGGCTCCCGAACACGCGATGTTAGTTAAATCCTACCGACTGCGCCATTTGTTAGATCACTGTTTGCGTGATTGACTTTTTAAAAACTTTTTATTTGGTTACATGAGGAATCAACGTTGATTCCTGAATAAAAGATACAATTTATGTATAATACATTTAATATGAAGTGAGTATGATAACTAAAGGTACAAATGCTCGTTAGTCTTATTTATAAGTTTTCAAATGATGTGTCAGCCAAAGTTGAACAAAGGAAATGCAAGCTAGCTAATCAGCATAATATTGTGAGAAGTTAAAATGAAACTTAATATCTACATAAGCAATTCTCAAAGGAAGCTGTTATCTAATACTGTAATATGATGCTATCTGTAATGTCGCTTTATATCTTGATGATATAGCGTATAATTTTATATAATATATATATATATATATATATATATATATATATATATATATATTTATTATACATATTTTACATATACCTTTACTTATTCTCCATTTCTGTAATAATATACCGTCTATTGATAAGGTAAATATAGAATGCTACCCACGAGCAGGGTTTCCTTTGTGGGTCTTCTTATGTTTATTCGTCGTTTTCTGTGTATACATTTCTTATTGCATTTTTTCTCCTAAATTGGAGGATATTAACTTTAAATGTTATGTATTTGTAACTGTTGTATGAGATGAATAAACATTATAATTATTATTATTATTATTATTATCATTATTATTTTTTTTTGTAAAAGCCAGTCACCCTTTAAACTCTGTGGCTCCGACACTCATAGAGGGGAGCTGGTAGTACCGGCAGCCACTCCCCACGTCCGTGGGGTGAGTGACTACTGGGTCCGAGAATCGTGTGCCCTGAGTAGACGTAATGAGCCGGCAAGCCTTCTGCATCCTGCCGGCTAGGATCTCTGCCGAATTTCGGCATGCCGGTATGATTTTTAGTTCTGAAAGCAGTGTGTGTCTCGTTCCCCCGAGGGCTCCTATGATCAGGACCACTAATTTAACAGTATGGCCAGGGTAAAGCCTACGGAGCTCGAAGAGCAAATCTCGATATTTCGTCCGTTTTTCCTCCTTCAAGACAATGTTATTCTCCGTGGAAGCAGAGAACTCCACGACAAACATTGTCTTGAGTTGGTGGTCGAGGAGGACCACATCAGGCTTATTAGCTTGTATTTGCCTGACGATGGGAAACGAGTGGTTCCAATAAATTATACACTTCTCATTTTCCACAACGGACTCAATATCCCCCGGAGCGTAAGGCAGCACTGGTGTCTCGTCTCTCCCATACGAGTGCCTTAAGTGATAATAAAGCATTCGTAATACTGCGTCGTTCCTCTGGATATAGGCCGAGACTACATATGTGAGGCGGAAAGCAAAAAGGGACCTCTTGTCGGCAATTTCCGGTTTTTAGATATTGATATTAAATTAATTAAGCTCTAATTCTGAACAATTTGGTGCAAAAATCATGTCTCTATGATTTTTTTTGTTGAAGTTACTAGTGCGTTTATGAAAAGAGCTCTGTTGTCGGTTCCATGTTATTTCTCCATAAGCGACAGGAGGTACCTTTTCCAGGGCTGAACATTGACTGCTTTATCGATTATTTTAAGTGTTTCATCCAATTATATCGGTTTTGTAATCAATTACAACTTGTAAAGGACAAAAATCCGAAAATCCATAATTTTGATCCAAACCACTAATTTCGACTGTACTGAAAAATTGACATCGCCGACAAGAGGTCCCTTTTTGCTTTCCGCCTCACATATACTGGACAAGCCGACAGCAAATGCATTAATGTCTCCGGCGCCCTGTGGCAGGTCCTGCAGCTGACATCAGGGACCTCTATACCCATGACGCGACTTCGATAGACGAGTGTGTTGAATACACCATCCTGGCACGCCATTATGAATCCCTCGGTCTCAGACTTCAGCCCGGCTGACCTTAAAAAAGCAAAGGTCAGCCTTTCGGGTAAGCCGCGGTTTTCTACATTTTTATAGAAGACTCCGTGCAATGGCTTATCCGAGTGTAGCTGCAGAAATATATTAATTTCAGCAGCTTTGACTTGGGCTTTTTGCCGAGCAGGTTCCAACTCGGTGACAGAGTCGTGATTAACAGACTCAGCGTCGAAGACCAGACCGAGTTCATCGGCGGCTCTGCGTGCTGCCTTAATAGACTGGCGGTACATGCCCAGTCAGATGCAACGTTTTTAAAATGCATGCCAATCATATATATGAATGAAAGTACCAGAAACGCAAATTTTAGGCAGTGGTCGCCTGCAGAAGTGTGTGCAAATCGTTTTTTTTTTTGTTTTTTTTTGTGTTTTTTTTAAATTTTAAAATGGATGCAAATAGTGCCAATCGAAAAGCTTTGAAAAAGAATCCAGCGGAAATTCATTGGCATGCAGTTTCCGCGCGCAAAACAACCTTTGATGTGCACATTAAATCGTAAAATTTTTTGGCATTCTTGATTTTTTTTAAAAGCTTTTCGTTTGGCACTATTGGCATCCATTTTAAAATTAAAAAAAAAAAAACAAAAAAAAAACAAAATCGATTTGCACACCTTTCTGCACGCGACGACTGCCTAAAATTTGCGTTTCTGGCATATTCATGGTAATTTCATTCATATATATGATTGGCATGCATTTTTAAAACGACCTGACTGGTCATGTACCGCCAGTCTATAAACGAAAAGGTTCCTACCCCTGCACTTTCATGGTCTCGGACCATGCAGAGGAGGGGATCCGATCTTCTTATGACCTTACAGGCTCCATCCAAAACCATCCTGTTATGGAGACTCTCCAAACTCAAGAGACCACGATGTCGTGGAAGATATAACCGTGGAACGAACGATTTGGGATGCAGACTCCTATAGAGATGCATCTTTTTGCGAGTTCCTTCATCGAGTTGTCGCAGCTCCTCTTGATTCCATTTGATTACTCCAGAGGAGTAGAAGACCCAAATTCCATGCCGACAGCCTGCGTGTACTCCTGTACCACCCTGAGGGACTGGCGTAAATCCCTCTCGATTTAAGGTCATCCATGTAAAACAGATGGGTGACCTTATGCCTCCTATCTCCGGGGGTATCGCAGTTGTAGCCACGGGTATTTCGCAGCGAAACGGATAATGGCAGTAGCGAGATGCAAAACAGAAGGGGGCTTAGGGAATCTCCCTGAAATACTCCCCTTCTGAACAATACCGGCTCTGTCTGGACTCTGCTATTACCCGATGTTATGGTAAAGCGAGTATTATTATTATTATTATTATTATTATTTTTTTTTTCCGTAAAAGCCAGTCACCCTTTATACTCTGTGGCTCCGACACTCACAGAAGGGAGCTGGTAGTACCGGCAGCCACTCCCCACATCCGTGGGGTGAGTGACTACTGGGTCCGAGAATCGTGTGCCCTGAGTAGACGTAATGAGCCGAGGATAATGGCCTTCTGCATCCTGCCGGCTAAGATCTCTGCCGAATTTCGGCATGCCGGTATGATCTTTAGTTCTGAAAGCAGCGTGTGTCTCGTTCCACCGAGGGCTCCTATGATCAGGACCACTAGCTTAACAGTATGGCCAGGGTAAAGCCTGCGGAGCTCGAAGAGCAAATATCGATATTTCGTCCGTTTTTCCTCCTCCTTCAAGACAATGTTATTCTCCGCGGGAGCCGAGAACTCCACGACAAACATTGTCTTGAGTTGGTGGTCGAGGAGGACCACGTCAGGCTTATTAGCTTGTATTTGCCTGACTGTGGGAAACGAGTAGTTCCAATAAATTAGACACTTCTCATTTCCCACAACGGACTCAATATCCCCCGGAGCGTAAGGCAGCATTGGTGTCTCGTCTATCCCATACGAGTGCCTTAAGTGATAATAAAGCACTCGTAATGCTGCGTCGTGCCTCTGGATATAGGCCGAGACTGCATATACTGGTCAAGCCGACACAAATACATTAATGTCTCCGGCGCCCTGTGGCAGGTCCTATAGCTGACATCAGGGACCTCTATACCCATGACACGACTTCGATAGACGAGTGTGTTGAATACACCATCCTGACACTCCATTATGAATCCCTCGGTCTCAGACTTCAGCCCGGCTGACCTTAAGAAAGCAAAGGTCGGCCTTTCGGATAAGCCGCGGTCTTCTATATTTTTATAGAAGACTCCGTGCAATGGCTTATCCGAGTGTAGCTGCAGAAATAGATCAATTTCAGCAGCTTTGACTTGGACTTTTTGCCGAGCAGGTTCCAACTCGGTGACAGAGTCGTGATTAACCCGCTCAGCGTCGAAGACCAAACCGAGTTCATCGGCGGCTCTGCGATCTGCCTTAAACAAAAAGGCTCCTACTCCTGCACTTTCATGGTCTCGGACCATGCAGAGGAGGGGATCCGAACTCCTTATGACCTTACAGGCTGCATCCAGAACCATCCTGTTATAGAGACTCTCCAAACTCAAGAGTCCACGGCCTCCCCGATGTCGTGGGAGATATAACCGTGGAACGGACGATTTAGGGTGCAAACTCCTATAGAGATGCATCTTTTTTCGGGTTCCTACATCGAGTTGTCGCAGCTCCTCTTGATTCCATTTAATTACTCCAAAGGAGTAGAGGAGGATCGGAACGGCAAGCATATTGGTAGCAGACACCTTGTTCTTCCCCGACAGTTCTGAAGACCAGATCTGTCGGAGTCGGTGCTGATACTTGCCGCGGAGAGCATTTTTTACTACACTCACTTCTTGGGTGGAGCGTTTCTCGACACCCAAGTAAGTGTACGACTCTCCGGCATCTAGATGATGTAAGATGCTTCCGTCCACAAGCTGCGCATCCTCTCCGTAGTCACCGCATCGTCCTCTCTTGAGGTGGACTAGTGCACACTTGTCCAACCCAAATTCCATGCCGACAGCCTGCGTGTACTCCTGTACCACCCTGAGGGACTGACGTAAATCCCTCTCTCCGGAGGCATAAAGTTTAAGGTCATGCCTATTATTATTATGCCTATTATTATTATTATTATTATTATTATGTTTTGTTGTTTCTCGCTTAGTGCGGTATTATCGGTATTCATCGGCCGAGGCAAGATGAAAACGAACTATTGTAGGCTCAAAAATTTGCGCACAGTGTGACACGTATTAAGGACAACCGATTTCTGCATATCACTAACTAAGAAAGAGGGAAGGTCCAGGGTGACTAAGTTTCTGATGAGGGATCGAGGTACAATGCCGGTAGTGGATATTATTATTGGGAGGATGACAACACTATCTTGCCCCCATTGCTGCCTGATCTCATAAGCTAAGTCAGCATACTTCGCTAACTTGTTTTGTGCAGTTTCCTGGATATTATTGGAATTCGGGATAGCAATGTCAATCAGAAAGGTCTTTTTCTGGAGTTTATTGACCAAGATAATATCTGGTCGGTTTGATGGTAGGGTTCTGTCTGTAAGTACCGTTCTGTCCCAATAAAGCCGGTAGTTCTCATTTTCTAGGACGCTCTCGGGTGTGTAATGGTAATATGGGCTGGTATTTTCTGTAAGGTGGTGAAGTTGCGCAAGTTTTAAATGTAAAATTTTTCCTACACAGTTGTGGCGGTGCAGGTACTCTGTGGGCGCAAGAGTTGTACACCCGGCGGTAATGTGTTGGATGGTCTCGGAGGCGCGGATTATTATTATTATTATTATTATTATTATTATTATTATTATTATTATTATTATTATTATTATTATTATTATTATTATTATTATTATTATTATAAAATGGTTTGATACATGTGGTGATTAAGCTACGCTTTGTGTTTTGACTAGCAAACTTCCAGATCACGCAAACTATTTCAGGAATTAACTACTTTAATTAACTACTCATCACATTTGATTGTTTTCTTCCAGCACGAATGATAAAAAAACTGTTCTCGAAAAGGAAGAAAAACAAATAACTACAATTTTTAGCACTTGCTCAATACCTAATAGTAAAATGGTTTGATACATGTGGTGATTAAGCTACGCAATGTATTTCGACCAGCTTTCCACATCACTCAAACTATTTTAGGAATTAAATACTTTTTTAATATTCATTTCTTTCTATACATTTTTAATTAATGTATTTAATTATTTGTTTGTTTTCATCATAAATGATGGAAAATGAATGTATCACTTGCAAGTAACGTTGTAAACTAGTTGATAATCAGCCCTATGATGGAACGTTTACGTTAGTCATAACGCCTATGTTACGGTCATCTGTCTCTCTCACTCTCATATATTTTTTGGTCAGCACTCAACATAACAGGTTTATGTTAGATAACGTAAACGTTCCATCATAGGCCTGATTATCCCAAGTAATAAATATCTTCTGCCACAATATTATCGTTACGTTGTGTATTAGGTAACCTGTGTAGAAGAACTAGCTAGATAAAATACAGAATAAATGTCACAATATTTTTATTGATAATATGTTGTAGTGTTTAGCACAATTCTATATACTCGTAGAGACGAGGGAGCTGCTCTAGAGAAGACGGAAACCAAAAAATTACAATTTTTAGCATGACTACTACTTATCCAGTACCTTGTATTAAATTGGTAAGGCCCAGGTGGCAGTCAAGTTAAGTTTTGTGTTTTATCGAAAACATTGCAAGGACAAAAAATTCATTTGTGGGATTTAAATATCTATTCTATTATTACGAAAACTTTTTTCCAGACTTATTACATTGAGAATCTATCATGTTTAATTGTTTTTAAGAATTCAGTAAGAGGCGTTAGTGAGAATAAAAGAAAAGCCGTAATCTTAACTACATATTATAATGCACTGTTTTCAGGAGTTAATCTAAAATAAATGTCTCTAAAAAATAAGAAAAAATCTGTGTATTTTTATTACCTACATTAAGTACTACCTTCCATGTACGGTTTAATTGTCTTTTGACTGATATACCAGTAGAATTGAGAAGCCAGGAGAAAAGGTATTAAGCAGAGGCGAGGAAGGAGGAAGAAAGAAATAACTATAATTTCTAGTACGACTGCCACTTGGAGAATACCTTGAATTGATTTTTCTAACTGCCCATAGACATGCCCTTATATGGACCTAAATGGACGTACTTGTTTGTATTATTATTATCGTTATATTTACTTTTCAATAAATCATTATTATTATTACGTGTTATTATTAAACCAGTTTTAAATGTGTGTCAGATAAACTAAGCATTGTTTCTCGTCAACAAAATTACCAATTTAGGCAACCTATTCTTGTAATTAAAAATTCAATTTTTTATTAAGAGAACTTTCTTGCAAATACAACTACATTAGGCAATAATCGCATATGTGGAGGTATAAAAAAAATTTAAAACACGTAGGTTACTAACCGCATGATGCGATAAAATGCAATAGAAATTCAAATATTCAACACCGCTGTTAAAACGCGATTCGATTGGATTGACGTCACTAGTCTGCTCGTTGCCCCATCCACAGCCATCCATTGCTTTCCGTGCAGCCTGCGATTTTTAGACAATTGTGAAACAGGGTTTTCTTTCTGTACATGAGACTGTTTTCATGTAGAATTGGCCAGCCTAATCAGAGAAAATATTCATATGGAAAAATATCAGTGGCGTACCACTTTTTTGGTAAAAATATCAGAAGACATGTTTGCATGGAAGCCACAGGTGGAGTGAGAAAATAACTATTCTAACTAAAATATGTGGTTTTATATCCTATTAACACACACCAAAATTGAAAATAATCTCTAAAGTACTCTCTGAGATATTAAAAAAATAACGATTAAAAAAAATTCACACCCTGTAACAAAAAATTTGTTTTTGTTATTTAAAAAGTTTTAAAATTTCAAAACGAATAATTCGTTTTTTTAAGCTTTATTTTAAAGAATTAGTGGTGCACTTCGGGCTGGGGCTGCTAAACCAGGCGATCCATACTTTTTTCAGGTATGAAATAAATATCTTTCTACAAAACTGCAGTGGGTATAAACATTTTGAACAATTCTTTCACCAGCTCTGTTAGATTAAATATTCGATATCTAGAGTTCTCTTACAAATATTTCCAGACTTTTTAAAATCTTTAATCCACCCTCAAGGGTAGTTAGCATAGAAAGATAATGAAAAAACGATTTTTTCAAAAACGTCTCTAAAGAAATTAAGCACAAATTTTGTATGTACCTGTGTCAAAATAGTAAAATACAAAATCAGCCATTGTAAAATTAATCTATATTGAATATTGTAAGTTAATCAGAAGAGATACAAAATACAAAAACCTAGTTACTTTGCAGTTGGATGTATTAACACACAAGGAGAATATAAAATTTGAAATCCACCCTACAAAGTATTTTTTAAGTACATGTAAGAGTAAAAAACGTATACTTATATTGTAAAAAAAAAAACAAAAATAGAACCTAAAAAAAATCACAGCAAAATAAAGGATATTCTAAATAACAAATACTAAGAAAAAAAATGAGAAAATAATGACGTATCTTTCATATTAAAACATAAAACATGAAAAATATGACATTTTAAAAGATTAGAGTACTCTTAATACTCATTCTCAGGTAAAGGCTCCTAATTTTTTACGCTCATGTTTTGCATTTTATACGTCAGGACCAGTTTTGAGTCTTTTTCCAAACCTAACCTATTCCTGACTTTATTTTGAATATACCTAAAGTTGGAAAAAATTCTTTCAGTACAGGCAGATGAACCTACACATCTGAATAACTGAAATTGGCAGAAATTTTTACTAGGAACTTAATTTTTATAAATAAAAGTTGATTTTGTCCAATATTGTCCAATATTGCCCATGTCCTGGACAAAATCAAAAAAGTGGACAAATTCACAATGGGTTCTTCAAGGAAAATTCACATAATGGTCACGCGATGAAGTAAGTGCGGTGTAGTCATATCATATATTACGTTATTGGGAATTTCTCGTAAAATACTGATTTTTGAGACAAATCTACTTTAATTCGTTTTTTATTTGTTTTTGTACGATGGATGTTGTGGATATTAGGAACTTTCAAAATGGAACTAAAGCTTTACATTCAATATGCGCATAATGAACTAAGCTTATCTTAAAGATGAGAAAATTTACTACGAAAACCTGCCTTATACTTTTTTCTCATCAAATTTTCACACAAAAAAATATAAAAAATCAAACCCACCTTTATAGGAACAAAATCGTTCGTTCGTCGTTCAATATCAGAGCGATGTAGTATTTTTCGCCAGGTCAAGCCAGTGGGCGAAAATACAAAAACAAAAATAAACGAATTAATGAGCTTTAATTTTTCTTTCTTAACATTTTTCTATAAAATTATTTATTTAGTATTTCACGAGATATTTGTAATAAAGTAAAAATTTTTCGATATTTTTTTGAAAATTGTAAACAGAGTAAAAATAGGTTAGAAAAATATCCTTCCAGGCTTTTACAGTTGAAATATTGTAGTTCACAATAATATATTGCTTCTTTCGAAAAAATTCCTGAAATGTTTATTTTAGGAAAATTGTAGAAGTTTGATCTTTGCTGCAAGTTTTGCCTTATATTACAATAAAAGAACACAGCTTTTCTAAGAAACACCCGCCAATGAACAACTCGTAGACGTTTTCTTGTATTTTGTAATCGACACAAATACTTTATCGAGTGCTGTATAAGTTGTATGTTGACACCATTACATAAAACATCACTTTCTTGAAGGGGTTTTAAAAGTAGGTAAAATATAGGGATTGCATTACCGGTTAACCGGTTAACCGGTTAACCGGTAAACAGGACAAAAAACACACGATGATAATTACCGGTTATTTGAATTTTTTTACCGGTTATTTCGGTAAATTCTGAACTTACGATATGTCACGTATTCAACGTTTCTATTTATGTCAGTGACTAGTATTCACTAAATATAGAGTGACTGTCCCAACACTGAGCACTTTTGGCAATAAACAAATAATATTATAAAAAGTAAAACCCAAAAAGCAAGCCCTAAGGAATACAAGTAAGAGAGACATTGACAATATCTTGCGACAGGAAATTGAATATTTCACTGCCTCAAATATCCGTGGAAAACATTTAGAATATTGTTATTACCAATTCTTATTAACTTATCGATCTACCAATATCGATAGAGGAAGGGCATTTTGTTGGCGCTATTCTATGTACAAATATCAGACGACTAACAGATACAGCTTTGAAAAACTAGCCCTTTTAACGGGCTATTTTTAAAAAATATTGTATTTTTAGATTAGGTATTCAGTAAATGCCCTATTTGAGTTTATGTTTGTAATTTTTGTTATTTACAGAATAATTGTTTATTTAAATTTATTTCATTTATATTTTTTCCTTTTGATAAAAAAACCTTTAGTTTGTTCATTATAATAATAATAATAGTAATAATAATACGTTTATTTTACTCAAAGTAAAAATGGTACAAATTGAAATGTAGAGCTCTTCTTCCATTTGCCCAAATAAAAATAACCTAAATCTAAGATTATAAAAAGGTTATAAAAAAATATTAATACATATAAATCGAAAATTTCAAGAAAAAAATAATTATTATTTTATTTGTTAATATTTAGTAATGAATTGTAATTATCTAACAAATGTTATATTTTATAATAATAACAACAATAATAACAACAGCAGCACTCAGACATGCGAGCAGACAAGGGGAACGGGCAGACCCCGCGAAGCGAAGCAAAAAGGTTAAAAGTAAATAAAATTATATCGGAAAAAGAAAAAGAACTATACTCCCATCCACAACGCAGGATCAAGTCTCCTGCTTCTGATCAGCCAAAATGTAATTTTTGACAACTTTAATAAAAAAATTTTTTGATTTATATTGTTTATATTCATTTGGAAGTTCATTCCAAAGATGAGATGCAAAATAAGTACATGATCTTTGAAAAATCGCAGTTTCATGCTGAGGCACTAAAAAATTTTGTATGTATCTTGTATTATGCAAGTGATCTCGTGATATTAACTTATTTCTTAAGTACTGAGGTTCGTCATTATGAATTATTCGCCAAATAAGTGTGAGCATGTGTAAACGTCTGCGGTTTTCCATGTTTAATATGCTATGTTTATTTAGATGTGGTGATATATGTTGTTTATATGGGATACTGTAAATATAAGGCATACATGAATTCTGAAGTTTTTGAATTTTCTTTTTTGCTGTCGCCGATAATAACTTTCCATATACAACATCACCATAATCAACTAAAGATAATACGAGTGAATAACAAAATTTTGATTTACACTCTCTAGATATGTCTTTCGCAAAACTGTATAATTTTTTCAATCGACTGTAAGCGAATTTCAATTTGGAAAAAATATGTTTTTCAAAGCCTAATTATATTAATTATACGTACATAAAAATGTTTTTTTGTTAAATTTAAATAATTTTGTACATGGAAAAAGACAATTGTCATTTTCGCCACCCTAATCATTAATTCTAAAAATTACCGGTAAATACCGGTTAACCGGTTATTTACATTTTTATTTACCGATTTACCGGTTATTAAAACTTCCGGTAAATTGCAATCCCTAGTAAAATATAACAATGCGTGGCCTACGATACTGCCTTGTTGCATAATAAACAAATGTCCGACGATGGTATTGAAATGAAGCGCTCGTCTGGAATTCACACTATTGACGTCACTGCTGCGAGCCTCATTGCCAGGTGATATTTTCTAGCCTCGCTCTAATGAAAGCACTAAAATGCTTATAACTCAGAGAATACACATTTTTTAATTTTTACGAGTGCCACATGTTTCCACATTTTGTATAGTAGAGTTTATCTGTTCTCAATTAAAAAAGCGACGTTGATCTTTACCGCGGCGGGACCTTAACGATTTTTATTAAGCCGGGAATTTGTGAAATTTCCGTATTGTTTGCTTTCAACGCGAATGACGGAAAGTTAATTTACAGCTTGGAACAAATAAGATTCTTGTAAATGAATATACCTTGTTGCGTGCTTTTTTTTTATCATGTTAAATTCAATTTTTTATGATCTCAAGGTTAAGAGTATAAGACCCAAACTTGGGAGAGATAATATACCGGGTGACAACGATATCGCTCTTCTGCCTCTTGTTATCAAGATATCAAAATGAAACTCGGCATAGTTAATATACACGTAAAATGACACATTTTGGCGTATTTAAAGATTTCTGGTATAGCTGGAAGTGACACCAATTCTTTTGCCAATCGGCAATCTTAACAGCAAGTATATTTAAGTACGCGAATCTGCTTCTTTAATTCGTCATATCTTCAAAACAAAAACTATGCTCAACTTGAAATTTCGCCTACTTTAAAGTATTACTGTAAACTATCATTTAGACCACTTTTAAATAAAATTCATGAGGACCCCAAAAGGGGCGAAAAATAAGATTTTTTTGGGCCACTCTTTATTTTCAGTTGTAATCGAAATAATATAAAGATAACAAAAAATTATATTTTCAAGTCAAGTGAAACATTGTAAGTGATAACCGTAATTGTTATTAGATTCCACTGTTCATTCAATGTCGTGGTACATATAATTTTTCTTCTGACGAAACAATATCATTAAAAAATACTTTTTAAATGAAGCATCACCAAAGTCAAGCACATTTTGCTTCTCACTACATAACAGAAAACTTCTTCATTTTTTTTTAATATCAATTTTACTTTTCTATTCATAATTTTGATTGCAAACAAAACAACGTGGCGCTTTAACAGCTCCAAAAACACGTGGTTATGTTGAAGAACCCTCCAGAATCGACCTAAGTCGAAGACAGAATCAAAAATTTCATTTAAGGACATTTTTTAAGAGTTTGAGGGACTACAGAGCCACATACCGCTCCATAAGGACCGTTATAAGTTCTATAAGGCATTAGAAATGACCAGGTGAAAATTCGAAGAAACACCGAATTTTCACTTAGGAAAATTTGTTTTGGTTCAGGATATGAGAGCGAAAGTATATAGTGGCAAGGATTTAAGAATGGTATACTTTTTCAAAGGTGTAACAAAGTTGGACTTTGAAAGAAAATAATATTTTTTAAAAGTACGCCAAAAATGGACTTGAGAATAATTTTTATCAAAAGTACGCCAAAATTGGACTTGGATTAATTTTTCCAAGGTATGCGAAGCTAGTTTAAAAAGTACTCCAAAAATGCACTTTGAAAAATATTAAAATATTTTCCATTTTTATTCCTCCACCAAAGACATTGACCATTGAGGTACGGTCATTGAATGTCCTGTTCTAAAGTATGAGCATAAAATTTTAACGATGCAATGCATTTAAGAGGCGAAACCGACGATTTTGACAAAGACGGCGTAGCGCCGATAAGCAAAATTTGATAAAAATCAATGCACATGCACAAGGCCGGTTTCTCGCTTAGAAAGAGTTTGGATTCACTCAGCGGCTCGCAATTTGGTCGAGCGCGTTGAGTAGTCCATACAAAGCGATGGTAGGAAAGCCAATAGCAGGGCTTTTCAAAAAATAAAGTTATAGAGGAAAACGCCTTGTGCATAAAAAAAACCAGAAATTCAATTTTGCCTAAAAGTCGCTCGGAGGTGGGTTACTGCCATTTCGATAATATTGAACAACTGCATAGGGGCAAGTAACTTGTGGACTAATCGAACGCGAAACAAACTTATGCAGTCCTTATGAAGTCCTCATGAATGTGTTTGAGTACGTGAAACGCCACGATACAAGAACTTAAAAGCTAAGTAGTCTCTAGCGAAACTAAATTTATTTAGTAAAACTTTTTTAAGTTAAAATCAGTCAGCCATAATTATAATATTACAAAGAGTCTAAGACTTCTCTAAAAAGCTCGCATTTTGATTCTGAGAAGGTATGCATGAATCTTTTCTACCTAATCGATTGTTAGCGCAAGCGCTCTCGCTTGTATGGTATGAAGGCCGTTTGTCTTAATTGGGAAAGGCGCGATTCTTACAATAAGAATTTTGCTATAACCACTTTTTTGTGTAACCATATCTGTTAAATAAACGGATTCTTTGAACTATTGCATCTTAATTTATCTTGAGACTTGTTGCTAGTCTATAATCCCTGGAACTTTCGTAACGAAAACCGGATGTGTCGAGTTACTGCACCACACTTGACCTTCTAGTTGCTGTACAGAGATAGGGATTTTTTTATGCATTTTTCTCAGAAATTCCTAAGTGCGGAGTCCGTTATTAGCAGAGAAAAACGTGATCGTCACGTCAAAAATGAATCCCGCCTAAGAGAAATTCTTCGATTGGGATTTTTTTATACGAAAATTTAACTTTTCAGAAGGTACCAAAATCTAAAATCAGGGAATTCACGTCCAGAGAGACCGCTGTTAATGATCTGAGGTAGTGCAGCCTAATCCATTACTCGGCTGTCGAAGCGCATCTTATCTCGAACCCGTCTGGGAGTAGAAGAACAGGGTAGTGCGCGACTGACGCTCCTGAGAAATAAATTGGTGTCGCGTCATTTTGACGCCCGGTAGTGCGTTCTTCTACAGTTACAACAAAAATATGACGCTAACTAGTTAAGCACCTTACCTATCGACGCATGCACAATAGTTTTGACAGCTGGCACACTGCGTCCTTGTCTGATGGACGGTGTGGTGCGCTAACTCTATCTCGCTCTTATGTATCTTTAACATTTATTTGCGGGCACTTTTACATAAGCAACCGTATACCATCGTGTAGAGATAAAAATTAACTTTCATTTGATATAAAGTTTATTAAGATACGTTATGAACGTATAAATTTAACGAAGTTATACTTGTTTACACCTGGTTGGTAAGAGGTTGCGGCCAAGTGAAAAGCGGCAACCAAAACTTTTTAAGTTGTTTACGTACCTCTATTTGAAATGAATGATATTATTTCTTCAAAACAAATGAACGAAATAATTAATAATAAATAATGAATTAAATTTTAATTAAAAGTACTTGCGGTCATATTTTGATAGGCAACCCGGCAGAACCGTATTTCTCTACTAATAATTTTCCATAAAAATTGTATTTTGATTAAATACCAAATGGACGTAGTAATCACGAGGCCGGATGATGATGATGATAATAATAATAATAATAATAATAAGGCAAGTACAGACGTCTATTCCGAAAGATTTGGTCGTCCGAACTTTCGGGGAAGAATAAGGCGTCTGCCACTAACATGCTTGCCGTTCCTGTTCTGCTCTACTCCTTTGGGGTAGTAAAATGGACGGTAGATGAGCTGCGCTAACTAGACAGAGATACCCGCAAGATGATGAATATCCATAGGAGCATTCATCCTAGATCGTCCGTTCCTCGTGTTTGTCTCCCACGTCAGGGGTAGGAGCAGGATTGTTCAAGGCAGCAAAAAGAGCTTCAGCCAAATCGTCTGAAAGCCCAAATAAAAGCTGCCGAACAGGAGATTCTGTTCAGGCAGCATGTCGATAAACCCATGCACGGTGTATACTATAAGAACATAGAGACACTGAGTTTATCGACTAGGCTGACATTCGCCTTTTTTAAGGTCAGCTGGGCTTAAGTCGGAGACCGAGGGATTCATTGTGGCCTGTCAGGATGGTGTAATAAACACCTTGGTCTACCGGAGCCTCGTAATGGGTGTAGAGGGTCCCTGATATCAACTGCAGGACCTGCCGTCAGGAGCCGGAATCGCTGATGCCCAATATACGCGATTTCGGCCTACATCCACCGCCATAACGCGGCTTTACGAGTGCTATACTACCATCTACGGTACTCGTATGGGGTAGACCAAACACCAGTGCTGCCTTACATCCCCGGAGATATTGAGTCCGTTGTCGAGAACGAGAGGTGCCGAATTTATTGGAATTACTCGTTCCCGACCGTCAGGCTAATTCAAGCCAATAAGCCTGACAAAGTCCTCCTCAACCATCAGAACAAAGTGATGTTTGTCATCGAATTCTCAGCACCTGCTGAGACAAACATCGCTTTGAAGGAAGGGGAAAAACGGACCAAATATCGTGATCTCCGGTATGAGCTCCATGTGCTATACCCAGACTACTCGGTAAGATGGTCGTACTCGGCGTACTCGGGGGGATGAAGTCTTCGCTGCTCTCAGAATTGAAGATCATACCGGCCTGTCAGAACTCGGCAGAATGGTTGGCAGGCCAGATGCAGAAGGCGGTTATCTTGGGGTCCCTTCGTCTACTTAAGGCACACGATTTAGGTATTTACAGTCACTAACTCCACAGGTCGTGGAGAGTGGCTGTAAGAAGTTGCCGGCATGGCTACCATGTGGTGTCGGAGGCCACGGAAGTCCGGCAGCGGGCTACCCGAAAAAATAATAATAATAATAATAATAATAATAATAATACCGCGATTCAGCTCTCTCTGGTGGTGAGGCGGGATAATACTACTTCCCCGCAGGAGAGAGCTGACCAGCGTATAAGAAAGATAGAAGACAAGATCCGGTCGGCGAGATAATATGCTTCCCGTATTCACTGTGTGATGGATTATATGGCGGAGAACAGGCCTTTCACGCCGAAAGTGCGGCGAATCGCCGCCAACTTAAGGCGAGTCCATCACACGCTTAACGTGGCAGTGCTGCTTACCACCAAGCAGCTTTGTCTCGATAGAATACGGATGCTAGTGGCTTGCAAAAAGTCACTAGCAAGGCGGCCGGGGGCAGTAGCGGAAAAGAATCTTTTCTTCAAGAAGCCATCTCGCCTGTTCCAACCGCCTGAGCGTATTGTTGAGAATCCGTCGACTGTAGATCAGGTGGAAGACTTCTGGAAGACGCTTTACGAACAAAAGCGTCCACTGAACCGAGATACTCCAGCTCTGGCACACTTTGGAGCCTTTTGCCAAGGGCTCCAGCAACCTCAAGCAGTGCGCCAACCGATAACGACGAAAGAGGTTCGAAGAGCCCTCGAAGGCTCCAAGAACTTTGCTGCTCCTGGACCCGATAGGATTAACAACATTTGGTGGAAAAAACTTGCCAGCACCCATCGCCATTTAGTCAGAATCTTCACCTAGTGGCTAAATGGAGAGCAGCAAATCCCTTCCTGGATTGTCGAGGGGCGAACCGTGCTACTCCCTAAGAACGGAGATTTGTCAGATCCAAGGAACTACAGACCGGATAACCTGTTTAAACGCATGTTACAAGATATTCACACGTATCTTGTACATGCGGGTACTCCAAGCAAGCGGCCTGGTTTATGAACGGATATACGAGCAACGTGGGTCTAAGAAGGGTGTCGCTGGCTGCAAGGAGAATCTGCTAATTGACAGGTTCTCCTTGCAGCCGCAAGGACTCCGTGCAGTATAAGTGGGACCTTTCTATGGCCTGGATCGATTACCGCAAGGCATTTGACATGACGTCCCACGAGCTAATTGTTCACTTGCTCCAATGTCTTGCGGTGCCCGGTCCCGTAGTGAGATGCATAGAACAACTCATGCCGCTCTGGAGTACTCGCTTTACCATAACATCTGGTAATGCTCGAATCTAAACAGAGCCGGTTATGTTTAAGAGGGGTGTGTTTCAGGGAGATTCCCTTAGCCCCCTTCTATTTTGCATCTCGCTACTGCCGTTATCCGTTGAACTTCGCAGAACCCGTGGTTACAATTGCGGTACCCCCGGAGATAGGAGGTATAAGGTCACCCATCTATTTTACATGGATGACCTTAAACTTTATGCCTCCAGTGAGAAAGATTTACGTCAATCTCTCAGGGTGGTACATGAGTTCACTCAGGCGGTCGGTATGGAGTTCGGCTTGGACAAATGTGCACTGGTTCATCTCAAGTGAGGGCGATGTGGTGACTACCGAGAGGACGCGCAGCTTGTAGATGGAAGCATCTTGCACCACCTAGATGCCGGAGAGTCGTACGCCTACTTGGGTGTTGAGCAACGCTCCACTCAAGAAGTGTCAACAGTTAAAAACGCTCTCCGCGGCAAGTACCAACACCTCCTCCGGCAGATTTGGTCTTCTGAACTGTCGGGGAAGAATAAGGTGTCTGCAACTAACATGCTTGCTGTTCCGATCCTTCTACACTCCTTTGGGGTAGTGAAATGGACACAAGGCGAGTTGCGCCAACTCGATGTAGGAACCCGAAAGATGATGCATCTCAACAGAAGTTTACATCCAAAATCGTCCGCTCCGCGGTTATATCTCTCACGACAACAGGGAGACCGTGGACTCTTGAGTTTGGAGTATCTACATAGCAGGTCGGCTCTGGATGGAGGTTGCAAGATCATCAAGAGTTCGGATCCCCTTCTCTGCATGGTTCGCGACCATGAAAACGCAGGGACAGGAGCATTCTTATTCAAGGCAGCACAACGAGCAGCCGATGAACTTGGTCTCGACTTCGACACTGGGCGGGTAAACCCGAGTTCTGTCACCGAGCTGAAACCTGCTCAGCTAAAAGCCCATACAAAAGCAGCAGAGCAACGTAAATTTCTGCAGCTGCATAAAGATAGGCCCTTGCATGGAGTCTTCTACAAGAACATCGAATACGGCTTATCTGGGAAGCTGACCTTTGCTTTCCTAAGGTCAGCTGAGCTGAAGTCTGAGACCGAAGGGTTCATTATGGCTTGCCAGGATGGTGTCTTTAACACACTCGTCTATCGAGGTCATGTCCTGGGTATATAGGTCCCTGATGTAAACTGTAGGGCCTGCCGAAGGGCGCCGGAGACACTCATGCACCTGTTGTGGACTTGTCCGACATACGCTGTCTCGGCCTATATCCACAGACATGATGGAGCATTACGTGTGCTGTACTATCATCTGCGGCATACATATGGGATAGACGAGACACCAGTGCTGCCTTGCGCTCCGGGGGATATAGAGTCCGTAGTGGGGAATGAGCGGTGCTTAATTTATTGGAACTACTCGTTTCCCACCCTCAGGCAAATACGGGCCAATAAACCTGATTTAGTCCTCCTCCACCACCAACTTAGGACAATGTTTGTCATTGAATTCTCCGCCCCAGGGGAAACAAACATTGTTCTGAAAGAGGAGGAAAAACAGACTAAATATCGAGATCTTCTCTTCGAACTCCGTATACTCTATCCGGACCACACTGTTAAACTAGTGGTTCTTATCATAGGATGCCTAGGTGGGGTGAGGCGCACACTGCTTTCGGAATTGAAGACGATACCGGCATGCCGAAACTCGGCAAAAATCTTAGCCGGAAGAATGCAGAAGGCCGTTATCCTTGGCTCGTTACGCCTGCTCAGAGCACACGATTCGCGGACCCAGTGACCACTGACCCTACGGCGTAGGGAGTGGTCTCTGGTATTACCAGCGTACCCTCTCTGGCATCGGAGACAGAGAGAAGGGCGACTGGCTTCACAAAAAAAAAATAAATAAATAAAATAAGGCAGCACAGAGAGCAGCCGATGAACTTGGTCTCTCCTTCGACGTCGAGCGGGTAAAACGCGACTCTGTCACCGAGTTGGAACTTGCTCGGCGAAAAGCCCAAATTAAAGCTGCAGAACACAACAACTTTCTGCAGCTGCACACGGATAAGCCAATGCATGGAGTTTTCTATAAAAATATAGAAAACCTAGGCTTATCCGAAAGGCTGACCTTTGCCTTCTTAAGGTCAATCGGGCTGAAGTCTGAGACCGAGGGATTCATAATAGCTTGCCAGGATGGTGTATTTAACACCCTCGTCTATCGTAGTCGTGTCATGGGTATAGAGGTCCCTGATGTCAGCTGCAGGGCCTGCCGCAGGGCGCCAGAGACTCTTATGCACTTGCTGTCGGCTTGCCCGACATATGCAGTCTCGGCCTATATCCAAAGGCACGACGGAGCATTACGAGTGCTTTATTACCATTTAAGGTACTCGTATGGGATAGACGAAACACCAGTACTGCCTTACGCTACGAGGGATACTGAGTCCGTTGTGGGAAATGAGAAGTGTATAATTTATTGGAACTACTCTTTTCCCACCGTCAGGCAAATACAAGCCAACAAGCATGACGTAGTACTCCTCGACCTTCAACTCAAGACAATGTTCGTCGTGGAGTTCTCGGCTCCCGCGGAGAACAACATTGTCTTGAAGGAGGAGGAAAAACGGACAAAATATCGAGATCTGCTCTTCGAACTCCGCAGACTGTATCCAGACCATACTGTTAAGATAGTGGTACTGATTATAGGAGCCCTCGGTGGAACGAGACACACACTGCTTTCGGAACTTAAGATCATACCGGCATGCCGAAATTCGGCAGAGGTCTTAGCCGGCAGAATGCAGAAGGCCGTCATTCTCGGTTCATTACGTCTGCTCAGGGCACACGATTCCCGGACCCAGTAGTCACTCACCCCACGGGCGTGGGGAGTGGCTACCGGTACTACCAGCTCCCCTCTGTGAGGATCGGAGCCACAGAGAAGGGAGACTTGTTTTTAGCTAGCTAAAATAATAATAATAATAATAATAATAATAATACATCATCATGAATACATCATGACTCTCAGACTCCCTACTACAGATACAACCCAAACCCAGTTGAAGAGAACGAACGCTATAAAGTCTACTGGGACAGAGCCATAATAACGGACGTCACGGTTCTACACAATCGCCCAGATATAGCCGTCATAGACAAACAACAAATGGAAACATTGATCATTGACATCTCGATCCCGAATACAAGAAATATGACGGAGAAATATGAAGAGAAAATATCGCACTACAGTGACTTAAAAAACGAAATTTTGGATATGTGGAATATGAGGAAGGTCACCATAGTCCCTGTAATACTATCTGCGCTCGGAGTAATACCTAAAAACCTAAAAACATCGCTACGAAAGATTGGTATTGACCCCACTATATACCCGAGAATGCAAAAAGCAGTAATTCTCCATACAGCTGGTATCGTGAGATCATTCCTTGGGAGTGACTAGTCAATGTTGTGATCTTGGTACCATGTACCCGATTACAGCAGACAAACCAGAGACACCTGAGAGGGAAAAAAAAATAATAATAATAATAAATAACCAGGAGGGGCTGACTTCCATCAATCAAGCCTTGGTGAGTAGCGCCACCACTTACTCCAACTGGGGGTGCAAAATCGAACCGGCAACCCTAGTGCACCCGGGAGGGGAAAGCTCCTTCCCCTCTGGTGTCGGTCGTGGACTTGCTGGGCTAACCACCCACAAGCCCTAACTTCTGGTTCCCGCAGGCAGAAGACAGGGCCCCCACAATCGACCCCACCCGGATAGGGGTCAAGGGCAAGGTGGTGGGGCCCAACCGGATCGGGCGCCCGTTGACGACGAACGCCATGAACTAGGACGCTTTGAGTGGACAGATGAGCTAAGGGACGACCTTCTGTATTGCTACGAAAGCAGTGAGCCCGCACGAAGGGGATACATGGGGCGAATGCACGTTTTGTGGTGTGCAAGGCACCCAGAGCACAACGCCTTCACGCCACAAAACCTGCGTGATTATGTATCCCACCTTCGTCGCAGGGGCTACGTGAGAGCTGCTCCTCAGCCGGTGAATGAGGTGGCCGAAGGTCCACCGAATGAACCAGTTGAGGATGCAGTCCCAGACGTTCCACCAATACCAGAGGGCCTCAGTACCAGACGGGGGTTACACTACATAAAAGCCCCCGGGCCACAAGACCTGGCCAGAGTGGATGAAGAACTTCGTGAAGAGCTTCCAGAATGGGCTGACATCTGGCACATAAACTGTGCCGTGTATGCTGCTGCTCAACGCTTTTCTTAGGTGGAGAGGCGTAATACTGCCTCCCCACAGGAGAGAGCGAGGCGGCGCATACAAAAGATGGAAGCCAAGATCCGGTCGGCGAGGCAACACGAATCCCGTATCCAATGTGTGATGGACTATATGGCGGCCAATAGACCGTTCACGTCTAAAGTGCGTCGAATAGCCGCCAACTTAAGACGCGTCCATCACACACTCAATGAGGCAGTGCTGCGAACTACCAAACAGCACTGTCTCGACAGGATACGGATGCTGGTGGTTTGTAAAAAATCACTAGTGAGGCGGGCGAGTGGGCTGGCGGAAAATAAACTCTTCCGCCAAAAGCCCTCGCGCCTTTTCGAACCGCCTCCGCGTGTTGCAGAGAATCCGCCGACTGTAGATCAGGTGGAAAATTTCTGGAAAACGCTTTACGAGGAGAAGCTTCCACTCAATCGAGACTCTCCGGCCCTTGCACACTTTGAAACCTTCTGTCAAAGGTTTCAACAACCACAGGAAGTGTGCCAACCAATAACCCCAGAAGAGGTTCAAAGAGCTCTCGAGGGATCTAAGAACTTTGCTGCTCCAGGTCCCGATGGGATAAATAACTTTTGGTGGAAAAAGTTATCGAGCACCCACCACCATTTGGCCAGAATTTTTAATGCCTGGCTAAATGGGGAGCAGCAAATTCCTTCTTGGGTGGTTGAAGGGCGGACAGTGCTGATCCCTAAGAACGGAGATTTGTCCAACCCAAGGAATTGTCGACCGATAGCCTGTTTAAACGCATGTTACAAGGTGTTTACGCGCATCTTGTACATGCGAGTGCTCCACGCAGTTGAACCGGTTTACGAACGGATATATGAGCAACGAGGGTCGAAGAGAGGTGTCGCTGGGTGCAAGGAGAACCTGTTGATTGACAGATGTGTCACGCAGGACTCCGTGCAGTATAAGCGGAACCTCTCCATGGCCTGGATCGACTACCGCAAGGCATTTGATATGACATCACATGAGCTTATTGTTCACTTGCTCCGATGTCTTGCGGTACCCGGTCCCGTAGTGAGATGCATCGAAGAACTGATGCCGCTCTGGAGGACTCGCTTTACTATTACATCGGGTAACGATCGAGTCCAGACGGAGTCCGTAACATACAGAAGGGGAGTATTTCAGGGAGACTCCCTCAGCCCCCTTCTGTTTTGCATTTCACTACTGCCATTATCCGTTTCGCTCCGGAAAACCCGTGGATACAACTGCGGTACCCCCGGCGATAGGGGGCATAAGGTCACCCATCTGTTTTACATGGATGACCTTAAACTTTATGTCTCCGGAGAGAGGGATCTACACCAGTCCCTCAGGGTGGTACAGGAGTACACGCAGGCTGTCGGTATGGAGTTCAGGTTGGACAATTGTGCACTGGTCCATCTCAAGAGAGGACGATGCGGGAACTACGGAGAGGACGCGCAGCTCGTGGAAGGAAGCATCTTACATCATCTAGATGCCGGAGAGTCGTACACTTACTTGGGTGTCGAGCAACGCTCCACCCAAGAAGTGGGTGTAGTGAAAAACGCTCTCCGCGGCAAGTATCAGCACCGACTCCGACAGATCTGGTCCTCAGAACTGTCGGGGAAGAACAAGGTGTCTGCTACCAACATGCTTGCCGTTCCGATCCTACTCTACTCCTTTGGAGTAGTGAAATGGACTCGAGAGGAGTTGCGTCAACTCGACGTAGGAACCCGCAAGAAGATGCATCTCAATAGAAGTTTGCATCCTAAATCGTCCGTTCCACGGCTATACCTCTTACGACATCGGGGAGGCCGTGGACTCTTGAGTTTGGAGAGTCTCCATAATAGGATGATTCTGGATGGAGCCTGTAAGGTCATCAGGAGTTCGGATCCCCTCCTCTGCATGGTCCGGGACCATGAAAGTGCAGGAATAGGAGCCTTTTTGTTTAAGGCAGCACAAAAAGCAGCCGATGAACTTGGTCTCTCCTTCGACGTTGAGCGGGTAAATCCTGACTCTGTCACCGAGTTGGAACCTGCTAGACGAAAAGCCCAAATTAAAGCTGCAGAACACACCATCTTTCTGCAGCTTCACACGGATAAGCCAATGCATGGAATTTTCTATAAAAATATAGAGAACCTTGGCTTATCCGAAAGGCTGACCTTTGCCTTCTTAAGGTCAGCCGGCCTGAAGTCTGAGACCGAGGGATTCATAATGGCTTGCCAGTGTATTTAATACCCTCGTCTATCGTAGTCGTGTCATGGGTATAGAGGTCCCTGATGTCAGCTGCAGGGCCTGCCGCAGGGCGCCAGAGACTTTAATGCACCTGTTATCAGCTTGTCCGACATATGCAGTCTCGGCCTATATCCAGAGGCACGACGGCGCATTACGAGTGCTTTATTATCACCTAAGGCACTCGTATGGGATAGACGAGACACCAGTGCTGCCTTACGCTCCGGAGGATATTGAGTCCGTTGTGGGAAATGAGAAGTGTCTAATTGATTGGAACTACTCTTTTCCCACTGTCAGGCAAATACAAGCCAACAAGCCTGACGTAGTCCTCCTCGACCATCAACTCAAGACAATGTTTGTCGTGGAGTTCTCGGCTCCCGCGGAGAACAACATTGTCTTGAAGGAGGAGGAAAAACGAACAAAATATCGAGATTTGCTCTTCGAACTCCGCAGACTGTATCCAGACCATACTGTTAAGATAGTAGTACTGATTATAGGAGCCCTCGGTGGAACGAGACATACACTGCTTTCGGAACTTAAGATCATACCGGCATGCCGAAATTCGGCAGAGGTCTTAGCCGGCAGAATGCAGAAGGCCGTCATTCTTGGTTCATTACGTCTGCTCAGGGCACACGATTCCCGGACCCAGTAGTCACTTACCCCACGGATGTGGGGAGTGGCTGCCGGTACTACCAGCTCCCCTCTGTGAGGGTCAGAGCCACAGAGAAGGGTGACTGGTTTTTAACAAAAAAAAAATAAATAAAAAAATAATAATAATAATAAGTCATCGGGGGGGGGGGGGGGGGGCGAGGACTCTTGGGTATGCATGGCAGAGTAGTACTGAGTATGGCAGATAACATTCTCAGGAGCTCGGACCCGCCCCTGCTATTAGTGAGAGATCATGAAATAGCAGGGGTGGGCACAGGATTGTTTAAGGCAGCAAAAAGAGCCGCAGATGAACTTGGTCTCGTATTCGACGTCAGACGAGGTGGCCGGCGTGGTGCTGACTCAGAGTCAGTCACTGATCTTCAGCCAACTCGTCTGAAAGCCCAAATAAAAGCTGCCGAACAGGAGAGTCTGTTTAGGCAGCATGTCGATAAACCCTTGCACGGTGTATACTATAAATACCTAGAAACACTGGGTTTATCGACTAGGCTGACATTCGCCTTTTTAAGGTCAGCTGGACTTAAGTCGGAGACCGAGGGATTAATCGTGGCCTGCCAGGATGGTGTAATAAACACCTTGGTCTACCAAAGTCGCGTAATGGGTGTAGAGGTCCCTGATACCAACTGCAGGACCTGCCGTCAGGCGCCGGAATCGCTGATGCATTTGCTTTCAGCATGCCCGGTATGCGCGATTTCGGCCTACATCCACCGCCATAACGCGGCTTTACGAGTGCTATACTACCATCTACGGCACTCGTATGGGGTAGATCAAACACCAGTGCTGCCTTACATCCCCGGAGATATTGAGTCAGTTGTCGAGAACGATAGGTGCCTAATTTATTGGAACTACTCGTTCCCGACGGTCAGGCTAATTCAAGCCAACAAGCCTGACATAGTCCTCCTCGACCATCAGAACAAAGTGATGTTTGTAATCGAATTCTCGGCACCTGCTGAGACAAACATCGCTTTGAAGAAGGGGAAAAAACGGACCAAATATCGTGATCTCCGGTATGAGCTCCAAGTGCTGTACCCAGACTACTCGGTCAAGATGGTCGTCCTAATAATCGGCGTACTCGGAGGGATGAAGCCTTCGCTGTTCTCAGAACTAAAGATCATACCGGTCTGTCAGAATTCGGCAGAATGGTTGGCAGGTCAGATGCAGAAGGCGGTTATCTCAGTTTATACCGGACTTTTATTTTTAAATAAAAGTCCGGTATAAACTGAGAAAAAAAAAGAATAATAATAATAATAATAATAACTAACTCCACAGGTTGTGGAGAATGGCTGTAAGGAATTTGCCGGCGCGGCTACCGTGAGGTGTCGGAGGCCACGGAAGTCCTGTCCGGCAGCGGGCTACCCGAAAAAAAAAAAATGATAATAATAATAATAATAATAATAATAACAATAATAATGATCGATATCACCGTACCACTACCAGAGAACATGGAGAAGAAGGAAAGAGAGAAGGTTACAAAATACTTACCTCTTGCTGAAGAGATTAGGCAGATGCGGCAACAAGAAAAGGTGACCATAGTTCCCGTCGTAATTGGTGCCACAGGTGAAGTACCCACCAGTCTGAAACCGGCCCTAAAATCACTAAATATTAAGAAGAGCATCTACCTTCAGATGCAAAAATCAGTCATCATCGACACTTGCAACATTGTCCGTACATTTTTACACCTGCAATGAGATAATCAAGCTGACCACAGGCCCCTTGATTATGAGCACCTACCCTCCTAAAGGAGAGAGTCCCGCAAACAATAATAATAAGGAAGACAGGGCCCCCACGATCGACCCCGTGCGGATAGGGGTCAAGGGCAAGGTGGTGGGGCCCAACAGGGAAGGATGCCCATTGATAACGACCGCTATAACCAAGGACGCTTTGAGTGGACAAATTAACTGAGAGACGACCTGATGCACTGTTATGAAAGCAGTGAGCACGGCCGAAGGTGGTACATGGCGCGTATGCATGCTCTGTGGTGTGAAAACCACCCAGAACATGACGCCTTCACACCTCAGAACCTACGTGATTATGTATTCCACCTTCGTGCTAGAGGCTATGTCAGAGCCGCTCCTCAGCCAGTGAATGAGGTGGCCGAACAGCCACCGAACGAACCGGTTGAGGAAGCGGTTCCTATCGTTCCACCAACACCAGAGGGTCTCAGTACCAGACGGGGGTTGCACAACATAAAACCCCCCGGGCCACAAGATCTGGCCAGAGTGGATGCAGAACTACGTGCAGCGCTACCAGAAGAGGCTGACAATCTGGCACATAAATTGTGCCGTGTATGCTGCCGCTCAACGCTTGTCTCAGGTGGAGAGGCGAAATACTACCTCTCCACAGGAAAGAGCGGGACGGCGCATACAGAAGATGGAAGCCAAGATCCGGTCGGCGAGGCAACACGCATCCCGTATCCAATGTGTGACGGACTATATGGCAGCCAATAGGCCTTTCACGCCTAAAGTGCGCCGAGTAGCTGCCAACTTAAGACGCGTCCATCACACACTTAATGGGGCAGTGCTGCAAACCTCCAAACAGCACTGCCTCGACAGGATACGGATACTAGTGTCTTGTAAGAAGTCACTAGTGAGGCGGGCGAGGGGGCTAGCGGAAAATCAACTTTTTCGCAAAAAGCCCTCGCGCCTTTTCGAACCGCCTCAGCGTGTTGCTGAAAATCCGCCGAATGCAGATCAGGTGGAAAACTTCTGGAAAACGTTGTACGAACAGAAGCTTCCACTCAACAGAGACTCTCCAGCCCTGGCACACTTTGAAACCTTTAGCCAAAGGTTTCGTCAACCACACGAGGTGTGCCAACCAATAACCCCAGAAGAGGTTCGAAGAGCTCTTGAGGGCTCTAAGAACTTTGCTGCTCCAGGTCCCGACGCGCAGCTCGTAGACGAAAGCATCTTACATCATCTAGATGCCGGAGAGTCGTACACTTACTTGGGTATCGAGCAACGCTCCATCCAAGAAGTGAGTGTGGTGAAAAACGCTCTCCGCGGCAAGTATCAGCACCGACTCCGACAGATCTGGTCTACAGAACTGTCGGGGAAGAACAAGGTGTCTGCTACTAACATGCTTGCCGTTCCGATCCTTCTCTACTCTTTTGGAGTGGTGAAATGGAGTCGAGAGTTCCGTCACCTCGACATAGGAACCCGCAAGAAGATGCATCTCAATAGGAGTTTGCATCCTAAATCGTTCGTTCCACGGTTATACCTCCCGCGACATCGGGGAGGCCGTGGACTCTTGAGTTTGGAGAGTCTCCATGACAGGATGGTTCTGGATGGAGCCTGTAAGATTATCAGGAGTTCGGATCCCCTCCTCTGCATGGTCCGGGACCATGAAAATGCAAGGGTAGGAGCGTTTTTGTTTAAGGCAGCACAGAGAGCAGCCGATGAACTTGGTCTCTCCTTCGACGAGTTGGAACCTGCTCGGCGAAAAGCCCAAATTAAAACTGCAGAACACAGCATCTTTCTGCAGCTTCATACGGATAAGCCAATGCATGGAGTCTTCTATAAAAATATAGAAGACCTTGACTTATCCGAAAGGCTGACCTTTGCCTTCTTAAGGTCAGCCGGGCTGAAGTCTGAGACCGAGGGATTCATAATGGCTTGCCAGGATGGTGTATTTAACACTCTCGTTTATCGAAGTCGTGTCATGGGTATAGAGGTTCCTTGTGTCAGCTGCAGGGCCTGCCGCGGGGCGCCAGAGACTTTAATGCAGTCTCGGTCTATATCCAGAGGCACGACGGAGCATTACGAGTGCTTTATTATCACTTAAGGCACTCGGATGGCATAGACGAAACATCAGTGCTGCCTTATGCTCCGGGGTATATTGAGTCCGTTGTGGGAAATGGGAAGTGTCTAATTTATTGGAACTATTATTTTCTCACCGTCGTCAGGCAAATAGAAGCCAACAAGCCTGACGTAGTCCTCCTCGACCACCAATTCAAGACAGTGGAGTTCTCGGCTCCCGCGGAGAACAACATTGTCTTGAAGGAGGAGGAAAAACGGACAAAATATCGAGATTTGCTCTTCGAACTCCGCAGACTCTATCCAGAACATACTGTTAAGATAGTGGTACTGATTATAGGAGCCCTCGGTGGAACGAGACACACACTGCTTTCAGAACTTAAGATCATACCGGCATGCCGAAATTCGGCAGAGGTCTTAGCCGGCAGAATGTAGAAAGCCGTCATCCTTGGTTCATTACGTCTGCTCAAGGCACACGATTCGCGGACCCAGTAGTCACTCACCCCTCGGGCGTGGGGAGTGGCTACCGGTACTACCAGCTCACCTCTGTGAGTGTCGGGATCCACAGAGTTTAAAGGGTGACTGGCTTTTAGAAAAGAATAATAATAATAATAATAATAATGTATTTATTTCCATAAGACTATTACAGTATTGGAATTGTCAACAATAAAATATGAAATTTTTTTAAAAAAGAATCAAAGACTTGATAAAATATGTACATATTACATACACAAAATACACATATATACATATAGCTAAACGTAAAATATAAATATATGACGATAAAAAATGACAACATTTACAACTACGACAAGGTAATAAGATATCTTAATCAGGTAGTGTTCAAGTGTTCCTCGTAAGAATGAAAACAGTGCGCAATTAAATGTCTTTTAACAAGTTCTTTGAATAATGCAAAATTGCTAGCGTCTTTTATAGCTTGTGGGCGGTGGTTATATAATTTAATTCCACTAATAAAAGGCATCTTTTCATTTGCTCTAATCTGTGAGAGGGTTCATAGTTGTTATTTGAAGAGCGAATGTTGTATTATTAATATCTCCACATTTTAAAAGATTGTTAATATTTCTTCTCACAGAGCATACAGACTGCAAAATGTATATGCAACTAGTGGAAGCATTATACTCTTCGCCGATTTACTGAGCTTTTTATATAATTGTTACACATTCTATAGGATACTTTTCGCAGTTTTCTTGTAAATAATTTTTGGACATTCTAAATTTTGCGATGCCAACTTTGTTGTGAAAAAAAACCACCCCCTTTGAGGGATTCGAACACACGACCTTTGGATTACAGAGCAAAACTTTAGTCATTGGACCATCACACATTACTACAAAAATTTTCTGTAATGTATAACATTTGAAAATTATATTTCAACGGATTAGATCTATTATTATAAAATATGTATATTAGAAAAATGTACAAACAAAAAAAAACATAGAGAATAACATTTCGCAAGATTTCTATTTAAGTACAAGTAACAAAAATTAAGAAACGGACATTTTGAGAGTTGTTCAGAATTCGTTCACTAACATAATGATATGAGAATTTTTTCTCTACGAGCGATATTTACTATTTTAGAAATGTGCCGATCAAATGCAATATACTCTTCGTTTTTGAAGAGTATAATAAATGGTGAGTATGCCATGTTGCCTAAAATAATTTCTACGGGATGTGTTGTATGTAAGTTTAAACATACTTCTGACTATCTTTTTCTGCGAAATGAACACTTTTTTATTGCTGAACTGTTTCCCCAGCATAACATTGCTATATTGCAATGGCATGTAAACACAACCGTAGCAAAATGTTTTCATGGTGTCGGTGTCAACAGAGTCTCGCATTTGGAGTAGTGCAAAGTTTAGACTAGCTAATTTGTTTGCTAAATTATCGATATGACTTTCCCATGACATATTCCTATCCATCTGCCTAAGAATTTAACACAATTATTTTGATGGAGGTTATGACTACATCTAATCAGAAGACTATAATCCAATTTTGCACCAATGTATCCACACACATAGTAGCATTTTTACTTAATAGATCTACACTAGCAGCGGTTATAATAGAGGAGGTGTCATTTGTACGAAAGCGTAGAAAGGCCACGTTGCTTTTTATTTTATAATTTACACTTGTAAACTGGGAATTATACTGATTTACACTTACAAACTGGGAATTAGGCTAATTTACACTTAGCAACTGGGAATGATGCTAATTTGCAGTTACCAACTGGGAATTATGATAATTTACACTCACAAACTGGGAGTTAGGCTGATTTACAATTAGCAACTGGGAATTATTCTAATTCACACTTACAAACTGGGAATTAGGCTAATTTACACTTAGCAACTGGGAATTATGCTAATTTACAGTTACCAACTGGGAATTATGCTAATTTATAGTTATATACTGGAAATTATATGTACATAGTATGGCATTCTGTAAAAGGTTGTTTCGCTTGAAACATTGTGCATTTGCTGTTAAGTGATATAGTACTGAAATGTTAATGGATAATTTAATCACGTTTTACTTTGCGTTGGACCTTCAGCAATTAAAAATACTTTTCTGTCTGGCTCTAAATCACAACAAATACTGACCGGACTTTAAGAAGGAAGTTGAGTTTGATTTAATTATACAGAAGAAAACATTTTTCCAATATGTCATCTGGCAAAATTTATAAACGAAAATATTTAAGTCCACAGCCAATTTTGGATAAATATATTTAATAACACTTTAAAGGAAGATGGAGTATTTTCTGGAACTTTCCTAGATATGGTGGAATTTCGTTTTTTCAAAATAACACAGGATTTTCACCGTTCACCGTCAGTGTATTAGTTTCCTGTTAATTATTAATTATGTTTAACAACGTTCAATTGCATATAGAATTAGATCTAGATTTTGCTGGAAAATCAATCCTGTTAGAAAAATCTACCATTTAGACAATGTACATTACATGTATTATATCAAATTATATATAAAATTGAATGTTGTGTAGTATATAATTTTATACAGCCTGTGTAAAAAGTATAAAATAAATTTAGTACATCTTGAACTAGCTACTTTTTTTTTATAAAAAACCTTGAGTAGGTAAAATTTACTAATTATTTGCACATCTTTGCATATGAATATTAATTTATATTGTTCACCCAGAGCTATCAGCAAACCCAACTTTTTTTTTCAAATAGCATCCTATCCCTTGTGATAGGTCAAAGGAGAGTTATTTTAATAGTCTTTCGAATGGAGGGGTTTTTAAAATAATAATAAAAATGTTTCTTTAATAAATTTTGAAAAGTTTGCAGTATATAGCTTCATTAATTTACAAGTATTTTACAGATGTTTAGGGATATTAGATGAGTAGAGAATATTATTTAGGTATTGAGCAAATCACAACTTACACACTTTTTTTTATTTATCACGAAATTACCTACTTTCTGTATATTGTTGCCCTAATCTGGGCACGCTAATATACTAGTTAGGTAAATACTTTAAAACACACATTATTGGAGAACCAATCAAAACAACTACTCTCCTAGCTAATACTGATGAAGTATTGAATTACATGATATGATTCCTAGCATTTTAAAGAAAAAATATGTTGAAAATACTTAAATTATTTCTTTAAATTCACTCATTCACACTTTTTTATTTAATATGAATTTATCTGCTTTCTGTATATTGGTAACTTAATCTGGTCACTCTAATATACTACCTAGGAAAACACTTTAAAACACTAATTATTGGAGAACCAATCAAAACAACTACTCTTCTAGCTAATACTGACAATCGCATGCAACCAATAGCTATTCTCCGGCCTAATGTCCCGCCGAGCGCAGGATTACGAATTACAAGCCTCGCCACATTAAGTGAAATAGCTATGTATGTATTGCCACAAACTTCCAAAATTTTTCTTCAATTGCATTGGACATTAACCCCCAGATGAAGCCTAGTATAATTCCCAGTTACTAAGTGTAAATTAGCCTAATTCCCAATTTGTAAGTGTAAATTAGCATAATTCCCAGTTGGTAACTGTAAATTAGCATATTTCCCAGTTGCTAAGTGTAAATTAGCCTAATTCCCAGTTTGTAAGTGTAAATTAGTATAATTTCCAGTTTATAAGTGGAAATTATAAAATAAAAAGCAACGTGGCCTTTCTACGCCTTCGTACATTTGTAAAAATGTAAAAGAAAAATTATTTATGCTTGCTGCTAGGTCGTTGACGATATTATGAACATCAATGGACCCAATACACTAAATTGTAGTACCTCTGTTAACACATTGACACTGTCTGAAGAACATTCTACCCCCTCTTGATTAATTTTAACAGTCTGTGTTCTCTCTGATAAATAGGACTTAGCCCAATCCAATGCTGGGCCACGACCACCATATATTTCTGGTTTTCTTAATAATAAATGATGATTTATGGTATCAAAGGCTAGCGACATATCGAAAAATATGCCAGCGAACATCATCCTGATTTGATTTATTCTTGCAAAATCCATATTGTTTCCTATCGCAAATGCCTTTTCAAAGATTTTTTAAAATACTGATAAAAGTGCTATGGGCCTATAATTTCCCATTGTGTGAGGGTCATTTTTTTTTGTAAACAGAAATTATCAGTGCTGCTTTCAATCAATCTGGATTTTGGATGGATAAATTTGTGAGGTACGTTAGGATATTAATCAAGTGCACACTAACGTCCTTAATTATACAACATGGTACCTCATCTCGGCCCGATGATTTTTTATTGCAAACAATTGATAATATTAGAAACCTTAATCTCTGTAATAGGCATTAAATACATAGAATCATCGTTAATTCCTTGCACAGTTGTTACAACAAAGATATCAATATTAAATGTGGAGTTAAGTTCATTTACCAAATCGATGAAGTTATTATTAAAACCGTTTGCAATATCTGGGCATTATCTAAAATTTTTTGAATTCATTATTTTAGAAAGTAACTGTACTTCTCTTACCAACGTTTGAGTTTTCTCGAACTACCACATAATTTTGGATTTATTATCAATATTGACACTATTATTTTCATAGGTCAAAATTATTTCAGTTCAAGAAAAATGTTATAACTCCAATAACCATTACAGCTTTTAAACTATTTATTTTTATCTATTTATTTAATGTCGGTCTATTTCCGCTTCTAGGGTCTATCACCGACGCCAGGAGAGGAGCTACCCCCAACCTAGAAATTTTGCAGAACCCCTTCCCTTAAGAAGAGTAGGGATCTTTTATTTGCCTAACATTTAATAGACAAGGGACCGCCTGCTTTACATCTCCTCCGAAGGATGATATATCCACTACGTAATCCTCGTCTGTAATTACATAGCTTCCGCGTATACACTGATTTACAAGCCGCTAGAAGGTGGGATGAGATCGCTGTGTTTCCCTGGACGGGTCACCCATCTAAGTACTAACCGCTCTGCACGCTGCTTCACTTGAAGGATCGAGATACTTACACAGTGAAGACGCATCTACGCTCGCCCCCTTTTAAACTAAAATTCCAGATGTCATACATGTAATGAGTAATAATATAATGACAATTGGTAAGGTCGAAAAAAGTAAAGACTCCATGTTGATATTACTATATCACACAGTATCAACATTCCTCTTTACATTCTTCAACACTACTATCTTCATACGTAGATGTGCTGACTCAATGGATCATTTCATTAGATTTATTTCCTTCGTCGGGAATTTTTATTTCAGTTTAATTTTTGGTCAAATATTAATTTCGAACACAACAAAAAGATCTATGTAAACAATACTTTAAAAGCTAAGAGTGACTTCTTACATTATTCAAAATTAGTCATTTCACGAAAGATACGACATAAATACATTCTACAGAATCTAAAATTTCCTACATCTATATTTTAAATGTATAAACTGGCAGTAGATTAAAGATGCATTTTTTCCTTGCGTATATAGAAACATATTGTGTAAACCTGACTGTATCTTCGAGTAGTGGCAATATTAAGTCATGTAAAGTACGTGGAAAAACTGTTTAATATGAAGTTTTGTCATTGTACCTTACACTGCCCAAAGTTACCTTAAAAATTATTCAGTCAGTGGACCATTTTTCACTAAAGTAAAAACACACAATATTTATTTAATCGACATATGTCATAGTTTAAAATGTTTAGGATATTATTAAACATTCTTAGTGCTACTAAAGGTGAGTGTTCGGCACGGTAGCTCAGTCGGTTAAGGCGTATTGAGTAGTAAATATGCTGACCGACTGTATCGCGTTCTGGGTTCAAGCTCCAGCCCCGGTACTGACAATACCGGTGGGTATGGATGTATGTCTGCGTTTTAGCAAAAGTGTCATCCCTTCCGGAGAGTCTTAGCTTTGGATTTGGGGGTTGTCTATTATATGTGGTGTGTTTATATTTATGTTTATATTATATATATTTAAAGAAAGGTAATATCAAGTACGACACGAGTATAGTGATCTGATCATATATAGAAGAAAGTATGACCAAAATACCATGCATTACTTCATACTACTGAAAATATATCTTCATGTGAGAAATATGATTTCAGGCAAATTGGAGCCAAATTCGTTGGAAAAACGTTAAGAAGAGGTTCAGATGGTAGAAAAGCGTTCGCTAGAAAAACACTGTTGAAAATCTTACATAAATCGTCTGGAATGTGTAGGTAATGAATTGCATAATCATAAGAGAAAGATAAGTTTTCTAATTTTGCCATTTCTTACACATACATCATTGTAATTTCAAAACTATCAAAGATAATGATATTTTTATGGATGCCAAATGAATACTTGGGTCTTATACAATTCACCCAATGGCCAAAAAGTCACTTTACCAGAGGTGGAAACAATATTTTTTTGTACTACCGCTATAACATAAAGATTGTAATGAAAATTAAACAAATCAATAATTCGCACTAAATCATAGACAGTTACATTATTACAAATACATGGTAGGTTTTGCATTTCTGTTTGTAAGCAGCACATTAATTTTGGCGTACTTTCATTAAAAGTTTTGCATGAACGAAAGTGATGAAAGTTTCAATTTTTACATCGTCGAACATTTGTGAAGTAGCAAATGGAGTAACTTGGAGCTATTACCATCAATATCAAGAAAAATATACGAAATGGCTATGTTAAGTATTGTACGCACCATCACCAACCCCGAGTCTTCCGATCTAGGTTATTTGTCTGTCTATAGTCTCGCATTGCATCTACGATTTTTAGCATAATCAACAATTGCTTATACAGTATTATCAACAAGGCATAGGCTATGATGTTAGGTATTGTACGCACCATCACCAACCCTGGGTCTTCCAATCTAGGTAATTTATCTGGCTATAGTCTCACATTGCATCCTACGATTTTTAGCATAATCAACAACTGCTTATACAGTATTATAGACAAGGCATAGGCTATGTTAAGTATTGTACGCACCATCACTAACCTTGAGTCTTCCGGTCAAGGTTATTTATCTGGCTATAGTCTCACATTGCATCTTCGATTTTTAGCATAATCAACAACTGCTTATACAGTATTATAGACAAGGCATAGGCTATGTTAAGTATTGTACGCACCATCACCAACCCCGAGTCTTCCCGTCAAGGTTATTTATCTGGCTATAGTATCATATTGCATCTACGATTTTTAGCATAATCAACAATTGCTTAGTACTGTATTTTCGACAAGTCGTAGGCGTTAACGGTTATGTTAAGTTTTGTACGTACCATCACCCACTCTGACTCTTCCGATTTAAGTTTTTTTCAGCTATTGACTAACATTAACATTGCCTTGTATTAAAATGATTCAGTATAACTATTTGTCAAGTTAAGTATAGTGTTTCAGCAAAAAGATACCAGTAAACGTAACCCAATGGCAATGTTGTCATTGTACGTTTTTTTCGTCGATCATAAAATATCTTTACAATTTGTAGGTAGTTTTCCTTTTCAACTAAAAAAGTTATATATTAAACGTGTACTAGGGAAGCAGAACTATTACAATTTTTTACTAGATTATCACTTGATCAGAACTTTGTGTTGATTTAGTTATAGTCGATTTTACAAATCTTTATGTACATATTTTAGAATATTCCGGTATTAGAAATTATTAATTATGTTTGTTTTCAACATGCTTGATAGAAGATGAATTTACAATCTAAAACAAGGCGCATTCAGAATTTGTGATCACATCAGAAAAGTTTTATCTGTGATAAAGTTATGGCGGTAGTCTCTTTGAGCTCTACATTATTATTTGTTTAACGTAGACAAACTACCTAGATAAAATTAATTTTACATGTCATAATATTTTGGTTAATAAATAGTCGTATTAACTACTTAGTACAGTTTCATATAGGTACAGATTTATTTTAATAAATTCCGTTATATTAGAAATTTTTCAGCTCGGCTGACCGAAGTTAAATTTATGACTATTATAAGTGGCATTATGTACTCATAAGCATGTGAATGACTCACATTATAGCTATATGTCTAATATGTTGTAGAAAAAAAACCATTTAAACAGTTCGGCCTTCAGTTTTCTTATCGCATAAAATATTTAAAATTTAAATTCTGTTTAACTATGTTGCTTTATTGAAATATCAAGAAAATCGAAAAATAAATGTATTAACTTTTTCAGAAGGTGTGAAAAAACAGTTTTTGAAAGGAAGGAAAAAACAAATAAGCACAATTTTTGGAATGCTCACCACGTACCTAATTTCCTTGTATTAAAATGATTTAGTATACCTGTTAATCAAGCTAAGTCTAGTGTTTCATTAAAAAAAAAAATTCAGTATACGAAACCTGCCTTGAGAATTAAAAATCAATTACTTAAATTTTCTCTAAATTTTTACATTAGTCATTTATCATATTTAATTATCTATTTATTTTTAGCGCGAATGATGAATTTACAGCTGGAGCTTAGGAATTTGTGATACTGCGAGGTGAGTAAACATATCGTTCAGGTACAAAATTCTGGTAGTCACCTTGCGTTAAAAATTATTCTGTGTCGATCCTAGAAGGACTATCTAGATGAAATCCATCGTAAATCTCACAACATTTTGATTAATAAAATTTTGTATGATTTACTTAAAAAAATTTAGGATCTCTTGCATACTTTTTCAGTGTATTCCGTTATTATAATAATATTAGAAGCATATCAAAAAATTTTGAGGAATTTAACGCACTTCTATCACAGTTTAGTAATGCGTTTGACTGTATCATACTTAGTGAAACATGGAATATACCTGATCTATCTTTTTTAAAATTCCAGATTACAAACTTTTATATAATGAGAGCACATACAATAAAAATGACGGAGTGATTGTTTATATACAAAAATCATATAATTACCGCTCATACATTAAAAGAATAGGTAAACTTCCTGTATAGAACTTAATATTGAAAAAAATCACAAGACTATTACTATAATTGCACTATATAAACTACCATCCATCTGTACAAATGAATTTATTGTAAGTTTGAAGGACTACTTGAATACGTTACAAAAATCGGACATAACAATTTTAGTAGGTGATATTAATATCAATATCTTATCCGACAATATATATGCGCAAGAATATATTGATATATTAAATAAATATGGATTCATTTCTCAAATTAATAAATTTACAAGGGAACAATATGATTCAAAAAGCTGTTTGGATCATATTTCTTTTAATTATCCACAAAATAATACAGCAACAATAATAAAAACGGCCATTACGAACCATTACACGATTCTATTAAATATATTTGAAAATAAAGCCATATCTGAAAAAGTTAATAATACTTACACAACATTAAACAAACAAAAACTCCTAGCATGCATAAAAAATGAGAAATGGGAGAATGTATATGAATATGATGATCCGGACATATGTACACAAATATTTCTAGTTAAAATAAAAAATGCTATAAAAAATTCAACTGAAATAAAAAGTTACAATAACAAAACTCGTAAGAAAAAACCTTGGATTACCAGAGGTATAATAAACTCTATGATACTATATACCAAACATTTTAAAAAAAATCCTGATAACGCTGCTAAGCTTAAGTATATCCAATACAGAAATAAAATAAATAATATAGTAAAAATTGCAACGAATAATTGTATTGAAAAGCTTATTTACAAAGATAAGGTAAATAGTAAAACACTATGGAATGGGGTAAAAAAACTTACAAATAGTAAGGAAGCAAACAAACAAGAAATTAAATCTATTTTCAGAAATAACGAGACTACAAATGAAAAAGATGGCTAAGGAATTTAATGAATATTATGCAAACGTTGGTGAAAATCTCGCAAAAAAAAATTCGATCTACACTTCTAAATTATTCCCAAAAATATAACGTAAATTCTCTTCTCCTTTGTCCCACAGATGAATCAGAAATAACACAAAATTTAGAAGAATATATACTAAAACCATTATGCTACATTTGTAATAAAATTATGGGAACTGGTATATTCCCAACATTGTTCAAGGAGGCTATAATAACACCAATATTTAAAAGTGGAGATAAGATATTGGTAGAAAATTATCGACCAATATCTTTAATACCCAACTTTAGTAAAATTATAGAAAATATTATAAAAAGTAGAGTAACAGGCTATTTAAAAAAGTATAACAATATCTGAAATGCAATTTGGCTTTCAGGAAAAAAAATCTACAAATGATGCCATATTCATTGGATGAATCGAAGCCTACGTTATGTATTTTTTTGGACCTAGCAAAGGCATTTGACACTGTCTGCCACAATCAACTACTTAACAAATTAGAGTGCATTGGAATTAGAGGCATTGTACTAAAACTCTTTAAAACTTATTTAGAAAAACGCAAACAATTTGTAAAAATAGGAGATCAGATAAGTGATTACGAAATTGTAAAATATGGCGTGCCACAGGGAACGGTGCTGGGCCAATGCTGTTTGTAATATATATCAATGACGTACTTTCCCTAAAGACACCTGGAACTATTTTATCATTTGCGGATGACAGCCATATTCTACAACATTAATACGTGGCAAAATCTAAAAACCATCGTAGAGCAAGACCTAATACAAATTAAACAGTGGTTTGACAGTAAAAAGTTAACAATTAACTATGAAAAAACATATTATTTACCTCTAACGTCCTATAGCAGTAACTTAACATATTTTAATAAAATAAAAATACAAGTGGAAGATGAAAATATAG
Organism: Rutpela maculata; assembly: GCA_936432065.2. Lineage (NCBI taxonomy): Eukaryota > Metazoa > Arthropoda > Insecta > Coleoptera > Cerambycidae > Rutpela > Rutpela maculata. The sequence goes on from OW386294.2 coordinate 58,090,632, forward strand.
AAATCTATTCAAAAGAGAAAATAAAATACTCCAGTAGGAACCTATCAACTACGTGGGAAAACACCTGGAAGTACACCAACACTTCATATATATATATATATATATATATATATATATATATATATATATATATATATATATATATATATATATATATATATATATATATATATATATATATATATATATATATATATATATATATATATATATATATATATATATATATATATATATATATATATATATATATATATATATATATATATATATATATATACATATATATATATATATATATATATATATACATATATATATATATATATATGTTATATAATATTACACGCTATCTTATTGCGACTTAGCCATAATAAACCTTCACAGGTATATCGTATTTCACGATAACAGCTTCTCTTATTAATTGCTTATCTTCAAGATATCATATTACACCTTTGTTTCTCATAACTTGTGCAGACTGCAGAACTGCAATTCCTTTGTTATATATTTTGCTTACTCAGGTTCTGTATGTTATAAATATGACTAAACACGCTTTGTTGAATCAGTTATTAAACTCAGTTAGAATGCAACACTTCTAATTTATTATTATATTCCTTCTCCAAGAGCCAACGTTGGCTCCATGTAACTAAATAAAAGTTTTTAAAAAGTCATTCATGTGAACCGTGATCTAACATTGGCGCAGTCGGTAGGATCCGTAAACATCATCAGAACAAGAAGCCTAACTGGTAGTGAAGCGCAAAAGAACAAGGACAACATCTGCAGAAGGTGCCTAACTAGTGCGTGTACATCTGCGAGAACAAGGAGACCTTCCTCACTGGTGGTGGCGGATCCCAATCCCTTGACGGACGAAGAACCTACCCATGGAGATGAAATTAACGTAAGTCATTATAAGAATCATCTCGTACCATTTTATTATTTTATTATTTTTCGCAACTTATTTTATTAAAAGTGTATTATACTGCTAATACACTCGGCGCACAAAGCCAGTTCTCTTGTCAAAGTGAATCCATTCCTTTACAAACGCAACGAAACAAGTTCATTTAATTTTAAGTTTATTTATTTTCGTATTATACTGCTAATACGGTACAATTGTGTATTATACAGTTAATGCACAATTTCTCTACGCACGCAACGTAACAATCCAATTCAATTTAATTTTCGTATCATACTGCTGATACGCAATCAATTTCCTTGCAATTCAAACAATTTCTAAATACACAAAAGCAAAATGCCAGATAGAGCTCAACCAGAGACAGATCAACCAATAGCACCGGCATCAACCGAACAACAACAACAACAACTACAACAACAACTACAACAACAACTACAACAACAACAACAACCACAACCAGAGCAAATTGAGCCTTACAAGCTCTCTGAAATATTTTCTCTAATACCTGAATTCGATGGCAATGCCATTAATTTACAAACATTCCTCAACTCCTGTCATTGCGCCCAAAGCATGGCAATCGGAGATCAAAAAATTCTTTTGACCGTCCACATAAAAAATAAATTGAAAGGCAAAGCTGCCGAATTAATCAATTCACGTAACCCTGGCACCTGGCCAGAAATCAAAGCACTATTGGAAACCCACTTTGGGGATTCCAGAGATCTAACGGCCCTAATTCAGGACCTACAACGAATTCATCAATTACCCGGTGAATCCGCTTTAACATTTGTTTCGCGTTTACAAACGCACAATGCGAAAATGCACGCTGCAGTGCAAAAGCAAAATTTAACCTCGACACAAAGAACCGCACAATCCGACCTCATCGAAACGATGACTTTAAATAACTTACTAACGGGTTTAGAACCAAACTTAGGCCGTATCATACGTGCCAGCAACCCTCCAAATATATTGAAAGCTGTAAGTAGAATTCGTAGAGAGCTACAACTTTCTTATTTTGAGCAACAGAAATTTCCGAAAAATAGTCCGGTCAAAAATCCCGCTTTACAACAAAAACGACCAACTTCAAATTTCCAACAAAAATTCTGTTCATTTCGCAAGCGCAATGGACATGTAATAAACGAATGTCGTACAAGGCAACAGCAACTGTCTATGCCATCGACATCAAATTTCCAGAGACCAAATTATCAAGGAAACCCAAATTTCCAAAATTTCTCTCAAAACAATCAATTTGGTCAGAGGACATTCCCTCAAAACCAACCTAATCAACCTCAACATAGGCCCTCAGCTATAAGGCCGAATCCAAACTTTAACCAACAAAGACCGTCAGCTATTCAACCTAACCCGAATTTTAACCGCTTTAACCAGCAAAAAGCTCAGCATTTAAATTACGAACCTTACGATAATTATGCCGATCAATTTAATAAATACAATGACAATTCACCCGATTATCAAAATGTAAGTGACAGTTATGAAAATTACGATTTAGAAAACGCTCAAAGCTTTTCAGAGAATTATACAGCTAATTCCCCATATGAACAGTACGAGAATTATACTGCTAATTCTCAAACGCCACAGGAGGATTATACTGTTAATCCTCAGGATTTTCGATTAGATCCGGAGTACCCCACGGATACTCCAACACAACAAACAGACCAATTCGACCAAATAACAAATCAAATACGAACGATGAATCTCAACGACAGTTTCGACCCGTCGCTGAACTTCCCGGAACAAGGGTTCATGTAGAAACGCTATCACACTCATTATTGACCGTAAATTCAAAAAATCTATACTACATTAAAGACATCACAAACAAATTCAAAATTCTAATCGATACTGGCGCAGGTATCTCTATCTTTAAACCAAAAACAGCGGAAAATTACAAACGGAGATTTTCAGAAAACGTAATTATACAAGGTATAACCGATCAGAAAATTACTATTAGTGAATCTGTTCTTATACCCTTCACTGATAACGACCCACATAAAGTTTACATCTACGACCTAGATATCAATTTTGATGGACTGATAGGAGCTGATTTCCTAGAGCACTATCATTGTATCGTCGACATAAGAAATAAACAATTAATAACCAATTTCAAAACGGTACCACTTTTCAAAGTAACCGACGATTCGCCGAAACCCGAATACGACAAAATCCAATCAAACCACAACCCTAATCAAAATAAGATCCAAATTGAAGGCCGTACCGAAAAAATTTATAAACTAAAATGTAACCTTAGAAACACTGACGCTATTTTGCAAGCGCAAGAGAATGAAAAAGTCCGTTTACCTAATGCTCTTGTTAAAGTAAACGAAAACGGAGAATTTTTAACAACAATAATCAATGCTAATGTCATCTCGAAGACTGTCGATTTTTCCAATTTAAATTTAGAACCTTTACAAAAATTTAAGTCAATTTTTAACTTAAACACGCAAAATTCTGACCAACACCTAACGACGGACAGATCCTTCGAAATCAGGAACGAATTGCGCTTGGATCATCTAAATGAAGAAGAGGCCGAAATAGTAACGCAGCTTTGTTTAGACTTTCAAGATATATTCTATTTAGAAGGAGACAATTTGACTTTTACCAACGAAATCAAACACCCTATTGACACCGACAATTCCCGACCGATATTTACGAAATCGTATCGTTATCCTCAGGTCCATAAAGAAGAAGTTAAGTCCCAAGTATCGAAAATGTTAAGTCAAGGTATTATTCAACCCTCAATCTCACCTTGGTCCTCTCCTGTCTGGGTAGTTCCCAAAAAACTGGATGCTTCTGGTAAACAGAAATGGCGCGTTGTAGTCGACTACCGCAAACTCAACGAGGTTACAATCGGTGACAAATATCCTCTGCCCAACATTTCCGATCTTTTAGACCAACTTGGCAAATGCCAATATTTCACAACCTTAGACTTGGCTTCTGGTTTCCACCAAATCGAAATTAATCCCGCAGATATTCAAAAGACTGCTTTCACAGTTGAGAACGGTCATTATGAATTCGTGCGAATGCCATTTGGACTCAAAAACGCTCCATCAACTTTTCAAAGAGTTATGGATAACATTCTGTTAGGTATTCAAAATGAACGATGTCTCGTCTACATGGACGATATTATTATTTACTCCCCTACAATTCACGAACACATTTCCCGTCTAACTGAAGTCTTTAAACGCCTTCAAAAAGCCAACCTCAAAATTCAACCAGACAAATGCGAGTTTCTCCGCAAGGAAGTCGCTTATTTAGGACATCTCATTACAAAAGACGGCGTAAAACCAAACCCTTCGAAAGTTGACGCTATCTTAAATTTTCCTCAACCGAAAAATCCAAAAGAAATTAAATCATTTCTAGGCTTAGCCGGATATTATAGGCGCTTTATCCCTAATTTCTCCAAGATAACCAAGCCCCTAACAAAATTACTACAAAAAGACATACCATTTCTCTTCGACAATGATTGTGTAAATTCTTTTCAAAATTTGAAACAAACATTAACAACGACTCCGATATTAATTTACCCTAATTTTGATGAACCTTTCGTTCTAACCACTGATGCGAGCGCATTTGCCGTCGGCTCAGTGCTGAGCCAGGGGCCCATTGGCAAAGATTTACCCATTGCCTATGCTTCTAGAACCTTGTGCAGCGCAGAAACTAAGTATTCAACGATTGAACGCGAGCTTTTATCGATAATATGGAGTGTAAAGCACTTTAGACCATATCTGTACGGTAGAAAGTTTAAGCTTGTAACCGACCACAGACCACTCACCTGGCTATTCTCTATAAAAGACCCAGGAAGCAGACTTGCCCGTTGGCGACTCAAATTAGAAGAGTACGACTACGAAATAATTTATAAACCAGGCAAAATCAATAAGAACGCGGACGCACTTTCCAGAATCAAAATTAATCATTTTTCCGAATGTTCCAAATTCTATTCAAAGGTCCTAGCCGCGAATGACGAAGAGTCAGACGACGACGAAAACCCAGACGATAACAACGAAATCACTAACGAACAAATTTCCCGAGAATTTGAAACTTTCACCAACCTATATAAAACAACATCTTTAATAGACTATTCAAAAATCAAAGCCTCAAACAAACAACTCTTATACCGAGAACATAAAGATATTATAACCTTCTTCCAACAAAATAACTTACAAGACCTACATCACAAAATTATTGAGGACATATTCGAAGAAAACCCCGAATTTCATAACGATAAAATCAATATTGTATCGAGCAAAACAGTCAGACATAGGAGATATTTTATCATTCCTCTACCTTTTGATATCGAATCTGTAATTGAACATCTATTTTTGGTATTATTTAAAAATCAAGATGTTTTAGACCTTTCTAAGACATACTTTGTCGAAAATAACCTAGACCTCCCCATACTCGAAATTCTATCATTCATTTTTGCAGAAAAAGATTTAAAAGTAGTAATTTGTCAAGATATCGTCAGAACTGCCGACGAAGATGAAATCCCAATTATATTGGAGCAAAATCATTTTGGTAAAAATAATCTACACCGCGGAATAAATGAAACGATTCGAAGAATTAGAGAAAAATACACTTGGCAAGGTCTAACTAAAGACGTTGAAAATTTTATAAAAAATTGCGAAACTTGCCAAAAGACTAAAGTATGCCGGAAAAACCTTAATAACCCTCTAGTAGTCACAGAAACCCCAAGAACACCATTCGAAAGAATCAATATCGATCTATTTGAATTCCCCACTCGAAATTACGCTTTAACCATTCGCGACGAATTAACCAAATTCACGCAAGCATATGCAGTCCCGGATAAATCCGCAAAATCTGTCGTAAACACTTTGTTGTTATATTTTCAACATTATGGTACCCCATTAAGAATCCATTGCGATTACGGTGGCGAATTCGACAACCGTTTGCTAAAAGATCTCTGCACCCTCTACGACATAAAATTAACTTATTCAAGCGTAGGACATCCCCAATCGAACGGATCAATAGAAAGGTTTCATGCTACCTTAGCTGAAATGATAAGAATTCATAAAACTGAAAACCCGAATGAACATCCGTTCACGATTTTACCATATGCAGTAATATGTTATAACAATTCGGTAAATAAAACACACGGTTTCACCCCATATGAACTTATCTTTGGTCATACGTCTAACAGACCACCTGAAACTTTATATAACCAAAAAGAGTTAATAACCAAATACGTTAGATATTTAAACAACAGAATATCCCACTACTATAAAATAGCCCGTAGTCGAACACAATCTCAAAAAGAGAAAGCAAAAGTTCGCTTCGACAGAAATGTTCCCCAAAAACGACCTGAATACAAAATAGGTGACTTAGTTTATGTAAAAGAATCACAAATTAGGAACAAACTACAAAACAAATTTAACGGTCCCTTTAAAATAAAAGAAATTTCTCAAAATTCTGCTACCTTACTAAATCTCGAAACAAAACAAGAAACTAAAGTAAATTTTGATAGAATGAAACCATATACTGAAAATTAAATTTATTTTCAGGTTTCTCCTGCTGTTCGGATCAGCACTCTGTCAATATAAAATTACCCCGATCAATAACACTGTTGGTGTATACTACCACCAAGACACGGACATCGTGGTGACAAATGACAAATGGACTCTGCTAGTGCATAAAAACATTTCATCCCTCAAAATAGCTTTTGACAAAAATCAAAATATCTTAGACAGAATCTTGTACCATCTCAATAATGGTGATCACAAGTCAATTATTTTTACGAGTGAAATTAAAACAGACTTTAACCTTTTGACGCAAATATCCAACTCTATAAAAACAAAATTTGACGAAATCTTTTCAGACACAAAAAGATATAAACGAGGAATACTTAACGGTATCGGTACAATATTCAAATCCATAACTGGAAACTTAGATGCTGAAGATGGCCAGTACTATACTAATTGTATATATAAACTAAATAACGACGAACATCAATTGGAAAACTTAATCAAAAATCAAATTTCAGTTACAACTTCTGTTATTAAAAACTTCAACTCGACTATACAAAAATTACAAATTGACGAGGAAACGTTTAACAAAGATCTCGAAGAAATCGAACCCACAATTCAAACCATGACTCAAGCTATCGAGGCTGCTCACATAAAACTAAAATTCATATACATTTCTGAACAACTAATGGCAAGCTATTTGTATATCGAAGATAATTTGAACGACATTTTGAATTCAATAACATTTGCCAGATTAGGAATCATTCACACTTCAATCATAACCCCTAATCATTTGGTAACAGCATTACAAGAAATTTCACAGAGCTTACGAAGGAACAATTTGCCTCTCCTCATTAAATTATCGGCAGTTGCTAAGTATTTGGATATTACTGAATTACAAGCGTTTCAAATGGATTCTAACTTAGTATTTGTTTTAACAATACCACTTGTTGAACCCCAAAATTATAACACCTATCGCCTATATCCTATCCCGATACTTGATAACAGAACTGGTCTACATCACATTTTATCTATTTCACAAAAATATATCGCGAGAGATGATGATTCTTTGATGTACATACCTATACAAAATTTGAAAGAATGCAAACCACTTTATTTTGGAACCAAACTATGTTCGAACCTGTTTGCCTATCCTATCGACCAAAATGCCATATGTGAAGCCAGAATACTAAAACCATTGCCAAAACTTCCAGAGAACTGTCAAACTTCCTTCATTATTAGTCAGGGATACAACGTCCAAGAACTTGAAGACAACACATGGCTAGTAATTAATTCCGAACCACTTCACATTACCATCAACTGTCCAAAGAGAGAATCCACAACAGAGTTAATCAACAAAAATTCCATCATCAAACTACAACCAGGATGTTACGCCTATGCAGGCATTACTAGAATACAAGCCAGTGCCAAAGACTTTTCCGAAATTAAGGACAATTCACATCCTATCCAAATTCCTTTTGAATGCTGTAATCACATGCCCGACAAAATCGAAATTCCAAAATTAAAACCTCTCAAATTAAACAATCTCGACGTAGAAGACCTAGATATTGCTAAAAACAAATTGGACCAATATTCCAAAGACTTGGATGACCTCATAAATGAACCTTTTGTGACCAAACACATATCTTGGTTCACATATTTCATAATCACTCTCATCATCCTATTAGTTCTACTTTACATAACTTGTAAATGCAGAAGAAGAAGATGTGGAGCATTGCGAATCCAACCCTCCTTCACCTCCTTCAGAGCGAAGCAGAGTATTTACCAAATTTCCTAGACTGATCCCTCCAAGAAAGCGACCCGGTATTAGACCTCAAGAAGAAGAGGACATCGAGTTAACATAGACTTTCATGTGGAGTTTTACCTTTGTCTATTAATTTAGACTATTGTATTTTATCCTTATTACGTTATGTAATGTTTTATTATCGCTTACCAATTTTAACTTTTACATTATTTTATTATTTTGCTTTGTATTCATTCAACATTGTTTCAATTTATTTTTGCATTATATTCATTTAACCTTCACAGGTATATCGTATTTCACGATAACAGCTTCTCTTATTAATTGCTTATCTTCAAGATATCATATTACACTTCATATTACACCTTTGTTTCTCATAACTTGTGCAGACTGCAGAACTGCAATTCCTTTGTTATATATTTTGCTTACTCAGGTTCTGTATGTTATAAATATGACTAAACACGCTTTGTTGAATCAGTTATTAAACTCAGTTAGAATGCAACACTTCTAATTTATTATTATATTCCTTCTCCAAGAGCCAACGTTGGCTCCATGTAACTAAATAAAAGTTTTTAAAAAGTCATTCATGTGAACCGTGATCTAACATATATATATATATACATATATATATATATATATATATATATATATATATATATATATATATATATATATATATATATATATATATATATATATATATATATATATATATATATATATATATATATATATATATATATATATATAACTCTTACGACCTAAGTCTTTCTTCATATATTGGCAAACATTGTAGCAGCTACGACTTTTAGCATAATCACCGAATGCCTATGACTGTATTTTCGACACGTCATAGGCTTTTCTTGATTATGTTAAGTATTGTACGTACCGCCACCAATCCTGACTACAGTGATACTGTAAGGAGAATAACCATTTCTTTTTACTACAAAATTATTGTAGTCACGTTGGGCTGAATATTATTCTGTGTTCATTGTAGAACGACTACCTAGATAAAATCCACAGTAAACTTCACAATATTTTGATTATGATATTTAGCATAATGAATAACTGCGCAATGCTTAGGCAGTTCAGTCTTCAGCAGGGGCGGACTGACAACAGTTTAGCGGCGCTGGATCTTAGAATTCGCAGGCCACTTATTATTTTATTAGCCGGTCATCTTGCCAAGCAGCCGGCGCCAGCGGCGCATTATTGGAGCGGGCCACCGGGATTCGTCCCGGTGTCCCGGTGGGTCAGTCCGCCCCTGGCCTTCAGCTTCCTTATGTCATAAAATATTTAAATTTTAACTACAGTTTAACTGTGTTGCTTTATTTAAATTTGTATGAAAATAGAAAAATATCAACGTTTTTAGTAAAAAGAAAACTAGGTATAATTTTTAGCATAGTTGCCACTTGTCTAATTGGCTTGTATTAAAATGGTTTAGATTTAAATCAATTTTCCTTAGATTTTTTATTACGTTGGGCAATTATCGCATTTAATTATGTATTTGTTTTTAGCTAGAATGATGAATGTTCAGCTTGGGATTTAGGAATTTGTGACACTCTGAGGTGACATTTCCTTCTGCTATAAAATTATGGTAGTCACGTTGTGCTGAATATTATTCTGTGTCCATCGTAGAAGGACTACCTACCTATATGAAATCCACAGTAAACCTCACATAATTTTGACTAATAGAATCTTGTATGATGTATTTGGAACAATTATATGACCTTTTATGACCTTTTACGTACTTATCTTGGTATATTCAGTTATTATAACTAATTAATTATGTTTGTTTTCAGTATGAATGATAGAAGATGAATTTACAATCTGGAACATGGAGCATTGAACATTGGTGATCATCACAGGAAAATACTTTTATCAGCGATTCAGGTTATGCTAGTGCTCTCTTTGAGCTGCACATTATTTTTTGTCCAACATAGACAACCTATCTAGATAAAAACAACTATCATAATGTTTTGGTTAATAAACGGCCATACTAGCAACTTGGTACAGTTTCATAAAGGTACATATTTATTTCAATAAATTCCTTTATATTAGTAATCAATCATAGTTCTTTTCAGCCCGGCTGACAGAAGTTGGTACAAGTGGTATCATAAATATGTGATTTACTCACATTTCAGCTACGGTATTTAACATAATCGACAATTGCTTATGACTGTATTTTCGATAAGTCTCGGGTTTTTGTCGTAGTGTTGTCGTAGTGTTGTATGTATCATCATCAACCCCTGGCATCATCATCAACCCTGGCTCTTCAGATCTAAGTTTATTTTCAACTATTTACTCACATTACAGCTACGATTTTTTACACAAACACAAAATGTCTACGACTGCATGTTCTACAAGTCATAAGCTTTGTAGATTATATTCAGTATTGTATGTACCACCACCAACTTTGACTACAGTAATTCTGTGAGTTGCGATTTGAATTCTTTAAAAATGTTCATGACAAAGAGACGAACTAATAAGATGACCAAATGATAATAACAAAACTTCCCTATTAAGGAAAAAATACAATTGTTAATTTGTTGCAAAGTTAGAAAGATATTTTTCAGGATATTCCTTATTCAAGGAATTGTTTAAGTATACATTGAATTTAATTACGAATTATCTAATATTTATTTTGTTTTCAACATGAAAAACTATGCAACCACACATTAGAACAGAGACGTGGAAACTTTCTGCAAGAAAAAGAAAAATTAATAATTGTAATTCTTAGCTTGACTGACATTTAGGAAACGCCGTATTTTAAGCAGGTGTATCTCATTTGTCAGTCAAGCTAATTATTACGTCTCATCAAGGAAATTTGGAATACAGAAAATAATGCCTATTATTAAATTTATTTAGACATTCCCTCCTCAGTATTCTTCTGCTCCATTATAACTATGAGTTATACTTACACAATATAACCGACAATGGACACTGGTACTATTATCATTTTTCATCCATATATTCGATGTAGAAACAAACAAGAGTTTAATCTTCCTATTAATTTAAATACCGCTTAATCACAATGCTTTTGTAGAATATAGGTCAGATATATGTATGAATGTCGAATAGACCTTTTCAAAAACTAGTTACCGCCTTTTAGATCAAGTTCATCATTTTTTTTTTTGCGATTGCAGTGTTGCCCTAATATATGCAGAATGTTGATAGCCATTAGTAACAAATTTCTGTTTCAAATTTCACAATTTCACCATTTCTACACAGAGTGACCAACAATGGATACCTGTTACTGTTCTATTTATTCCATGTATTGGGAACACACACAGAGACCATATTTTAAATTAAATACTGTTCAGTGGTGTTTTATATTTTAGCATAACGGAAGGCAAAGATATGGACCAAGTTCTCTGAAGAAAACAATAGTTGCAATTTGTAGCATGACTGAAAAAAATTTTTAAACTGGTTTGATATCCTCATGTCATGAGTTAAGAATTGTATTAAATGAAAAAACGTTATAGTGAAATCAAAGTTATAAGCATATAGACATATGCAAGGAAAGGAAAAACCAATAATTGACTGAATTGACTCCGTGTTTTAAGCAAGTAGCCGCTCTATGCTAGTCAAGCTTATTATTGAGTTTCATCAAGGAAAGTTGAAATGAAGAACATAATTTTAGTTTATATCTAGACAATGTAACAAATATTTTTTTTTTCAACTCGAAAAACTACGCTTATACATTAAGGCAGATGCATGGTAGCTCTACGCAACAAAAATGAAAATTAATAATTGCAATTCTTGACTTGACTAACATTTGATTGTCGCCGTATTTTAATTATATCATCCAAACTAATTATTGAGATCCATCAAGAAAAGTTGGAATGAAGAAAAAAATTTTGGTTTATATGTAAATAATGTAACTAACAAATATTGCTTTTATTTTCAACATGAAAACTACGCTTAGGACAGAGGAGTGGAAGATCTACACAAAAAAGAAAAAAATAATAATTGCAATTTTTGGCTTGACTGACATTAGGCTATCACCGTATTTTAAGAAGGTAACAAACTTCATGTCGATTGAGCTAATTATTGAGTTTCATCGAGGACAGTTTGAATGAAAAAGCAATATTGATTTATATCTAAACAACGTGCGAACAAATATTTCTTTAATTTTCAGCAGAAAACTACTATTAACATTAGGATAGAGGCGTGGAAGATCTACGCAAGAAAAAGAAAAATTAATATTGCAATTTTTGACTTGACTGACATTTCATTGCCGCCGTATTTTATGCAGGTGGCAGTGTTATGTTAGTCAAGTTAATTATTGTGCTTCATCACGAAAAGTTGGAATGAAGGAAATAATTTTGGTTTACATTTAAACAATGTGACTAACAAATAGCTATTTTATTTTCAACATGGTAAACTACGCTGATACATTAGGGCAGAAACGTGGAAGATCTACGCAAGAAAAAGAAAAATTATTAATTGCAATTCAAGGAAAGTTGGAAAACAGAAAATAATTTTGGCTTATATCACACAGTGTATAATCAGTTAAGTTACGCTTTAAATTTAATATCTCTAATAGTTTAATGTTTTATTTCTTAGAAGAAATATCTACTATTTTCTCGAAAAGAGAGCAGACAGTTAGAATTCGAAGCATAGCAGAAATGTATACCAGGCAGTCTTTTAAATTGGTTGCTGTCCTCTTATCGATCAAGTTAAGCATTTCCTTTTGTGATAAAATGTTGTTAATTATTTACAGACATCTGCAGAAGCTTCATCAGTAATAATTATTTACGTCAAAATGTGACGAAATGTTAACAGATAAGAGACGCGTATTTTGGCAGGAGCAGATGCGTGGAAGATCTTCGCAAGAAAAAGAAACATTAATAATTGCAATTTTTTGCTTGACTGAGATTTGGTTGTCACAGTATTTTAAGCAGGTAACAGCTTCATGTCAATCGAGCTAATTATTGCGTTTCATCAAGGAAAGTTGGAGAACAGAAAATAATTTTGGCTTATATCACACAGTGTATAATCAGTTAATTTACGTTTTAAATTGAATATCTCTAATAGTTTAATGTTTTATTTCTTAGAAGAAATATCTACTATTTTCTCGAAAAGAGAGCAGACAATTAAAATTCGAAGCATGGCAGAAATGTATACCAGGCTGTTTTTTAAACTGGTTGCTGCCTGTCCTCTTATCGGCCAAGTTAAGCATTTCTTTTTGTGATAAAATGCTGTTAATTATTTACAGACATCTGCAGAAGCTTCATCAGTGATAATTATTTACGTCAAAATGTGACGAAATGTTAACAGATAAGAGACGCGTATTTTGGCAGGAGCAGAGGCGTGGAAGATCTTCGCAAGAAAAAGAAACATTAATAATTGCGATTTTTTGCTTGACTGGGATTTGGGTGTCACAGTATTTTAAGCAGGCAACAACTTCATGTCAATCGAGCTAATTATTGCGTTTCATCAAAGAAAGTTGGAAAACAGAAAATAATTTTAGCTTATATCATACAGTGTATAATCAGTTAAGTTACGTTTTAAATTGAATATCTCTAATAGTTTAATGTTTTATTTCTTAGAAGAAATATCTACTCTTTTCTCGAAAAGAGGGCAGACAGTTAGAATTCAGCATGGCAGAAATGTATACCAGACTGCCTTTCAAATTGGTTGTTGTCCTCTTATCGGCTGTTAATTATTTATAGACATATGCAGAAGCTTCATCAGTAATAATTATTTACGTCAAAATGTGACGAAATGTTAACAGACAAGAGACGCGTATTTTGGTAGAAGGAGGAACACAGGTTATTCAGAATATTCAGTATTAATAACTCTTGTTTATATCTACACATTATGGTCAACAAACAAAACATGAAAAATTACACTGTATACATTAGAGCAGAGGCGTGGAAGATCTATGCAAGAAAGGGAAATATTAATAATCGCAATTTTTTGCTCGACTGACATTTGGTTGTCACTCTATTTTAAGCAGTTAACAACCTCATGTCAATCGAGCTAATTATTGCGTTTCATCGAGGACAGTTTGAATGAAGAAAACAATATTGGTTTATATCTAAACAACGTGACAAACAAATATTTCTTTGATTTTCAGCAGAAAACTACTCTTTTAGAGCAGAGGCATGGAAGATCTACGCAAGAAAAAGAAAAATTAATAGTTGCAATTTTTGACTGGACTGACATTTCATTGTCGCCGTATTTTATGCAGGTACCAGTGTTATGTTAGTCAAGTTAATTATTGTGCGTCATCAAGAAAAGTTGGAACGAAGAAAATAATTCTGGATTACATTTAAACAATGTGCCTAACAAATAGTTAACATGAAAAACTACGTTGATGCATTAGAGCAGAGGCGTGGGAGATCTACGCAAGAACGAGAAAAATTAATAATTGCAATTTTCTGCTTGACTGAGATTTGGTTGTCACAGTATTTTAGCTAATTATTGCGTTTCATCAAGGAAAGTTGGAAAACAGAAAATAATTTTGGCTTATATCACACAGTGTATAATCAGTTAAGTTACGTTTTAAATTGAATATCTCTAATAGTTTAATGTTTTATTTCTTAGAAGAAATATCTACTATTTTCTCGAAAAGAGGGCGGACAGTTAGAAATCAAAGCATGGCGGAAATGTATACAAGACTGCCATTTAAATTGGTTGCTGTCCCCTTATCGGCCAAGATAAGCATTTTCTTTTGTGATAAAATGTTGTTAATTATTTATAGACATCTGCAGAAGCTATATCAGTAATAATTATTTACGTCAAAATGTGACCAAATGTTAACAGACAAGAGGCACGCATTTTAGCAAGAAACGGAAAGCAGGTTATCCAAAATATTCAGTATTCTGTTTCATTTCCGTAATGATTACATACCATATCTACACATTATGACCAACAAAGAATATTGTTTTTATTTTCAGCATGAAAAATTATACTGTATACATTAGAGCAGAGTCGTGGAAGATTTCTGTAAGAGAAATAAACACTAATAACTGCAATTCTTAGCTTGACATATGGATGACGGCGTATTTTAGGCAAATAAAATTTATGTGCCAGTCAAGCTAATTATTGCGTTTCATCAAGAAAGTTTGAATGAAGAAAACAATGTGACGAACAAATATTTATTTAGTTTTCAGCAGAGAAAATTACTCTTAACATTAGGGCAGAGGTGTGGAAGATCTACGCAAGGAAAGAAAAAAAAAATTATAATTGCAATTTTTGGCTTGACTGGCATTTGGTTGTCACCGTATTTTAAGCAGGTAACTACCTCATGCCAATCGAGCTAATTATTGATTTTCATCGAGGACAGTTTGAATGAAGAAAACAATATTGGTTTATATCTAAACTACGTGACAGACAAATATTTCTTTAATTTTCAGCAGAGGCGTGGAAGGTCTACGCAAGAAAAATAAAAATTAATAGTCGCAATTTTTGACTTGACTGACATTTCATTGTAATAATAATAATAATAAATGGACTTTATTAGGCGATAGTTCAGTTACAAACTATTCTTACACTTTAACCTAAATAATGAAAGATGAATCACAATAACAAGAGGATTATATATTATATAATATTGCTAAAAGTTAAAAACATGGAGGGATAAAGAAAAGGAGAAAGAAAAAGAAAGAGAAAAAAGCTAACGATAATTAATGTCTTCACTTTGTTTGACTAGAAGAATTTGTTTAAAGTTTAGTTTAAATGAATTTATAGAGAACAGTTTTAGGTGATCACCGATTGTATTGTATATATGTGGTGCTTGCTAAGAGAAGGTGTGCTGAAACTTTTTTGTTGTATGCTGGGGAATATGTAATGCGTATGGGTTACGAATGTTGGCATTATGCAACTCAGCACGGTATTTTAGTTTATTTAACAAAAATACCGTGCTGAGTTGCTGACATAGTTGCAATTTTTGACTTGACTGACATTTCATTGTCGCCGTATTTTAAGCAGCGCCGAGTGCTGAATTACGAGTTACAAGCCTGGCCGGGGCATTAGTCCGGAGAATAGCTGTTGGTTGCAGTCTGGTTTCTTATTCCTTATATATTTAAGGAAACATATAGAGGAGTTCGACAAAATATTTCACTAGTAAATATTCTGCCCTCTAGAAGCATATCTACTAACTGTGCCCATGGAGTATGGAGTATGGAATTAGCAGGAGGGTGGTCAAAAACCACAGCACTTAGGCCCCATTGGACCCCTTGTACATCCTCCCTCTAGGCAGACACTCGCCTAGGCCTCCAACCAACCTATTCTTTCGAAGTAGGTGGTGATGTTGCCTAGGGGCATCTCCCTTACATTGGCCAAGGTAGGCCAACGCTCTCCCAAGATGGATTCTCTAATTGATGAGACGGCTGAACAGTCACAGAGTACGTGTTGAACCGTCTCATCTTCTTGTTCACAACCTCTGCAAAGAGGTGTTTCGCTTAATCTCATATTATATAGATGTTTCCTTAGTGGACAGTGTCCAGTCTGGATTCCTGTTATAAAACGTAGATTCCTTCTGGTCATTGCCAGGTAGTCCATTGCTGTTTTCTTGTTGGGATACGTAAGTAGTTCCCTAGCAAGCTGACAGCTGCTTGTTTCATCCCACAGCTTCTTAAATTCGTTGTGGGTGTTCTCCTTAATTAATTGTATTATCGCCGTAATCGGTAACAGACTGGCCGGGCCTGGTCCAAAAATAAGTTGGCCTGCTGCCTTCTTGGCCAGTTTGTCGGCTATTTTGTTGCCACTGCACTGTGCGTGTCCTTTCACCCAGCATACCGAGATGTTGTTCGTACTGGAGGCACACGCAAGTGCTTGATGACATTCCCATACTGCTCCTGTGGTTATTTTGTAACTTCTCAGGGCTAGTAGTGATTGTCTACAGTCTGTGTAGATCCTGATTGTTTTGCCCGTAGTTTGTCTGCGGACAATCTCTTTTGCGGCTATGGTTATGCCCGCCAGTTCAGTTTGTACTATGCTGGATCGCTCATCCATAGTCCATTTATATTGGATTTGCAGGCTTCTGGAATATATTTCACATCCTGCCCCCTCCTTCTTCCTTGATCCGTCTGTGAAAATGTTAATCACACCTTCACCAGTGGTCTCGTTTTCACTGTTTGTCTGTATTGTGTAGGGTCTATCAAAGACAAATCGGGGAGAGATACCATCTGTGCATGCCTGTAGAAGAGGCGTCTTCCTGACAGCCTCGTTCCACAGGCGACTTCTGGTCTCCCCACAGCCTACATTTGGTTGTAGGTCAACGGACTTGAGGCGTGCCATTGTTATTAAGGCCACTTCTCCTAGATGTAAATCCAGTGGTGGCAAACAGAGCATTACCTCCATTGCTCTCGTTGGCGTTGTTCGCATAGCTCCTGTTATGCTTAGACAGGCAACTCTCTGCACTTGGCTGAGCTTGGCTCTCGCTGTAGTCTGTTTACTCTTAGGCCACCAGACCACAGCTCCATAGGTTATCATTGGTCTTATGATGGCAGTGTATATCCACATGACCACTTTGGGTTTCATTCCCCAGGTTTTCCCCACGGTCCTGCGACACTGCTCATAAGAAATGTAAGCTTTTTTTAGTCTTCTGTCTAAGTGAAGATTCCATGTTAGTTTGGCGTCAAAGGTGACCCCAAGGTATTTCACTTCTGATGCGAAACTTAATGTTGTGTCCAGGAGAACTGGTGCTTTCAGTGCTCCTGGTTTCCTTTTTCTTGTGAAGAGAACCATCTCCGTCTTCCTGGGATTAACAGACAGCGAGTGTTCTCTGCACCATTTTTCAATTATTCTTAGAGCCCCTGCATCCTTTCACAGAGGACTCCTTCAAATTTTCCGTTGAGCAGTATTGTTACATCATCTGCGTAGGCGATCGTGTGGAAACCCTCTGAGTTGAGGTGGCACAAGAGGCTGTCGAGAACTAAGTTCCATAGCAGTGGTGATATTACACCTCCCTGCGGGCAGCCTCTCGCGACCATTCCTCGCACAGAAGCATCTCCCACACTGATTTGCACAGCTCTTTTGGAGAGCATGTTGGATATCCAGCTTCCCATAATCGTGGGGACGTTTCTCTCCACTAGGGCTGCCGTGATTTTTGGGAAGGTGGTTTTATCAAACGCACCTTCTATGTCTATGAATACACCTAGGGTGGACTCTTTATTGTCCAAGGATTTTTCAATCCGACTCGCGACCGCATGGAGGGCGGTGTCGGTGGATCTTCCCAATGTGTATGCGTGTTGGTTGGGATGCAAAGGGTTGTCTTTCACTACCTTGTGTATCATTCACATAGCTTCTCCATCGTCTTGAGGAGAAACGAGGTTAGGCTGACAGGCCTATATGCTTTGGGGGTGGTATAATCCATCCGCCCTGCCTTTGGAATGAACACAACTTTCACTTCTCTCCATATCTCTGGAATATGAAGGTGCGCCAGGCTCGCCCTAAATACTCCGACCAGGTGCGGCAATAGTTCATCCAGTCCCCATTGCAGTAGGGCGGGATAGATGCCGTCAATGCCTGGTGATTTGAAAGGAGAGAAGCTCTGTATTGCCCATCTTAACTGTGCCTATGTCAGGACTACTGCTGTTTCGATTGTAATGGATATCAGCCGCTAGATGGAGCCTGTCATTTTTGTTGCATGTCGTGGTTTTATAAATCTCGTCATGTACCAAGAGTGAACAAATGCCTCGTTACAGCCGTCTCAGACCTACCTTGCACTGACGAGAGCTAATAGCTCGAAACTGCAGTCTGCAAGTGGTATGGGGTGGCTGGCACGAGAGCTCCTTTGAATGGGAATAAGTCTTTTGGCTGGTGTCTATTACAATCGAAACTTAGCGTTTTGAGGCAATACATAGTTATTGTACTTAACGCGGCCAGGCTTGTAACTCGTAATTCAGCGCTCGGCGGGGCATTAGTCCGGAGAATAGCTGTTGGTTGCAGTCTGGTTTCTTATTCCTTATATATTTAAGGAAACATATAGAGGAATTCGACAAAATATTTCACTAGTAAATATTCTGCCCTCTAGAAGCATATCTACTAATAACAATTGTTGTACAATATGTATGCCAATTTGACCAAAAATTCATAAAACACCATCCAAGAAAATATAAAAAATATATAAGAATATAAAAATTATAAATTAACTATGTAAAAAATTGATTGTTGTCCTGTTATCAGCCAAGTTAAGTATTGTTTTTCATGATAAAATGCTGTATTATTGTCTATAAGTATGCGCAGTAGCTCAACAATCATCAATAATAATTTTTAGCTTCAAAATGTTACGAAATGTTAGCAGTGAGAAGACAAGCATTTTGACAGACAATCCAGAATCTTCAGGATACTCTCGCTTTTCCGTAATAACTTTGGTTTACATCTTCACAATGTGACCAACAAAGAATATTTCTTTTATTTTCGGTATGGAAAATTATGAACATTTTTGCTTGACGTCGTAGGGTGATAGCCTTACGTCAAGCAAGCTAATTATTACGTTTCATCAAGGAAAGTCGGAAACCAGAAACTAATTTTGGGTTATATTAGCAGTGAAGCATTTTTGTAGGAGGGAGAAGATTTAGGTGACCCAGGATTCTGTTTCTTTTCCATAATAACGTTTTATATCTACACAATGTCACCGCCAAAGAATATTTCTATTACTTTCAGCATGTACAACTACCCTTTATACATTAGAGCAGAGGTGTGGAAGATTTCTGCAAGCAAGAGAAAAAATAATAATAATTGTAATTTTTAGCTTGACTGACATTTGGTTGCCGCCGTAGTTTAAGCAAGTCACTTCCTTGTGCCAGTGAAGCTAGTTAAAGCATTTTATCAAGGAAAGTTGAATGCAGAAAATATTTTTGGTTTATACGTGACCAACAAAGAATACGTAGTCCTACTATTTTTAATCCTTTTATTCAGTATGTAAAAGCAGTTAAGTTTTAAATTAAATTTCATTTATTAACGGTTCATTTCTTGGAAATAACACGGACGCTTTTCTAGAGATGAAGTACAGAAGTTACAATTCTCAGCAAAGCTGAAATTTGTACAAAACCGTGTTTTAAATCGGTTGCACTCCTGTATCTGGTCAAGTTAAACTTTGTCTTTATGAAAAACTCTGCATTATTGTTTATAAGTGTACGCGAAGGTTGATCCCATCAGTAATATTTTATTTATTTTAAAACATAACGAATTATTAGCAGTATTGAGAGGCATTGTGGGGGAAAGAGAAAACATGTAATTTGAAAAACTAATTTTCACATTCTTTTTTTTTAACCGCCTTATTTATATTAATGTCTTGGCGGAGTTTAGCCGTAGGCTATTCTACCACTCAACCAAGATACACACACACACGCATAGACAATATCACAACACCCGTTCCCTGCGACATTGTCATCTGCCTCAGCTGAGACTCGAAGTTAGAAGAGGAGAGCGACTAGACTGTGTTGTCTCTAAACAACCGCAGTCTAGCCCACTGCTACCGTCTCGGCAACATTTGAAAAATGCCACTACACATCCATACCCTAACCAGGATTCGAACCCGGGACCCCGTAGTCGCAAGCATTGCGCCACCGAACGAGCCGGTTTTGTTCTTAAACATTCAAAATTATAAACTTGCAACTATCATCCTTTCTTATATTCAAAATATCAAAATAAACTGGGTAGCGTGTAGGATATCCCATAAGAACTGACTTGGGAGAACCTACTTCAGGGAAGTGAGCGACCCTGCCCGAGCGAACTCTGGATTCCCCTTGACCCGGGGCACAGTGGTAAATTTTGACAAAATTCGCTCGACAACTGAATTCTCAACGAAAGCTAACATTTTCTTTTTAAACCACATAGAAAGGTTGTCGCTATAACATGGTACGGCTATAGACTGATTAAAATTAAATCTAACCTGCAAAATCTTAAAACAGTTCCTATTAAACCTTTCAGTCTAGTCAATTTTGGGTATTTTTGGCGTTTTTGTCAAATTGTTTCAAATAGAACATATCTTTATTACTAAATCCAATGCAATTATTAGGACACAATGTCTATTGTATTAGTAATCAGCGACCCACAAAACACAAAAATCCGTTGAATTTTGAAATATAGACATCTTATATTTGAAATAATTTGATAACCTAGAAAGTTTCCTTTATCATATTCACAAGTAAATGGTATTGCACAGCAGTGGTACTGTTGTAGAGCCTCCCAGAATCGACCTAAGTCGAAGGCAAAATAAAAATTCGATTTGGTAGAAAATTATTTTAAAGGCATCATAATATACAAGTCTGAAAGGCTTCAGAGCCATAAACTAGCACAAAAGGACCGATATGAGTTCGTAAAACATAACGCACAACCAGTTGAAAATTCGAAGAAACACCGAATTTTCACTTAGGAAAATATATTTTGGTCCAGGCCATGAGAGTAAAAGTATATTGTGGTCATGAAAAAATAAACAATATACTTTTAAGAAATTATTTATAACTTTTTAAATTGTCCATAAAATACTACAGAAATAAAGATACCGAAAGGGCGAAATCGACAAATGTGGTGAAGGCGCGTAGTGTCTATAGGCAAATATTGGCAAAAAACAGTAAAAGTGGACAAGGCCGGTTTCTCACATAAAATTCACCCAACGACTCATAATTTGGACAAGTGCGTTGGATGATTAATACAAAGCGATAGTAGCAAAGCAAATTGCAGGGCATTCCAAATAATAAAGTTACAGAGAAAACCGAGTTGTGCATAAAAAGACAAAAATCCATTTTGCCAAAAAGTCGCTCGAAGGCGAAGCAGTGTCATTTCCCCTATATTGAACCTGCATGGGGATTAGTAAGTCCTGGAACTGACCGAACGTTATCAAACTCATGTATTAGTCGAACTCCGTTTTGTGAATGACATAGTCACAATATAGAACTTTAAAACTAATCAAAAGTGAACCAAAATTTTTTAAGTAAAATATTTTTATATTATTTTCAGTCAGCCATAATTACCATAATTCACAAATTTTAAAAATACTTGCATTAAATTCTGGGGAAGTTGCATTAATCTTTTCTACGAAATCGAATGTTAGCTCACACTCTTATTTGTAGGGTAAAATTTACCTCGTCTTAGTTGGGGAGGCGATTCCTTCAAATTATATGATTTATTAGATAGGATTTTTGCATTTATTTTGAACCTAGTAAATAAATAGTATTCTTTGATCATTTGCTTTTTATTGATATTATGACTTGAGGGCCTTCGTTTGTACGACCGGAAACATTGAGTTAATCGGAGTCTCATGACTCCACAGTTCTGGTCAACTTACGGGAGCTCGATAGAGATTTCTTTATGCGAAATTTTCAGAAATTTTTAAGCGGAAAATCCATTATTACTACGTAAATAAATAAAATCCTGTAAAAGGGAAAGACCAAATTTCAAATCTTACAAGAGGGAGCGTCGTTAATAATCTACGGCAGTGCAGCCTTGTCCTGTTACTTGTTCTATCGGGTTATATCTTATTTCGAACCCGCTTGGGAGTGAAAGAACGGGGCAGAACGCGACTGGCACCCTTAATAAATAAATTGGTGTAGCGTCACTCCCACGCACGGTAGTGAGTTCTTCTACATTACCATAGAGCTCTCGTATTGGCTCCAAGCAAATATTTAAAAATTCACATAAATAATTTTCAATATTGTTGATTAATAAAAATAGACTGCTAATTACAGGTTAGAGTTCCAATCTACAAAAAGGGTCCTATTTTATTAGGACAAAGTATTTAGAACTTCATAAACATTGGAACTGGATTTTAGTTGAAAATACGAGAACCACGCAGAAATTTTAATAATAGCTGCGTAATACTCTTAAATCTTAAGAAACACATATTTTTGAGGTTAGCTGTGACGTAACGTGCAGATTCCCTATTATTGCTAACGTTCTAGTTTTCTCCTTCTCTCTTTACGTCTCTGAAACATGGGTCAAGGAGGCCAACAGATGACATATTGATGCTTTAGAGATGTTTGTTACAAATTCCTTGGACAAACCATCGCACCAACAGCTCGATTCTCTAAGAAATAAATCCCCAAAGCGACACTCAAGTATCGTATTTATTTCACATATTTTGTTTTTGGCCACATCACCCGGAGAGAAAACACTATAACGATTGGTAGTCCAAGGAAAATCAAATCAGAGACGAAGAGGAACAAATCCAAAACGTTGGGTTGAGGTTACCAAAGAGCTGATAGGAAGTAGCTTTGGTAAGGTCGTGGCCCTAACAGGCAGCCGTGACAGATAGTGTGGGGCTGTCGGAAGTATTATACAGGATGACACAGGTTAGTGGTTCACCCTCATATTCCCTTTATTTTCTAACGTATACATTTGAAATTTGGGGCTGTAAAAAAGGATTTTTTTATATAAAAGACGGTACGAGACCATTTCCGGTTTACCCGGAAATGACCGCAACTTTCTATTTTTAAATGGAACACTTTGTATATATTTACATATTTGGATTCAAGACAACATAGTATACCATGAGACTTTCGCGAATTTTTGAGTCGATGTTCAGTTTTCTTAAGCATTTTAAGAGTGCTTTGGAATACCAAAATTTGTTCTAAGGGAAAACTATAATTTTCCGTTTAATTTCGTTAATAACTATTTACGAAGCCTCCAAATTTGAACATTTCACTTTTTTTTATCGAAAACTTTCTTTTTTCAAATGGGAAGGTGGTGGCTCATAGTGTTCAATAAATTATAGATTTTCTTCTGAATTCATCGATATCCATTTCAAAACTATGCTATTTGATTTTCTAATTTATTTAATTTATTTAAAAATAAAAAATCACTTTCAAAAAGATTTGTATTACTCCTTATAGTTTGCACTAATACTTATACCAATTAAGAAACAAAAGAGAGAACTAAAAGGCTATTATTCACAAAAAGGTAGTTATTCACATTTCATTACTAGACATGATTTTTTTTTCAATTATTATACAAGTGCAAAGTTTGACATTAATTTTAGTTTCAGATATAATCTGGATATAATAAATCCGCATTTTAAAAAACAAATATTAGTAATAACATAACATGAAATCAATACAATTCCACTTTTTCGTGTGAATATTCAAAAGAAATTTAGTAAAAATAGGACAACTAATAGTGAAATTAATTAGAATTTTTAAATTTGAACCTAATAAATCTATAAAACTGATGAGGATAATTATTGATTATGTTTTTTTGTATCGATTAATACCTGATTTAAATATCGCGGTAAGAATAATATGGAAAGAGCAGGAAGTCTTGTCATCATTTTATTAAATGGAGATAAGGATTTTCCGGCCAGCTCGCTAGAAGCCAGTGTTAGTTCGCGATTGATATTGGTAAGGTGCAAAGTGAAGAGAAAAAAAATGGCATTAGAAGATATTGCTGTAAGTACAAATTACTAGTAAATCTTAATTTATTCTTTAGTAACAGTGTCTTCAAGTGAAGCGCAGAATAATTTTACCAATTTTTGGAAATATATATATTTTTTGCTACTTTTGTTCAGTTCAGTGGGGTTCTTGAAAACCAATCATTTTGTATAGATATTTTAAGGTGTGCTCTGCAAAGCGATAAAAATAAATTTGAGTGATAAAATATTACTATTTAGCGGAATTTTCGTAGTTTTCAACGTTTGAATGGTGAAGAAAGCTAAAATAATATGGCGTCCAGGGTGTGACCCTATGTCGCAATGTTGGAAAGGTTGGATATGTGTACGTGGAAAATATTTTTTGCCCACCAATCTACCAATTTCCACATTAAAAACTACCGTTACATAATAATTTGTATTGAAAATTTTAAATATTTTATTGTAATTTTCATAATATGAGGAATACTTAAAATTAACATGGCGGCTGCAGTCGTGAAAAAATGATGAACGGAAATAATTTATTGTGGTTATTTTTCTATTGTTTGTAACGTTTATTGCCAATAGTAATATTCAAAAACTGAAAAATTTAATTTGGCCTCTGAAAAAAATATATTAGCTTGGCTTGGTGTATTGAATAAAAATGGCGACTAAAAGAAGAAGGATCAGCTGTCATGTTGAGGCTATTTTCTTCCTCTATTAATGAATTCTAAATTTTACAACGAATCAACATAAAACTAGTGTGTGGTACAAAAAAGAAACAAAAACAAAAATAAATATTTTTTGCAAACTTTTCTCGAGGAAAGTCTTGTAGACATTTTAAAAATCCAACCTTGAACTGAGGGCGGTTAACAACAAGTTCATCGCGTCATCCTCATCTTGAAATAATTATATCAAAATTGAATATATGTTTCTTGACACCTCAATTCCTTACTTCCGTAGCGAGGTACAGTGAAATTTAATTTTGACTTGCGCCTCCACCATTTTCTTTGATTGCCCATTTCCAATTCACTTATCCAGAAGCCATCAGATATCTTGATGATTTATGTGTTTACAGCGTTTACAAGTAGTTTTTAACAACAATTCCAATATTAATGCTCTCGAAAGCTTTTCGGGATATTATTCATTTTCTCATTGACTTCCGACACTCCCTTTAAAAATTTACAATTTCTAATTGTCATCTGAAATAAACATGCCATTTTCTAACGAAATATTTTTTCTTATCATTATGAGTTTATGTAATTTTCCATGATGTAACTTTTGAAAGTACTATGTGATAAAGCAAATCAGGATTCGTCATACATTGCACTTCGTAAAAAATGTTAACATAAGCAAAATAAATCAATTGAAAAATTCATACAAGAGTAGTCATCGTTTAGAGAAGATAAGGTTGCTTCAATAGTTCTGTATTATAACTCAGTGTTAGTTGGTAACCAGTATCGATGAATATTTGTTCGACTCCTGAAATTGTTTAGTCTCTGCACAGTATTTCGTGATAAAGTGTTAACTCGTTGAATGTTAATTTTAATTTATAATAAAAAAGAACGTACTTTCACTTTTTGGAATAAAGCGTGTTTACTATGTAAGCAGTTTTAAAATATTTTTCTAAATAAAATAGTGATAATCAGAACCAGAGAAGTTGTAGTTGGGTGTGACCGACTGCGATTACCTACTTGAATAACGTTTTGCTGCTCGAATACGGCACAATTCACTTTTTACTGAGATTAAGGGCATAGCTAATGTCTTTTTATTTTGAATGTCCAAATACATATTTGGTTTTAATCGTTTCATACTAGTAATTGATATATATGATTTGAAAAATATACTGCATATTGAAGTTTCGATATCTAGTATATCTTCGCATTTTTGTGGGCTTAACAAAAAAAACTTGTAGAAAATTTCAGCTTTTAATTTGACGGCCTAATTTCATTAGGAAATATTCCACCGAGCTATTTTACATGTCTTGTAAATTTCAAATAAAATTTATCATGTTGTATTTGAAGTCGCAGATAACACCTGACTGCAACTATCATATGTTTCGTAAGAGTCTTATTAACATTACATTTTAAATCGAAATTAATATATTACCTAATTTACGTAAAGTTTAGTTGAATCTGGGAGATACACTGTATAGTGCAGGTTCAATATCCTCATATTTTTGTGCGTTTAATAAAAACCTTCGGTAACATTTTGCTCTAAAATTATAAGAAAACATAGTTAAAAGTGAATTATTTTTTGTTTGGTTATAGTCCATCATGCGGCAGCAAAAATTTACCTCATTCGATTTTTTGTTGCCTATTTGTCTGTAGGTGCAGGAAGGGGGGGAGTAGGGTTAGACCTTTTGGCGGTCGGAGCAGTCATGTGACTTGTAAAATTCAAATTGAAATTTGACATCGAATTTTTAATGAAATTTTTTTGCTGTCCATTTGACACATGTTTTAAGATGCCCCCAAAAAATTAAAAAATATACCCTGGACAGCATTTTTTGGGGTCGGGTCTGGCGTCCAGATTCAACTTCCGGAAACGACTCCCGGTGCCATGATGGAACATGGCGACTTTTTTTTAAAAAAATCGAAATATTGCATAAACGTGGTTTTTATGAAGCTAAGATACTATTGACGGCATTTTCTTGTGACACGGAAAGGGTTAATATGCAAAAATGGGTTTTGAAAGGTCGTCCAAAGGTAGCAGTTGTTTGCAGAGGATGTAATATCAGAACCAATGGTATAAAAAAGGTTTTTGACTCGAAAAATGTTTTTATGGCTGTTAACTGAAAATTTTTACGCTTAATAGCATTTTTTTATGTAGTGGTATGGATATTAAATTGCGGTCACGAATTTGGTTATTTGCAAAAAAAATGTTTTAAAACACGTGGTGAATATATGGGTGAATGGAAACCATTACATAGAAAAATGCTGCCAAATGTAAAAATTTTTAGTTAACAGCCATACAAACATTATTAGAGTTCTGATATTACATCCTCTGCAAACAACAGCTTCCCTTGGACGAACTTTCAAAATCCATTTTTTCATATTAACTCTTTCTGTGACACATAAATGCTGTCAATAGTATCTTGGCTCCATAAGAACCACGTTTAAGTAATATCTCGATGTTTGAAGAAAAATCACCACGTTCCATCATGGCGCCGCGCCGGGAGCCGTTTTTTTGGAATTTCCGGAAGTTGGACCTGGACGCCAGACCTGACCACGAAAAATGCTGTCTGGTATTTTTAGATTATCTTAAAACTTGTATCAAATGAACAGTAAACAAATTCATTCAAATTTCAATTGACAGGTTCGACGGCCATGGGGTCTAACCCCTACTTCCCCCCCTCTTCCTGAACCTGCTGACAAATAGAGAGCAAAAAGACGAGTGGGGCCATTTTTCAAGATGATAGTTTCTTAGTCTTATCTCATTAACGGATAGAAATATTGAAAAACGTTTTAAATAGAAGTTGAAGAGTAGTGAAAAAACACTTTTTAATAAGACTGTTGTTTTTCATGTCTGCAAGGTTATCAAGTTGTAGGACAGACAAAAATGTAAAAGAAATGCATTTGAAACCAAATAGGTGCTCAAAATCTTGTTAAAATTTTTATTGACCACTCTGTCATATCCTTTCATTGCATAACAAAAAATAAAGAAAAAAACTTATTAAAAGTACAGTTTCAACATAGATTTTTTTAGTTTTACTTTTTACTAAAATCAATGCAGTACGTAATCATAATACTAGTTCCCAGTGTTACTGCCGCCATCTTGAAAAGTGGCAGCCGATATTTATTTTGTTTTTTCACCAACTAAATAAAGAAAGTGTCTTGATTTTCAGTAAATCAAAATTCAAATTCAAATATTTTTTCCATTCATCTGTCCCGGTCGGTAACCATTGCAGACACAAGAAAGTTTTTTAACATCAAAAATGTTTAGGTTCTCTTCAAATTTTATTTAAAGAAATTTTTGGATGTTCTTATCCGTTAATGATAGAATTTAAAAAAATAGGAAATGGCAGCCATTGTGTAAGATCTAGGCCGTGACATAGCATACACGAATGTTGACTATTGGTATGTTATTATTGGGTACCAAATATACGCAAAATTTTCCATTTATGGAAATTATTTCCAAGTAACACCCTAATGTGATTAAACTAATAGTTATGGTAAAAAATATTTTTTTAGGATTTTCCAAACAGTAAAAAAGGGTAATCTATGACAATTTCAAAATGAAATTCAATCTTTGAAAATATTCAATTAAAAATCTAATTAAAATATCAATTTTTAATCTTATACTTCTCTGACAATCCACATTTTTATTCAGTATCTAGAATGTTAGGAAACGAATTTCTGTACCAAAAATCTTTTCTCCGATAATCTCTCTTAAAATTTCTTGTCTTCTTACAATATATTTGAATAAATGTAATAGGTATAGTCGATGAGGGCCTAGATACAATAAAACCTTAGAACCCGACCTACAAGAATGTGCTTCTTACCCTAAAACTGTACTCTACCTGTTCAAGCTTTACAATAATTGTCTTTAGTTATAAACAATCAATAATGAATAATTTATGTGAGAAAAAATTTCAATTAGAAGATATTATTTAGGTGTTAAGCAAATCACAAATTACCTACTTTCTGTATATTGGTGCCTCAAGCTGGTGACGCTAATATATATTAGGTAAACACTTTGAAGCACTCATTATTGGAGAACCAATCAAAAGAACTACTTCTCTAACTGATACTGACGAAGTATTGAATTGCATGATAGGATTCCTATTCCTAGCATTTTAAATCAAAAATTCAGTCATTCACCCTTTGCATTTACTATGAAATTATTTAAATTTGGTGTAGTGATATGGGATAAAATTTCCAATTATGTGATGTAAAGAACCAAAATGGCCGACTTCCGGTTTCGATGCAATTGACATGAAAATCATTTTTTTAAACGGGACAACTTATATATTCTTGCATATTTGGATCCTGCTGGTCAAAATATATATGATCTGACCTTCAAACTCATTTTAATTTTCGAAAAATATAGAGCTTTTAATTGCTTTTTTTTATATAAATTTAATGCAAAGAGAAGATAGGCATTATGCATATCATTTTTTTCGTAATTTAAAGACCTAATTAAATAACAGGTTGTCTCATAGGAGTTCCATAAAAAAAATATATATAGTTTTCATTAAAAAACCAATGTCGTTAAACTTAATGAAGAATAGATCGTGTTTATGGTTAGTATCTGAAGAGATAATATTTTAAAGGTGCTTGCAGACTGATTTTTAACAATTTTGACAAAATCGCGACCTTTTATGATTAAAACGAAAAATAAAAAAATCTATATTTTTTGAAAAATCAGAATAATATTTGAGGGTCAGATCATATGTATTTTAAACAGTATAATCCAAATATGCAAAAATATACAGGTTGACCCATTTGCAAATTTGATCTTCATGTCAATTGCATCGAAGACGGCCATTTTGATTCTTTACATTATATATTTGGAAATTTCATCCCATATACCAAGTGTCCAAATTTTCAAGCCGAGTTAATGGTTAGAAAAAAAATTATGGGATGGGAAATATAAAATATTGTATTTTCGAGATATTTAATAAAAAAGAGGAAAATTGCGATTTTTTCGATTTCGTATGTCCATAATCGAATTCGGTAGGTCATTGTTTTGTATGTTCGCGAGATGCAGAGGCTACTTTTATTTTGCATATTTCAAGGGCCCCACTTCCCGGCTATAGTGAATACTCTGTAATATGGTAATTGAACATTGCGGCGAGATAAGGTGTAAGTACTGTATGATTATAAAACAGTTACATGTCTCACCCCCCCCCCCCCCCCCCCCCCGCATTGTTAAGTTACTATCCTTCAAAGAGTAAAATGATCAGAGAAATTGTTTTTACTGATCTGGAATTAAGCTGATGCCTCATATCTCTTCTTTTGCTTTGATTTCTGTAGTTAACATTCCTTTATAATCACTTAAATTTATGAAATATTGTCTTTAAGTCACAAATTCTTAAAGTAAATTTTCTTTCAGACGATTTCATTTTTGTTGGCCTGGTTCCGAGGTTAAAACCCTCATCAACTCCACTAATAATAATGGTGGCAGCTTTTTCGAGAATTGTTGACCAGTGGAGAAAACCGCTGTTTAAGGAATCACTACTTTCACATTCAAATCTCCGGTGGTGGTGGTGGTAGTAGGGGTGGCTGATGACAAAAAAATTAGGACTCTTTTTCGCCCTCTTTGATAAGGGGGTGGGGATGATAGTGGGGGTAGCTGATCCAAAAAAAATTGAGACCTTGGCTTCTTGTACATACACTATATCCCAGTTTTATGGACTCTTACTTACTTGCTTTATCTATTCACCCTCATTTACTCCCACAACCCTTCAACGTAATAAGTTAAAAAAATAATCTAGTTCCAGATCTTGCTATACATATAATACAATGGCGTATCAAATTTCAAGTCATTATCATAAACCGTTCCAGAGTAATCGTTACAGACAGACCGACCGACAGACACATTTTTTTTACTCAAACAAGTCTCTACGTTTCATGATATTCAGAGCCTAGTTGAACAAAATAATGGGGATCATTCTAAGGAGGGCCATTTCTTGTTCAGAAAAATATTTATTGTACACTTAAGATGCTGCTGCTAAAATTTAAAAAAATAACAAAACACCAGTGACTGATATTTTATTTATTACATTATTGTTCAGTAAAAAAGTATTACGGGGTCCTATAATTCTATTTAAAATTTAGGGGGGTACAGAAAGGGGATGTTGGTGGGGAAAGTTTCATTTGGTGTGGAATCGTTTCGATATTTCTAATAAATAATAAGAAAATGTTTTTCAGTTATTATTGTCCAAAAATAAATTAGGCCGAAAACCGGCCTTATGGGCTCTCCTCCTTTGGGATTGGACTTCAACAAGAGTATATGTTGTTTAATAAGGTGAAGAGGTGCGACAATACTTTGTTGTGAAATGGTACTATCACATCTCTTTGCCAAATTAAATAATAAAAAATCACTGATCCGTTTTACTTTTTACTTAATTTAAAAGTAATATTTTGACTGTTTCTTTGGTCAGTTTACAATTTTTAAGGAAGTTCCTTTGTCATAAAAAATTTCAAAGTATTTTTTTAAAGACTGCAATTGTTGTCGTGACTTAAGTTAATAATCTCCTTACATGCGATTGTGTTAGGAATTTTATATTGATAATTTTTATCTACTGTGTGTCACCCTTCTATAAGGTTAAATAATGCAGAACAACTTTTATAAAAGAGTGATAACTCCCAGCATTGTTAAATATTACCATTTATAGCTAGCCATCTCTATAGTGAATACTCTATACGGTAATTGAACATTGCGGCGAGATGAGGATGTTCTGTATGATAATAAAACAGTACATGTCTCAACTCCCCGCTTTGTTAAGCTACTACTCTCAAAGAGTCACAGAAGCACCGAGGACCTTATCTTCAAAGTAGGCGATAAGTACCAAAATAAGCTGACAAAGAAATATTTAAAAAATAATGGTTACAAGTTACAAGCATTATTTTATATTGAAAAATACGATGTATACATTTTTTAGAGCAATAAAATTAACATTATGATATAGAGGAGATTTTTAATATTGACAGCTTTTAACTGTAAAACTCTCAATTTTATGTTATAAATAAAGCGTTTATTAAATATTACGAAATAATATTTTGTTTAACAAGATATAAAAATAGATTTTCATCTCAATCAAACGATTTTTATTTAAACATTTTTTTTCAAGTTTAAACGTTATAAAGAAAAAATACAAACAAGTTCATATTAAGAAGATATTCTTTCCACGTCTGCAGAAACAAAGACACATGACACAAAGGGAATTATTTTTGTTAATTTGTGGAATATCTTTTTGAGGTTTCCCCCACTGCACTACGTTAACATTTTGTAATATTTCTTCTGAAAACATTGTTTCTTGGAACGGATCGGATTTCGCTTCCAACTTAATTATTAACGGTAATAACCCCGTGACAAAAAAATGTTGGGAAACTATAAAGCAGCCTTCTTTCTACAGTGGATATTTGTGTTTATTTCAGATAGGATCCAGCAAATAAGCCAAAATATGAAATGGCGTTAAAGTTTGATCATATCTCCTTACAAATATCTGACATTGTTTTAAATTTCTGTCCTCATCTTCAAAACTATCAAAAAAGGGCATTCAGTTCTTTCCATTCCTCAACTGCAAGAAACAACGTACCTTTCTGCTGAATTCTGTCAAGTGTCACAGACATTAGTTTCAGCAATTTTAAAAAGTTCTCGGCTATTTTTTTAATTTCAATATTCGACACTTGTTAAAAAATCAATAGAACAATGCTATCTTTGTGTTCTTCACAAATTTGCAACAACTTGGGCCATTCAGTGACACAAACCTCAAGGCAGTCGGAAACTGTATTCCATCTAACATTTTGTGGTAATGTTAGTTTCTTGCCTCCTTTTTCTTTGTTCCAAACATTTGGCAAGTGTGTATTGTGAAAATATTTTTCAATTTTAACTACGTGTGATTTTACTTTTGTAACTTGCCAATCTTTGGAAAGCAAATTCACTATATGAGCAAAACATCCTTATGTTAAAATGAGATAATCCAGGGGCATTTTCTTCCCTCGTATTGTTCATGTTTGCCGCATTATCTGTGACCAAACTACTAACCTTGCAGTTATACTCATTTTTGCACTTATTTATTAAATCAATGGCTAACTTTGCAAGCTCATCGCCAGTGTGTAAATGACCTGATGTATCTATGCTTTCCATAAGAAAATTGTTTCCATTTTCGAGATTAAAACTGCACATGTTATTGATTCAGTATAAACATTTGACCAACCATCAGGAGGCATACAAACTGATTGAACTGATAAATTTTTAAAGTACTTTTATTTCTCCTGAAAACGGAACTGAAACCGAGAAGGCGGGACATACCCTCTTAAAATATCAATCGCTTCCCAAACTTCTCTTTGTTCAGTGGGCAATCTGTAGCAAATATGACTCTGGCTACCTGTTTATCTAATCTTTTCCTTTTGTCTTAACATTTCATACAACAAAGGAGCTTAAACTAGTGCTACTGTAAGTACTACCACTCAAGTTCCCTCTTGCTGTTCGTTGGGAATTTTCCCTTTGGCTTGTACTGGCTTGGCATTCATTAATTTTTTCACATTCACTTGACTGATTGATTTTTACAGGTTCCCGATGGTTTTTAAGCCTGTCGACAAGCCCCTGATTTTTCTTATTACATTTTTAACATATTGCACGTCATCCAAGTTTGCTCATCACTTTTTTTTGACAAAATGTTGCCAAACACTATCTTGTTTCCTACCTCGACTATACATTTATTTTTAGTATACGTTGCGCGTCAATGTTTAGTCAGTACTAAAAAATTTTAAATGAAGTTCAAAACTCTCTACTTTTCTTGTATAGTCGACAGAGATTTGAAAGTTTCAACGAATTCCAATAGGCTCGCAAGCGGCTTCTTGACTTGCGAAACAGTTTTTAAGTCAATTTTTAGTTTTAACGAAATTATGTATAGAGATTTTTTTATTAAGAAAATACAATATGGAAACTTAAGAAGTCAAATAAATGTTTGCATTTAACGAAATCAAGAAAATCATGATTTTTATCAACACTGCTTGGATAATTGATAATAATGAGATAACCAAGGAGATCTCAATGATAGATCAGAAAAAGAATTATTTTTATCTATAAATTCAGCTATTTCTAATAATGGCATACTAAACACTCATACTCTAGCAAGCAGTCGAACCTTGAACTGCAAATATTTAACTACAAGTATGATATTTCTTCTTTAGTTAAAAATTCGCATTCATCAAAAAAACCGCTGCCCAAGGAACCACTACTTCCACATCCAGATTTGCCACCCAAGTCTCTCACAACGAAAAAAAATTTTATGTAGAAATAATTGTTTATGGAACTTTAATAATATAATATTTGAAATCGTCTACCCCCAAAACCCATAAAACGATATCCCACATCGGTAGTGGGGTGGGAGTAGTGATAGGGGGGGTGGTAGTGGGATGGATAAAGTATAAAAAATATTTCGAGGCCTTTAGTTCTTGTATACACACTCAATCACAATTTCTTTTCACCCCCTTTTATAATGGGGTGGGAGTAGTAATGGGGGTGGCTAATGCCAAAGATTTTTTTGAGATATTAGCTTCTCTTGCATATACGAAATATCAATTTTATGGACTCTTACCTGCTTGATTTACTTATTTACCTTTGTTTACCCCAATTTACCTCCCAACACTTCAACGGAATAAGATGAAAATATAATCTAGGTGTCAAGTCAATATCTTAAGCGGTTCCAGAGTAATCGTGCGCATAAAGAAGTTACAGACACAGAATTTTTTTTTCTCAAACTTAAAATCTCGACGTTTCATAACATTCTAAGCCTATTTGAACAATAAAAAATTTTAAAAATTGTTTTGTCGTTACCACACTTTCACTGGATGTGGAAGTAAAATAGAAATAAAAATAAAGACGATCAATGCTAATATATAATTTTGGGCAATTTAGTTATTTAAAGAAAAATCTGAGCGATAAATTATTGATTTAGGAACTAAGAGTGACTTGGACATTTCATCATTCATGTAAGAAATGTTAAACAACGTGATGAACTGTGGGGGTACCCTATAAGAGAGTGGTTCAACCGCAATTCCTCACTTTGTTCAACATTATCTTTCTTCAATAATACTAGAACTCATTTAAAAACTGTTAAGGTATCAAGAATATAACTAGTGGACAAATCGACGGGTAATTTTTAACGTTTTAAGGTACTGTGAGAGTACGTTCTTAAAATAGTACCTTTCGCACTACCTTTCAATGTTAGATATTACAATTCTTCAAAAATAGCATACCCTAATATGTAATGAACGTCAAAGTTTTATCACATTCTGATTACAATATTAGAATATATTGTGTGCTTAAAGTATGTATGGGTACTGATGGGTTTAATTATCAAAATCGGTAGAACGTTACTTTCAAATTTCTATGCTTTCAGGTATTATCTAAAGTAGATAGTAAAGGAAAAGATCCAGTTCCATAGTTTGAAAGCTAGGTGGAGCCGAGAGAATATCATTGAGCATGGTGAGTTGTCCTTCCTTACATTTTTCAATATTACTAATTTATATTTTATTTTAGATAATCATTTTTGAAGCTTTATCTTTCTAACCACAAGTTAAAAAGTCAGCAAAACAAGATGTCTACTCAAGCTATATGGAAATCTCCCAAATTATTACTAGTGAGATAGAGTCTCTGGAATTTTATAAATAGTGTTTGAGACTGTGAGGGATTGTGGTCTTACTTTTTACGAAGTAGTAACAGTGCAACCCCTCTAAGTTTTAAATATTATACAGCTCCAAATGTTATGTGACCTCTAAATCAATACTGAATATTTGAAACTACTAAATGAGGTGATCTGAGAAATTATGAGGTCTAGGATGAATTATGAATCTGTTGGAAGATAATTGCAAATAAAATTAGGTAAGCTTAAAATATAAATATTTTTCTCTCAGAATGAATTCAAGATATGTATACCATTTATTTAATTTGTTTTAATTGATTATTGAAAGAGACATTTCTCAGCTTAACAAATCTCCTATATTGACAACAAATAACACAGGTCTACAAAAATAGAAGGTCTTTTCCTAAGGTTCTGATCTAACTTTTCTGAAGTATTTTGGACACGAATTTTTCTATCATGCCAGTTTCTCTCTACCACCCCCCTTTTCCCCTAAAAAGGGCAAACATGAGACATATAAATTTTTTTCTTTTCCAAAATTGGCTTGAATGCCTCAAAAGTTTTTTACATCCAGGATGTAAAAGACTTTAACATCCACCTACAAAAATCAATGAAAGTATAGATGATAAAATTAGTTAATCAGTTTTTTTATTATTATCAACAAAAACACAAATTTTAACAATCAATCATTAATAATCAGTTTAATTAACAATCAATTTAACAGTTAATCATTTCTTTTACCGTTTAAATTTAAAGTTGTAATTCTACAGTTGTGAAAACTGACTTTACTCGAGTATGGTAAGTCGCTCACTGCAATAATTTCTTGATTAAGGCACTGGGTAATTATTGAAGAAGTACCAGATTTGGGAGCAGATAAGATGCTAATAGAAATTACGATTTTCTTCTCAATTGATTCCTCAATATGTCCCTCCGCAACCGTCGAAGACCGCCAGCCCCCATGTTTAAGACTGGCGAAATCAGCTCCAGATCAGCTAGCAGTGTAGCAGATGATCTTCCGAAGCAATGACGAGTATAGCTCCCTGCTTCCGATAATTTAAATATGTTGCAATTACTTTTGGAGAATTTCTAATTTTATCAATACCAATAACCTGCTTTACACATTTTCCATTCACATATCTAATAAAGAATCAACGGTTGGTAGTGAACTCTGGACGCAAAGTATAATATTTTCGGTATAATTTAATATGGGTCAAATTTAAAATGATGAATGTTCTTTGGGTGTGAGTTTTTGAATCTTGGAATTTTACAATAATAATTGAATCCTTATACTCTCAATATCATCTAATGTTAAATTCAATAGTTCGCTTCTTCTACATGCCCCATATATGGCAAATATTAAAATAACCTGAAACAATATAAGTACTTTATCAATAAATATATAAAAATATGTATTAATTAATTAATATGACTCATCTTCATTAATCAGATTGCGAAATTCTTTTGCATTATCGAATGATTTTCACTTTCATTCTCGAATGCAAAAATGGCATTTCGCCGTCTAGCATCAGAAATAAGTTATGAAAATTTTGAAATTATTTTTCTAAAATTTTTCGTGGCCAGAACTTATAATGTTTTTAACTACAGTATACGATTTGATATCTATTTCAAATTGTTTCCTCTTTAATTCTTCCTTGCAATACTATTGTTTCGTCTTTTGTCAGACTAAATTCCTCTGTCAATTATTTTCTCGCCCAATCATTCAACACTATTGGACAGTTCTGTTTCTGTATCTTCTTTCCTGACATTTACATTTATTTTCTTAAATTATTGTCAATTTTCTTCTTATTTTTAATTTTAAAACCAAATGTTTTTGTATCAAGTTCGTAATTGAACTTTCCATATATTTATGTATCACTTTTCCAATTCTCTGTCAATTTAAATATTAACAATCATATGTCAAATGAAACTGAGCTTTTTAAAATAATCTATAAAACTATCATGGATATATGTCATTAGACCTTCTCTGGTACGTATAATATGAAGTAATCTTAGTTAACAATTTTTTTAACGAAAATACTTTCAAGCTCAGAAACATGATTTTTTATGGCTTACATAAATATGGCTTCCTTTTTATTTGCATCAAAAATAAATATTTACATAGTTACGGCTTTTTAGACATTATTTCATTATTTCAGGCTATAGGTACTTCATTTTTTGCTATTAGTTACGTTAGATCATTTTACAAGATACACTATGACTTTCGATGAACTGTTAAATTGACTTACAAAACTTGTTTGCCTGTAAAACACCTTCCTTTAATAAATATAAATTTTATAACAATTGAACTGATTTTCAAAGAATAAAAATGTAGATATCGAGATGTTATTTAATGTTATTAAGAAAATCTTAATTTCAATTTCAGATATTTTCATCTTGCATATAAATAAAGAAAATAGGAAACCTATGACATTATATCATTTAAATATAACAGCATGCAAGTAAATTTTTAGATTACTGACACAAAATGAAGCAATTTTTAAATGTGTTTTTTAAATTCTTATTCTTAAAATAGTATAAAATTGCTAAAATTTGTGATAGAATTTTTTTTTTTTTTTTAGTTTAAATCTTATGTTGTTAGTCAAAATTAATGTAACAAGTAGAATGAAACAGTTACGTACTACGGAATATACAGTCCAAACATGGTAAAATATGGCTTTCTCTCTTTACAAGCGTGTAAAACCGACTTCCCAAAAACAAACTAATTCAATACCATGTACCGAATGAATTGTAATATTCGTACACTTCTAAATTTTAATTACATTTTGTTACATATTTTCACATTTTCTACCTGGGCAAATATAAGTACTTTATCAATAAATATATATAAATTGTATTAATTAATTAATATGACTCATCTTCATTAATCAGATTGCGAAATTCTTTTGCATTATCGAATGATTTTCACTTTCATTCTCGAATGCAAAAATGGCATTTCGCAGTCTAGCATCAGAAATAAGTTATGAACATTTTGAAATTATTTTTCTAAAATTTTTCGTGACCAGAACTTATAATGTTTTTAACTACAGTATACGATTTGATATTTATTTCAAATTGTTTCCTCTTTAATTCTCCCTTGCAATACTATTGTTTTGTCTTTTGCCAGACTAAATTCCTCTGTCAATTATTTTCTCGCCCAATCATTCAACACTATTGGACAGTTCTGTTTCTGTATCTTCTTTCCTGACATTTACATTTATTTTTTTAAATTGTCAATTTTCTTCTTATTTTTAATTTTAAAACCAAATATTTTTGTATCAAGTTCGTAATTGGACCTTCCATATATTGATGTATCACTTTTCCAATTCTCTGTCAATTTAAATATTAACAATCATATGTCAACTGAAACGGCTTTTTAAAATAACACAGGTCTAGAAAAAAGGAAAAAGGTCTTGTCTTAAGGTTCTCATATAACTTTTTAGAAGTATCTTGATGCGCTGAAGCCAATTTTGGGAGAAAAATATTTTTCTACCGTCTCATTTTTTCTCTACCACCCCTGTTATCCCCTAAAAAGGGCGAAAAAAAAGTCTTGTCCTAAGATTCTGACCTAACTTTTCCGAAGTATTTTGATGTGCTGAAGCCAATTTTAGACAAAAAAAAATTCTATCGTGTCAGTTTCCCTCTACCACCCCCTTTTGTCCCCTAAAACAGGCAAAAATGAGATCTTGCTAGTCCCAAGGTTCTGATCTAACTTTTTCGAAGTATTTTGACGCGCTGAAGCTATTTTTGGACAAAATATTTTTTTCTGCCGTGTTAGTTTCCTTCTACCACCCCTTTTGTCTCCAAAAAAGGGGCAAAAAAGGTCCTGTCCGAAGATTCTGACCTAATTTTTCTGAAGTATGCTGACGCGGTGAAGCCAATTTTGGACAAAAAAAAATTTCTATCGGCTCAGTTTCCCTCTACCACCCCCCTCGTCCCCTAAATTTTTTTGTCCAAAATTAGTTTCAGCGCATCAAAATAGTTCAGAAAGGTTAGATGAGAACCTTAGGACAAGGCTTTTTTTTGTCCATTTTAGGGGATGAAGGGGGTGGTAGAGGGAAACTGAGCCGGTAGAAAATTTTTTTTTGTACAAAATTAGCTTCAGCGAGTCAAAATACTTTGGAAAAGTTAAATTAGAACCTTAGGACATGACTTTTTTTTTGTAGACCTGTGTAATCTATAAAACTACCATGGATATATGTTATTAGACCTTCTCTGGTACGTATAATATGAAGTAATCTTAGTTAACAATTTTTTAA
This sequence comes from Rutpela maculata, assembly GCA_936432065.2. Classification (NCBI taxonomy): domain Eukaryota; kingdom Metazoa; phylum Arthropoda; class Insecta; order Coleoptera; family Cerambycidae; genus Rutpela; species Rutpela maculata. The sequence continues at coordinate 58,130,666 of OW386294.2, forward strand.
CGAAAATACTTTCAAGCTCAGAAACATGATTTTTTATGGCTTACATAAAATATGGCTTCCTTTTTATTTACATCAAGAATAAATATTACATAGTTACGGCTCTTTAGACATTATTTCATTATTTCAGGCTATCATAGGTACTTCATTTTTTTCAAAGAATAAAAATGTAGATATCGAGATGTTATTTAATGTTATTAAGAAAATCTTAATATCAATTTCAGATATTTTCATTTATAATATGAATCAATATCTTGCATATAAATAAAGAAAATATGAAACCTATGACATTATATCATTTAAATATAATAGCATGCAAGTAATTTTTTAGATTACTGACACAAAATGAAGCAATTTTTAAATGTGTTTTTTAAATTCTTGGTATAAAATTGCTAAATTTGTGATTGTGATTTTTTTTTTAGTTTAAATCTTGTGTTAGTCAAAATTAATGTAACAAGTACAATGAAACAGTTACGTACTACGGAATATACAGTCCAAACATAAATATGGCTTTCTCTCTTTACCAGCGCCTAAAACCGACTAATTCTACTAATTCTATACCATGTACCGGATGAATTGTAATATTCGTACACTTCTGAAATTTCATTACATTTTGTTACATATTTTCACATTTTCTACCTATGCAAATATCAATATTTTTAATTCAACTGGTCTTGTGTTAAATATGTTTTTCTTTTTCCTTCGTTTTTGCTGATATATCATCTTTCAAGATTAAACATAGAGTATTAGAAACGTGTCATCTATTTAAATTTATTTTCAAAGTAATTTAGACAAAGAAGCACGAATTAACATTTATTTACGTTGAATATTTTTACTTCAACTGGGAATATGATATTTTTCTATGCTATATTTGTACTCGAATCATTAGACAATTATATAATTTAGATAATATAACCAAGAAGATTTCCATGACAGATTAGAAAAGGGAAAAAGAAACCAAGATTTGTACTTGATACAATTCTTGTAACTGATTTCCCAAAAGCAAATCGATTATGTAAGAAGCATCCAATATACAATGTACTGAATGAATTGTAATGATCGAATACAATACAAAACTGACTTTTTGGTTATTTCCATACGGTTACTATTTCAATTAAAACTACGCTGTTCGGTAAAAATATAAATTGCATTTTTTTGTTATTGGTTTTACAGTAGTTACATTAAAACATTTAAAAAAATCATAGTCAGACGTTTCAACATTTATCTCCCTTCTTTAAAAACTTTGAATAAATTATTAATAAGATATATTTTACAGGAAAGTGCAATTTAATGGAACAAATAAATTAATTGACTTTGATACACACTTTAAAGGTTGTCTTTAGAACGTAGATAGCCTTGACTTTGAAGACGTGTGAAAAATAGTGAAATTGAAGAAGGTTGTCACGCAAAATGATGAACTGAGGGGTTTGTTAAAATGCAAATTTTCTTCTTTCTTCATTTGGTACAAGGAATAAACAAATAAGGTATGTTCTACTATTTAATACAGGATTGACAATAGTGACGATCATCGTCAGTATATATTTTAACGTTTCAAGTGTACGTATAAATGCTATCTACATGGTTTTTCATCAGTGGTTCTTGATATGTGTTACCAATATATTTCTCTAATCATATTTTTTTCTCTACTTGATGTATATGGCACCCATATCTGCTCAAATATTATGTTTAACAGTGGGAAGAAGAATGCAAATTCTTGTACTTTATATATTTGATGTAACTGATTTGTAGAAGGCATCCAATACACAAAGTGCTGGATGAATTATAATGATCGCACACTTTTGAAATTGAATTATTGGTAATTTCCATACATATACCAAGTGATATTTTTTTATCTATTTTAAACAATTTCTGTATTGCTCTGGTACATTTCATATTCGGGTGTGAGATATTAATGTAGTTCAAAAAGTTGCTTAATTGTCTCGTAGTACCCGTAAAGCAGGCGAAAATGTCACTAGCATTAGGCAGGATGCACATTAATTGATTACAATTAAATGAGGTACATTTTATTGAGAATAATTTACAAGTATATATAGAGATATTTACAATTTTGTTTCTATTTCTATTGAGCAGTGGCCACTAAGGCACTAGTAGGATAATAGTTCTAGTATTCTTGTACTACATTAACTGAATGAATTTTGAATGCTGTTGAGTGTTTTTGATATACTTTTTACAACTTAGTAGATCATTAACGCCTAGCAGTATTCAAAACTCCAAGCCGTCTGAAATGATGTGTTCTATATATATATATATAAGTTGTGAAATTAAAACATTTTCGAAGTATTTATTTTTTGATAATTTATAATAGTGCTGTTGTACCTAGAGAAAAGAGTTCTTCTAATCACGTAATTTTGAATATTGTCATCGGTAATTGGTCTCCTTTAATTATAAAATAGTAGACCAGTTCCCTGTGCCACTATTAAGAATTACTTTTCATCTACATCATTTCGAAGAGCTACATTACTTAATAATTAATGGAGTTCTTCAGTTATTGCACTATTTTTGATATATTATTGAAAAATATTAATTTCACTTGACATATTCTAATATGTAATCTTGAAAACTGGCAATTGCTCTAGGTCTATAACGGAAAACAGTGGGCGTCTAACTCTTGACAGTGTTAAAACTGACTGCTCATCTGACGTCTTGTTTTTCATAGAACACTATTGATATACATGGAATATTTTCCTGTTACAATTTTACTCCAGGCGTAAAATAATATCTGCAAGCTTTGGTAGAGCTATGCCTGCCAGATGTCGGCTGTGAGTCTCAGAGCTAAGCATCTTACAAACTCTGATTCTCGACCAACAGTGACACGTGCCACAGTGCCCTCGGAGTATTCTTTACAGACGAGCCCTACGAGGAGGGGTTTTAGTCAGTTGGAGGCTGATATTCAGACCCATTCCAAGTAGAGATCGGCAGCCCGTGTGGGTATCCCCTCCTAGCCGAAAAAAAAAAAGAACAGTGACACGAACGGATCTTCATAATCAGCCATGCTCGAATTGGAGGAGCCGTGTTGGAAAGTTGACGAGGTGTAAATACCTTATACTGGAAGAGGAACTCCGAGAAGACGTTAGTTATCCTGGGGTTCCTAGTCTATTCAGGGCATGCGACATTATGGTTCTTGCAGTCACTAAACCTCTCGGGATGTAGTAGTGGCTGTAAAATTGCAGATAATTGGCTGGCTTTCTCTTATGATGTTCTTACCAGTCGCTGTTCAGGTTCCAGTATAGGGAATTAGAAATAAAAAACTACATATCCATAATCTAACTATATTACGTTTTTCTTAATATACATGTCTAACTTGACTCGCGTTCTAAAGTATATTCATCTATATTTTTGTCGAAACGATCGTTTCCAGTCCAAAGCAAATTGCCAGTCGGCAGATTTGCCATGTTATCGTTAATAGCAAATTAAATAGAACAATAACAATTAAACTTAAACAACTAACTTACAGGGTGTCTTAAAAGTACAATTTACAATAAAATAACTTATTATATTAGACCATCACACCTCCCATGGGCAGGAAAGAAAAAAAAAACATCTGAGCTCATTGATGCATTTTTTTTTCTCTATCCGAAGAACTATGAATGGTATAATTTAACTCTATTTTTGTGAACTTCTACTAGCTTATTACCTATTTTAATTATTACATTTGGTGATTTATTTTCTACGATGCTATAGGGACCTTTATAAAGAGGTTCTATTTTATTTCCTACTTCATTTCTTAACATAACTTTATTGCCTGGGCTATAACTTATAGTTTTCGCCTGTTTATCGACTCTCTCTTTTCTTTTAATTTTCGATGTAATCAAATTATTTTTTGCGTCGTTGCATGCTTGCTGCAATCTATATTTTAACTCTGCGGGATATTCGTCAAAATTATAGAGTGGATCAATCTTATTATTTGCAAGGTTAGAAGGTAATTTTGCTATTTTACCGAAAATGAGTTCATAAGGTGTGTACTTTGTCTCGGAATGAACTGTGTTGTTATACGCAAAGCACCAGTATGGAATCCATGAACTCCAAGTATGGGGGTTTTTTGCCACTTGTACTCGCAAATAAGCTCCTAAATGTTTATGATTATTTTCGAGTGAGCCTAGAGTTTCGTGATGATAAGCCGTCGAGTGTATTTTTTTTATTTTTAACAATTTGCATGTTTCGTTCAGTGTAGAGGCTAAAAATTCTGCACCCCTATCTGAAACAATTTCTTCAGGAATTCCATACCGTAGGATAAAGTTTTCCACAAAAGCTTTGGCTACCGTGAGACTTTCTTTATTTTTTAAAGGATATCCCTCTACAAACTTACTTAACTCACACTGTAATGTTAAAATATAGCGATTACCTTCGCAGTCTGCCTCTATGGGTCCCACAAGATCCAAATAAATTTTTTGAAACCCGGAAGAAGCTGTGCTTGTTATTGACATAGGTTCTTTATTTGAAATAGAATATTTATATCGTTGACAATCGTCACATTTTTTGACATACTCTTCTACGTCTTTTTGTAAGCCTGTCCAGAAATAACGTTTTTTAATATTATTGTACATACGTCTTATTCCGGCATGTCCTCCGGTAGGTAGTATGTGATAATCATTTAAGATGATATGTCTAGTCTAAGTCGGTGATGTTATTAACATCTTTTAGTATAGATATTTTCATAAGTGAATTTTTTATTTGGTTGGAATATTTTACGAGTTCTTTAAGTAATTGCGCGCTATCTTCATTCTTAATTATGATTATTTCCGGAATTTCATATTTTTTATATAAAATATTCAGGTCTCTCAACGCTTTACCTAGGTTTAACGTTGATCGAGAATCCTGCAACAAATATATGATTCGTGCGTCTTTAACACAAATCAAACTCCCTAATTTAAAATCGTACCCGTGAAAATTTTTTAACTTATAAAAATCGGAAGTTGTAATTGGACATAATTGAAAGGAGTCCTTTGGTCGTTTTAACAGTTCTACGATTCCGGGGTGATCAAGCCTTTCGTCGAAGTCTGTTTCTAATGTTTGTTGAGCCTTATTTTTAATATTCTTATACTGTGCCCTAGTTATAGCATTAATAGAACTACAAACACCCTTATTCATATTTTTTAATTCGTCAGATGAAATATCGATTCGCGAAAGCGCGTCTGCAACTACGTTATTTTTCCCTTTAATATATTTTACCAGAAAGTTGTATTCTTCCAAGATTAACCTAAATTTTGTTAATCGGCTTGACGGATTTGTCATTCCGAATAAATAAATCAATGGCCTATGGTCTGTCATGATAACAAATTTCCTAGCAAATAAATATGGCCTACAATGATTGACAGCCCAGGTTAAAGCTAAAAGCTCTTTGGAAATAACACTGTAATTTTTCTCGGCTTTATTGAGGGATCTGCTTGCATATGCTATTGGTTTATCATCTGAATTTGAGAGTACAGCCCCAATACATGATGCCGAAGCATCAGTCTTTAGGATAAATACATTGTCTTGAGAAAAATTTGGATACTGTAATATAGGAGGGTTCATTAGGGCTTGTTTTAATATTTCAAAAGACTGTTGGCATTTATCTGTCCATACGAATTTTTGTCCTTTCTTTGATAAATTATTTAAGGGCGCAGCAATATGTGAAAAATTTTTGACGAATTTCCTATAATAATTAGCAAACGCTACGAATATCTTTGTTTCGTTTGAATCTTTAGGAACCGGGTAATTTTGAAGGGCTTCAATTTTTGAAGGATCTGGGGAAACTCCTCCAGAAGAAATTACATGGCTTAGGTATAAAATGTCTTTTTTCAAAAATTCGCATTTGTTGGGATTTAGTTTCAAATTTACGTCTCTTAACCTTTGAAGAACTTTGGTTAAGTTTTTATTATGGTTTATTAAATTATTTCCAAAAACAATAAGGTCATCTAAATATACAAAACAAGATTCATAAGTTAGTCCTGACATTGCTACTGACATTGCCCTACTGAAAGCGTGAGGACTAGACTTAAGTCCTTGTGGTAATCTACGTAGCCTATACTGTCCCCGATCAGTGGTAAAAGCTGTATATGGTCGGCTGGACGGTTCTAAACTAATTTGATAATATCCTTGTGATAGGTCAAGGTGGGTGAAATAGACTGCCCCGGTCAGGGAGTCCAGAATGTCTGTAATATTTGGCAATGGGAACTTGTCGTCTTCAATCTGCTTATTTAAAAGCCGATAGTCGATAACGAGTCTCCATTTTTTGGTGCCATTTATATCACTTTTTTTTGGTACAATAAGTACAGGCGAGGACCAAGGTGACCTTGTTTCCTCAATAATGCCAGCGCATAGCATGTCATTTACTTGTTTCTCCACTTCTTCTTTTTGAGCATGTGGTATTCGATAAGGTTTCACATAGACCGGTTTTGCGAATTTTTGTAAATGTATGCGCTCTTCGTAAACATTACTTACTGTAAGCGCATCGTTTTCAAGATGAAATACGTCCGAGTATTTTGCACAAATTTTTTGTAAAGAAACCCGTTCTTCTTTGTTTAAACCTTGTACTTTAATTATGTCTAATAGCCTATCTACCCTATTTACTGAATTGTTATAATTATTCTGAAAGTTGCATAAATTATAGTCTTGCAATTTTTCAATTTTTGGTTTAAAGTTTTTAATAGTAATATCCTCGTCCCTGATATTTAATATTCTAACAGGTATCATATTTTCAGCATTTGGCGTGGCCAGACTAGCCGCAATAAAAACGCCTTCACAAATTTCTTCTGGCACAACAACACAATCATATTTGTTCGCATCTCGCGGATATTGATTTAGAATACGTGTATGCACTTTGCATAGGAATTGAAATTTTATCGTTTTTTAGCCACAGTGAAAGTAATAGTTTTTCATAATTTATATTTGCTGAGTAATCATAAAAGAAATCTGATCCTACTATACCATGCCATTCAGTGTCAAGGTCGTTAATTACTACAAATTCGTGACATAGCTTTAATTTATTTACAAACATGGTAATATTAACTGAACCTTTTGCGTTTATTGACCCAGACATTCCATTTAATTTTGTTTTAACATAAGTATTTATTATTTCATCACTGGATAAATATTTGTCAAAAATAATACTAACAGATGCTCCTGTGTCTACCAAAAGCTTTAATTTAGAGTTTTTGTATTCAAATTCTACAAAATTTAACCCATTTAAATTATACAATTTATTTTTACTAATTTGTTTATTGCCTGGGGCTCGAAAAAATTTCTCAACTGATGTGTTTTGGGAGTTTAGCGTTTCTAAATTTGAACTACTCTGCGGACTATTATCTAAGTTGGAAAGATGATATAGGTGTGAATTATTATTATTTCTAGATTGATTATTTCTTCCCTGATTCCTAAAATTACCCCTATTAAAATTTGTATTTCTATAACTATTTGAATTACCCCTGTTGTAGCCATAATTGTTTTGAGGTCTACTAAATTTATAATTATTTCCCTTATTTTGGTTTGTATTAGGATGTGTATTTCCTCTGAAACCCCTGTTATTATTAGAACTTCGCCTGAATTGTTTATTTGTGTAAAATATTTGGTCTCCTTGTGTAGGTAATTCCTCGTCCTTAGCTCCTTGTATGGCTTCACTTAATTTGCTGTAATTTCACGCCTTTACTACGGTTCTTAAGTCGCTATTTCGTAAACCATTTGCAAAAGCGCTAATCGCCAGTTTTTCATTTACCTCGTTTAAAATTTGAACTGCATCTTCCTTGCCCTCGCTTTGTGTTATGGTAAGGTTTACAAGTAGATCTTCTATTAAACTACCGAATTCATCTATAGTTTTATTACCCTGTTTTGCGTTATTTAATTTTGAGGATAATGCTGGTGCCGATTTTTTGGTTATAAAATGTTTTCTTAAGTCAATAATCAGAGCTGCGTTAGATCCGTACGTTTTGTTTAATCTAATTTTCGCATTTTGTGATAACCTAGTTTTTAAAATATATGTTGTTAACAATTTTTTTCCCGTTTGATTTAACATATCATCATATAATTCGATGGCATCGATTAGTTGCTTGGTTACATTTTCGTTACCGTTCATCACAGGCAATAAAGTTGCGGCGGTTTTCAAATCAAAATTTTCCGCCATTTTGTCGTCGTTCGAACAATCTGAGTCAGTGGAATCTGAACTTGACTGAATGTTAGAGTTAATTGAGTTTAAATCTTGATTCACCGTTTCAGGTTGCTCTGAGCGAGACAATGCCTTTCTTTCATTTAAAATTTCATTAATAGCCTCAAAATATTTGTTTATAGCATCTGCAAACCCACTAATTTCATCTTTTACTTTTATATCTAACTTAGATTTATTACATATATCCTTTAACTTAAAAAAATCACTTCTTAGTTTATCTAATTTTCTACACTTACGGTTTATCACTGTAATGTCTTTTCTTCGTGCACTATTGTCCTTATTAATATTTCGATAGAATACCTTTAGTTCTTCCAATAAATATCTAAATTCATTTCCATTGGACATTTAGGTTAGTTACTCCAATTCTAGCTCCATACCAGTAAATTATTATTATTATTACTATGTTCCAATAATCACCCTAAAAACCTAAAAAAAAATTTCGGAAGTCTTCTTAAGCAATCTCCTGGCTTCTAGTAATTTCTGTTCTTATCTTCTTTTCCAATCTTTTTTTACATCTTCCAAAGCAGTAAACCATTATAATTATACAACTTATTATAATTACTGTGACTTCCATGATAAGTTTTATTGAAAATCCATTTCCAGTTCCAACTGTATTGCCTCCACTATTCCCAGCCTGTGCGACAATAACTTCTTCCTTTGACTGAGAACTTCCCATTTTTCTTTTGTGGTTTTTTAATTTAATTTATTTCCCTTATACTGTTTGCAGGATCGCCATATGATGTTCTTACCAGTCGCTGTTCAGGTTCCAGTATCGGGAATTAGAAATAAAATACTACATATCCATAATCTAACTATATTATGTTTTTCTTAATATACATGTCTAACTTGACTCGCGTTCTAAAGTATATTCATCTATATTTTTGTCGAAACGATCGTTTCCAGTCCAAAGCAAATTGCCAGTCGGCAGATTTGCCATGTTATCGTTAATAGCAAATTAAATAGAACAATAACAATTAAACTTAAACAACTAACTTACAGGGTGCCTTAAAAGTACAATTTACAATAAAATAACTTATTATATTAGACCATCACACTCTCTGTGTAACGGTGGCGATCAAGAGGCCAGGAAACTGTGAACTAAACACACTATTATTAATATTACTATTATTGTGTATTCTAGAACTAACATTTTACTTCTATAAAGGGTCCTTTAATTCCTGAGGTTATTTGATATTCGTATGCTGTTAGGTTTTATAGTGCTACTTGGTAATCAAATTGTAGCCCTGCAATCCCCAACGGTACCGATTATTATTGTTCATCAGTATAATGATCAACAGAAAAATGGGCTGTATGTATTTATTTTAACACTAATATATAACGCTGTGAGAAGCTATAGCCCCACTTTGCTATAAAATAGTGGAGATAATAGCTTGTCGCAGTATTAATGTTTATTGAAAATACTGGTTGCGGTATAGTACAGTACTTAGAGGTAAAAGATATGTAAAATTTAGAAATAATCTCATATCGTGGGTTGAATATTATATTGTTCTAATAGTAAAAATTGCAAATTGGAGAAACAGAGATTTAAACATTCACGAATTATTTTAATCCATTTTGAAAAGCTCTTAGTTTCCCCATGTTTGTCTATTTGTTAGAACATTATAATATTAAAGGATATTCAAATAATGCTGATAGTACAATCCAATAATCTTTTTTATTTTATTTGTAGATTGTTTGGGACGAAAATTTCTATTCAGAGAGAACAAGAATTTTCTGAACTATTTTATTTTATAAAAACCTAATTTCCCACCAAAAGTGCTTATAGAACAATATAATATTCAACCCACGATATGTAATGATAATTTTTCTTCACGGGTTATTATTGTAATAAAAGTATCATCTTCAGTTTCTCTATGATCTGGTCACTTGCTCATACTCTCAAGGGGTGAGAGCCACCTCTAAATTTAGATATTTAATATTTGGAAAAGTATTACTGGTTAATTTTCGAAACGTAGGATATTTTGTTATGAATTTCTAATTAAAGTATATTATTCTTTTGCCTTGTCAGTGACATTTTTATAAAAGAAATGTTTTCTTTGAAGATTTCATTTTTAGGAATTAGGTTTCTAATAAAATGTAGCAAAAGTGGTGGATTTACGCTTCCTGAAATGGGAAAGGTATTTAATTTAAGGAGCCATTAAAAAATACGTACGTTTATAGGTGGGAAAGAGGTCACCGAATGAACGTTCCGACAAAAAAAGATTTGCTAATTTAAGTTTTTTTCTCTCGTGGCAAAGTAATTGAAGTATTTTTGTGTGCAAAGTGTATGGGAGGGTGAATATAAATATAAATTATCAAGTCCCCGCATGATATTGAAAATTTTCTTTGATGCATTTACTATTAAGTTGCCAAAAAATGAATGAAATCAAATTTATATGACACTATTCCGAAGTTAAAACCTTTAGTAACTGTACTGGTAGTCTGCCCTAACATATCTTTTTTAAAATTGTTTAGAATAAGAATATTCTGGATACAAGAAATATTGAACGCAGGATGAGATGCAGACAATGCAAATCATTAAAGAAATTGTATTACCTATTGTCGTATAGCATTAAATATTACTCATTGCAAATGGAAAAAAATCATTTCCACCGTTTTCCGCACTATCCCATCATCTTCCACATTTTCCCAGCATCTTCCTCTACTTTCCCGCCATTTCCTCCCTACTTTGCCCCTCCTAATCACTATTCCACCACCTTTCTTCATATTTCTCCATATTCCCACCACTTTCTCTCACATCTTCCCACATTTACACTATCTTCCCCTATCTACCTTACATCCAGACTGATAGGCAGACAGATAAAAATTCAGATATCGTGCTTTCTGGCGTCAAATATGAAAACATTACTTGACGAGAATTTTCATTAGAAAACTGATGCGACATGAGACTTCATTGCAGAAAATTGTTGTTAAAAGTTTCATAAACATATCAAAGAAAGTCGACCAGAATCGACTGCCGGCGACACTTCTGGGAAGGGGAAAAGAGGTTAAAAACAGTTTTTTGCAAATATCTTGAATTCTACAAATTTTAACGAGTGTGACTTGAAGCTTGTGAAATTGTCTAAAATTTGGGACTAGCCCCGTCTATTTAGTCAAAAATTAACAATAACATATTTTTTTTTAATTTTAGTATTTTTTCACCCTTTTCAAAAAGTCAAATCTCAATGCGTGTTTTTCGTGATTAATTTAAAAAGTAAAGCTTTACAATAAATTTGTTTAATACAATGTTGGCAATAATGTCAAAAAATAAAAAAATAAAATATGTATTACAGATTTCTGTTGTCAAAAATGGTTTATTCAATTATCTTTTAAATAGAATCAATCGCGTTCATCTATCTTAATTATAGCGTCTCGATAGCTGCTTCAATCGGGTAAAAATTAAGAAAAGAACAAAATTTTATATATAAAAAAAAATGTCAAGGTGTACAGAAATGTTCATGTAGTTAATTTAAGTATACTATTACAGTTAAACGACCATGGAAGAATTTTCTTTTTCACCATTTAGTTTCTTTACTACACATGTTTGAAAATGCCTTAATAAAAAAACTGCGATTTTACAAAACAGTTTAGCGATATGGGTTATTAAACCTTAATAGAAACTGACAAAATGATCTTGAATTATGTTTTTTAATTCGTTTCGGTCGGATGTCTATACGAAATTATAGCTATTTAAAGTTGGACAAAAAACGTAATTTTTTCTTTTTAAAAATAGCTTAGTTTTAACCATTAATATAGATATTTGTCAGTTTAAAATTCATCTTGAAAACATCTTTTTTTTACTCAAAATTATCCAAGTTTCAAAAATATTGAACGCACTTTCTAGCGAGATAAACCTTGACTCTAGACAGACCGACTCGAGATTAAATGAAAATATATTTAGAATTTCATTTATTTTTAATTTGTTTTAACCTTTTTCTACCAATTCTGTTTATAATAATAATTTTTTATTTAAAATACACTTTCATATTTATTAATAAACCCTCATATTACAAAATTTTTATTTTATTAATTGCGTATTTATAATTGCTATTAATTACTTATAGTATTTCGCACAATTTTTTCTTCATGATTTTGGTCTTAAATTCGATCATTTTTATGCGCTATCTTTTATTTTAATTTTGTAACGTTACGTTAGTTGTTAACAACATTAAAACATAAAATATTTAATATAAAATATTTTTTAAAACTTGATGTACGATTTTGATCTCAAATTCAGCCATTTTGAAGCCGTCATTTTATTTTTCAATTTTTTACACACCAAATTTATATCCAGAGATCCAGAGAACTTCTGGGGGAATTACATCAATTCAACTGATATTTTTCGTATTATAACATTTTCAAAATAATTTTTCATAACAAAACAGGTTTTATGGAGAGTAGTAGAAAACTCCATTTATGATTTTAGAAAAATTTTTAGTAATTTTTTTTTTCATTTAAATGCACTCCACTATAAATACAGGTGAAAAATCTGCAAAAATTAGAAAATCATATCTGTAAGTAACGAATGGGTACATACGGGAATGTGCTGGAATCAGCTCTGTGTCCTCCCACTCCTATTAACCAATATATATCATGAAACACAATGTACGTTTAAACAATTTCGTTAAATTTCACCAAGGAACTTGAAGAACTTGTCTTGCAACTAACTGGTCAGCCTTAAGGCTTTACAAAATGACTCGAAGAATTGAAGACGTACAGAGTTAAGTAATATTGAGCACTGAGAGGCCTCAAGGTGTTAGTCCGTGTTAAAGTACTACACTCTTGTTGTCTTTCAGTGTTCACTGTTACCATACATCGATAACGAAGATATTATCCTTGGCTGCACATAATAATTCTAGGAAAAATGTGAGGAGAATGGAAAGACATTTTTGTTGCCATTGTATTGTACAGTCTGTCTATTTTATCAGGGTCAATATTTGAAGGTTATTCCCAAACTTTATTTCGGTAAAATGAAATTCGAAATCCACAGCCTACTTTGTGAGATAGAGTACAAAATCATGAAAAATATGAAAACCACAAACGCTTATATCTTGCTCATTTGAGTAGACACGAAAAAAAATAAAGTAATGGAAGTTGAAGGCAAAGACAAATTGAGGTATATACGAGAGGTTAATTTGCCATTATAAAAATAAAGTCCAATTACTTTAGTCTCTAAAAGACCCACCAAAACATACGTAGAAAATCTTTCTTGAAAGCAGTCTCTGTGCATAATGTGTCCGTCTTGTGTCCGTTTATAATGAATATTTCTATTGCAAAAACCATTATTAGAAAAATGTTGCTACAAAAAATTTTGCTACATATCAATGGGTCATTCCTTTTCTTATTTAACAACCATCCACAAAATTGCATTCTCCTCGGCTCGATTCTCTTCGATAGCATCGAAATCTTTTTTTTTTAGTATTTTTCTTGTTTTTGTTATTGGACAGTTTCTCTGAATTTATCTCAAAGATTTTTCTTCATTTTAGTTAACATAATTCAAAACTCTATTCACATTTTTTTTACATTATCCGTTCTTACGTAATCCGTAACATAACCATTAGGGTGGTCCTTAAAAACTAACTTTTAAAATTTACTCGGGGCACCCTCTTATTTTGTTCTATGATATAAAAAAAGACTTCTATAAAAATTTCAGATTTTTAAATAATGTTTTAGGGGTCGCTACCAAGTCTTGAATTTTCAAGATAATCGAGAATTTTTGCAAATTTTTTTTCAAAATAAATCAAATGAACATCAAAATGATATTGATCATCAATTGAATTAATAAAATAGGACAGTACATTGTCCCCCACTTTCATCTCAACTCAACTGTGTTTTATTAACAACTTTTTCATTTATATTATTTTATGTATATAACATTATAATTGCTGTACAGTTGTACATATTAATTACATGTTTAATGAACATAATTTCTTTTGTAACTGAATTTAATTATTAATTCCTAACTATTTTTTTTTAATTTTGTAACTTTACGGGGAGGTAGCGACCTCTAAAAAATCCCAAAAAATTACAGTAATTCTTTTTAATAGAGTAGATCATAATGGCAGGGTGCCCCAAAGAAAATTAAGAAAAAAAAATGTTTACCTTAATTTAAGGACCACCCTAATAACCACGTGTTTTTAGATTTTGAACTAATTTCTTAAAAATATTTCGATTGGGCTGCGGATCATCTGGATATATACTAGGGTGGTCCTTAAATTAGGGTAAATTTTTTTTTCTTAATTTTCTTTGGGGCACCCTGCCATTTTGATCTACTCTATTAAAAAGAATTACTGTAATTTTTTAGGATCTTTTAACTCAGTTTTAGGGGTCGCTACCACCCCGTAAAATTTCAAAATTAAAAAAAACTAGTTAAGAATGAATAATTAAATTCAGTTACAAAAGAAATTATGTTCATTAAACATGTAATTAATATGTACAACTGTACAGCAATTACAATGTTATATATATAAAATAATATAAATATAAATGAAAAATAAAATACAGTTGAGTTGAAATGAAAGTGGGGGACAATGTACTGTCCTATTTTATTAATTCAATTGATGATCAATGTCATTTTGATGTTCATTTGATTTATTTTGAAAATGATTTTGCAAAAATTCTCGATTATCTTGAAAATTCAAGACTTGGTAGCGACCCCTAAAACATTATTTAAAAACCTGAAATTTTTATGGAAGTCTTTTTTTATATCATAGAATAAAATAAGAGGATAAATTTTAAAAGTTAGTTTTTAAGGACCACCCTAATATCATATCGAATTTTTCAGTATTGGTGTGTGTGTGTACCATAATTACTGATATAAAACTTGTCTTAGAACTCGACAACGACAACATACAGTGAAAATCAGTCAAATTTTTAGATAGCTGTATACATTATTGTTTCTCACTAATCATGGCATAGCTGTTCTATGATTCAATGATATGTAGATATTGTTTATAATTTATTATTTGTGGCATATTCATGATTTCTTATGTTTGTTAGGTATTTTGCCACTGTAAAAAATTTAAATATTTTCATGAAATAAACCTCTACGCCAAAAGGATCAGACAGAGGCTGGTTTCAATTAATGTCAAAATGTCTCATAACCTAAAATTATATAAACTGAAACAAAAACGTTAAATGATAATTACAAAAATTAAATAAAAGGTAGTTAACGTTTCGGAAAATATTTATTTTTCCGTTATCAAAACTCACTTTTAAGCATGTCAAACATGTTGTTTATGTATTTCCATAGTAAGGTGAGACGTTAAATTATATTTATTTTATTTTTACTTACTTCGTCTCTCAGGTTGTAAATGTTGAGTGGTTACTCTACTTTCAATGTATGCCAGCTGGTTATCAACAAAAATCTCGGGTATTGATTATTCAATAGAACAGTTTTTATAAATTGTTTCTCGTTATCTAAACTGCCATCATTTGAAGAAATTACTTTAACCCTATCATACAAACATTTTACAACACCTTTCTTAACGCTAATATGTTGATTTGAATTGAAATTCAAATATCTGTTTGTGTGTGTTTGTTTTCGATAAACACTGATCTCATATTTATTATCTAACTTTTTAATTAAAACGTCTAAGAAAGGAATTCATTATTATTCTCTACTTCTATTGTAAAATTAATTGAAGGTTCCTTTTCGTTAACCTGATTTAAAAAATTATTTAAATGTTCTTTGCTATAAGGCCATAACGCAAAAATATCATCCACATATCTCCACCACACTATAGGTTTATAAATTAAATTATTAATATTATTTTTATTTTCCTCAAAATTTTCCATAAAAATATTACTTAATATTCGAGATAACGAAGAACCCATGGCCATACCAAGGTTTTGTTGATAGAAGTAATTATTTAATTGAAAGTATGTATATATTTTTAGGTGTGAGACATTTTTTATAGAAGTATTAAAACCAGCCTCTGTCTGATCCTTTTGGCGCAGAGGTTTATTTCATAAAAATGTTTAAATATTTTTACAGTGGCAAAATACCCAACAAAACAAAAAAGATATGTAGATATTATAGTTTTCATAAAATTTTAAATTTTGGCAATATAAGTTAAAATTTTTATAACATATTTTATATCGTTGGAAAGAGAAAAAGTAACGGATTTAATGCTGTCATATCGTACCTTGAGGTTTTTCTTTTTATTTCTTGTTGATAGAAGTCATTATTTAATTGAAAGTATGTATATATTTTTAGGTGTGAGACCTTTTGTAATAGAAGTATTAAAACCAGCCTCTGTATGATCCTTTTGGTTCAGAGGTTTATTTCATTAAAATTTTTAAATATTTTTACAGTGGCAAAATACCCAACAAACACAAAAAAGATATGTAGATATTATGATTTTCATAAAATTTAAAATTTTTGCACCATCAGTTAAAATTTATATGACATGTTTTATATCGTTGGAAAGAGAAAAAGTAACGGATTTAATGCTGCCAAGGCCTACCTTGAGGTTTTTCTTTTTATTTCTGCTCGAAATTGTATGTCAAATGCAACTGCGGTTTTCGAATTTTGGTATACATATTATTCTTATATAATCTTTGCCGTTAACTTTCACTTCTTTAATTTTTTTCGTATCTCTTCAAAATAAGCGTTTGTGGTTTTCCCATTTTTTAAGATTTTGTATTATATCTCACAAAGCAGGCCTTAGATTTCGGATTTCTGTTTACTGAAATAAAGCTCAAAATTGGGATAACTTCTGATAATTTTTTTTTCTTCTACAATAGACATTAAGCTAAGTTTAGGCGTGGCCCTGCTAAAATAGACAGACTGCATATTGTTTACTTTTACTTTATTATTTTATTGTAGACTAACACTAAAGAACTGTATTGTCATTAACGCTATTTGCAAATAATATTGCGCGCAGCTAAGCATTGAGTCGGTACTCAGTTTTAAAGCAGTACTCTCTCAAGGCGTAGTGGCGTTCATTATTATCGTCCATCGATGTGGGTCTGGATTAAAAACAAAGGTGAACTCCTGTAACCTTTACTGATATTTCAAGTGTGAAGGTTTCTGTTTGTTTAAATTGAATTAAAAAATCTCTTTTTATAAATGTAAATTGAACGTATGGCTGTATTAGGTACTGCACGTCATTTTGGCACTACGGTAGTAAAATCGTATTACCAATTTGTTCGTGTGGTATTTGGTATTTCATTCCTCCAGTGCAAAAGACTTTCAGGCGACCTTTCTCTGAAATAAGAGAGTTACAGCAATCAATCGGAAATTAAGTGGATTTCAGACGTTTTAGTTTGGGATAATGACTTATTGAATTGTATTATTTTCAATTTACATATAAAAATTAATGTATTTCCTTTTTGTAAAATAAGCAGGTTCCTAGTTCCTAGTTTTTCAAATAAATTAATTATATTTAACAAAATAATTTATAAAAATCTAGTATGTAACAATTTTAGTAACACATTTTATAGGTTGTAGACTTTTCTGCAAATTACGCTAAAAATACATTTCTAGCTGGAATATGTTATTTTTTCGTTCGTTCACCATCGTCATTTCGTATATTTTTCTTGATATTGCTGGTAATAGCTCCAAGTTACTCTATCTGCTACTTCACAAATGTTCGACTGTGTACTTGAAAATTGAAACTTTCATCACTTTCGTTCATTTTAAACTTAAATGCAAAACTTTTAATGAAAGTACGTCAAAATTAATATGTGCTGCTTAGAAACAGAAATGCAAAACCTATCATGTATTTGTAATAATGTAACTGTCCATGATTTGGTGCGAATTATTGATTCGTTTAATTTCCTTTACAATCTTTATGTTATACCGGTAGTACAAAAAAATATTGTTTCCATCTCTGGTAAAGTGACTTTTTGGCTATTGGGTGAATTGTATGAGACCCAAATATTCATTTAGCACACATAAAAAATATCATTATCTTTGATAGTTTTGAAATTACAATTATGTATGTGTAAGAAATGGCAAAATTTGAAAACTTATCGTTCTCTTATGATTATGCAATTCATTATCTACACATTCCAGACGATTTATGTAAGATTTTCAACAGTGTTTTTCCAGTGAACGCTTTTCTACCATCTGAACCTCTTCTTAACGTTTTTCCAACGAATTTGACTCCAATTTGCCTGAAATCATATTTCTCACATGAAGATATATTTTCAGTAGTATGAAGTACTGCATGGTATTTTGGTCATACTTTCTTTTATATATGATCACTATACTCGTGCCGTACTTGATATTACCTTTCTTTAAATATATATAATATAAACATAAATATAAACACACCACATATAGTAGGCAACCCCCAAATCTAAAGCTAAGAGTCTCCAGAAGGGATTACACTTTTGGTAAAACGCAGACATACATTCATACCCACCGGTATTATCAGTACCGGGGCTGGGGCTCGAACCCAGAACGTGATAGACAGTGGGTCAGCATATTTGCCACACAATACGCCTTAACCGACTGAGCTACCAAGCCTGTAAACGAACACTCACCTTTAGTAGCACTAAGAATGTTTTAACAATATCCTAAACATTTTAAACTATGACATATATCGACTAAATAAATATTGTGTGTCCTTTCTTTAGTGAAAAATGGTCCACTGACTGAATAATTTTTAAGGTAACTTTGGGCAGTGTAAGGCACAGTGACAAAACTTCATATTAAACAGTTTTTCCACGTACTTTACATGGCTTAATATTACAACTACTCGAAGATACAGTCAGGTTTACACAAATATGTTTCTATATACGCAAGGAAAAAATGCATCTTTAATCTGGTGCCAGTTTATACATTTAAAATATAGACGTAGGAAATTTTAGATTCTGTAGAATGTAACTATATGGTATCTTTTGTGAAATAACTAATTTTGAATAATGTAAGAAGTCCCTGTTAGCTTTTAAAGTAGTGCTTACATAGATTCTTTGTTGTGTTCGGTATTAGTATTTGACCAAAAATTAAACTGGAATAAAAATATCCGACGAAGGAAATAAATCTAATGAAATGATCCACTGAGTCAGCACATCTGCATATGAAGATAGTAGTGTTGAAGAATGTAAAGAGGAATGTTGATACTGTGTAATATAGTAGTATCAACATGAAGTCTTTACTTTTTTCGACCTTACCAATCGTCAGAATATTATTACTCATTACATGTATGACATCTGCAATTTTAGTTTAAAAGCTGTAATGGTTATTGGAGTCATAATATTCTTCTTGAACTGAAATAATTTTGATCTATGAAAATAATAGTGTTAATATTGATAATAAATCCAAAATTATGTGGGATATAGTTAGAGAAAACACAAATGTTGGTAATAAAAATAAACAGTTACTTACTAAAATAATTAATTCAAATATGGAAATTTTAGATAATGCCAAGATATTGCAAACGGTTTTAATAATAACTTCATCGATTCGGTAAATGAACTTAACTCCACATTTAATATTGATATCTTTGTTTTAACAACTATGCAAGGAATTAACAATGATTCTATGTATTTAATGCCTGTTACAGAGATTGAAGTTTCTAATATTATCAATTTTGTTTGCAATAAAAAATCATCGGGCCGATATGAGGTGCCATGTTGTTTAATTAAGGACGTTAGTATGCACTTGATTAATATCCTAACGTACCTCATAAATTTATCCGTCCAAAATGAACACTCTGTAGATCGATTGAAAGCAGCACTGATAATTTTTGTATACAAAAGAAAATTACCCTCACGCAATGGAAAATCTTATGCCGATAGCACCTTCATCAGTATATTAAAAAATCTTTGAAAGGGCATTTGCAATAAGATTACATTCATTCTTAAATAAATACAATATATTAACACCAAGCCAATATGGATTTTGTAAGAATAAATTAACTCAGGATGCTGTTCTCTCCTTTTACGAAAAAACGTTAAATAATTTTGATGATAAATTAAGATCAGCTGGCATATTTTTCTGTCGCTAGCCTTTGACACCATAAATCATAATTTATTAAGAAAGCCAGAAATATATTGTATTCGCGGCCCAGCATTGGATTGGGTTAAGTCCTATTTATTGGAGAGAACACAGATTGTTAGAATGTTCTTCAGACGGTGTTAATGTGTTAACATGTGTTAACAGTTACCACAATTTAGTATATTGGGTCTATTGATGTTCATAATATTCGTCAACGACCTAGTAGCAAGCATAAATAATTTCTTTTTAACTCTTTTGCAAATGACACCTCCTCTATCAGAACTGCTGCTAGTGTAGATCTATTAATAAAAATGCTACTAAGTGTGTGGATACATTGGTACAAAATTAGATTATAGTCTTCTGATTAGAGGTAGTCATGACCTCCATCAAAATAATTGTGTTAAATTCTTAGGCATACAGGTGGATAGGAATATGCTATGGGAAAGTCATATCGATAATTTAACAAACAAATTAGCTAGTCTAAACTTTGCACTACTCCAAATGCGAGACTCTGTTGACACCGACAACATAAACATTTTACTACGGTTGTGTTTACTAGACAATGCAATATAGCATGTTGTGCTGGGAAACAGTGCAGCAGTAAAAAAGTGTTAATTTTGCAGAAAAGGATAGTCAGAAGTATGTTTAAACCCACATACTACACATACTGTAGAAATTATTTTAGACAACATGGCATACTCACCATTTATTATACTCTTCGCAAAACGAAGAGTATATTGCATTTGATCGGCACATTTCTAAAATAGTAAATATCGCTCGTGGAGAAAAAAATTTCATATCATTATGTTAGTTAACGAATTCTGAACAACTTTCAAAATGTCCGTCCGTCACGTTTCTTGTAAGCACGATAACTTAAGAAAGAAAAGTCCGATTGCACTGAAAATTGGAAAATAAATTGGCGTTAGCTAGAGGAAGAACCCCATTATTTTTGAAAAAAATCCATCAGTAAATAAAAAAGTTATTAATCATTTAAATAAAAAAAACTGTTTATTTTTGTCACTTGTACTTAAATAGAAATCTTGCGAAATGTTATTATTCTCTATAATTTTTTTTGTTTATACGTTTTTCTAATATACATATATTTTATAATAATAGATCTAATCCGTTGAAATATAATTTTCGAATGTTATACAATACAGACAATTTTTATAGTAGTGTGTGATGGTCCAATGGCTAAAGGTTTGCTCTGCAATCCAAAGGTCGTGTGTTCGAATCCCTCAGAGGGGGTATTTTTTTTTCCATTTTTTTTTTTTCATATATTTTTTTCACAACAAAGTTGGTATCTCAAAATTTAGAATGTCCAAAAACTAACATTATGTACAAGAAGACTGCGAAGAATATCCTATAGAATGTGTAACAATTATATAAAAATCTCAGTAAATCGCCGAAAAGTATAATGCTTCCACTAGTTGTATACAGCGTGTCCTCCGATTGAGTTCGCTATAGGTGAAATGGACAAACAATTTCCGAATTTTTTTTTCATATTTGGAGGTTCACCCCTGCTTACCTAAAAAGTAATTTTGGATGTATTTTTGTTTTTTTAAAATCATGCAGGCCATGACAGTTAAGCAAAAACCAATTTCATGTTAGGTAAAGTACCTTTTCTGCAAAAGATACAGGAAAATGTCATTAAGGAAAGTTATTCAGATTAAAAAGTTATAGTCCTATACAAAATTTCAAGAACATACGCCTACTTTGATGATTTTGATTTTTTCAATATAATTGCATTTTACGAAAAAAAAAAAATAGTATACCAGTTTACTAAAGTGTTTGATTTAGTACATAATGGAGCAAACATTTTAGTAAACCGGCAACATTTTTTTTTCTAAAATGTGAAAAATGCAATTATATTAAAAAAATCAAAATCATCAAATATAATAACTTTTTAATCTGAATAACTTTTCTTAATGACATTTTGCTGTATCTTTTACAGAGGAGGTACTTTACCTAACATGAAATTCGTTTTTGCCTCGCCACCATGGCTTACATGATTAAAAAAAAACAAAATTACTTTTTAGATAACCAGAGGTGGACCTCCAAATATGAAAAGAAAATTCGAAAATTTTTTGTCCATTTCACCTATAGCGAATTCAATCGAAGGACTCGCTGTACACATTTTGCAGTCTGTATGCTCTGTGAGAAGAAATATTAACAATCTTTTAAAATGCGGTGATATTAATAATATAACATTCGCTCTGCAAATAACATCTATGTACCCTCTCATAAATTAGAGCAAATGAAAAGTGCCTTTTATTAGTGGAGTTAAATTATATAACCATCGCCCACAAGCTATAAAATACGCTAGCAAGTTTGCATTATTCAAAGGACTTGTTAAAATTCATTTAATTGCGCACTGTTTTCATTCTTACGAGGAACACTTGAACACTACCTGATTAAGATATCTTATTACCTTGTCGTAGTTGTAAATGTTGTGATTTTTTATCGTATAGCATATATTTGTATTTTACATTTAGCTATATGCATATGTGTATTTTATGTATGTAATATTATGTACATATTTTATTAAATCTTTGATTCTGTTTTAAACATTTTTCATATTTTATTGTTGACAATTCCAATACTGTAATAGTCTTATGGAAATAAATATATTATTGCTATTATTATTATTATAATCCAAGATCCGACCGCGTGATTACTACGTCCATTTGGTATTTAATCAAAATAAAATTTTTATAAATTATCATTAATAGAGAAATACGGTTCTGCTGGGTTGCCTATCAAAATATGGCCGCAAGTACTTTTAATTAAAATTTAATTAATTATTTTTTTTAAACAATTTCGTTCATTTATTTTGAATATGTTATAATTTATTTCAAATAGAGGTATATAAAGAATTTGTTGCCACTTCTCAGTTAGCCGCAACCTCTTGCCAACCACGTGTAAACGGGTATACCTTCATTAAATGTATACGTTCATAACGTATCTTAATAAATTTGATATCAAATGAAAGCTAATTTTTATCTCTACATGATGGTATACGGTTGCTTATGTAAAAGTGCCCGCAAATGGGGGTTGCTAACTGTTAAAGATACATAACAGCGAGATAGAGTTAGCGCACCACACCGTCCATTGGGCAAGGACGCAGTGTGCCAGCTGTCCGTCGTTTTAAAACTATTGTGCGTGCGTCGATAGGTAAGGTGCTCAACTAGCTAGCGTCATATTTTTGTTGTAACCACACGTTTTTGGAGTTCTTAATGCACCATTTGTTTTGTTTACAATCAAAATTACGTATATGGAAGTAAAATTAACATTAAAAAAAATGAAGAAGTGTTTTCTGTTATGTAGTGAGAAGCAATATGCGCTTGACGTTGGTGATGCATCATTTAAAAAGTATTTTTTATTGATATTGTTTCGTCGGAAGAAAAATTATATGTACCATGACATTGAATTAAGAGTGAAATCTAATAACAATTACGGTTATCACTTACAATGTTTCACTTGACTTGAAAATATAATTTTTTGTTATCCTTATATTATTTCGAATACAACTGAAAATAAATGTATTGATTATGAGTGTTTTTAAGTCGATCTTACTGCTTGCGCCTTAAGTTACATATCGACGCATGCGCAATAGTTGCAAAACAACGGACAGCTGGCACACTGCGTCCTTGTCTGATGGATGGTGTGGTGCGCTCTCTCTCTCTCTCGCTCTTATGTATCTTTAACAGATAGCAACCGCTATTTGCGGGCACTTTTATATAAGCAACCGTATACCATCGTGTAGAGATAAAAATTAGCTTTCATTTGATATAAAATCTATTAAATTATGAACGTATAAAGGGGTCCATAAAACCGATTTTCGGTCTAATTTATTTTTGAACAAAAAAAAATTGAAAAACATTTTTTTATTATTTACTGTCAATATCGAATCGATTCTACACTAAACGAAACTTTCCCACACTCACCTCCCCTTTTTATACTCCCCTAAACTATTAAATAACCAGCTTTCAGTTGATTTTTTTGCAGGTCATTGAAACATTTTAACATGGCTATTGCTGAATAAGGACATTTTTGATTTTGTACGTGTATTTTCGTTATTTCGGAATAGGTGGGGGTGAAAAGGGAGGGTGGGGGAATATTTCGTTTGGGGTGGAATCGATTCAATATTGATAGTAAATAATAAAAAGATGTTTGTCAGTTTCTATGGACCCTCCTCCTTTAATGAAGTTATACCTATTTACACCTGGTTGGCAAGAGGTTGCGGCCAAGTAAGAAGCGGCAACCAAAACTTTAAGTTCTTTACATACCTCTCTTTGAAATGAATTATATTATATCTTCAAAGCAAATGAACGAACTTGTTTAAAAAAATGTAATTAATTAAATTTTAATTAAAAGTACTTGCGGGGGCATTTTCTGATAGGCAACTCGGCAGAACCGTATTTCTCTATTAATAATTATATATAAAAATTGTATTTTGATTAAATAATAATAATAATCACGCGGTAGGATCTCGTACCATAAGGGTAGCTAGTAGGAGATCTCCTAAGAACCAACTTGGGAGACAGTACTGCTTCAGGAAATTGAGCATACCTGCCCAAGCGAGCTCGGAGTTCCCTCTAATCCAGGGAGCAGTAACCCATAATAGTCTATGAGCTGGGGTTACAGAATCCCTCTTGAACTGAAATAATTTTGAGCAATGAAAAGAATGGTGTTAGTACTGATACAAGGTAGTATTGAACACATTTTTTTCATTGTTCCATTTTATTATTGAAAGCTGTTGCATTATTATTTATAATATGTATAGTGTTATTATGAAGATGACAGAGGCACTATTATTCATTACAATGCAATTTCTGTATTGGGTACTGGAGTTACAACATCTTTCATGGATTGAAATAATTTCGGGCATCGAAAACTTTGGTGTTGATATTGATTAAAGATGGGATTTATTTTTTCGTTGTTCTATTTTATTATTAACATGATTGTGTATAGACATTATATGTATGGACATCTAGACTTTAGAGTTAATTTATGTGATAGTTCATGGATAGCATGTAGACTACTGAAGGACGACTTCTGAACTGAAATAATTTTGCGCAATGAAAAGAATGGTACTGATGTGAGGTAGTATTGAAACACATTGTTTCCATTGTTTCGTCTTATTATTGACATTGCTGTTGCATTATGATTTATTATGTGTATGGAGGTCTGGACAATAGGTTCCATTTTTGCAATAATATTGGAGCTATAGCATCTTTCATGGACTGAGATTGAGATAATTTTGAGCATCGAAAACATCGGTGTTAATACTTTTATAAAAGATGGTATTAAGACCATGTTTTCGTTGTTCCATATTGTTATTAACGTAACTTCGGCATTATTACTCATTATGTATGGATATCTAGACTTTGGAGTTAATTTATGTGATGGGTATTGGAGTTACAGCATCATTCATGTGTTGAAATAATTCTGAGCATTGAAAAACATGGCGTTAATAATTGTAATAGGTGAGACAATTTTTTCCGTTGTTATTTTAACTTAATTGTGGTATTATTACTTACTATATGTATACACACCAGGACTTCATTCAACTTATGTGATGGGTATGGGAAGCATCCTTAATAAACCTAAGTAATTTTGCACAACGAAAACATTGGTGGTGTTACTTATACAAAGTTGTATATATTTTCGTATATTTCATATTGTTCCATATTACTATTAACGTTGAAGTGACATTATAATTGTATGTATGGACATTTGAACTTAATTTTAATGAACTGAAATAATTTGTAGAAATAAGGCATTGGTCTTATTATTGACAATTTTTTTTCACTGTTCCATATTGTTATTATTATAGCAGTAAGGTTATACTGTTTACATGTATGGATATCTGTACTTTAATTTTAATTTCTGATATATATTCTACTTACAGCATAATTAATAAACTGAGATAATGTTGAGCAATGAAAACATTGGTCTTGTTATTGATATAAGACAGTACGAAGACCATTTTTTTCATTGTTCCATATTGTTATTAACACAGGAGTGATTCCTCATTAAGTTCGTGGATATTCTTACCTTAGGTTCAACTTCTGTGAAGGGCATTGAAGCTCCAGCATAATTGCTGTACTGAAGTAATTTTGAGCGATGAAAACAATGGTGTTAACGCTTATACAAACTAGTATTAAGACCATTTTTTTTCACTGCTCCATATTACTATTTCCATGTATGGACGTCTGGAATTTAGTTTTAATTTATGTGATGTACATTCTATTTACAGCATCCTTAATGAACTGAGATGATTGGGAACAATGAAAATATTGGTCTTTTTACTGATATAAGGTAGTACTAAGACCATTACTCTCATTATTCCATATTGTTATTAACAGCAGTTGCACAACTATTCATTACATGCACAGACATTTGAACTTTAAATTCAACTCCTGTGAAGATATTGGGGCTACAATATAATTTGAGTAATTTGAAGCAATGAAATTAATGGTTTTAATACATGTATAAATTGGTATATATACCATTTTTTTCAATGTTCTATATTATTATGAACAGCAGTTATAGCAGTACTATTCATTATTCTGTACTTTCAATTTGATTTCTTTGAAGATATTGCATTCAGCATAATTTGAGTCATTTAAACCAATGAAACATTATCTTAACAGTTATTACAAACTAGTGTTTATATCATTTTTAATATTCCATATTACTATTAACATGGCAGTGACATTATTTTTAATTATATATGGATAGACATTTGGATTTAAAAACTAATTTTCTGTGTTGGATATCGAGTTACAGCCTTCAATAAACTGAGGTGATTTGGAGCAATGGGAATATTGGTGTTTTTACAGATATAAGGTAGTATTAATACCAATTTTTTCTTTGCTCCTTATTACAAAACGACCGGAAATTGGTCGGAGTTCAAACGATAAGGGACGATTTATCTTCTTTCGATTATTAGTATCATTGAGTTAGAAGTTCAATTTTTATGATGAAAATTATATTTGCATCCATGTGTTTCTAATTTTAAGCTACGTGAAGGGTTATGTAGATACTGGGATATAAAATGGTAAATACATCAACCATTCGTATTGCTTGAGATTATAATCAGTACGGATTGTTCTGAATGTAACTAATCAATGTCTCTTGTGTAATGGTGCAATTGGAATTATGAATGTATTTCTAGAAACTGCCAAATTACTTTTACATTAATGTTCAGGTTATATTGCGGGCACTAAAATCTTTTGAATTGTTGTAAATCAAGATTTGTTATTTTGTATTATATTATTGTAAACCATCTTTTTGTTATAGAATATAATTAGAAATAGATAATTGATCCATATGGAATAACATGTCTACGTATCGACTAAGTAATGCTTAGCAGCGAGAAGAATGATGATATTACTCAGTTATAAAGTAGTACTGTCATCAGATCTTTTCACTGTTCGGTTTTGCCAGTCAGCGAAAATAATATATTAGACAAAAATATTTTTTCAGGTTCAGGTTTTACCTTTATATGTAGTAATTAAATTACAGATTGAGTTTTGAGCAGAGCGAAGAATTTATATTTATACTTTGTTAAGAATTAGTAAAAATATTGGTCCTTGCACTGTTCGAAATGAGCATTCGACGATAGCTACGTTCTGAACAGCTTGCAGATACAGCGTTGAGCGTTGTAAAGAAGGATGATAGTACTCAATTCTGAAGTAGTTTATCATTGTTCTTTCCAATGTTCGATACTGGCATTCATCGAAAATTTTTTCTGAAGTATAAAGTTCCTTCTATCGTGAATCAACTAGTGCTGTGCGGTATGAAGAAAGCTGATATTACTGTGTTATTAAATAGTAATAGCATCATTTCTCTATCGTTTGGTATTACCATTCAGCAAGAACAGCATTCTCTTATCAAATTATTTTTTACACAGGTTGATGTTATGTTGCGACATATACCAAATAATATTGAGCAACAACAAGAGTGATGGTACTACTTTGTTATAAAAAGTGCTACTGTCTATTCTTGTTGTTGCCTAATATTACCATTCGAGGAAAGCAAATCCACTATATTCCTAGAATTAGTTAATTACTTAATTATTATTTATATCTTTCACGAGAACAGGAAAGTGTCAATCAATGCGAAGGGTCATATAATTACCGTGATAAACAGGGGTACATATATGTACCCTCAGCAGTGATCGATATTGCATTTACATCTTACAATAAAACATTTTACGGTATTAGTCTGTTATAAAGTAGTGCTACTGTCAATTCTTGTTATTGTTCGATGTTAGCATTCGATTAAAGCAGATCCATTAATATTTCTAGAATTAGTTATTACTTACTTAATTATTAGTTATATCTTTTAGAAAATTATGGAAGTGTTGATCAGTACGACGGGTCATATACTTACTGTGCTAAGAGTGGTAAATATGTGATCCCCAGCATTGCTCGATATTGCTTTATACATTATGTTGTTCGGTATTAATTAGCATTCGAAGGAAGCAGATTCATTATTATATTTAGAATTAGTTACTTCCTTAATAATTATTTATATCTTTCAGAAGAATAGGAAAGTGTTGAACAGTGAGCAGGGTCATATATATACCGTTCTATAGGGGTAAATATGTGATCCCTGTTCATTGCTCGATATTGAATTTACATTTTACATCAAGACATCTTATGGTATGATATTATAACGTAGATGAGTTCATATAACTGTTTGGCGTTAGCATTAGAGGAGAGCACATCCATTATTATTTACAGAATTATTTACTTAATAATTATTTATGTCTTTCAGACGAATATAGAAGTGTTGATCAGTGAGTAGGGTCATATAGATACTGTGCTAGGAAGTGGTAAATATATGGTCCCTGCATAGTGATCAATATTGCATTTACATTTTGCATCAAAACATTTTACGGTATTATGTGTAGACATAGCTACCTAGTTACTTAAAAACTATTCAAATCTTTAAAAAGAATATGAAAGTGTTGATCAATCATGTAGACACTGTGTTAAGAAGTGGTAAATATATGATCTCTGAGTATTGCCCGATATTGTATTCTAGGAAGGAAGATCCATTATTAATTCTAAAATTAGTTACTTACTTACTTAATAGTTATTTATCTTTAAGACAATTATATAAAATAAAATTACAAATTTTAAAAAAACCCCGACACAGTAATATCGACTAAATAGCTAATATAAAAAAAATAAATTAACACAACTTTAAAAATTATGAAATAATTTTGATTCCATATACGAACTCTTATGATTTATTTAAATCCAGCTTACATTTTTTTATGTCCTCGAGATTTGCTTTCTTATACGCATGAATATATCGGGAGCTGCTGTTTTGAATATAACTATTTAGTAGTTCGTCTTTACAGCAGCCCCCGATATATTCATGCGTATATGAAAGCAAATCTCGAGGACATAAAGAAAATGTAACCTGGATTTAAATAAATCATAAGAGTTCGTATATGGAATCAAAATTATTTCATAATTTTTAAAGTTGTGTTAATTAATTTTTTTTATATTAGTTATTTAGTCGATATTTTTGTGTCGGGGGTTTTTTAAATTTGTAATTTAATTTAATTTTATACTTTTTAAACTAAACATATACATGCATACAACATAGCGTATTATTATATCACGAGTCTCATACAGAACTTTTTAACCTTTAAGTCGACGCGGTCCAATTTTGTATTCTACTAGTCGCACACGGTCTACAAGACCGGTTCTATTATAAATATATTTATGTGTTATATTTAGTTTTAATAAAAACGGCATTAAAATCGGATCTCCCGTTGAAGAGATATAAAGCCACAGACAGACAGACAGACAGATAGACAGACAGACAAACATACGAGTCAAACTTATAATACACCCCTTTTTGGGTCGGGGGTTAAAAAATTGAAAATTTTTAAAAACTCCCGATCAATGTATCTAATCGTATCAGTTTCATATGACCAAATCAAAATGAGGCCGAAATCATATTCGGCTACCATAATTGTCTGCACATTTTCAATTTTACTTCAATCGGACAATTTCTAGAGAAGTTCAACACGGCGAATTCAAGATGGCGACCAAACATCAAAATCTAATATGGCCTAAAACCTTTTCGATAAAATACTCTTTCAAATAAAAAAAAGTGCATCAAAATCGAATCACCCGTTGAAGAGATATGAAGCCACAGACAGACAGACAGAAAAACATACAGACATACGCGTAAAACTTAAAACACCCCTCTTTTTGGGTCGGGGGTTAAATATTAACTAACTTCAAACTTTTGGTTATTTTTGGTGGTGCGTTAATTTTTTGGAGAAGTGTATATTCATTGCGTTGTTCCTATCCGATTTAAAACTTATAGTTTAAACCAAATCCTTCACCATTTCTTAGAATGTAACGTATGAGCGAATACACTATACGAACAAATTATAGTGTTAAAACTAAAAAATTTTGTCCGCCATATTAAATTTAGTGTGACGTCATTTTATTTTCGTATTCTTCCCAGCAAACCCTTTCATTTGATATCCATGTCATGGGGGAGCATAAAAAATAACTGGTCCGCCATCTTTGGGAGTTCGCCATATTGGATTTGGAATGACGTCACTTAGCTAACCATGCATTGCCATCCAAACTAAACGTGTATGCAAAATTTCTGCTCAATCGGTTGGGGATAACTATTTTTAAAATTCAGTTGCTAGATTTGACCCACAAGAACAAGGCAAGTTAAATAAAAGCTTGTAATCAAGATGGCGACCAAACATCAAAATCTAATATGGCAAAAACTTTCTCGAGAAAATACTCTTTCAAATAAAAAAAGTACATCAAAATCGAATTACCCGTTGAAGAGATATGAAGCCACAGACAGACAGACAGGCAGACAGACAGACAGACATACAAACATACGCGTCTTTTTGGGTCGGGGGTTAAAAAGTGTTTATCAGTGCGCAGGGTCTTACAGATGCTGTGCTAAGAAGTGGTAAATATGGTCCCTGAGCAGTGATCGATATTACATTTACATTTTTTACAATTAATTATTTTTTATTTATTTGCTTTTATCATGTTTAGAGAATATTATTTAGGTATTATGCAAATCACAACTTACACACTTTTTTATTTATTATGAAAATACCTACTTTCTGTATATTGTTGCCCTAATCTGGGCACGCTAATATACTAGTTAGGTAAATACTTTAAAACACTCATTATTGGAGAACCAATCAAAACAACTACTCTTCTAGCTAATACTGACGAAGTATTGAATTACATGATAGGATTCTTAGCATTTTAAAGAAAAAAATATATTGAAAATATTTCAATCATTTATTTACATTTAGTCATCACACTTTTTTATTTAATATGAAATTATCTACTTTCTGTATATTGGTACCTTAATCGGGTCACGCTAATATACTACTTAGGAAAACACTTTAAAACACTCATTATTGGAAAACCAATCAAAACAACTACTCTTCTAGCTAATACTGACGAAGTATTGAATTACATGATAGGATTCCTGGCATTTTAAAGAAAAAAAATATTTAAACTACTTAAATTATTTATTAAAATTCAGTCATTCACAACAATTATTGAACCTTACATTCTATTTCAACTCTAGAAAAGTTGTACAAGTTTTTTCGAACTCGTTAGTTCTCATCAGTAGAGTATAGAAACATTCATTCATTATTTACAAGCCTATTCTTGATTTATTTTTTACAATTAATTATTTTTTATTTATTTGCTTTTATCATGTTTAGAGAATATTATTTAGGTATTATGCAAATCACAACTTACACACTTTTTTATTTATTATGAAAATACCTACTTTCTGTATATTGTTGCCCTAATCTGGGCACGCTAATATACTAGTTAGGTAAATACTTTAAAACACTCATTATTGGAGAACCAATCAAAACAACTACTCTTCTAGCTAATACTGACGAAGTATTGAATTACATGATAGGATTCTTAGCATTTTAAAGAAAAAAATATATTGAAAATATTTCAATCATTTATTTACATTTAGTCATCACACTTTTTTATTTAATATGAAATTATCTACTTTCTGTATATTGGTACCTTAATCGGGTCACGCTAATATACTACTTAGGAAAACACTTTAAAACACTCATTATTGGAAAACCAATCAAAACAACTACTCTTCTAGCTAATACTGACGAAGTATTGAATTACATGATAGGATTCCTGGCATTTTAAAGAAAAAAAAAATTTAAACTACTTAAATTATTTATTAAAATTCAGTCATTCACAACAATTATTGAACCTTACATTCTATTTCAACTCTAGAAAAGTTGTACAAGTTTTTTCGAACTCGTTAGTTCTCATCAGTAGAGTATAGAAACATTCATTCATTATTTACAAGCCTATTCTTGATTTATTTTTTACAATTAATTATTTTTTATTTATTTGCTTTTATCATGTTTAGAGAATATTATTTAGGTATTATGCAAATCACAACTTACACACTTTTTTATTTATTATGAAAATACCTACTTTCTGTATATTGTTGCCCTAATCTGGGCACGCTAATATACTAGTTAGGTAAATACTTTAAAACACTCATTATTGGAGAACCTATCATGTAATTCAATACTTCGTCAGTATTAGCTAGAAGAGTAGTTGTTTTGATTGGTTTTCCAATAATGAGTGTTTTAAAGTGTTTTCCTAAGTAGTATATTAGCGTGACCCGATTAAGGTACCAATATACAGAAAGTAGATAATTTCATATTAAATAAAAAAGTGTGATGACTAAATGTAAATAAATGATTGAAATATTTTCAATATATTTTTTTCTTTAAAATGCTAAGAATCCTATCATGTAATTCAGTACTTCGTCAGTATTAGCTAGAAGAGTAGTTGTTTTGATTGGTTCTCCAATAATGAGTGTTTTAAAGTATTTACCTAACTAGTATATTAGCGTGCCCAGATTAGGGCAACAATATACAGAAAGTAGGTATTTTCATAATAAATAAAAAAGTGTGTAAGTTGTGATTTGCATAATACCTAAATAATATTCTCTAAACATGATAAAAGCAAATAAATAAAAAATAATTAATTGTAAAAAATAAATCAAGAATAGGCTTGTAAATAATGAATGAATGTTTCTATACCCTACTGATGAGAACTAACGAGTTCGAAAAAACTTGTACAACTTTTCTAGAGTTGAAATAGAATGTAAGGTTCAATAATTGTTGTGAATGACTGAATTTTAATAAATAATTTAAGTAGTTTAAATATTTTTTTTTTCTTTAAAATGCCAGGAATCTTATCATGTAATTCAATACTTCGTCAGTATTAGCTAGAAGAGTAGTTGTTTTGATTGGTTTTCCAATAATGAGTGTTTTAAAGTGTTTTCCTAAGTAGTATATTAGCGTGACCCGATTAAGGTACCAATATACAGAAAGTAGATAATTTCATATTAAATAAAAAAGTGTGATGACTAAATAAATGTAAATAAATGATTGAAATATTTTCAATATATTTTTTTCTTTAAAATGCTAAGAATCCTATCATGTAATTCAATACTTCGTCAGTATTAGCTAGAAGAGTAGTTGTTTTGATTGGTTCTCCAATAATGAGTGTTTTAAAGTATTTACCTAACTAGTATATTAGCGTGCCCAGATTAGGGCAACAATATACAGAAAGTAGGTATTTTCATAATAAATAAAAAAGTGTGTAAGTTGTGATTTGCATAATACCTAAATAATATTCTCTAAACATGATAAAAGCAAATAAATAAAAAATAATTAATTGTAAAAAATAAATCAAGAATAGGCTTGTAAATAATGAATGAATGTTTCTATACTCTACTGATGAGAACTAACGAGTTCGAAAAAACTTGTACAACTTTTCTAGAGTTGAAATAGAATGTAAGGTTCAATAATTGTTGTGAATGACTGAATTTTAATAAATAATTTAAGTAGTTTAAATATTTTTTTTCTTTAAAATGCCAGGAATCCTATCATGTAATTCAATACTTCGTCAGTATTAGCTAGAAGAGTAGTTGTTTTGATTGGTTTTCCAATAATGAGTGTTTTAAAGTGTTTTCCTAAGTAGTATATTAGCGTGACCCGATTAAGGTACCAATATACAGAAAGTAGATAATTTCATATTAAATAAAAAAGTGTGATGACTAAATGTAAATAAATGATTGAAATATTTTCAATATATTTTTTTCTTTAAAATGCTAAGAATCCTATCATGTAATTCAATACTTCGTCAGTATTAGCTAGAAGAGTAGTTGTTTTGATTGGTTCTCCAATAATGAGTGTTTTAAAGTATTTACCTAACTAGTATATTAGCGTGCCCAGATTAGGGCAACAATATACAGAAAGTAGGTATTTTCATAATAAATAAAAAAGTGTGTAAGTTGTGATTTGCATAATACCTAAATAATATTCTCTAAATATTTGCATTTTGCTTCAAAACATTTTATAGTATTATTCTATTATAAATTAGTACCACCATCAGTTCTTGTTTTTGTTCGATATTAGCATTGGAAGAAACCATGTCCATTACTACTTCTAGAATTAGTTGATTAATAATTACTTATATCTTTCAGAATATGGAAATGTTGATCAGTGCGACGGGTCATATAGTTACTGTGATATGAAGTGGTAAATATGTGGTCCATATGCAGTGATCAATATTAGATGAAAGCAGATTCATTTGAACCATTGTTTCTAGAATTAGTTACTTACTTACTTAATAATTAGTTATACCTTTCAGAAGGATATGGAAGTGTTGATCAGCGCGAGGGGTCATTCATAGACTGATCTGTGAAGTGGTAAATGTATGATCCCCAAGCTTTGATAGATATTGCATTTCCATCAGAACATTTTACCTCTCCAAATTGAGCCCTGCATTTATTTCATTAAGTATTGAGCTTTGATGTAGTAAAAGGTATGAATTCATATTAACATAGTGTTTTGTTCTAGATAATGACATTTGTTGGGTAAAATTGAGTTTTTTCAATACAAAAATATACCATTTTTTGGACGACTTGCTATGATTATGGACTGCAGGGTGAGTTAAATATTGAACTACACTTAGTAAGATAAAAATGTAATTATTCCATAATGTATGTTCGAAGCATTCCTTATATGGATTTCAAGTCGGAGTTTAGAATTCAGGCATTCTTAATACAGCATCCGTTAACAACAATTGAATATAGATTTGAATAAAATGACCAAAATTATAGCTCTTTAGCATATTTTTGTCAAGTTTCATTATTAATTTAGCTATCTTTAATCATGATTAAATGAATATACTTAGTGATTTTAATTTGCAAGTGAACAAATCGACACAATAATTGTATTTTAGCCTAAAATTATTTCTCTTATTCCTTGAGATGCTAATAACCAATAATAAGCGATTCAATATTCCACGACAATTTTCGAGAAAAATAATTTGACTGTACTATTATGGCTATAAATATTTAAAGTAGTTTTGAGCAAAGCGAGAGATTATATAGGTACTTTGTTATCAACCCATCGCTAGGTTTCATACTACCCTTCTGAATTAATATTTTTTTCTTAGTTTCTGCTAGTAAAAATAAGTTACTAAGCTAATAATCCATTGAAATGAGAGTATGCATGATCTCGTTTGACTAAAAGATCTCGATCGCAAATCAATTTATTGCAATTTTTTTTTTTAATTTCTGAAAGTTTATTTCATTGGTTAGATACATAGCTATTTTTTTTAAACACGCAAAAATAAAATTTAGTATGTTGAGACTAAAAATGCTATTGTTTTAAGATAACTTTGAAAAAAAAAATTGGACTAGAAGTACACTAAACCCACATTAAACATGAAATGATCAATTAAGACAAATAGAACAAAATTGTGAATTTCTGGTGAATATGTCTTTAGACATATATTTTGTATCTCCAGAATTAATTTGGTTATCGGCCTTTTCTGTTTTGTTTTTATTGTGTCGTTTTAATGAAAATAAATAAATAAATAAATAAAGATTATGTAAAAAAATATTTGCTACAAAAAAGCCTAGAGGCTATAGCAAATAAAAAAATGCGATTTTATCGGGCAAACTAAAAAATATTAGGAACAAAAAACTTAACGTAATTGTCAATGAAAGTGATTTACCCTCTAAGAAAATCTGTGTTTTCTTCCGAAATAGGGTTGCCATAGTCTCGGAAATAAAATAATTCACAGAATTTTTCATTGTCAGAAAAACTAAAAATGAAAAGTGTGTCGCTTAGTGAAGATTTTTTCTCACGAAATATAAAACACCGAATTTTGCGTGGTTTTAAAGAAAACATGCAATTATTTTCAAAACTAAATTACGCTGTAGGGACCCCGCTTTTATAAAAAAAAGTTACTGAAATATTTAATGTATTTCAGTAACTTTTTCAAGACATTGTGTTGGGGAGTTCAAAAGTGGATTTCTGGGAAAGACCTGTCGACAATAAAAAAAATCGGCACCAACTACAAATGTCGTGATTTATCTAGTAAGAAATTATCCATTTAATAAAAATATATGTTTCATTTGGTTCTACTCCTAAAAATTGTTTTTAACGATTTTGAATCTATTTACACCCTATCATAAATCCATTTTTCAGTTTATTTCTTTTTTTTAAGAATAATGCGTATGGTAGTAGTGATAGTGTTTGGCAATAAACCTTGAAACTGATTTATTCGTGTTATTGATCAGCTGTTAATATCACTCTTCAAAAATAAACAAATCTCACCAATTCAGTTGTAAATAATATAAAATAATATGATTATAGACTCCTTGATCCACTCTAATTTGTTTACTACTGTTTGATTTTCCCTTTAGAAATGCAAACCTGTCCATTCTATTCATTCATTGAAATAACGCTGACAAATTTCGGTCATTAGGTTTGTGAGATAACTACTTCTACAAATTTTAGTTCTAAGATTTTAGCCGAACTAATGATGATTTGTAGACTGGATTTGGATTTTCTTCTACGTTGATTGTTTTAACTTCTTGACGTTATTACCACCTTGTCATAGTCTTCTTTTAAAGTCACGTTTCTACCATCCCCTCGTAGTTTTCTTCACCTGCAAGGACGGATACAAAGTGGTAGGCCTTCCAATATTGAAAAAGTAAAATCTCAATGGAAACGAAGTTATTCATTGTTGCAGAATTTGATACAAAAAAGGCAGATCTTGAGAACTGCTCACGATTTGCACTGTAATCGCCTTTTGTGTCTAGTCTCGGATGTATCAAAAAGATTTAATGTATACACCTTAGGGTGGTCCTTATTTTGCGACATTGAATTTTTTTCGGTCTCACCCCCTAAAGTTTTTCCAATTATTTTAAAAATGAAGTATACAAAATTTTAACTCGATCGGATGACGCTAACCTGTGCCTCAAGGCCATAAAAAGTCACTGAAATACGCAATTTTCATCGATAGTGTTTTCTAACAATTTTTTCGGCCTCACCCCCTAAAGTGGTTCCAATTATTTAAAAAATGAAGTATATAAAATTTTAACTCGAGTTGACGAAACTGTAACAATGGTCTAGACTCGATTGAGTGAAACAACGTGGATAGTCGCTGTTATCTCTACCGAGTTCGAGCCTCAGCTGCAGCAGATGGCAATATCACAGGGATTCGTTGTTGTTAAAAAACGACCAATGAAAAAGAGTTTTTTGAGATCGTACTTCTAGCAGACAACCGCGACAGATACCGTGTTGCTATAAGACATCCCTACAATAAAGGGAAGCTAATTTGATTAATTCATGGGACACAAAACGTGTATCCTGGCACTTCAACGAGAACATGGATGTTCTAGTGCCTGCTTATGCCAACCGAAGCTTCATTATTCATATTCAACTATTAAATGTATGAGAAAAATGCAAAGAAATGACATTTTATAAAAATAAATTTTCTTCCAATTAAGTATGTATAACATTTCGATGTAATCAACAGTTCACGAGATACTATTGAAAATAAATGAAAATTGCGTATTTTAGTGACCTTTAATGGCCTTGTGGCACGGGTTAGCGTTATCCGTTCGAGTTAAAATTTTATATACTTCATTTCTTAAATAATTGAAACCACTTTAGGGGGTGAGGCCGAAAAAATTGTAAGAAAAAACTATCGATGGAAATTGTGTATTTCAGTGACTTTTAGTGGCCTTGAGGCACCGGTTAGCGTTATCCGATCGAGTTAAAATTTTGTATACTCATTTTTAAAATAATTGGAAAAACTTTAGGGGGTGAGATCGAAAAAAAATCCAATGCAATGCAATCCAATGCTTAATACACCTCTTACCTTTAAACTGCCCGTTTGTTGCGGGGTGGTTTTGGGTGAGAGCTCTCTACCACCTAGGCTGGGATATTGGAATCAGGTCCGTCTGGAGACATTTCTTAACACTCAAAGTTTATATATAAATACAACTAATGTAAAGAATGTTCAAATAATTAATACAAGCGTTGAGCATCAACTTCTCATGTTAATTTTCAGCGTTGCGAAGATCACTCCTTTTGCGGCGAAAGGTGAACGAACAATATGGCTTCTTTAACTTCCATCAGTGACGCGAAGGCGATAAGACAGTTACATACTTTAATAAAAAGTATAATTTAAGACGCACAAAATCAACTAACAAATATAACAGAGCGTATATTTATTTTCTAAATTAAATAAGCAAAAATGCGGACGAAACATTCATTAATTGATAATATTTTACAAAACGAACTCAATGCACAAAAACAATATATTATTATAATTATTTACTACCATCACAATGAATATATAGGGTAGCATAAAAGTATGGGAACAGCAGGATAACTTGAAAAATACGAATCCTAGAAAAAAAATTTAAATACAAAAGTTGTAGGAAATTTCCCTGGCTATCTGACGGTAACCATGGTTTTGACCTTGATTATGACCTTTAAGGTCATTTGAAGTTCAAGTCGATTTTTTTAAATAGAACCTCTTACTTTTAACCCAGGAAATGAAAAGAGCGGAAAATTATACGTTCAGATATGACCTTCGGCACTTACAAAATTGACCTCTAAAGGTTATCTGAACAGCAGGATAACTTGAAAAATACGAATCCGAGAAAAAAAACTTTGAATACAAAAGTTGTAGGAAATTTCCCTGGCTATCTTACGGTCATCTTGGATTTGACCTTGGCCACGACCTTCAAGGTCATTTGAAGGTCGACAATTTTTTTTAAATGGAACTCCATACTTTTAATCCCTGAACGTTCGGATATGACCTTCGGCACTTACAAAATTGACCTCTAAAGGTCATCTTTACTTTACTCTTGAATTTCAATTTTATAAGAGCCGAAGATCATATTCGAACGTAAAATTTTCCGATTGTTTCATTTCGAGGGGTAAAAGTAGGGGGTTCCATTTAAAAAAATCGACTTGACTTTCAAACGACCTTGAAGATCATGGTCAAGGCCAAAGCCAAGGTCGCCGTCAGATAGCCAGGGGAATTTTCTACAACTTTTGTATTAAAGTTTTTTTCTAGGCTTCGTATTTTTCAAGTAATCCTGCTGTTCCCATACTTTTATGCTACCCTGTATGTATATATTTTCTTATTCGTGATTTTTGTAATCGAGCGAGTCTGGCTTTGGAAATTTGCAACCTGGATACCAGTCTTCAACTTATTTCTTTAGATATTCTCCATCTAAACTGAATGAATAAAAAAGCCTTACACTTTTTTTTACTTAGCTACTTGTTTTGCAGTCTCCGAGGTTACTTTTTACACTAATTTTTTAATTATACGAAAGGGAGCAACTGATTAACTTTTTACAGGACAATGAAGGTGTTCAATTCTTTTGGAGATTATAGTCATATGCCTCGTTTTGCACTGGTATTACTATTTTCTCCTTAAGTCTTAAATACCATCCTTCTGCAATAATTTGGTTCTGGATCGTGTGTCAGTAACGTAGGTGAGGCAACAAGCAGGGTTCAAGTTAGATCGTACCTATAATTTTGACAGAGGCAATATTAAACATTGTGAGGTATTCTCATGAAACTTTAGGCATGAGAGAGTTTCATTGATTATGCTTCACATTGTTGAATGTTATGCGCACTGGTTAAAATTATCTTGATATTTTGGGACAGTAGTTTTCACAGAATCTCAGTAATCATTTGAATTAGTACATTAGTATCCACAACTATTTTTATACTTTTTGAGCTTCAACGCAAGTAGTGAAAAAAAAATGTACCTTTTACTTTATTATTTTCGTGTTCCTATGTCCGTAAAACTAGGTATACTTTGTTGACGTTCAGATATATCGATAAATGCAAAAATAGCAGTTTGGAAACATTACCTATTTGAGCCGATTTTTCCCATCTAGAGACTATTTGATTTAGAAATGCTTATGAGTTTTCAGTCAATTATACAATTTCTGTAACTATAAATAATATTAATTTTAATTGATGTATGCTTGTGGTAGTTAAGATATTTTTATAAAATATAAATCCGTGTTTTTACCTTAGGTAGGTAGCCATTGGAGGTGGAACAAAATGATATGGAACTTTGCAAGGTATTTTGTGGTAAAACTGTGTTTTAACACGTTTACCGCCAGTACCTTGCATAGTTAGGTATTACCAAATGTCAACGCAGGTTTTAAACAATTTTTATATTTACATACTAGCTGACCCAGCAAACGTTGTTTTGCCATATAAATGATAAATTTTTGTCCAAAAAATAAAAAAAATTCTGGATAGGGCCACCCTTATCACCTAGGGGTATAAAAAATAGCCTACGACCTATTCTCAGACCTACCAAATATACACCAAACATTTCATAAAAATCGATCAAGCCGTTTCGGAGGAGTTCGATAACAAACACTGTGACACGAGATTTTTATATATTAGATGTATCTTAGTATCACTATAGTATCAAGTGTAAAAATAAAATTTCAGTTATGTCAAAATGAATGTCGGTGCTATGTCACGGAATTTAAATAATAATAAAAAATTGTCACAAGCAATATATGAATATTCAACACGGTGCTCACATTGCAACAAAAAGTTATGCATTGCTTGATCAACAGCTTTATTTAATCTCAGAGAGTTTCAAGAAGAGTTTTCTATTACAATATTTCAGAATGCTTTTACTACTTTTCTTTTGTTTCGTCAAACAATTATTAACAGAAATATGTCAACATATTATGGTCCCCAAGATTCTGTGACCTAACACCATTAGATTTCTTTGTTTGGTCTAGTGTGAAAAATGCACTCCCGTTGATCTCTTGAATTGCTCTAGCAGAAAATAATTGACGAATGTAATATCACTCCTGAGTTCCGTTGGAAAATTTTACTTTACTCTATATACATGTAATTCTGTGCAATGTAAACTATTTGTAGATTATTTACAAGGAGGCACGAACAGTAAGTGAATTCTGGTTTATTTATAGCATAGTAAAAACCACATCACTAGAACACAAGCATTTTCGTCACTTTCCCAGCCGTAATTTGAAGTATATGGCGATTTGGACGCGGTTTGGTATCTTGGAGTCCTAATAAAGCAGAGCAGGTTTCAAAGCTTTTCTGGTAGGAGGAAGCCGTTCTTTTTGCAACCTCCACCTTATTCCGCTTATGTCGTATGTCATGGTGTTATGAATTTACAACTGACAAACCAATTCTCTTATCATACTGGCGTTCAGTTCTTCAGTTTTCCTAGCCTCTAGAACGCATTTTCATCAGTTTTGTCCAAAAATATTCCAACAGGAACTTTTACCTTTTGTTGAGAAAGTTCTTGTTATATCTATGACAAAAAGGTACTTCAGAAAGTACCATAAATTTCAATGGACAACATTTAGTTTAGGAGATAGCTAGATATATGGGGCCTGGGATATAACCTGTTGGCATTGCTGTTATGTTTTAGCAAATATTTTTCTGAGTATTTTATCTTATGTGAGTCAGACCTCCCCCCCTGACAGTTTTGGTGCTAGCCGTTTCGGAAAATATTCAATTGTGGAACAAGTATAACCCTTTGGGGCTTGGTGTTAGTTGAAGATGGTATTTTGGCGATCAACATTCGATATATGCCAACATTTTTTTCTTCGTGCAATTAGCAGCACTAGCGACAACATTTATGGCCAAAATTGGAACGTTGTATAACCATTTCTGACCAGGCGGAAAATTTCCATTGTCGATGCTCATTGCTGGAAATCCATATGCCAACATTTTTTGCTTGACGATTTTACAGATTTTTTGGCAAAAAATTGAACTTTTGGCCTAAAACGGGCTAAAACTGGTGCTTTTCAAAAAAAAAATGTTGGCACCTTTTCAGACTTGTAGTTTTTGTACCAAAGAATAGTCTCTGTGAGTGCCAACATTTTTTCCTCAAAACTGTCAGGGGGAGAGGTGTGACTCACATAGAGATAAAATACCCAGAAAAATATTTGCTAAAATATAACAGCAATGCCAACAGGTTATATCCCGGGCCCCATATATGTAGCTATCTTCTAGACTAATTGGTAAAACTTAACTAAAACTTAATAATATCTTCTAACGTTTCCACTCAAATATTGTCAAATTATGGACGTATATTTTTAAGTTATGGATACCTCCTAATAGTCAACATTCGTATGCGAATAAATACACCATTGATGTTTTTCTTCTTTCTTTCATCTTCGGTTTGAATCAACGATTCGCTACTAGCCCTTGATCTGTAGTTACGACACATAGAGGTTAATAAATAAATGTGAAATAATAATAATAAATTATAAGTGGCCTTTTTCTACTGATTTTTTTTTAGACTAATAGTTGTTCATTTTTTCAAAGTCGCAGGTGTGTATCTTTTCGACTAATAAAATCATATTTCATTGTTTCATATTTATCTCCCTGTACCTAGGAAAAAAATCGTTATCAGATGAATCCTCACAGGAACTATTTTTTATTTTAACGCTAGAAATATTCTTCTGAGTTTGCATTGCGGCCTTGCAATAATATTTTTTTTATTTGAGATTGTAGTACTGAAGAAAAGCTGTAGATTCATGAATTTTGCTTATAATGTAGTTCTTAGTATTGGTGTTTCGTATGTATATAGCCACAGACAAGTACCTTTAACAGTGCTGCCTAACTATGTTTGCGTTTATATAATAAATACATTAATGTTCTATGTTGTAATTATTTCAAATGTAATTATTCATGTAGGATTAGCATAACAATTTATTTATTTCAATACTTACTCAAACGTATCGAAATTGGTTAATTTCAATTAAGACCTAAAATAGTCACTTTAGGACTTTATGGGGAATGAACATATTATTCGTTTTGACTGTGAAAGGAACAATTAGGTGCGCTCGCTTGCGCAACTCCACACTTTCTCATTGCGTCGCAAATCATGTCTGCACCGTTTTCGAAATAGCCAACAATCGACTTCATATACAAAAATCATTATAGGATGGATTTATACCATTTTCCAACTTGTATCATTCAGGAGCATCCGGAACTTTAGTTTATTTTTTTGGGCGCTCACACTATTAGTTTTAATTATGTATAAATTTTATGACAAATTACGTTGTGAACAGAAGCAGTGATTATCAGTTTAGGACATACGTTTTGACATGTGTCTATTGCCCCAAATAAATTTTTATTTGTACACTCGGCATGCACATACTAGAATGTAAATATGTAGTTTCGAACAAAAAGTTGACTTGATCGTATTTTTAAGTTCTAAAAACTATATTCCATACAACATTTAATTTATTTATGGCACTCTTTGATAGGGCAGCTGACAAGTAATGTTAAACAGTGTAAGGTACCTTGCAGTACAGTTAATTTTGTAAGAACTTTACTGCCGTTACTTTACATCATTTAATGTTACAATACCTCTGCATTTTACCCCGTAGTATTGAATGTCTTGGTAGATTTGTGGTAATACCGTATCAACAGCTGATATTACTATAATTCTCCCTTGGCGTTTAATATCACAGATCCGCAAATTTTATACTATACGTATTTAATTTTAAACCATTTATAGTGAAGTTGATGAGGAGTTCAACCTCGGAACTCGGCAAACAAGGATGAAATCGTCTGAAACTTTTTGCAACGTCTTTTTTATACTAAAAACTGTTAAAAAGTTTACGTGTT
The DNA here is from genome assembly GCA_936432065.2 of Rutpela maculata. Classification (NCBI taxonomy): domain Eukaryota; kingdom Metazoa; phylum Arthropoda; class Insecta; order Coleoptera; family Cerambycidae; genus Rutpela; species Rutpela maculata. The sequence goes on from OW386294.2 coordinate 58,174,847, forward strand.
TATCTCGTACGTTTATTAATAAATAATTGTTTAAAGAAATATATGTTGCAAAATGAAAAGTTAAGATAACTTTTTGCCAGAAAAGTCAATAATTTGTATTGTTTCACTAAATAAAATAAAAAACAAAAAAATACCAAAAATGTATCTTCGATTTTCAGTTTCACAACTAAATGTCAAAAAATAAAGTAAACTCTCTCAGTCAATCGGCACCACTGGTGCTATAATCTTAATTTAAAAATATTGTCATATGGATTAAACTTTGTTACTTTAATTAATTGCAAGTAATTAAAAAAATAATTCTCACATTCTACTAATACTTGTTCGTTCAAAGCACTTGCTTTAGAGAAAATTCCATCCGTCATATTGGAGTTGCTATTTTGAATTATTTTGATTCGAAATATAAGTATACTACTTAATCAGTAATATTTTTACTCAATTAATGTACTAGGATGTGAACGCCGTTTAAATTGCCAATTTTTTTCGTAATACAAATTGTTTGCAATTGAATGTTTATGACAAAAAATAACAATCGTGCAGGCTGAACAGGTAAATTTTGTAGTTTTTAGTATAAAAGGTATGTTGCGACGATTTCATTCTCGATCTCCGGGCTCTGAGGTTTTGTTGTTTTTAGGCCCCCATCAACTTCACTATTAGGCCCGCTTAGGGCAGAACATTGAATGCAATGCAACACACCCGTGATTTAATAAATTTGCAGTTGATGTCCCACATTTAAAAAATAATAAACACAGATTCATAAAAAATATAAATATCGTTCCAGGTGGAACTATTTTGTCTGACGTTTCAATGCAGAGGATCCGAAAACGAGTACTTCAATAGAAAACAATGCTGTGAAAATATCATGGGACAATAAGTAAGTACAATTTTATCGAATGAATTTCTAGATGAGGTACTTAATTTGACGAGTACTTTCTTTTTAGGCAGCATTATCAAATCCTCGTTTTGAAACGTTTTGTCGATTGTACATTTCGTGATTAAATACATCATATCTTCCTGGTGGTGGTGATTTAAGTAATTTTAAACAAAGCGGGGAGCTAAGCTTAAAACTTTGTGTTAGTAAGTTTTATGCCTGGTAACCCGCAATATTTATTATTACAAATCTGCAATTATATGGACGTATCCTTTTTCTCATTACAAACATGTTAATAATAAGATTGAAACCTTGATGACACTAATACTGAAGTAATTTCCAGCCGACACCATAACGCTAAATTCGTCGTAATTTCAAGCCAAATTGACATTTGCTCATGAACAATATTTAAAATTCAGTTGTAATCATTTATAGTGTGTTCCACATTCGAGATGTTAGTTAATACTCACGATAAAACGTTTTCATGGGAAAGTTTTTGTAGAATTTTGCTGCAATTCAAAATATCCTTTAAAAAATTGTAACTGTTTCCTTTTTGAAATATTAAACAAAAATGTATATCTCTACTTGTCTATATTTTTTATATTACCAGGCTACGGTGAAGTCTAGGAAAAGGTTATACGTTTCACGTGTCTCTGGGAACATGAAAATTTTTGTGGCGGATAGCACGTTTATCTCGATTTTTGATACATTTTATTGGATTTCCAACCTTCTATATTAGTACTTAAACCATTCTTCACCATACTATTTTTTTAAAGAATTTTACATCCACATCCAGTGGAAGTCTAGTACCGCAATAAAAGAACTGAACATTTTTATTGTTCAAATAGGCTTAGAATATCATGAAACGTCGATATTTTAAGTTTTAGCAAAAGATAAATTCTTCGTGTAACTTTTTTGTTCTCAGATTACTCTGGAGTCGTTTAAGATATTGAGTTGAAATTTGGTACACGTATGTATTTAAATGAGATCTGGAACTAGATTATATTTTGAACTTATTTCGTTAAAGGGATGGAGGTAAATTGAGGTAAATTGGGGTAAATGCGTAAATCAAGCAAGTAATAGGCTATAAAATTGGTATTTAGTACACAGGGTGATTCTTTTAAGGCGGCCATTAGAATATTTCCCACTTGCAGATGAGATAGACATTTGAGATTTAATACTCTACCATAGTCGACCATTGCGAGTCCGAAAATAGTAATTTCAAAATGGCGGCACTTCCAGAAATACCGGAAGTCGATACCAACTTGCTTATTTTAAATGGAACACCCTATATATTTTCGACTTTTCGAAATAATCATAAAATTCTGAGTCAAAACATGTAGCACACCCTATACCTAAACCGAGCAGTTTCGGAGATATTTGACATTTTATAAAAAATGTAACGGTTTGCAAGAACCGTTATAACTTTTTTCGTGTAGGAGATCCTTATTTGCTCTTTGATACGTAGAAAGAACACAAGATGAGCTACTCTCTGCAAAAAAAATAGATTCCAAAATAGTATACCAAGTGTTTTATTTTTCACGTTACATTTTGTCAAATTCAAACCTCAAAAACGTTTTTATTTCAAATGGAACACCCTGTATTTTTTTACATCAAGTTATGTTAAATTAAATTTCCTTTTTTCTAGTATCAGCATTGTAAGGGTTAAAGTTACAACTTTTCGAAATATTGGCGATTTTCTTAAATGTACAAAAATTTTTAATAAAAATTGCCATCAACTTACCCAAGATTAAAAACAATCATTAATGACAGTCATTCTTATATGTTAAAAAACGCCAGCACGTTTAAATTACACCCACGAAGACTTCTAGGTTTGTTTATTATTTATGGAGAATGTGATAAAGTAATACCAAGAACATGTAACACATTTGCTACTCGATACCCACAAGAACAGAAACCATCCACCATACACTGTAAAATGCATATTGGATAATTTTGGAATATTTGGCTCTGTCAAATGGCACGTACCAAATTTTAATATGGCAATCGATGTAGAATTAAATTTGATGTGGACTTATATCAGCATGTCCTATATTTAACACATGTACTTTTTGAATAATTCGCAAGCTTCCGTTGAATATTATAATTCATCCAAAAAAACGTAGAAGCCTATGAAACAATTGAAACAATAAAATGGGTATCGAGCAGTAAATGTGTTACATGTTCTTGGTATTACTTTATCACATTCTCCATAAATAATAAACAAATCTAAAAGTCTTCGTGTGACTGATTTAAACGTGCTGGCATTTTTTAACAAAAGAGAATGACTGACATTAATGATTGTTTCTAATCATAAGTAAGTTGATCGCAATTTTTACTAAAAGTTCTTGAACATTTAAGAAAATCGCCAATATTTCGAAAAGTTGTAATTTTAACCCCTACAATGCTTATACTAGAAAAAAGGGAATTTAATTTAACATAATTTGATGTAAAAAAATATAGGATGATCCATTTGAACTAAAAAAGTTTTTGAGGTTTGAATTTGGAAAAATGTAACGTGAAAAATAAAACACTTGGTATACTATTTTGGAATCTATTTTTTTTTTGTAGAGAGTAGCTCATCTTGTGTTCTTTCTACGTACCAAAGAGCAAATAAGGATTTTTTACACGAAGAAAGTTATAACGATTCATGCAAACCGTTGCACCTGTCAAATTTTTTATAAAATGTCAATTATCTCCGAAACTGCCCGGTTTAGGTATAGGATTGTACAACATGTTTTTACTCAGAATTTTATGATCATTTCGAAGAGTCGAAAATATATAGGGTGTTCCATTTAAAATAAGCAAGTTGGTATCGACTTCCGGTATTTTCGGAAGTGCCGCCATTTTGAAATTATTATTTTCGGACTCGCAATGGTCGACTAGGGTAGGGTACCAAATCTCAAATGGTTATCTCATCTGCAAGTGGGAAATATTCTAATGGCCGCCTTAAAAGAATCACTCTGTATATTAGAAAAGATAAGGTCTCAAAAAATTTTAGGCATTAGCCACCCTCATGACCACGCCCACCTTATTATTAAAAGGGGCGAATAAAAATAAAATTGTGATTTAATGTCTATACAAGAACCAACGGCTTCAACAATTTTTTTTACTAAAGGCTTCGATGAAATAAAAACTAAATGTTACTTCAAGCTGAGATAAATTTACTTGTGAAAGCTCTACTCAAATTGGTTCAGTGGTTTCTACGTGATGCGTGTTCAAAGAAACAGACAAAAATTCCAAAAACTATCTTAATATAATCTATTACTCATCTTCAGAGCTGGGCGAGTACACGGATACTTTACTCGTATTTTGTACTCGAGTACTAAAAGTAATCTTTTTTAATTATTCGTAAGTACTTTTTGGTTTAGAGGACTTAATACTCGTATTTGCAGCACATTAAAAATTACTCTTACAAAGTATTCGTCAAAAATTGTTACTTTTCACGAGTACTCAACCCCCTCTATTTCTATGGTACAGTAGTCTCAGAGATTTAGTTTACTTTAGTGTGCAGTCATTAGTTTACCACTCGGGGCTCAGGCACTAACCAGTCAATTTTCATCTGTCGTCAGCCCAGCAGTGTATATTATATATGTATGATATTATACAGGGTGTCTCACTTTTTATTAGCATGACTTCATTAGTCGGTAAAAGACCTAATTTTGAGAATAAAAGTGTCCATAATCATTGATCCTAAGATGTTTCGTTTCTGTGACACAGGGCATTGTATTTGTAAATACATTTTTATTATTATTATTTTTTAAAATAACCGCTCGCAAAAAAATTCGTGATATTGCTGCGAATGACTTCTTTGAGAGCAAATAATTCAATACTGAAAACCATTGGTTGCCTATTATTACCAATTGAGAAGATACGAAGATGGAAAGATATTTACTATTTATGAAACTTAAGAAAAAATTATCGCCGAATTGAAATTTTGCAAATATTTTAAAAAAATATTAAACAGCATTCAATTTTGTTTAGAAAATGCCCTTTTGCCAGAAATCGATAGGACGAATCGTTTTCAAGAAAAAGCGACAATACTGATTAGAAGCCAAATCATGATTTTACAGTCTTATTTATTATTTTATTTTATTTTATTTACTTTCGGGATAACATTGAATGCCGTTTCATATTTTTTGAAAATGTGTGCAAATTTCAATTCGGCGACCATTTATTATTATTAAAATAAATCTTTAAAAAAAAATCAATTTATTCAATCTATTTTCGCCGCCAGAAATAATAGGATAGATAGGTGATAATTTTCAGTATTGAATTATTTGCTACGAAATAATAAGTCATTCGCAGCAATATCACAATTTTTTTATGAACGATTATTTACAAAAATGATAATAAGGAGCAACGTTTGAAGAGACTTTTATTTCAAAATGAGGTCTTCTATGAAGTTCTGCTAATAAAAAGTGAGATGCCCTACGCCTATGTTATAAATAATAACATTTTTATTTTCTGTGAACCATAATGCCTAATGGTTATTTCGTTAAACTTGTTTTATTAAATAAAAGGTTTTATTTTATTTAAAACTTGATTGAGTGTCTTTTTATCTGTTCTTATCTATATAGTTAAAAAGTTCTATCTAAAGACTATGAAGAGAAAATATTAACTTATTTTAATGGTTATGGGTACTCGTACTCGTTACTCGAATTTATTATGGTTTTGCGAGTATTACTCGTACTTATACTTTCTTATTAATAAAATACTTACGAGTATTGTACTCATAAGTAAAATGAATTGGGTACTCGTACTCGAATTTTTGCAAGTACTTTTTTTTGGTACTCGGCACAGCTCTGCTCATCTTACGTCGCCTTAGATCAGTTTTTTGAAAATATTTTCAATATACAGACACTCCAACTTTACAGATTTGGTGGTAGATGGTGTTATTTTTACCTATTTATATTCCTACGGTTATTGTTACCACGTGAATTGAAGTAATTTTTAATAGTGCATGGATTTGTGACAAAATTCTGTGATGTGGTAGTTTTGCCTCAATTCTCTGCATTATTAAAATATTAAAATAACTTCAATATATTTAGTGGTTTGAATAAAAATACATTGTCGACTACTTTACTTCGTATTAGTGTAATGTTGTAATGTTGTACGAGATGTTTGATTTCTACAATATATTTCTAGTACTATTTGTATATTTTAGTTTTATGTGCGTATATTATGTGTATTTGTAATTTTCTTAAATTATTTGCTTTGTTGGTTTTATCTGATGATATTGTTCAAATGGTTATTTTGTAATTTTTATTCAATAACAAATATTAATTAATAAACTGCTAATATTCTCACTTTAGTTTCCAGTTTAGAGATGGTCTGATTTTCTACATAGCAATCAGTTATAAAAGAAAAAGAAGGATGACAATTCTCATGGGGTCCTCAAAAATTTTACATATTGGAATCAGGCAACGACGTGTGTGAATCCTGGGAAGATTTGAAAAGAAAGAAGATGCTTTCATTGAAGATTAATGTTATGTAATATTTTAAATAAATTATACAAAACTTTATAATTTTTTTCATTACTCATTTGAATTTTGAATAAATTTCCGAAACTTATTATCGAAGCAAATAGGAATATATCACCAGCTTAAGTGTTTTTTTTTCTAAATATAGCTAAAGGTGCACTAAAAAGTTTACTGTTTATTTCCGATTGTTATTAAAATATTTTCGTGCTATATATACTAAACGTGTTAGTTTAAACAATTCTTTATAAAATATATATATATATATATATATATATATATATATATATATATATATATATATATATATATATATATATATATATATATATATATATATATATATATATATATATATATATATATATAATGGTGATGACAGTTTTAACGTCAAAGCTTAAGTATAAAAAGTTCTAAATGCGCTGTAGCATTGCAATGCTAATGAAGCCAAAGTTGAAAAAATAATAATTATTTTTATTACAAAAATACAATCTTCAGAAAAACGATAGACAAGTACAACTTTGACTAAATTTGAGGAAAAAGTTAAAACAGCTTACAAAATCACAATAACCTCGGAAAATTGAATAAGAACTAATTTAAAAAGGAAAATAAGTCAGGAGTCTATAAGTTGATTTGTAGTATTTGCCCCAATATATATATATATAGGACGAATGTCAAGAAACTTTAATCAAATAATATTGGAACGAAAGAAAAGTACTAAGGATAGAAAAGACGATTCAACTTTTACCAATCACCTTTTAGAACAAAATTACGGTTTCAGTAATAATTCCTTTATTTTGCATATAGAAAACAAAGGTTTAAAGTCAACTCTATTGGAGTCTTTATATTTGAATGAGTTAAAAAATCCAAATACACTATATGATCAAGTAGCTAGCGACTACATATTTGTGTAAAATATTCAGAGCCTGTCTGGCCTGGAGATAGATACCACAGATATGGCGGAAGGTGAAGGCCGCCTATCTACCAAAAATAGACAGCATATCAATATCATATGTATACCAGCCGAGAAAGTCAACAGACCTTGCGTTGGATGAATTGAATAGGCTACTGACAAAGTCATTACATGACAAAGAAATGGCAGTGGCAACATTTTTAGATATAGAAGGAGCGTTCATTTCCGCGACCACTAACGAATGCTTTATCAAATAGCATGCCAGTGGATTAAAACCAGCCTAGAAAAAATAATGATAGTATCCAATTGAGACAAAGATTGCTCCCAAGGAGGAGTACTATCTGCATTGCTGTGGGTAACCCTTGTTGACGAACTCCTCCGAATATGCTGATGATTTAGCGATAGTAGTTAGCGGGCGATTTGCGAACACGCTAATAGCACTAAATATTGCCGACAGGTGGTGTAGTGAGGAAGGAATTTCCATAAATCCTCACAAAATTATAGTCGTCACCTTAATACGAAAAAAAGCCTTGTGAATCTAAAACCCCCGTGACTCAATGTGGTGGATATTCCATTTCCCAGCGATGTCAAATACCTAGGAATCATTTTCGACCAAAAGCTGACGCAGAATTCCCACAGGGAGAAAGTCACGCAGAAAGATGCAGGCAGATGTGCGGAAAGAATTGGGGGGTTAAACTCCAAGATGACCCTATGATTACATACTAGGCCTACAGATCCGTGTGGTCTGATGGATCAAGATACTGCAGCTGGGAGCAATAAGGAAATTAAGTGGAGTACAAGGGCTTGTTTGTCTGTGCTCCATAAAAAATATTCCCACTGTTGCACTGGAGGTCTTCTTAGACTTGCCACCACTACACATATTTATCCAAGGGAAGGCTCATTCAGTGGTACACAGATTAATGCAACTCACAGCGCCTATAAGGCAACAACAAAGAACAGAGCTGAAGCTGAACAAAATCTAAAGGCAGATCCCATTCTGGAAATGCCCACGGATACTATGGCTGCAAAGTATAACTTCAACGAAAATTTTCAAATCAAAATACCTGAGAGAGGATTGGACAAAAGGTCCTCCAATATTGGCACAAACGGTCTGGTATACGGATGACTGCAAGACAGAACAGGGAGTCGGAGCTGGAATTTACTGGATAAGGTTGACAAAGAAAATCCCATTGTCTATTAATACATGCCACAGTATTTCAGGCTGAAGTGGTCGCTTTATAGTGGTGTGCAGTGCAAAGAAAATAATGAGGTAAGGAACTGTTAACCTGTCAGAAAAAAGTGACAGTTGCGTGAGTACCAGGACACAGGGGAAATGAAAAGGCTGATCAACTAGCCCGGGAAGACGAACTCTTTTACGGTGTGGCTAAGCCTTGCATACGAACATCCATCTATAAATAAGTACAAAATAAATCTCTGTAATGGTGGAAGAGTTTCCCGCGACAACAGGCCAGAGTGCATTAAAGAATGACCGGCCAAATTTACGGAAGAAGGCTATTAGGATAATGGTGAGTATTCCAACTGAACACTGTAAAGCTTAATAGGCATAAGAGTTAAATGGGCCTGACAGAGGATGCGCCATGCATGTGAAGAGAAAGTTCAGTACATCTACTGAATGGTGAAGGCCTAGCCAGACTGAGATTCCAACTACTTGGCGATGAGAAATCAAGGGCAGATAATTATACTAAAGAGCCCTTACAAAGGCTGTGGAGTCTGATACAAAACACAAAGCTGGATAATGAGTTTTAAGTTTAAATTAGTGCCACAATAGATCCACAGGGGGTTGCGGTGGTCAAGGCCAATCGTCCAGCCCCCTCTGTCCAAATCTAAATCTGAAGTAGATACCAACTCATCACCACTATTAATTCTGTTTCAGTTTTAGTATATTCTTATTTTATATGATAATAGCCCACATGCTTTTTTCTCCAGTAGCAACAATTTGGAAAATAAAAAATGTGTTGACTATAAAGAGGTACTCTAGATGGTGAGCTAAACTGTAAATAACTTAAATAATAATTTCTTGCTCAGACAGTTGAAAATGTTAGTGAATTCTGAAATATACTACGTATTTTATTTCCACATCCAGTGGAAGTATAGTAACGCAAAAAAAAAATAGTAAATGTTAATTGTTCAAATAGGGTTAGAATGCCATGAAACGTCGAGATTTTAAGTTTAAGTTAAAATGAAATTGTGATTTAGACTGTGTACAAGAACCAGAGGCCCTAATTTTGTTTTACTTAATCAACCCCCATTACCTTTTCCACCTCCCGCTATCGATGTGGCATATCGTTTTATGGGTTTCTGGGGTAGGAGATTTCAAATATTATATTGTTAAAGTTCCATAAACAATTATTTCCACATACAAATTTTTTTTCGTTGTGAGAAACTTGCAAAAACAAGACGTATGAGTAATAGTTGGTAGAGCATCTAGAGTCTATTACAAACCATTATTTATTATGTTTGAAATAATGCCACTTTCTTCCGGCTACGTATATTATTAGATCTTAGAAATACATAAAAATAAGCCACGGTTTTGTACACATGCAAACAATCGCAATTATAATACTAGATTTGCCGACTTTATTATTTGCAATGAGTTCAGGCTTACGCAGTCGGTGTAAAACTAAGTCTTATTCCGCATCAATCTTAAATTACTTTTTATTACAGTTTTGGGAAGAGGAAGAGGGAAATAAACCATACATTTTTGACATAAGCAACGTAATCTTGAACATGTTCTAGGATTATGGATTTGCTCTCTGTAGTAGTAGTAATACCATTTTCCTAGGACTAGTTCAGTTTTACAAATCTTTAGTTTAAGGTCGCTCTTCATGGTATCTGTAACTCGACCTGCTAAGCACACAACGTAGAAATAAGAAGAAAGTATAGATCATTTGAATAGGTAAGTGTGATCCTATTAGTATTGTTATGAATTTGTTGCTACTTAGAGTGGCAGTGAATTTCAACAGAAAAGTTCGAGATTTAGCATAATATTAGCTATTGAACTAAAACTACTGAGAAAAATAATTAGTTCGGAATAAGTTTTAGTGGTACGGCTGCACTCTGTAATTCTAATCACATGCTACTTACTGCCAGTACCATGTTATTTCAATAGACTATGGTCAATTCCATAACTCTTCAATTCGTGGGTTGCCATGTAATCAGACACAAATAATGTTTGTGTACGCAGTGCAAAAATAAGAAAACGATTTAGATTACTAAGTCCTAAATTTGTATGAGTCAGTCATATTGGCTGAAAGTTTCAAGAGAATATTTTGTTATTCTATCGTTTGCTGTGAGTAATTGTGGTTAGTTAGGATAGTTTGGGTTCTAAGTTTACATTCATTTATATGGATTTTTCATTAAAAAAAGATGCAAAACTGTGTTAACTTCCCCATAACAAAGGTGTGCTCTTTACAGTTTCGGCATATGGGAATCACATTCCAGACAACGACGTATTGGAAAAAGATTTTGATTTCCGCCAGTCCTAGGGATAAATAAATTTTACTGAGTTAGATGCTAGAGTTCTAGACACAAAATTTTTCAAAAATTGGACAAACACCACTTGGAAATAATGTGAATCCTGAGAAGATTTGGAAAAGAAGAAGATGCCAAAATTAAAGATTTGTGACGTAATATTTCAAATAAATTTTACTGAATTTTACAATGTTTTATAAGGACTCCTTTCATTTTAGTTTTAGATATATTTTTCTTTATTACCAAACCAAAGAGGAATATTTGTTTAAAAATTTCTAAAATAAAAATCTTTATTAAATATATAACTGTTAGGTATTGAAGCTGAACTCACCGTCAGAGATAATCGAGGAGTGGTGTACAGTTTTAAGAGAGAAAAAGGAAAGTAATCTTGAATACGTCCTAGGACTATGGATTTGCTCTCTATAGTAGTAGTAATATCATTTTTCCTAGGACTTGTTCAGTTTTACAAACCATCAGTTCGATGTCACGATCTGCAACTCTGAAGCCGGTATATTAAGAAAGGATTGAAGAAGATGAAAAGAGAAGTAATTCATGTGTGACATAAATAAAGTGATCCTGAGTATGTCCCAGGATTATGATTTTACTCTATATAGTAGTAGTAATATCATTTTTCCTAGGACTTGCTCAGTTTTACAAACCTTCAGTTCGATGTCATGATCTGCAACTCTGAAGCCGTTATATTAAGGAAGGATTGAAGAATAGGAAAACAGAGGAAAAGAGAAGCAATTCATACATGACATAAATGAAGTGATCCTGAATATGGATTTACTCTCTATAGTAGTAGTAATATCATTTTCCTAGGACTTGTTCGGTTTTACAAACCATCAATTCAATGATTATAAAAAAAATATTTGTTTTGGCAGAGTTCTCACATCAAGAATATAACTCACGTTCTTAATTTGACTAGATGATCTAAGCCATTCTTATGTCAGTACATATTTTTCCAATAAAAATATGAATTAATGTGTTACATCTAATGTAAATGCATACTTAACTTTAAAGTCTGATAATGTCTTTGAAAGTTTACTAAATTGTTTAATGCTAAGATACGGAAAATGGAATCATTCCCATTAAATTTTGTTTCTTTTCAGCACAAGTGAAGCTAATATTGAATTACACTGAAAAACATAGGATTCAACGCCGACTAACATTCTCTGATTTTTTGAAGAGGGAAGATCTGCAAGTGCATGAGCATATCTTAATTTGTAATTGTAATATTTCACTATGATTACTCTTACAAATCTTCAGATACTAAACAAGTTGTTACTGCCTTTATTAGATTAAATTAATATTACATTTAATTTTCATACAAGCCTAGGTTACACATACACACAATAATAAGAATATGGTAACGCATGCTAATAGTAGGTATGATCAATAATAGGTGGCTGACATAAGAGCTGCTTTGAGTAGGAATAAGTTTTTCGGCTAGTGTTTGTTGCAATCGAAACTTTAGCGTTTTGTGGCAATACAAAGTTATTGCACTTAACGCGCCCAGGCATTAGTCCGTAGAACAGCTGTTGATCGCAATTTGGACTTTTATTTTTTACATATAAGAAAATGTATAGAGGCGGTCGACAAAATATTACGTTAGTAAATGCATGCAAATAGTTGCAACTATCCACTGTGCTAGACATTTATATTACGATACAATAAGTATTGTCATACAATCCTGTCAATAAAACCAATTTATAAACTTTCGAAATCATAAAAAGAGAATGAATAGACCTTTTCATCATAGAGAATTTTTGTGCTAATGCGTCGAGTTCCGCCATGTTTTTGCGATGTCATTATAATGAATGTGCATAATGTAACTAACGTAATCTCAAATTTTAAGTTTATTCTCATTTTTAATGTTTGTATCCTCATTTTTAGCTTAGAGCCGTAGTGACTCCAAGCGAATATTTAAAAATTCATGCAAATAATTTTTCAACACTGACTGCAAAAAATAGACTGCTAGTTATAGGTTAGCTTTCTAACCTGCAAAAAGCGTTGACATAATTTGACATAATAAAGTGTCCGAACATTTCATAGTTCCCGGAAATAAACGTGGCGGCGGCGCATACGCGCAACTATGATGAAAAGGACTATTAGACTCATCGTTAACAAAATAAGACATGTAAGTGAAGTTAGTGCGTATATTCTCTCGTATAGTTTATAAGAAGAGGATGAAGAAGTAGTTATATACTATTGGTATAGTTAACGTAATTTTGACCATGTGTACGTATAGTTGACATACTCTGAATAATAGTGGTATGTCCCTGTGCGTACACTTGGTTCATTTTACAATCCTTCAGTTCAGTGATGGTCTCTGCATTGCAACTCTGAAACTAGTACCTCTTTTCTCTCGTATAATTATCTAAGGTTTCAAAACTTTTTTTTGATATTAACCACCCCCATTACAACCCCCCACGCCACTATTAAATAGGGTTTGATGATTTAGTGTGTGTACAAGAACCAGAGGTCTTAATTTTTTTTACTTCCTCCAGCCCCATTACCACCCCCTTTCCACTAACCCACCTCCACTACCGATGTGGCATATGGTTTTATGGGTTTTTGGAGTGGTGATTTCAAATAGTATATTATTAAAGTTCCATAAACAGTTATTTCCAAATACAAAATTTTTTCGTTGTGAAAAACTTGCGAAAACAAAACCAATGAGTAATAATTGGTAGAGCATCTAGAGACTATTGCAAACCATTATTTATTAAGTTTGAAATAATGCCACATTCTTCCAGGTATATATATTATCAGATCTTAGAAATACATGAAAATAAGACACGGTTTTGTACACATGCAAACGATCGTAATTTTAATACTAGATTTGTCGACTTTATTATTTGGAATAAGTTCAGGCTTACGCAGTTTGTATAAAACTTTGTGCAATTCGTAAGTCTTATTCCGTATTAATCCTAAATTACTTTTTATTACAGTTTTGGGAAGAGGAAGAGAGAAATAATCCATGCATTTTTGACATAAGCAAAGTAATTTTGAACATGACCTAGGATTATGGATTTACTCTGTGTAGTAGTAGTAATATCATTTTCCTAAGACTAGTTCAGTTTTACAAATCTTTAGTTTAATGACGCTCTTCATGGTATCTGTAACTTAACCTGCTACGTTCACAACGACACAAGAAGGAAAGTATAGATTACTTGAATTGGTGTGATCCTATTAATATTATTATGCATTTATTGTTACTTATAGTGGCACTGAATTTCAACAGAAAAACTTGAGATTTGGCATAATATATTCTTTTCTTTCACTCGTATAATTATCAAAACGTTAAATTGATAATTATATATTATATATTGTATTATTTTTTGCAGGTAACTGAGATTCTTAATTCGACCAGAAAATTTAAGTCATATTTATATAAATCTATATTTTTCCAATAAAATGTGAATTAATGTAATGATACAGACGCTTTTAATATAAATTTATATTTAAGTAATTGGTTTAAGCAGGATATATCGTTGAATGTAGAGTTTAATAATTACTTCAATGCTGAGAGATGTAAACAGGAATCACTTTTATTAAATTTGATTTCTCATAACAAATCATATGATAAAATTTTTATTAATTTGTGCTCTCAGATAAATTGGACCTCACCAAGTTATGATTAAAACTGAAGCTTTCATAATTTATTGATGCTTCCACGTTGATTAAAATATACTGTATATTATGTCATATATTTGTACACTTAAAAGCACATTATCAATTATTTTGTGTTAGATATGGTTACCAATTTTTAGTGTTGAGGTAAGTATAAATCATATATTAATTGAGAAACATTTTGATGTATACAAATTATTTTTCAAAAGTCAATCCCTCACTGTTCCGTTCGAAGCAGATACTGTTCAATAACATTCATAAATATTTTACAGCACTCCATAAGGAGAAAATGTTGAGGGAACACCAGGAAGATATGTTTAGATATTTGTAAGTTTGATCAATTAATAAATATATTTCAAACGGTTAATTTTTAGTAGAAATCAAATAATTTGAATTGTTTTGAATATATAATTCGTACATTTTTACATAATATCTGATATGGCTGCGAAAATCTGTTGGAAAGTGTATAATAATGTTTTAAATAATAAGCAGTTACGATAGAATTGGAATATTTTCAGAGTCCGCCACGCACAGAAAAGATTTGGTATTCTGGATGGAAAAAGGACGAGCTCACTGTATCCTGCACTGAAACCTATGCAGATAGATAAAACTGTTCATTAATTTTTTACGGATTATGTGGGTCAGTACGTTAGTATTTTAGGATTATGTGTAATGACATTTTCTCAGGATTAGAATCTACAACCGTAAAATCAGTGATTGATGCATATAGTCTTTTAATCATTACGATGCATATAATCTTACATATTTTGTATATCATGAATTTGTAAATTATGAAAATTTGTAAATTATGTATATTTCGACAATTTATTCGACGTATTTATTATTAATTAGGATATGAATTTTGGACATTTAAGATTGTGATACTAAGTTAAGTTTTTCGATAGACTCGTTAAGAATAAGTTTAAGATTTAAGTATAAATATGAGCAGTTTAAGTAAATTAGTGAAACAGACACTCCTAAGTGCGAACAGTTACTTTAAGATACAGTGACATTGAAAACGTTTTCATGTAATTGTGTCAAATCCCGAATATGTCGCCCAACTCTCCTAACTCGAACTGTATTGAAACAGTGAAATTTATAGTTTTTAGAATTACCCCTGAATCTTTGACATTCGGAGACTGTATCCATTGACCACAAAAATTTTATGTTTCGTCCATTCATGAACTTTGCCAAGTTTTCAATGTGTTAGAATCTTAATCAATGGACTATGGCGTACAATTTTCCAAAAGATTTTCCGAGGTAAAAAATGAATAGAAAATTTTATTCTTTTGTCTGTAGAAATTATCCAATGTGACGTTAAGCAAACTTGTGTGTCTGATTCATTTTATAACATAGCCAATATGAAATTTCTAGTTATAGTTATTGTTGATAAATTGTTAACCGCAGAATACATACCGGGTGTAACAGGATCATGGTACACCCCATTTTTCCCTTTAGTTTTGAAGAAAATTGATTAAAATCTGGGATATTCTATATACATAATAAGCGGCACTTTTTGACATTCAAGTGATGTTTTTTCACTTCCGATTTCGCCGGAAGTGACATTAACTTTCGACTTTTAATTGAAACACCCTATTTATTATAGCATTTTTGAATTTTGCATAAATTTCTGAATCCAACGATACCAAATAAGTGACATTTCAAACGTCAATATTTTTTATAATATAATTTTTAATTTTCCATTTAAGTGTGCCATGATGGTTCCGATTTATTCTAAATGACCCGTGTAATGCTAAAAAAATCGAAATCCCGTCAAAAATACTAAATTACGTGATTTATGAGCAAATATAAAGTTCATGAAAATGGTTTTTGGGGCAAAACTCAATTTTTTCAAATAGAACCATATTGGTACCGTGGTACCATTTATTAGTACTATTAATAAGGAATTTATTCATAAGTCGTATTAAAATGTGAGATAAATACAAACAAAATTATAGCTAAAAGAAAATAAGAAAATACAATTTTGTTCTAATTAAATGTTAAGAAGTAACTAAGTAAGGTGGCTTTGAAAACAGTGAAATATTTAGCTTGTCAAACCTTTGTTGGCTTACCAGTGTTTTTATTGTGTCTTTATAAATTGCTTAAAATTCTTGTTGATTGTGTTCAAAATGTCGCAAACTTATACAAGAGATGAAAAAGTGGACATGTTAAATATTTATGGGGAATGTAGAAAAAATGCCGTAGCGGCAGGACACCTTTATGCCGAACGATATCCTGATAGAGATTGTCCAGCGAGAAATTATTTTAAACGTCTTGAAAGTCAGTTCCGGAGGGAGCCCAACAATGATCCCGAAGAAAATTTCATTCTTGACGAAAGAACGGAAATTAATGATTTGGCTCGAATAAAAGTTGATAAGACTGTTTCTCTAAGGCAAACTGGGTTTGAATTGGAAATCAGTCACCAAACACTAAGCCGAATTTTGCACAAATACCACTATAAATCTTTTAAATACAATTGCACCAGTACTTATACGAGAATGATTATGAACGTACAATGGAATATTGCAATTGGATTTTGCAGAATAACGTGTAGCCAAACAATGATTTTTTGGGAATGATTTTATTTCGGATGAGTCTAGGTTTACAAATTTGGGATTATTTAACCGACAAAATACAAAATATTGGTCACAAGAAAATTAACATTTATTATGGGAGGGAAACTTCCAAGTGCGGTTCGGTTTCAATGTTTGGCTTGGAATATTCGGTAGTAGAATAATTGGTAACATAATATTTGACTGGTGCCAGGTACTTGAGATTCCTGCAAAATGAGATTGAGGACATTTTAGATGAGTTACCTTTGGATTTAGGACAGGGAATGTATTTCCAACAAGATGGCGCTCCTCCCCATAATTCAAGGATGGTAATTGACTACCTTCAATGAAGATTCGGAGAAAACGTAACTTCGACGAATGGTCCTGTGAGGTGGCCTCCAACGTCACCTGATTTAATTATCCTTGATTCCTTTGTTTGGGGTCATTTAAGAAATATATTCTACGCAACCCCCGTTACAACCCGTGAAGATGTGGAGCTACGAATAAGACCCGAAATTGATGTTATAACTGCCCAGCAATTGGCGAACGTTCTTCGAGAAACAGCTATGCGAGTTCAGAAGTGCACTGACGTTTATGGACAGGATTTTGAACAATTGTAATGATTTGTGTTCATTTTTTATATTCCAAAGCCACCTTATGTATAACAAGATAATTAGAGCAAAATTGTATTTTCTTTTAGCTGTAATTTTGTTTGTATTTCCCGCACATTTTAATACGACATATGAATAAATTCCTTATTAATTAAATTAGAGCAAAATTGTATTTTCTTATTTTCTTTTAGCTGTAATTTTGTTTGTATTTATCGCACATTTTAATACGAGATATGAATACATTCCTTATTAATAGTACTAGTAAATTTTACCACGGTATCAATATGGTTCAATTTGAAAAAATTGAGTTTTGCCCCAAAAACCATTTTGATGAACTTTATATTTGCTCATAAATCACGTAATTTAGTATTTTTGACGGGATTTCGATTTTTCTAGCATTACATGGGTCATTTAGAATAAATCGGAACTATCATGGCACACTTAAATGGGAAACTAAATAATTATATTATAAAAGATATTAACGTTTGATATGTCACTTATTTGGTATCGCTGGATTAGAAAAATTATGCAGAATTCAAAAATGCAATAATATACAGGGTGTTCCATTTAAAAATCGAAAGCGAATGTCACTTCGGGAGAAACTGGAAATAAAAAAAAAAATAAAATTATGTCAAAAAAGGCCGCTTATTTCGACTCGTTTTACATATTTTTTTTATTACGTTTTCCAAAAGATCTCTTAATTTTAGTGCGAAATGCAAAAAACAGAATATTCTAGAATCTCTATAGGTTTTAACATTATTCGAGAACATCGACGCTACGTGACGTCATTCAGTCCTAGTTGCATTTTCATTCTCCTCTTTTCGGCACTTATATACTACATACTTTTGCGCTAAAATACTCCAATGGTCTCCAAGTCACCATAATCAAATACATCTCTGGCAGATTAGACAAATTGCCAGATTCTGACAGAGTAAACTACCTATCGGATCGACCTCACATTTTCAGTGTTACAATTATTTGACTATTACTTTGCATAAACGTACTGAAAAGTGAAATATGAAATTTTACTAAACTAAAAGAGAAAAGGAGGTATACCATGATCCTGTTACACCCGGTATATATTTTAAAATTTTAAAGAAATACATATGGAAAAAATGTTATATAAATTTTTAAAATTATCGATTTTTTAAATAACGATTAAACATCTATAAATGTCTACGCGTAAATTTAAGAATATTTCTATGGACAAAAGCAGCTAATTTTTTTAATGAAATTGTATTTACCAACTTAACAAAAATTTATTTTCAGAGGCTTCACGTGGATGTTACCGTACTCATTTTGACATCTGGATTTTTTGTGAAGATGTAAGTAGTGATTTCACTGCCTTTAACGATCACTTTCAACAGATTTTCAATGCAGCCATTTTAATACACATTTGAAATTTTTTGACTTTTTAGATATAAAACAGATATTTTATTAACTGTGTAAAAACTGCGGACATATAAAAATAAGAAAGGCTATATGCACCGTAGGAGGCAGGAAATGATTTTAAGTTGTACAAAATAGAATTTGATACAATATGTAATTTTATGGGAGACAAGTGATGTATTAAATAGTAATTTTAGATTTTTTTAGTTAAAAAGATGTTAGTGAGACAGTCAAAGCAGCTATGGTCAACATTTTCACTATCGAGATATGTAAATTAGGTAATGAAGACGGGGTGAGAATTCTTCACAGGCTATGTAAAAAATATGGGAGATAAGAAATATATCCTGATGATTGGACGACTTCAATTTTCGTGCCACTAAATCAGAGGATAATGATAAATGTGTGTAATTAATACAAATTTCTAACATGTGTGTAATTACTACAAATTTCTAACATGTGTGATATAATCACACGTAAATACAATAATACTGTATATTCTTCAAGGCAGGCCTCCGCATTATCTGTCTTAGTAACTACTTCTTAACCAAGCAGGCTTTATTACCGGACGCAGTACTAAAGAGCAACAATTCATCGAAATGACCACAAAATATTACGTTCCTCTGTACCTTTGTTTTGTAGGTTTCCTTAAGGCTTTTGGCAATGAAAAATGGGACAAACTGTAGGTTGTATTATAAGAGATGGGAACACCTAAACATTTGGTCTTTATTATTCGTGGATTGCATGAAGAAGATTCTGGCTTTGGTGAAAGTTGCCAATACTAACTCCGACAAATGTAAAGTTGACAAAGATGCCAAATGGGGCTGCGTTCTATCACTAATCCTCATTAACATTCCTAATGAGCACATGATGCGAACAGTAGTAGTAGTAAGATAAGATTTTGGAGCCCTTGTGGACAATACCAGCAACTGTGAATATCAGATTCGGTGAAGAACACGGATGGCAAGATCGAAGAACTTGTCAGTTGAGGTAAGAGAAATATCACTAGATACACAAGGATCAGACTTTTTTTCCTCCACCTTTTTTTTAGGCCTATGAGATATGAACTGTTAGGCAACCAGGCGTGTTGATGCTTTCAAGATGTGGATTTGGAGACGTTTGTTGCGATCTTTTTGGATAGTCCATCATCAACAGTTTGCTTCTCCAAAATATACCAAAGCAACTCCTGAATTCTCTCATTTTTAACCACATCAATAGAGGACAATATAGAGCGGTTGATAGTTTATTGTTCTTCCAAAACATTGGAATTATGTCACCGAGACGCTGGTAAGAGAGAGCTTTTGTAAAGCCGTGCGCAGGCAACAGCGACAGATGGGTTGATGTTGTCAGATGTTCTATACAGCAGAGGTAGGCCTACTAGAATAATGTATAGATCGTAAAAATCTTCTAATATGTTGTGAATCTTTTAATTTGTGGCAGGTTATAACCACTTGACTCTTTTAAGGAAAATTATTGAAGACTACGATTATACTCCATATTTATAGAGTTACTTTTTGGTCGATTGCTTCGTCATCTACTTGTATTATTTAAGTAGTTGATGATTTTAACTGACCTAGAAGAAAATCATATTCTGATCAGCCAATATTTTTATCATAAATATATGACAAGCGAATATGAGACAATTCTCTTTATATTAATTAAATTTAAAATACGTATATATATATATATATATAAATGAATAAAAATGCCTTTACTTAGCCTGGGGTGGGGGTGTCAGCTAACACCCTAATGTAATTAATTTACTGGTATTTTGCGTTTATTTCAATTTTTATACTTTCAGGCTACCCGTTTTTACTAGAACCAGAGGACTTAATTTTTTTTATTTCATCCACCCATTACTACCCCATCCCCACTACCGATGTGGCATATCCTTTTTTGGGTTTTTGGGGTAGGCTATTTCAAATATTATATTATTAAACAGTTATTTCCACATACAAATTTTTTTCGTTGTGAAAAACTTGTGAAAACATGACCGATGATTAATGGTTGATAGGGCATCTAGAGACTATTACAAACCATTATTTATTAAATTTGAAATAATGCCACTTTCTTCCGGGTACATATATTATCAGATCTTAGAAATACATAAAAATAAGCCACGGTTTTGTACACATGCAAACGATCGCAATTTTACAGACTTTATTATTTGCAGTCGGTGTAAAACTTTGTTAAATTCGTAAGTCTTATTCCGTATTAATCCTAAATTACTTTTTATTACAGTTTTGGGAAGAGGAAGAAAGAAATAATGCATGCATTTTTGACACAAGCAAAGTAATCTTGAATATGTCCTAGGATTATGGATTTACTCTGTGTAGTAGTAATATCATTTTCCTAGAACTAGTTCAGTTTTACAAATCCTTAGTTTAACGTCTTCATGGTATCTGTAACTTGACCTGCTACGTACACAACGAAAGAAGAAAGAAAGTATAGATTACTTGAATTGGTAAGTGTGATCCTATTAATATTATTATGCATTTGTTGCTACTTATAGTGGCAGTGAATTTCAACAGAGAAACTTGAGATTTGGCATAATATTTCCTTTTCTTTCACTCGTATGATTATCAAAATATTAAATTAATAATTATATATTATACATTGTATTATTTTTTGCAGGTCATAATATAACTGAAAATCTTAATTCGACCAGAAAATTCATATCAATATTCATATTTATATAATTATATATATTTATATAATATATTTATATATATTCATATTTATATAAATCTATATTTTTCCAATAAAATGTGAATTAATGTAATGATATAGATGTTTTTAATGTAAATTTATATTTAAGTAATTGTTTTAAGCAGGATATATCGTTGAATGTAGAGTTTACTAATTACTTCAATGCTGAGATATGTAAACGGTAATCACTTTTATTAAATTTGATTTCTCATAGCAAATTACATGACAAAATTACTATTAATTTGTGCTCTCAGACAAATTGGACCTCACCAAGTTATGACTAAAACTAAAGCTTTCATAATTTATTGAAGCTTCCACGTTGAATAAAAATACTGTATATTATGCCATACATTTGTACACTTAAAAGCACATTATCAATTATTTTGTGTTATATACGGTTACCAGTTTTTAGTGATGAGGTAAGTATAAATAATATATTAGTAGAAAAACATTTTGATGTATACAACTAATTTTTCAAAAGTCAATCCTTGACTGTTCCGTTCGGCGCAGAAGCTGTTCAATAACATTTATTAATATTTTACAGCACTCCATAAGGGGAAAATGTTGAGGGAAGACCAGGAAAATATGTTTAGATTTTTGTACGTTTGATCAGTTAATAAATATATTTGAAACCGTTGATTTTTCAGTAGAAATGAAGCAAAATTTTTACGTTTCAAATAATTTGAATAGTTTTGAATACATAATTCGTACATTTTTACACAATATGGCTGCAAAAATCTGTTGGAAAGTGTATAGTAATATTTTAAATAATAAGCAGTTACGACAGAATTGAAATATTTTCAGAGTCCGTCATGCACAGAAAAGATTTGGTATTCTGGATGGAAAAAGGACGAGCTCACTGCATCCTCCACTGAAACCTATGCAGACAAATAAAACTATTAATTAATTTTTTACGGATTATGTGTGTCAGTATGTTAGTATTTTAAGATTATGTGTAGTGACATTTTCTCAAGATTAGAATCTACAACCGTAAAATCAGTGATTGATGTACATGGTCTTTTAATCATTACGATGCATATAATCTTACATATTTTGTCTATCATGAATTTGTAAATTATGAAAATTTGTATATTATGTATATTTGGATAATTTATTCGACGTATTTATTATTAATTAGGATATGAATTTTGGACAAATACAGTTAACATTGTGATACTAGGTTTAGTTCTTCAACAGACTTGTCTAGAATAAGTTTAGGATTTAAGTATACATATGAGCAGTTTAAGTAAATTAGTGAAACAGACACTCCTAAGTGCGAACAGTTAGTTTAACATACAGTGACATTGAAAACGTTTTCATGTAATTGTGCCAAATCCCGAATATGTCTTCCAACTCTCCTAAGTCGAACTGTATTGAAACAGTGAAATTTATAGTTTTTAGAATTACCCCTGAATCTTTGACATTCGGAGACTGTATCCATTGACCACAAAAATTTTATGTTCCGTCCATTCATGAGCTTTGCCAAGTTTTCAATGTGTTAGAATCTTAACCATTGGACTATGCCGTAGAATATGACAAAAGATTTCCCGAGGTAAAAAAGGAATAGAAAATTTTATTCTTTTGTCTGTAGAAATTATCCAACGTGACGTTAAGCAAACTTGTGTGTTTGATTCATTTTATAACATAGCCAATATGAAATTTCTAGTTATTTTTATTGTTGACAAATTGTTTACCGCACAATACATATCGGGTGTAACAGGATCATGGTACACCCCCATTCTCTTCTTTAGTTTTGAAGATAATCTATTGAAATTTGGGATATCCTATATACATAATAACTGGCACTTTTTGACATACAAGTGATTTTTTTTTTCACTTCCGGTTTCGCCGGAAGTGCCACCAACTTTCGATATTAAAATAGAACACCCTGTATATTATTGCATTTTTGAATTCTGCATAATTTTCTGAATCCAACGATACCAAATAAGTGACATTTCAAACGTCAATATTTTTTATAATATAATTTTTAATTTTCCATTTAAGTGTGCCATGACGGTTCCGATTTATTCTAAATGACCCGTATATATATACATAACAAGCGGCACTTTTGACATAAAAGTAATTTCTTTTTCACTTCCGGTTTCTCCGGAAGTGACACTAACTTTTGATTTTTAAACGGAACACCCTGTATATTATTACATTTTTGAATTATGCATAGTTTTCTGAATCCAATGATACCAAATAAGTGACATTTCAAACGTCAATATTTTTTTAAATATAATTTCTAATTTCCCATTTAAGTGTGCCACGATGGTTGCGATTTATTCTAAATGCTAGAAAAATCGAAATCCCCTCAAAAATACTAAATTACTGATTTATGAGCAAATAAAGTCCATAGAAATGGTTTTTGGGACAAAACTCAATGTTTTCAAATGGAACCATATTTTTACCGTGGTATCATTTATTAGTACTATTAATAAGGAATATTCATATGTCGTATTAAAATGTGCGATAAATACAAACAAAATTACAGCCAGTAAAAAAGATAAGAAAATATAATTTTGTTCTAATTAAAGTAACTAAGTAAGGTGGCTTTGAAAACAGTGAAATATTTAGCTTGTCAAACATTTGTTGGTGTACCAGTGTTTTTATTGTGTCTTTAAAAATTGTTTAAAATTCTTGTTAATTGTGTTCAAAATACCGTAAATTTATACAAGATATGAAAAAGTGGACATGTTAATTATTTATGGGGAATGTAGAAAAACGCCGTAGCGGCTAGACACCTTTATGCCGAACGATATCCTGATAGACAATGTCCAGCAAGAAATTATTTTAAACGTCTTGAAAATCAATTCCGACGAGAGCCCAACAATGATTCCGAAGAAAATGTCATTCTTGACGAAGGAACGGAAATTAATGTTTTGGCTCCAATAGAAGTTAATAAGACTCTTTTTTTTAAGGCAAATTGGAAATCAGTCCCTAAACAGTAAGCCAAATTTTTCACAAATACCACTATGCATCTATTAAATACAATTGCACCAGCACTTGCACGCAAATTATTACGAACGTAGAATGGAATATTGCAATTGGATTTTGCAAAATAACGTGCAGCCAAACAATGATATTTTGGCAATGATTTTATTTTCGGACGAGTCTAGGTTTACAAATTTGGGATTATTTAATCGACAAAATACAAAATATTGGTGACAAGAAAATCAACATTTATAACGGGATGGAAACTTTCAAGTGCGGTTCGGTTTCAATGTTTGGTTTGGAATAAACGGTAGTAGAATCATTGGTAAGATAATATTTGAAGGACCCCTAACTGGTGCCAGATACTTGAGATTCCTGCAAAATGAGATTGGGGACATTTTAGATTAGTTACTTTTGGATTTAGGACAGGGAATGCATTTCCAACAAGATGGCGCTCCTCCCCATAATTCGAGGGTAGTAATTGATTACCTTCAACGGATATTAGGAGAAAACGTAACTTCGACGAATGGTCCTGTGAGGTGGCCTCCAAGGTCACCCTGATTATTTTTTTGGTAATTTAAAAAATATTGTCTACGCAACCGCCGTTACAACCCGTGAAGATCTGGAGCTACAAGTAAGACGCGAAATTAATGGCATAACGGCGTAGCAATAGACCGAATGCATGTAGGCGGCGTCAGAGTCGCGTTTGGGTACTGCAACATAACCTCATTTTCTGTGCATCATTGTTTACTACTTTTTTAAAAATGCCAAGCAATTGTTGTGTGCCTCAATGCATTTCCTATTATAGAAAAAATAAAAATTTAAAGTTTCACTAGTTTCCAGTATGCAGCAGTTTTAGAAGAAAGTAGATAGTTGCTCTCAAAATACAAAAAAGCCCATCTAGTGTGTTCAAAACATTTCAGACCGAATGCGTGTAGGCGGAGCCAGATTCGCGTTTGGGTACTGCAACATAACCTCATTTTCTGTGCATCTTTGTTTACTACTTCTTTAAAAATGCCAAGCTTTTCTTTTAGGTCACCTAAACTATCCATTTTCCGTAGGTTTCAAATGAACAAACTTATTTCAACACATCAAAACTACAAAGCACGGAACACAATGAATAGTGTACCCAAAGCCGATCGGTAACCGCCTGGCGGCGAAATATTTTACTAAACCTATGCATTCCTCCTATTGGCGAACGTTCTTCGAAAAACAGCTATTCACGTTCAGAAGTGCATTGACGTTAATGGACAGCATTCTAAATAATTATAATGATTTGTGTTCATTTTTTATATTCCAAAGCTACCTTATGTATAACAAGATAATTAGAACAAAATTGTATTTTCTTATTTTCTTTTAGCTGTAATTTTGTTTGTATTTATCGCACAT
Organism: Rutpela maculata; assembly: GCA_936432065.2. Lineage (NCBI taxonomy): Eukaryota > Metazoa > Arthropoda > Insecta > Coleoptera > Cerambycidae > Rutpela > Rutpela maculata. The sequence continues at coordinate 58,200,817 of OW386294.2, forward strand.
TTTAATACGACATATGAATAAATTCCTTATTAATATGGTACCAAGGTACCAATATGGTTCCAATTGAAAAAATTGAGTTTTGACCCACAAACCATTTTGATGAACTTTATTTGCTCATGAATCACGTAAGTTAGTGTTTTTGACAGGATTTCGATTTTTTTAGCATTACACGGGTCATTTAGAATAAATCGCATCCGTCATGGCACACTTAAATGGGAAATTAGAAATTATATTTAAAAAAATATTGACGTTTGAAATGTCACTTATTTGGTATCATTGGATTCAGAAAGCTATGCATAATTCAAAAATGCAATAATATACAGGGTGTTCCGTTTAAAAATCAAAAGTTAGTGTCACTTCCGGAGAAACCTGAAGTGAAAAAGAAATTACTTTTATGTCAAAAGTGCCGCTTGTTATGTATATAGGATATCCCAAATTTCAATCAATTATCTTCAAAACTAAAAGAGAAAATGGGGTTGATCTTGTTACATGCGGTATATATTTGAAAATTTTAAAGAAATAGATGTGGAAAAAATGTGAAATGTTATATATATTTTTACAATTATTGATTTTTTAAATAACGATTAAACATTTGTAAATGTCGACGAGTAAATTTAAGAATAATTCTATGGACAAAAGAATCTGATTTTTTTAATGAAATTGCGTTTACCAACTTTAACAAAAATTTATTTTCAGAAGCTCCACGTGGATGTTACCATATTTATTTTGACATCTGGATTTTTGTGTAGATGTAAGTAATGATTTCACTGTCTTTAACGATCACTTTCAACAGATTTTTAATGCAGCCATTTTAATACACATTTGACATTTTTTCACTTTTTAGATATAAAACAGATTGTTATTAATTGTGTAAAAACGGCGGAGATAAGAAAGGCTATATGGCCCGGAGGAGGCAGGAAATGATTTTTAGTTGTACAAAATAGAAATTGATACAATACGTAATTTTATGGGAGACAAGTGAGGCGCTCGCGTGCAAACCCCGATAAATCCACACACACAAAGTTGTGGGAAATTACAAAAAACTATATTGGATTTATCTGGTTTTGTTCGAAACGGTCAACTTTAACATTAGATTTATATGGGATTTATCGCGTTTTGGTTACCAAAGATTACTTGTAGGCTTGTAGAGTTTAGTCTAACATACATGAAACTATTACAAACTCAAAATTGACTTTTTGTGGATTTATCAGGTCAGCTTTAACATTAGATTTATATGGGATTTATCGCGTTTTGGTTACCAAGGATTATATAGGCTTGTAGAGTTTAGTCTAACATACATGAAACTATACCAAACTCAAAATTGACTTTTTGTGGATTTATCGGGGTTTGCGCGCGAGCGCCTCAAGTGATGTATTAAATAGTAATTTTAGGATTTCTTTTAGTTAAAAAGACGTTTATGAGACAATCAAAGCAGCTAGGGTCGACAATTTCACTATCGAGATATGTAAATTAGTTAATGAAGACGAGGTGAGAATTCTTCACAGGATATGTAAAAAAATATGGGAGATAAGAAATATATCTCGATGATTGGACGACTTCAATTTTCGTACCACTACATCAGAGGATAATGATAATTGTGTGTAATTACTACAAATTGCTAATATGTGTGATATAATCACACGTAAATAAAATAATACTATTTCTTCAAGACAGGCCCCTCCGCATTATCTGTCTTAGTAACTACTTCTTATTCTGGGCCTCCTACCCAGGACTCCGGCAAGCGAGGCTCCTGATCTCGGGGCCCTTGCCGAAGCGAGCGGAACAAATCCTGCGACTAAACAGGAAACAGGTCAGAACCGTGGTAGGTCTTTTGACTGGACACGGCTCTTTCAGAAAACACCTGCACACTATGGGGGTGGTTGACAACCCCGACTGCAGGTTCTGCGGAGACGAGGAGGAGACTTCCATCCACGTCCTTACTTCCTGCCCTAGTCTTATGTACTTGAGGCACAAACACTTCGGCATTGGCTTTCCGGTGCCGGAGGAAATAAGGAATGCCCCTATAGGAAGGGTTTTGGCCTTTGGGTTAGAATCCGGCCTGAATGGGGGAATTCAATAAATTCGTAGCGGTAGCACAATGGGCCACAAGGCCTGAGTGCGGCGACTCTCAGTCGCCCCGCTAAAAGAAGAAGAAGAAGAACTACTTCTTAAGCAAGCAGGCTTAGTTATCGAACGCAGTACTAGAGAGCAACAATTTAAACGACAATTCATCGAAATGGCCACAAAATATTACGTTCCTGTGTACCTTTGTTTTGTAGATTTCCTTAAGGCTTTTTGCAATGAAAAATGGGACAAACTGTAGGTTGTTTTATAAGAGATGGGAACACCTACCTTTATTATTCGTGGACTGCGTGAAGAAGATTCTGGCTTTGGTGAAAGTTACCAATACTAACTCCGACAAATGTAAAGTTGACAAGGACGCCAAACGGGGCTGCGTTCTATCACTAATCCTCATTAACATCTATAATGAGCACATGATGCGAACAGTAGTAGTAGTAAGATAAGATTTTGGAGCTCTTGTGGACAATACCAGCGATTGTGAATATCAGATTCGGCGAAGAACACGGATGGCAAGATCGGCAACTTGTCAGTTGAGGTAAGAGAAATATTACTAGATACACGGATCAGACTTTTTTTCCTTCATCTTTCTTTAGGCCTATGAGTCATGAACTGCTAGGAAGGCAGACAGACGGGCGTGTTGATGCTTTCGAGATGTGGATTTGGAGACGTTTGTTACGATCTTCTTGAACAGTCCATCATCAACAGTTTGCTTCTGTATTCCAAAGCAACTCCCTAATTCCTGAGTTCTCTCATTTTTAACCACATCAATAGAGGACAATATAGAGCGGTTGATGGTTCATTGAAAATGAAATGGTAAGAGGAACAGAGCTCGTCTTCGAAAACATTGGAATTATGTCACCGAGACGCTGATGGGAGAGAGCTTTTGTAAAGCCGTGCGCAGGCAACAGCGGCAGATGCGTTGATGTTTTCAGATGTTCTAGAATAATGCATAGATCGTAAAAATCTTATAATACGTTGTGAATCTTTTAATTTGTGGCAAGTTATGGCCACTTGACTCTTTTAAGGAAAATTATTGAATACTACGAATATACTCCATATTTATAAAGTTATAGCGTTACTTTTTGATCGATTGCTTCGTATTATTTAAGTAGATGATTTTAACTGACCTAGAAAAAAATCATATTCTGATCAGTCAATATTTTTATCATAAATATATGACAAGCGAATATGAGACAATTCTCTTTATATTAATTAAATTTAAAATACGTATATATAAATAAATAAATAAATAAAAATGCCTTTATTTAACCTGGGGGGGGGGGGGAGGGTCAGCTAAGAACCTAATGTAATTAATTTATTGTATTTTACACTTATTTCAATTTTTATACTTTCAGGCTACCCGTTTTAAAGTTTGATGGTTTTTGACAATACAACTGTTAAATATTTTAGAGTAAAATATGTGAAAAATATGATGCCATATATTTAGGTAAGGTAGGTACAATTATTGTTGATGTACGAGTTTTGAATTAATTAATTCAAATAAAGCACTAACATAATAATTAATTTTTTGGTAAACAATTTAATATTACATTTTTACGAGAGCCAGAACTGTTTACATATTGGCTAATGTGGTAATTATTATGTATAGTAGAGGTTCAGAACTCGAAAAAGTTGTCTAGAAATTTGTCCAACATTGAAAGGTAAAAATGTACTGATTGCGCCATTCTAAGTAGAAATTAGATGTTTGCCTCATCTTTCTAGCAGTTTTTTAATTTTTGATGAATTATCCATAATAACAAAGTTATGGCTATTTATATGCAAAAGAACTTTATTGTTGTCGTAAAATATTTCCTATAACCTCGCGTGGCTCTCTTACTACGCTAATATTTATTTTGTTATTTTCGAAAATTCGTTCCACTCGAGATTGTAGACAGACCAACGAAACTTTTAAAAATATGCTAAGAATAAAAGTTGTAGCGTATTCTATGAATATTCGATTACTTTTTTCAGTTTTAAATTTCGATAAAAATAAAGGAGTTACCCCAACCCCAGTTGCACCTCAGCTTCTACGTTTCCCGTCTCACTGTAAGATGCCTCCCCGCTTGTCACCCGGCCTGCGAAGCTCTATATACTCACTCGTGAATGCACACTGGTATGTAGAAAATTGTTAATTACATGTTTTTAGTGTTTTTTTGATTAAGTTAAGATATATTTATACACTTATTGTAAAATATGTAGTCTTCATCTGGCAATACGGATTAAACGTCAAAAAGTTTATAAATCAAATTGTATAATTTCTAACCAAACTGGTAAATTATGTGAAAGTACTGGCTAAAAGTGTTTTCTTAATTACTGACTATTTACATTAACAAAATGGCGACGTTTCTTTACAGAAAATGTGAAAAAGTACATCGTTTCTGTTGTAACTTCTTTGTTTTTTATGCTATAGAAATAGGCAAAAAATCATTTGCAAACTTAATTAATAGTCTTTGAGGTGCCATAGTTTCTGTAATATTTAACATTTAAAATAAATACTTCGTTTTATAAATGTTCAGATGCCACCTTTATACTTCCAGGTCTCCGAAACCATTACTCTACAGACATTTGAAAATAAACGAGATTCATCCTCAGTTAAGTAGCTTTCTTATTTGTCTCTATGTCGCTCGATGTAATACCTTTCGAGTTATTTGAAATACCTCTTTTTCAATCCACATCCAGTGGAAGTATAGTAACGACAAAAAATTTTTTTTAAATTTTTATTGTTCAAATAGGCTTAAAATGTCATGAAACGTCGAGATTTTAAGTTTGAGCGAAAAAAAAAAATTTGTCTGTCTGTCGGTCTGTCTGTAACTTTTTTTTTGTGCGCACGTTTACTCTGGAACCGTTTAAGATATTGACTTGAAATTTGGTACACATATGTACTTTAACGAGATTTGGAACTAGATTATATTTTCATCTTGTTCCGTCCAAGAGGTGGGGGGGTAAATTGGGGTAAATTAGGGGTAAATGGGTAAATCAAGAGTCCATAAAATTTGTATTTAGTATATACAAGAGAAGCTAAGGTCTCAAAAAAATTTTTGGCATTAGCCACCCCCACCCCCTTATTAAAGGGGATGAAAAAAAATTGTGATTTAGTGTGTGTACTCGAGTAAATTGGATGCACAGTGGGTTACCTTGAGTAGTATGGATGCGTAGTAGGTTTTCTCGAAGAAAATGCTTGAAGTAGAGGCTTTATTTCTATCGTGTAGTTTACGGCACACCACGATTTTTTATATCTTTGTCTTGTCATTTTCTGCGTATTGGTTCGACATTCAGTTGAAGATTATTAACGCAAAAAAATTTTTTGGAAATTTTCATTGCTTAGAATATCAGGAAACGTCAATATTTTAAGTTTGAGCAAAATAAATTTGTCTGTTGCGTTGGTCTGTCAGTCTTGTATCGTTTTGGTGCTCACGATTACTCTAGAACCGTTTAAGATATTCACTTAAAATATGGCACACGTATATTTTTTAACGAGATCTGGAACTAGATTATATTTTGATCTTATTCCGTTGCAGAGTTTAAGGGTAAATTGGGGTAAATGGGGGAAATAGGTAAATCAAGCAAGTAAGAGTCCATGAAATTGGTATTTAGTGAATATAAGAGGAGCTAAGGCCTCAAAAAAAATGGCATTAGCCGTCCCTATTACCACCCCCACCCCATTATTAAAGGTGGTGAAAAAATAGTCTGATTTAGTGTGTGTACAAAAGCCAAAGTCATCAAGAATTTTTTTCACTTCATTCACCCCCACCTCTATTACAGATGTGGCATATAATTTTATGGGTTTTTGGGGTATATGATTTCAAATATTATACCATTAAAGTTCCATAAACAATTATTTTCACATAGTGGAGTGCAAATATAGTATTTTGTTTTAAGAGACTTGGATGTGGAAGTAGTCATTCCTTGGGCAGCGGTTTTTTTTAGTCGTTATAACTTAGATTATCAATTTTATCTGAAAAGTTGCATATAGTATTTTCTTTTTAAAATTTAATTCTTTCAGCTCCAATGTTCTTGTTTTTTTTTTAGTTGCCACCCCTTGAAAATGGATGGCATCCCCCCCCTATAAATGAGCAAGCCGCCGTATAATATGGAAACTTTTCTTTGATGCATTTACTATTAAGTTGCCAAAAATGAATGAATTCCGTTTCATATGACATTATTCCTTTAGGTGGAACGAATTTGCGAAAATAACAAAATAAATATTCGCATACAGTTCATCTCAAACTTATAGCAACATAAGGCCCAGTGTTTCAATGCAAGTTTAAGCACTTTATCCTACAAATAAATTAGCTAGAAGTTTAGAATATGCTTTTATTAAACACTTTAATATTGCAACTTCATATTCTAAACTTCTAGCTAATTTATTTGTAGGATAAAGTGCTTAACTTTGCATTGAAACACTGGGCCTTATGTTGCTATAAGTTTGAGATGAACTGTAATAAGAGAGCCACTAAAGGTTTTAAGAAATATTTTAACTTTAAACAACACATTTAATTTGCATATAAATAGCCATAACTTTGTTATTATAAATAATTCATGAAAAGTTAAAGAACTGCTAGAAAGATGAAGCAAATATCTAATTTTGCGTTTTTTTCGGATTTTCACCCCTGGGGCTGAACGAATTTAGGGGGAGTATATATGTTATATAATATTACACGCTATATTATTAAGACTTAGCCATAATAAACCTTCACAGGTATATCGTATTACACGATAACAGCTTCTCTTATTAATTGCTTATCTTCAAGATATCATATTGCACCTTTGTTTCTCATAACTTGTGATGACTGCAGAACTGCAATTCCTTTGTTCTATATTTTGCTTACTCAGGTTCTGTATGTTATAAATATGACTAAACACGCTTTGTTGAATCAGTTATTAAACTCAGTTAATGCAACACTTCTAATTTATTATTCTAATTCCTTCTCCAAGAGCCAACGTTGGCTCCATTAAATAAATAAATTCTTTTTAAAAAGTCACTCATGTGAATCGTGATCTAATATATATGCGTCAAGTACTGTGTATTGGCGTAATCAGCACATTTTTATCTTTCAATGTTCACGGAAGAAGTCAACAAAGATCTTGTTTTAAACTCTACTAGTAGTAACCTTTGTTGATATTTTTCTCATTTTATGCGACATTTTTGAGAATTTCGTTTATGATATGATTTTTTTTTTTTTTGAAGGACGTTTGTTGAAGATAAACGTCCTAACTTTTAGAACCCTTAATAAAATCTTGTAAAATGAAATGACAATAGAAAAGTATATTTGGAAATATATTGTTTCATCTTCCTTTAGGTGGTTGAGTCTTTAATTATACAAGTTTTCCCATTGCCTTAGAACTGTTTATATGTGGGTACTACAAATATTCTTAATCAACATTGTTTTATTATGATTTCTCATTTTAGGATCATCGTGTAATCAGCAATGCCATCAGTTTTCTTTAAGATTTGTCATGGAATTTAAATTGTCGCAGATGGCAAGAGGCAAGAGTACCTACGCCCTCCAAGACGTTGAGTTGATGTTACTGGAAGCTGATCGGAGAGAGCTTTGGTAAAACCGTGATCCTAAAAGGCAAGTCGCTCGACACTCGACAGGTAAGGTGATGCTGTTAGGTGTTCCATACAGCAAATGGAGGCCAATTAGAATAATGCACGTGTCACAAAAATCGGCTATGAAGTTATGAATGTTTTAATTTTTTGCAGGTTACAGCTACTTGTCTCTTTCGGATTATTATTGAAAACTACGAATATAGTGGGTAAAATCTTTATGAGTTAGTTACTTTTTGGTCAAGCACCTCGTCATCTACTCGTATTATTCAAGTAGCTGATGATATCAACGGACCTAGAAAAAAATCATGTGCTGATCAGTCAATATTTTTTTCATAAATATATGACAAGCGCATATAAGACAATTCTTTTTCTGTTAATTTTTGAATTAAGTATTTTATACAAAACTCTAACGTAGTTTGTTATATTTTACACACATTTCATTTTTTTTTATTTTTAGGCTACGCCTTGTAAAGTTTGATGGTTTTAAATAACAATGGTTAAATATTTTGGACTAAAAGATTGGAAAAATATGCTGCCAAAGTAGCTTGAAATATAGTGGCGCTGAGCTAATGATTTATTAATAAATCAAAGCCAATATTGCGAATACTAATACTACTAGCTTGAAATATTGTTAAGGTATGAGTTTTTAACTAATTACTATAAATAAAACACATATTTTAGTTTTTTTGGCAAACAATTTAATAGTACATTTTTATCAGAGCCAGATACGTTTATGTTGGCTACTGTGATAATTCTTGTCATTTTTTTCATATTTTCTTCATTTTATGTGACATTTTTGAATACTTTATTTATGCTATTAGTTTTTTCTTGTTTAATTTAACGAAGATGATACGTCTTAACTTTATGAACTGTTAATAAATTCTGCTTAAATTGAAAAATAATAATAAATTATATTTGATAATATATTTTTCATTTCCTTTTCGGCTGTTGAGACTTAAATTATATAAGTTTTTCCCAGAGTCTTAGCACTGTTTTTATATGTGTTACTACAAATATTATTAATCAATATTGTTTTCTTAGTATCGTATAACCACCTATTATTTTTTTAAAAGAATTGCCATGTAATCTAATTTTTCGTAGGCGTATTTTAATTCGTTTTAAGCTTTGGGTTAATAGAAACTAATGTCGACCTACCATATGTTGAAATATTTCTGCCACTAGATAAGACGAATTAAAAAAAGATTAAAATATACGGCCAAATAAGCTCCTTATGTATATTAGACATCTTTAATTTCTCCAATAGAACTTATCATATTTTTGCCACTAGCTTTTTTAAAATGATGAGGATGAGAGTAAATTTTAGCTGTCAGAAATATGTTAATTATTGCAGGTACAAATTTTCGTTTTATTAAAGATATAAAAGTAAAAATAATAATTCTTTTATTAATTAGATTGTGCTATTTTCGTTTTTTTAAAATCATACAACCTAAGTTTGTCGTAGATGATCAATTTTAACTTCTAGAAATATATCAGTAAATTCTGAGGCGAATTTTTGTATTATTGAAGAAAGAAATATAGATTTCATAATAATAACAATAATAATAATAATAATATGCGCCTTCACGCCGCAAAATCTGCGTGACTATGTATCCCACCTTCGCAGCAGGGGCTACGTGAGAGCTGTTCCTCAGCCGGTAAATGAAGCGGTCGAAGAGCCGCTGAATGAACCGGTTGTGGAGGCAGTTCTAGACGTTCCACCAAGACCAGAGGGCCTCAACACCAGAAGGGGATTGCACTACATCAAACCCCCCAGATCAGAAGACCTAACCAGAGTAGATGCTGAACTTCGTGAAGCGATACCAGAAGCGGCTGACATCTGGCACATAAATTGTGCCGTATACGCTGCTGCCCAGCGCTTAACTCCGAGTGAGAGGCGGAATACTGCCTCCCCACAGGAGAGAGCGGAGCGGCGTATACAAAAGATGGAAGCCAAGATCCAGTCGGCGAGGCAACACGCATCCCGTATTCAATGTATGATGGACTATATGGCGGCCAATAGGACATTCACGCCTAAAGTTAGGCGCATAGCCGCCAATTTAAGACGCGTCCATCACACACTGAATGGGGCAGTACTGCAAACCACCAAACAGCACTGCCTTGATCGGATACGGATGCTAGTGACTTGTAAAAAGTCACTAGTGAGGCGGGCAAGGGGGCTGGCGGAAAGCAATCTATTCCGCAAAAGGCCCTCGCGCCTTTTCGAACCGCCTCAGCGTGTTGTAGAGAATCCGCCGACTGTAGATCAGGTGGAAAACTTCTGAAAAACGCCCTACGGACAGAAGCTCCCACTCAACAGAGACATTTCAGCCCTGGCACACTTTGAAGCCTTTTGCCAAAGGTTTCAACAACCAAATGAGGTGTGCCAACCGATAACCCCAGAAGAGGTTCGAAGAGCTCTTGAGGGCTCTAAGAACTTTGCTGCTCCAGGTCCCGATGGGATAAATAACTTTTGGTGGAAAAAGTTTTCCAGTACCCACCACCATTTGGCCAGAATTTTTAATTCATGGCTAAATGGGGAGCAGCAAATTCCTTCTTGGGTTGTCGAGGGGCGGACAGTGCTGATCATTAAGAACGGAGATTTGTCTAACCCAAAAAATTGCCGGCCGATAACTTGCTTAAACGCATGCTACAAGTTGTTTACACGCATCTTGTACATGCGGGTGCTCCAAGCAGTTGAACGGGTGTACGAACGGGTATATGAGCAACGAGGGTCAAAGAGAGGTGTCGCTGGCTGCAAGGAGAACCTGCTGATCGACAGATGTATCACTCAGGACTCCGTGCAATATAAGCGTAACCTCTCTATGGCCTGGATCGACTACCGCAAGGCATTTGATATGACATCCCATGAGGTTATTGTCCACTTGCTCAGATGTCTTGCGGCGCCCGGTCCCGTAGTGAGATGTATCAAAGAACTCGTGCCGCTCTGGAGGACTCGCTTTACCATAACATCGGGTAATAGCAGAGTCCAGACAGAGCCGGTATTGTTCAGAAGGGGAGTATTCAGGGATATTCCCTAAGCCCCCTTCTGTTTTGCATCTCACTACTACCGTTATCCGTTTCGCTTCGAAATACCCGTGGATACAACTGGGGTACCCCCGGCGACAGGAGGCATAAAGTCACCCATCTGTTTTACATGGACGACCTTAAACTTTATGCCTCCGGAGAGAGGGATTTACGCCAGTCCCTCAGGGTGGTACAGGAGTACACGCAGGCTGTCGGCATGGAATTTGGGTTGGACAAGTGTGCACTAGTCCACCTCAAGAGAGGACGATGCGGTGACTACGGAGAGGTTGCGCAGCTTGTGGACGGAAGCATCTTACATCATCTAGATGCCGGAGAGTCGTACACTTACTTGGGTGTCGAGCAACGCTCCACCTAAGAACTGGTCTTCAGAACTATCGGGGAAGAACAAGATGTCTGCTATCAATATGCTTGCCGTTCCGATCCTCCTCTACTCCTTTGGAGTGATTAAATGGAATCAAGAGGAGCTGCGACAACTCGATGTAGGAACCCGAAAAAAGATGCATCTTTATAGGAGTTTGCACCATAAATCGTCCGTTCCACGGTTATATCTCCCACGACATCGGGGAGGCCATGGACTCTTGAGTTTGAAGAGTCTCCATAACAGGATGGTTCTGGATGGAGCCTGTAAGGTCATAAGGAGTTCGGATTCCCTCCTCTGCATGGTCCGAGACCATGAAAGTGCAGGGGTAGGAGCCTTTTTGTTTAAGGCAGCACGCAGAGTCGCCGATGAACTCGGTCTGGTCTTCGACGCTGAGCGAGTTAATCACGACTCTGTCACCGAGTTGGTACCTGCTCAGCAAAAAGCCCAAGTCAAAGCTGCCGAAATTGATCTATTTCTGCAGCTACACTCGGATAAGCCATTGCATGGAGTCTTCTATAAAAATATAGAAGACCGCGGCTTATCCGAAAGGCTGACCTTTGCTTTCTTAAGGTCAGCCGGGCTGAAGTCTGAGACCGAGGGATTCATAATGGCGTGCCAGGATGGTGTATTCAACACACTCGTCTATCGAAGTCGTGTCATGGGTATGGAGGTCCTTGATGTCAACTGCAGGACCTGCCACAGGGCGCCGGAGACATTAGTGCATTTGCTGTCGGCTTGTCCAGTATATGCAGTCTCGGCCTATATTCAGAGGCACGACGCAGCATTACGAGTGGTTTATTATCACTTAAGGCACTCGTATGGGATAGACGAGACGCTCCGGGGATATTGAGTCCGTTGTGGGAAATGAGAAGTATCTAATTTATTGGAACTACTCGTTTCCCACCGTCAGGCAAATACAAGCTAATAAGCCTGACATGGTCCTCCTCGACCACCAACGCAAGACAAGGAGGAAAAACGGACGAAATATCGAGATTTGCTCTTCGAGCTCCGCAGGCTTTACCCTGGCCATACTGTTAAGCTAGTGGTCCTGATCATAGGAGCCCTCGGTGGAACGAGACACACACTGCTTTTAGAAATAAAGATCATACCGGCATGCCGAAATTCGGCAGAGATCTTAGCCGGCAGGATGCAGAAGGTCATTGTCCTCGGCTCATTACGTCTACTCAGGGCACACGATTCTCGGACCCAGTACTCACTCACCCCACGGACGTGGGGAGTGGCTACCGATACTACCAGCTACCCTCTGTGAGTGTCGGAGTCACAGAGTATAAAGGGTGACTGGCTTTTATAAACTAAAATAATAATAATAATAATAATAAATCATTTTAGCTATATAGATTCAAATTCAAAACTTTTTCTTTTTCGATTTTCTCAACTGAGTTAATTTACCTTCATGACACAGGAGCAGCGGCGTAGCCAGGAGGGACACTCTGCACAATCTTTTTAATAAAATCAAATTGTAAACTTTTGAAATCATATCAGGAGACTCAGCGTTAACAAAATAAAACATGTAAGTGAAGTTAGTGCATTTATTCTCTCGTATAGTTTATAAGAAGAGGATGAAGAAGTAGTTATATACTTCTGGTATAACTAAGGTAATTTTGACCATGTGCACGTACAGTTGACATACTTTGAATATTAGTAGTTTGTCACTGTGCGTTCACTTGGTTAATTTTGCAAAACTTCAGTTCAGTGATAGGTATTGCAATTCCTTGACGATTGAGTTTAACACCGAAGAAGAATGAGAATACTCATGTCGTTAACAAAATAAGGTGCAAGTGAAATTAGTGCGTCCATTCTCTCGTACAACGATCAAATCATCAAATTGATAATTATGCATTATACATTGTATTGTTTTTTGCAGGTCACCCACATAGCTGTAAATTCATATTGGAATACAAGTTCCTTACACATGTCTGTGAATAAGTTAGCAATGTTACTTGAAAATAGTTTAAATTGGATAGAAGTGCTATTATATTAAGGAAGGATTATAAATATATATATATTAGTCTAGTTTTTACGTCATTTATCGAGAATATAACTAACGCTCTTAATTCGACTAGAAAATTTAAGTCATATTTTTGTGAATCTCTATATAATATGACTGGATGTCTTGATACAGGTGCCTTTAATATAAATTATTTAAGTATTTATTTTAAACAGGATACATTGTTAAATGTATAGTTTACTAATTACTTCAATGCTGAGATATGTAAACGGTAATAACTTTTATTAAATTTGATTTCCCATAGCAAATTACATGACAAAATTTCTATTAATTTGTGCTCTCAGACAAATTGGACCTCATCAAGTTATCACTAAAACTAAAGCTTTGATAATTTATTAATGCTTCCACGTTGATTAAAATATATTGTATATTATGGCACGGTAACTCAGTCGTATTGAGTGATGAATATGCTGACCGACTATCTATCCCGTTCTGGGTTCGAGCCCCAGCCCCTGCCCCAGTGCTGACAACACCGGTGGATATGGATGTATGTTTGCGTTTTTCCAAATGTGTAACCTTCTTCCGAGCAGCCTTGGCTTTGGATATGGTGTCTTTATGTTATGTTTTATTTGTATGTCAAAGCACCAGGTTTTAGTAACGAGGTAAGTAGAAATAAAATATTAGTTGAGAAACATTTTTATGCATACAAATAATTTTTCAAAAGTCAATTCCTGACTATTCTGATCGGCGCAGGGGTTGTTCAATAACATTTATAAATATTTTACAGCATTCTATAAGGAGAAAATGTTGAGGGAAGACCTGTAAGATATGTTTAAATTTTTGTACGTTTGATCAGTTAAGGATAGGATTTTGCAGAGTGAGAGGGAAATATGCGTTTATTTTCGATTTATTATAAATATTTAAAAACCAAACATTGTATAATCTTTAAAACTGTTTTAAATAATTGCTATTGCTCTAACGAATACAACTAGATATATTTTTTGTTGTAAATTTCTATTATACTTGAATATGGTAGTTTGTCAATGAAAATAGTTCCTAATTTCATTATTAGAGTATGGCATTTAACTATACACAAAATTTATGATAAAAACTGTATATGGTTGTATTTCTTAGAGCAATGGGAAGTATCTGAAACTATTTTAAAGAATTATACCATTTATGATTTTTAAATATTTATAATAAACCGAAAATAAACGCATATTTCCCTCTCGCTCTGCAAAATCCATCTTTAATAAACATATTTCAAAAGATTATTTTTTCTTTAGAAATGAAACAAATTATTACGTTTCAAATAAATTAATTTTTTGTTAATATATAATTCGTACCTTTTTACACAATATATGATATGGCTGCGAAAATCTATTTGAAAATATATAATAATATTTTAAATAACACAGCCCCACAAAAAAAAGTTTTTGATCTGGACTACTGACCATGGTATTCCTATGTATTTTTCGACGCTGAATCCGAATCCGAGGTCAAAAAAATTCGTATACCCCCAAACTTTTGCGCTGCAGCCAAAAACAACCCGAAAATGAGGTAAAACCGTCCCATACATCAGGATTCAATGAATGGATGTAAATGAATGGTGAACAACATGGGTAGGGAAAATGTTTTATATTCAGCAGTCACTTACTTGAATATTGACTGGAAAACTACCCTTATAATATGCTGAAAACTCCCCCTGTACAAACATAGAGTATATACATGCCAATAAATTGCGAGAAATGTTAAAGTTTTTATAGTTTGGAATACAGTACATAAATCTTACGCGTATCTCAAAACCACCCATTTAACAGGGTGGAAACCACCCTTATATAAAAATAGACTGCGTGAATACCAATAGATTGTGGGAAATGGAGGAGTTATCGATGTTTTAATTCCAGAATAGAATCTTGGGTGACCCTGTTCTACCTTATTCTTAGTCGATACAAAACTGTAATAGGGTGGAAACCATCCTTATTACAGAATAAAGCACAAATGCCAATAAATCACGGGAAATAACTTTTTTATAGTTTAAGTACAGAACATGAATCTGGAGTGACTCCCAGGGCACCTCGCTTACTCGTGACCCAAAATCTCTTCTATAAAGGGTAGTAGCCGCCCTTATAAGAGAATAAATTGCATGAATACCAATAAATCGTGGGAAATGTTGGAGTTTTCATTGTTTCAGTTCCAGAATGGATTCTTGAGTGACGTTGATCTACCCTATTCTCACTTGGTACCCAAAATCATCCCTAAAGAACCATCCCTACCTACATAATAAAATGTACATATGCCAATTTTTCAATTTTTCTTCTCAGAATACCTTTTCTTCTCATTTTCAAATGATCTCCTCACTGGCTCTCTTTTATGTTCTTCGTACGTGTTTCAATAGACCAACAGTAGTCGGCGATCATGTGTACACCTTCCTTGATACCGCTTCTCCATCTCCGAAATATCCTGGTGAAAGCGTTCCCCTTGCTCTTCATTGTATTCACCAAAATTTTTTGGATGGCGGACAACTGTTGGTCCATAAAAAGAGACACACACGAAGAACACAATAGGGAGCCAATGAGAAGATCATTTGAAAATAAGAAAGAAGGTGTTCTAGGAAAAAAAGATTAAAAAAACGTCCATATTCTTCAGTCAAGCTGCATTAACCTTTTTGTGCAATAAATGCAGCTCGAATGAAGAATATGAACATTTTTTTAATCTTTTTTCCTAGAATACCTTTTTTCTTATTTTCAAATGATCTTCTCATTAGCTCCCTATTGTGTTCTTCGTATGTGTCTCTTTTTATGGACAGTTGTCCGCCATCCAGAAAATTTGGATGAATTCAATGAAGAGCAAGGCGAACGCTTTCACCAGGATATTTCGGAGATGGGGAAGCGGTATCAAGGAAGATGGGATGTCCACATGATGGCCGACTACTGTTGGTCTATGAAAAGAGACGCGCGAGAAGAACATAAAAGAGAGCCAATGAGGAGATCATTTGAAAATGAGAAGAAAAGGTATTCTGAGAATAAAAATTGAAAAACTGGCATATGTACATTTTATTATGTGGGGTGGTTTTTTAGGGATGATTTTGGGTACCAAGTGAGAATAGGGTAGATCAACGTCACTCAAGAATCTATTCTGGAACTGAAACAATGAAAACTACAACATTTCCCACGATTTATTGGTATTCATGCAATTTATTCTCATATAAGGGTAGCTATCACCTTTTATAGAGATATTTTGGGTCACGAGTAATCCAGGTGCCCTGCGAGTCACTCCAGATTCATGTTCTGTACTTAAACTATAAAAAAGTTATTTCCCGTGATTTATTGGCATTTGTGCTTTATTCCACCCTATTATAGGGGTAGTTTTTGTACCGACTAAGAATAAGGTAGAACAGGGTCACCCAAGATTCTAGTCTGGAATTAAAACATAGAAAACTCCTCCATTTCCCACAATCTATTGGTATTCACGCAGTCTATTTTTATATAAGGGTGGTTTCCACCCTGTTATATGTTTGGTTTTGAGACACTCGTAAGATTCATGTACTGTATTCCAAACTATAAAAACTTTAACATTTCTCGCGATTTATTGGCATTTATATACTCTATGCTTGTACAGGGGGAGTTTTCAGCATATTATAAGGGTAGTTTTTCAGTCATTATTCAAGTAAGTGACTGCTGAATATAAAACATTTTCCATTCCCATGTTTTTCACCATTCATTTACATTAATTCATTGAATTCTGATGTATGGGACGGTTTTACCCCATTTTCGGGGTTGTTTTTGGCTGTAGCGCAGAAGTTTGACCTCGGATTCGAATTCAGCATCGAAAAATACATAGGAATACTATGGTCAGTCATCCAGATCAAAAACTTTTTTTGTGGGATTGTGTAATAAACTGTTACTACAGAACTGAAATATTTTCAGAGTCTGTCACGCACCAATAAGATTTGGCATCCTGGATGGAGATAAAGGAGAGCACACTGCATCCTGCACTGAAACCTATGAAGGAAGATAATATTATTAATTGAGTCTTTAAGCACTGAGTGTGTCAGTGTGTTGGTATTTTAGGATTATGTATATAATAATATGACATTTTCTCAGGATTAGAATCTACAACCGTAAAACCAGTAATTGATGTCTTTTAATCATTACGATGCATATAATCTTGCGTATTTTGTATATCATGAATTTGTAAATTATGGAAATTTGTATATTATGTAAATTTGGACAATTTATTCGACGTATTTAGTAATCAGGATAGCAATTTTAGACAAATACAGTTAAGATGGCAACGGCTAAGTTAAGTTTTTCGATAGACTCTTTAGAAATAAGTTTAAGATTTAAGTATAAATATGAGTAGTTTAAATAAATTAATGAAACAGACCTAAGTGCGAACATTTAATTTAAGATACAGTGACAATGAAAACATTTCCAGTAATTTTGTCCTAGTATAGTAAACGAAGCTCAAAATGGCGGCCAAATGATAAAATTTTGGAGAATTTGGTATATTTGGACCCTTCATGTAAAAACATACGCTGATCACGAAAAAAATACTAAAAAAAATTCCAAACATGTCGCAACATGTTCTTATATATATTTTTTAACAAAAAGTGCAAATATAATAATATCATAAAACAAGCATTTTTTTGAAAAAAATACAAGAATAAAAAGTGTTTAAAATCGCATTTTCCATATGACCATGGCATTAGATTTGCAATTTTCTCTTTAGTTATCCGGAAAAACGGAAAAACTAACATATATAATTGTATAGTTTTCCTCAATTATCTCGCTATCTATGCGTTTTTTCAAAAAAATTATAAGAACAAAAAGTGTTTAGAATTTCATTTCCCATGCTATGCTATTAGATTTGCAATTTTATCTAAAGGTAAAATTGCAAATATAATACCATGATCTTATGGAAAATGCGATTTTAAACACTTTTTATTCTTGTATTTTTTTCAAAAAAATGCTTATTTTGCATTTTTTGATATAAAAATATATATTACATGCTGCGATATGTTTGGAATTTTTTTAGTATTTTTTTCGTGATCAGCGCATGTTTTTACATAAAGGGTCCAAATATTCCAAACTCTTCAAAATTTTCCCTGCCATTTCCTTTCCCAATTCGAACTGCATTAAACTTTGACAAGTTGTCAACGTGCTACGCTATCCAGTGGACTATGGCGTTGAATATGCCAAAAAATGTATCGAGGTAAAAATGGAAGAGAACATTTTATTCTTTTGTCTGTAGAAATTATCAAATGTGATGTCAAGCAAAATGTGTATCTTATATCTTGGTGCTAAGGCTTTCGCGGAGATGGTGATTTTGTTGCTGGTTTCCGGGTCTTCTTTCGCGTAGACTTGGTCGAGTGGTTAACATTTCGACCATCTTGTCGTGGTCTTTTTCTGATAACCTCTATAAATAGAGAAGCTCAGTCCAGCAGAGCTCACTTCGCTTCAGAAGAAGACCGCACATATTTTCAAATTTTATAGAGATACATGTGACAAAAATCTGACGTTACATAAATTCTTCAAATTATCCATGTTCTAAACAATGATTAAACGCCTATAAAGGACGACGCGGAAATTTAAGAATAATTCTATGGACAAGAGAAGTTGAAGCTGAGAAATTTAATGAAATTGTATTTGCTTCCTTTAATAAAAATTTATTTTCAGAAGCTTCACGTGGAAGTTACCATACTCATTTTGACATCTATATTTTTTGTGAAGATGCAAGTAGCCAATTCACTGACTTCAACGATCAGTTTCAACAGATTTTCAATGCAGCCATATCAACACCCATTTGAAATATTTTCACCTTTTATATATGAAACAAATGTGTTATTAAATGTATAAAAACTGCGAAGATATATAAATAAAAATCACTACATGGTCAGGAGGGGATCAGAAATGATTTTTAGTCGTCCGAAATAAAAACTGATATACACAATTTTATCGGAGGCCTGTGATATTTCAAATAGTCATTTCTACTATGTTTTTGAGTTAAAAAAATGTTTGTGTTAGGTGCAATGCACAAAAACCAAAAGCAGGCAAAGCAGCTAGGATCGACAATTTCACGATCGAGGTAC
Source organism: Rutpela maculata (assembly GCA_936432065.2). Classification (NCBI taxonomy): domain Eukaryota; kingdom Metazoa; phylum Arthropoda; class Insecta; order Coleoptera; family Cerambycidae; genus Rutpela; species Rutpela maculata. The sequence continues at coordinate 58,219,922 of OW386294.2, forward strand.
GTTAGTCGATATCAATAAATATGGGAGATAAGAATATGATCCGATAATTGGATGACCTCAGTTTTCATATTACTGCATCAGAGGGAAATGGCGGACATGTGTAATAACCTCAAATTGTTGACATGTGTGATATTATCACACGCCACTAAAATAATGCCGAATATCCATCAATGCAGACCTCCGCATTATCTGCCTTAGTAACTGATTCATGGGCAAGCAGGCAGCAAGGAAGTAGTACTAGAGAGCAACATGTTAAGCAACAACTCATCGAAATGGTAAGAAAATATTACCTACGTACCTGTTTTGTAGACTACCGTAACGCTTTTAATAATGAAAAATGGAACAAACTGGGTTGCATTATAAGAGATGAGAAGACCTAAACATTTGGTCTTTATTATTCGCTGGTTTGTATGGAGAAAACTCTGCTTTGATGAAAGTTGCCAATACTAACTCCGACAAATACAAAGTTGACAAATACGTCAGGCGGGGCTGTGTTCTATCAGTAATACTCATTAAGATCTATAATGAACACATGATGCGAACAGTAGAATGATTAATTATGGGATAGTGAACGGGATAATACCTTGGAGCCCTTGTAGACAATACCGGCAACAAATGAATACTAGATGTGGCGAAGAATACACATGACAAGATCGGCATATTGTCAGTTGGTATGGCGAGACGCACAAAGACCAGACTTGGTAACGCATTAGTTTTCTCCATATCTCTTTACGCTTATGAAACATGGACTGTTAGGGAGGCAAACAGACGGCGTATTGATAATTCCGAGATATGGATTTGGAGACGTTTGTTACGATCTTCTCGGACAGTCCATCACATCAACAGCTCGCTTTTTCGAAATACCAAATCAACTCTCTAACATTGTATTCTCCTGAGTCCTCTCTTTTGACCACATCAACAATATAGAACGGTTGAGAGTTCAAGGAAAACGAAACTGTAAAAGGCATAGAGCGTGTCTTCCAAAGTGCTGGCTTGATGTCACCAAGAAGCTGACAGGAAAGAGATTTGGTAAAGCCCTGCTTAGGCAACAGTGACAGTTAGTACGAGAACCAGTGCTTTTTTAGTTGCTATATTTGTTTAAACTTGTTTTTCTTGTCCGATCATATTAATGTAAAAATAAACTCTTGCCACTTCGTTAGCGGACCAACACTTGACAGCAGCATTTTGATTACTCAAAAAAAAGAAGTGTCACCTCTATACGTGTTTGAAGTTGATATTTTTTATATTCTCTATTTACATCACAGTATGATGGAAAAACGTTTGCTGCCACCTTTATTGTAGACCGGCGTGCTCCTATCATCAGCAGAAATTTGTAATTAAAATAAAGTCAATGCACAGACATTTTTTTCCGAATAGTTTATTACTTGAAATTGTTAAAAACCTGTGCTGCTGGCCATTCGACGAACATGGTTTTAACAGGAACAAAATTCTGGCATGCGTTGGCCCACTGGGTCGCCTGCAGGAGTCGATTTTGTGGAAACATAACCTAAATATAAAACAAAAAATAAGAGAAAAATTTTTAGCAGATATTTCAAACAAGTGTGTCGCTAGCTCCCGGATTATGAGGGATGCTGTCAGACATTCTATACATCAAAGGAAGGCCTATTAGAATAATAGATCACAAAAATCTGCTAACACATTGTAAATGTTTTAATTTGTCACGGGTTACAACCACTTGACTTTACGGATTATTATTACTGAAGACTGCGAATATATTCCATATTCATGTGGGTACAATCTTTATAGATTTACTTCTTGGCGAATTTCATCTACTCGTATTAATAAGGTAGCTGATGATTTTATTCGAACTAGAAAAAAAATCATATGTTGATAAGCCAATATTTTTATCATAAGTATATGACAATCACGTAGGGGGCAATTGTTTTCATATTAATTAAATTTAAAATTAACCGTGGTCCACCTTGTACGTTTATAAAAATGCCTTGAAAGACCCCTGAGCGAGAAGCGTGTCCTCCTCGTCTAATTCCCTATTACCAATCCTGAGTGAGTGAGTATGAATGATGTTTCAGTTGTGTGTAGGAGTAGTAAAATTTTTTTGTTTTCTTTTTGTTTTTCTCATATATTATAATAATCGGTCATAATAATTTTATCTATATATCCATTATTTGCTAATTACTTTTTACTTAAAAAACTATATATTTTTTAACCAAAACACTGTGCATGTAAGGCCATATATAGAAGAAAAAAAAAAAATTTAAAATACGTGTGAAATCACAAGACCTCAACATAATTTATTATATTTTACACATTTTTAATTTTTCCTCATTTTAAGTGACATTTTTGGGTACTTCATGTATGCTATTATTTTTTTTGAAGGAATACTATGTAACCTTAATTTGTTGGAGATAATACTCCTTAACTTTTAGAATTGTTAATAAATTCTGCTTAAAATAAATGATAATGGCAAAGTATATTTGAAAATATATTGTTTCATCTCCTTTTAGGTTGTTGAGTTTTTAATTATACAAATTTTTCCCAGAGCCTTGGAATTGTTTTTATGTTGGTTACTACAAATATTGTTAAATAACATTGTTTTAATATAAGTCCGCATTTTAAGCTCATCAATCAGCAATGCTATCAGTTTTCGTTAAGAATTGTCATGGAATCTAAATTGTAGCAGATGGCAAGATGCATAGAGCACATCGTCCAAGACGTTGAGCTGATGTTACCGAGGAGCTCATAAGAAAGAGTGTTGGTATAGCCGTGCACCTAATAGGCAACCGCGGCAGGTAAGGTGACGCCGTTAGATATGCTATATAGCAAATGGAGGCTACCTAGAATAATGCGTGCGGCTCTAAAATATACTATGTCGCTGTAATTGTTTTAATTTGTTACAGGTTGCAGCCACTTGACTCTCAAGGATTATGATTGAAAACTACGAATATAGTCCATATTCAGGTGGGTACGATCTTTATAGAGTTACTTTTTGATCAATTGGCTCGCCATCTAGGTACTCCTATTACACAGCCCCACAAAAAAAAGTGGTCTGTCCGACGGACCAGACCAGTGTGTCCGTATGTATTTGGACCCGCTGAAACCGAATCCGAAGTCAGAATTGTCAGATTGGCTCGTTTTTCACCCCCAATCCCAAATAGCACCCCCCCCCACCAAAAAAAATCGGTCTGTCCGGCGGATCACACCAGTATATTCTTATGTATTTGGACCTGGACCGAATCCGAAGTCAGAATTGTCAGATTGGCTCGTTTTTCACCCCTAACCTCAAAAAACACCCACCCAAAAAAATGGTCCGACCGGCGGACCACACCAGTATATTCTTATGTATTTGGACTTACTGAAACCGAATCCGAAGTCAGAATTGTCAGATTGGCTCGTTTTTCACACTCAACCCCAAAAAAACACCCCCAAAACAAAAACAAAGTGGTCTGTCTGGCGGACTATACCAATGTATCTTTATGTATTTTGACCTATTGAATCCGGATTCGAAGTTAGAATTGACAGATTGGCTCATTTTTCACCCTTAACACCGAAAAACACATCCCCCAAAAAATGGTTTGTCCGACGGACCAGACCAGTATATTCTTATGTATTTGGACCTGCTGAAACCGAATTCGATGTCAGAATTGTCAGACTGGCTCGTTTTTCACTCCCAACCCCAAAAAACACCCCCAAAACAAAAAGAAAATGGTCTGTTCGGCGGACTATACAAGTGGATTCTTATGTAATTTGACCTGCTGAATCCGAATTCGAAGTCAGAATTGTCAGAATTGTCAGATTTGCTCATATTTTACACCTGACCCTAAAACACACCCCCCCAAAACAAAAAGAAAGTGGTCTGTCTGGCGGACCATACCAGTGTATCCTTATATATTTGGACAGCTGAAACTGAATCCGAAGTCAGAATTGTAAGATTGGCTCGTTTTTCACCCTTAACCCCAAAAAACACCTCAAAAATAAAAAAAAAGTAGTCTGTCCGGTGGACCATACCAATGTATCTTTACCAAATGTATTAGAATACACTGGTATGGTCCGCCGGGCAGAACATTTTGTGGGAGGAAGGTGTTTTTTGCGGGTTGGGGGTGAACACGAGCCAATCTGACAATTCTAACTTCGGATTCGGTTTCAGCAGTCCAAATATATAAGGATACACTGGTATGGTCCGCCGGACAGACCACTTTTTTTCAGGGGCGGCGGGTGAAATTTCAATAATTTTTTTCTCGTCTCTGGCGCATGGGACCCATACGAAATATGGGAACTAGCATCTAGAGAAGCACACCCTCTAACAACCCGTAAAAAAATTTGAAAAAGCAATTTGCGAAAAATTTTTTCAAAATTCGGTTGACCCCCCGGTCTAGGGATTCCTGTTGAAAATTATTTTTTTTTGTCATATACATTTTACTTCTCATAAAAATAAAACAATAGGTTTTGGATGATAATTCCGATCATTTTTTATTAACTCCGATTAGTTTGGAAGAGCTTGAATCCAGCATAAGTTCGCGCAGTTCATCACCTGGCCTTGATGGGATAAATTATCTTATGATTCAAAAGCTACCCAGTATAGCTAAAAGATTCCTGTGTTTGATATTTAATAACATCTTACTTAAAGGGGAAAACTGTGACGTTCTAAAACAATGCCTAAATAATTCCTATCCCTAAATCTAATGATGTAAATTCTGTGCGTCCTATTTCACTGATGTCATGCCTCTTAAAAACGTTGGAAAGAATTATCAAAGTTAGGGTGGAATGATGGTTAGAGAAAAACAATTTGTTACCTAATTCCCAATTTGGATTTCGTAGAGGTAAAGGCAACATCGACCGTGTTGCTAACTTGGTCTCCGATATCCAGTTAATATTTTCAAATAATAAATACTTATCAGCATTATTTTTAGATGTAGCTAGTGCTTATGAAAGTGTCCTCCCGGATATACTTTATAATAAACTCATTCAGCTTAAAATACCATCAACATTTTCTGCTAATATTATCGATTTATTTCTAAGAAGACAAGTATTTATTCGTAGCAACAATGAACTTATTGGTCCCAGAGAAGTTAATAGGGGTTTGTCACAAGGATCTGTACTCAGTCCTCTTATATTTAATATATATCGATTTGCATAACATGGACATTGAGGGAAACGTTTTACAATATGCAGATGATTTCTGTATATACATAATTAACAAAAATGATTCCCAGTGTGTTAGAGATCTTAAATATGTTATGCATTGCTGTAACGATTATTTCTTTCAACAAGGTTTTGAAATATCACCTCAAAAGTCAGCGGTGGTTTTTTCACTAGACATCGCTTACCAAATGATCCTAATTTATGTCTTGCAGGATTTAATATCCCAGTTTGCAATCAATATACTTATTTAGGAATAACCGTTGATACTAAACTGACTTGGGATCAACACATATCTAAATGTTTAATTAAATGTGAAAAAAGTTTAAACACATTAAAAGCGATCAACAGGTACTCATGGGGCTCTGACCCTAAAATAAACCTTATATTTTACAGGGCATATACTAGATCCATTCTAGATTACGGTTGTGTTTTTTATGGCTCTGCTGTAAAATCACGGTTAATTAAATTAGACAGACTTCAGTATAAGGCACTGAGATTAGTCCTTGGTGCCATGAAATCTACGCCTACTTCCGCTCTACTGGCTGAATGTAATGAACCACCATTACATCTTAGACGTCAATTTCTGGCTCAAAAATTCCTGTTGAAATATACCAACTTTTCGGAGAGTAGTCCCAAACTTGCCCGGTTAACCATTCAAGATTTGACAAATCCGTATTGGCAAAATAAATCATCCCCCACCCTGGCAGATGCATTTATTAAGGTGGCTGAATACGATTCTAGCAGTAAAATGACTAATTTGCCTTTCTTTAGTTCTAAATACAACATTTATTTTCTTCAATCTATGGTGATAATAATACCCAAATATAATGATGCAACTGGAAATAACTTAATTTTGCAGGAAACTATATCTGGATTCCAAAACTCGTGTAAAATTTTCACTGACGGTTCCAAATCCTGTAGTGATTCGTTTAAGTATAGATTAAACAATATGTGCTCTATATATACTGCTGAATCTATCGGAATAAACAGAGCCTTAGATTGGGAAATGTGTAACAATAATAATTTCGTAAACTTTTTGATTATGACAGATTCGATCTCACTTTTGACCGCTATTTCTAATCCACCAAATCACGTATATTCCAATTCAATTATTGTAGCAATTATGGAAAAGCAAGCCAGGTTAAAAGATCTCAATAAAAATGTTATATTTATTTGGGCTAAAGGACACTCTGATATAAGAGGGAATATTATAGCAGACAAATTAGCCAAGTCTTCAAGTATTGACGGAGACCCTATCGATAATTTACCTCACTCTGACATAATACCAGCCTTGAAAATAAATATGAAACAACTATGGGAAGAGGAGTGGACTAAAGTTTGTAATAACAACTATATATATATTGTAAAATTAACGACAAATTACCTAGCTCTTCTTTGGCTAGTAGAAGTCATCCAAATAGAAATATTAACATCAAATATGTTAGATGTTTATTTGGGCATGGAGCTGTCAACTCTCATTTATTCAAAATGAAACTTTCGGAAACACCCTCTTGTGATTGCGATGGAAACTTGGATGACATCAATCTCTGGATCTTTCAGTGTCATCATAATTCATGTGCAACTACCTTATTAATGCAAGAACTAATCAAAAACAATATTCCGTTGCCACAATGTAGCACATCATTTTGCTTCCTCATAGTCAGAAATGATCGGTTAAGAATAATGTTTTATAATTTTCTAAAACATACTGAGCGTAAAATTTGATAAGGGAATTTAGCTTAGCTGTTGTCTCCTTATGTGGACATCCTTTGTGGGTTAACCCATTTACCGTTGCCTACCTTGTTTTATTTAGAAAAAAGAGTCGCCATGAACGGCACCTTGGCGTGAAGTGTATGTCCCTGTCTATTATCCTTTGTCATTGGTTTTTTTTTGGTCTTGTGTTAGATAGGATACAATAATAAATTTTCGTGACTGGATGGGCGCAGCTCAAAGCCAACTAAGAGGAAAAAAAAGCAGGAGAAACGCTAAAAAAACGACACTTTGCCTAATTGAAAATATAATTTTTAATTTGATTTCTTAACATTTTAGGCGCGAGTGCTATAGTTTCTGAAATATTTAATTTTTAAAGTAATATATTGACTTAAAAACGTTCGGCGCCATTTTTAAATCTCCATATCTCCGAAAAAAAAAATTACGGAGATTTTAAAAACAGCGAATTGTTCCTCGGTTTATGAACTTTTCCTTGAAACTTTTTATTTTTGAGGTTGGAGTGACACTTCTCGAGTTACTCGGCAAAAAGCGTGCTGAGGCGACCGTTTTCGCAATCCACAAAGAAGGCGAAACACGAAATCTTTAAACGTTCAGATATTATTTAATGCATGAGTTAAGGGGCCATACGATGTCATTATGGAAGGAAAGATAATTAAATTTGATGCACATCTTGAATCGCATCGGCGTAATCGAAAATTCGAGCCCATTGGAGCATACGAACCGTGACATTTTTTATTTTTTACGCGAAATCGATTACGTGCTTATTATTAATAAAACTAGTTGTATTTTTCGTACCGGTAATTTTATCAACGGTTGAAATCATTTTTTCACAACAAACTTGTGCAAATTAGCAAAAAAAAACCAACATTAATTTTAAAATAAAAGAAAATGTACGTGTGCATGACAGTTTGAATTGAGTTAGGGCATATACCATAATTTTAACTGTAAATCGTCTCTTGTCAAACTTACCCTACCAGTAGCCTAAAAAGGACCCCGCACACTATATAGGGGATTTCTGCCTCCAGTCAAATTTAATCTAACCCACGTAAAAACGTTCTTTTGAACCCCCTGAACAAATGTTCAAATGCAGCCAGGTCCGAAAAGGTCTTCGCTTTGAGATATGGAGCCCTAAAGATCGTTCCAAGTACGTTTTAAAATTGAAAAAAGTTAAATTAAAGTTGGCTTTGATTTTCTGGAAATTCAGAACTGCATAATTAATTCTTAAATAACACCATATTTCTTACTCGTGTTATATAACACCGTGGGTCTTCAAGGGCTTCGCTTATGATGAATTATTGTTCTCCGAGCTTCCTAGGATTAGAATTGTTCTTTTTTTAGGTGAACTTTCAGAGTGTATCATGTTCTTTATTTTAAATGCCCATTAAATGGGCAATTTAATCAGGTCCATTGATTTTTATTTGAAGTATGATTATGGAACTTTCTGTGGTAATCTTACCTAAACAATTTCGATCAGTAATTCGTGTCCACGTACTCAAAAAATGCCAATATTTTTAAAAAAAATAACACATTCGTTCTTGGATAGTAAGAAATTCTCTTTCACTGCGAACCGACCTCAAACTGTGAATTCAGCGCGATTTTCTTACTAAGAGTGTACAGGACGAACTGTTTTGTTTTATTCATAATTAGCTGATGAAAATAATGAAAACCCCTATTGTATGTGTTAATACTAGTTTCTCAAAAAGTATTTATGATCGTGTTTTATTGGGATGTTAATATAAGCTTGAGATGATACACAGCTCGCTTTTTGTAACCTTAAAAAATTTTTTGTATACGCCATATCCTAAAATGACATTTATTTGACAGTTTCAATGAATCAAAACAATGTCATTATTGACATATGGAAAATAAATAAAAAAGTGTGAAATAAAACTTAATATTTCGTTGTTTTACTATTGATTTCTATGGAAACAGCAATAGAATTTAGTCATTACAACAAGGTAACTTTGGGCGCTTCACGCGATTTTGGATTTGGAACAATCTTTAGGGCTCTATATCTCAAAACGAAGACCTTTTCGGACCTGGCTGCATTTGAACATTTGTTCAGAGGGTTCAAAAGAACATGATTACGTGGGTTAGATTAAATTTGACTGGAGGCAGAAATCCCCTATATGGTGTGCGGGGTCCTTTAAAAAAAAATGAAATATGTGTAAAATGCTACAAACTGCGTCAGGGTCTTGTATATACGTAATTCAAATTTAATTAATAGAAAAAGAATTGTCTTATATGTTATTGGGATATATTTATGATAAAAATATTGGCTGATCAGAATGCGACTTTTTTCTAGGTCGGTTAAAACAACCAGATACTTAAATAACACAGCCCCACAAAAAAAGTGGTCTGTCCGGCGGACCAGACCAGTGTATTCGTATGTATTTGGACCCGCTGAAACCGAATCTAAAGTCAGAATTGTCAGATTTGCTCGTGTTTCACCCCCAACCCCAAAAAACACCACCCAAAAAAAATTGTCTGTCCGGCGGACCAAACCGGTATATTCTTATGTATTTGGACCTGCTGTGGTCTGTCCGGAGGATTATACCAGTATATCCTTATGTATTTTGACCTGTTGAATCCGGATTCGAAGAATTGACAGATTGGCTCGTTTTTCACCTTTAACCCCGAAAAACACAACCCCCAAAAAAATGGTTTGTCCGACGGATCAGACCAGTGTATTCTTATGTATTTGGACCTGCTGAAACCGAATCCGATGTCATAATTGTCAGACTGACTCGTTCTTCACACCCAACCCCAAAAAACACCCCCAAGACAAAAACAAAGTGGTCTGCCCGGCGGACTTACCAGTGTATATTTATGTATTTTGACCTTCTGAATCCGGATTCAAAGTTAGAATTGACAGTTTGGCTCGTTTTTCACCCCCAACCCCGAAAAACACACCCCCCCCAAAAAAATGATATGTCCGGCGGACTATACTAGTGTATCCTTATTTATTTAAATTCGCTAAAACTGAATCCGAAATCAGAATTGTCAGATTGGCTCATTTTTCACTCCTAACCCCAAAAACAACCCCAAAACAAAATGAAAATGGTCTGTCCGGTGAATTATACCAGTGGATCCTTATGTAATTTGACCTGCTGAATCCGAATTCGAAGTCAGAATTGTTAGATTTGCTCATATTTTACACCTAACTCTAAAACACACCCCCAAAACAAAAAAAGCAGGGGCGGCTGGTGAAATTTCAATAATTTTTTTCTCGTTTCTGGCGCATGGGACCCATACGAAATATGGGAACTCACATCTAGAGAAGCACTCCTCTAACGATCTGTAAAAAATTTTGAAAAAGCAATTTGCGAAAAATTTTTTCAAAATTCGGTTGACCCCCCGGTCTAGGGATTCCTGTTGAAAATTATGTTTTTTTGTCATATACATTTTACTTCTCATAAAAATAAAATAATAGGTTTTGGAGTTTATGAAAATATTTTCATTACTAACTGAAATACAACAAATTGAAATTTTATAATTTGTTAAATTGTAAATTACAAAATTTCAGTTCATTGTATTTCAGTTAATAATGAAAATATTTTCATAAACTCCAAAACCTATTGTTGTACTTTTATGAAAAGTAAAATGTATATGACAAAAAAAAATAATTTTCAACAGGAGTCCCTAGACCTGGGGGGGGTGTCAACCGAATTTTGAAAAAAATTTTCGCAAATTGCTTTTTCAAAATTTTTTACAGATCGTTAGAGGAGTGCTTCTCTAGATGTGAGTTCCCATATTTCGTATGGGTCCCATGCGCCAGAAACGAGAAAAAAATTATTGAAATTTCACCAGCCGCCCCTGCTTTTTTTGTTTTGGGGGTGTGTTTTAGAGTTAGGTGTAAAATATGAGCAAATCTAACAATTCTGACTTTGAATTCGGATTCAGCAGGTCAAATTACATAAGGATCCACTGGTATAATTCACCGGACAGACCATTTTCATTTTGTTTTGGGGTTGTTTTTTGGGGTTAGGAGTGAAAAATGAGCCAATCTGACAATTCTGATTTCGGATTCAGTTTTAGCGAATTTAAATAAATAAGGATACACTAGTATAGTCCGCCGGACATATCATTTTTTTGGGGGGGTGTGTTTTTCGGGGTTGGGGGTGAAAAACGAGCCAAACTGTCAATTCTAACTTTGAATCCGGATTCAGAAGGTCAAAATACATAAATATACACTGGTATAGTCCGCCGGGCAGACCACTTTGTTTTTGTCTTGGGGGTGTTTTTTGGGGTTGGGTGTGAAGAACGAGTCAGTCTGACAATTATGACATCGGATTCGGTTTCAGCAGGTCCAAATACATAAGAATACACTGGTCTGATCCGTCGGACAAACCATTTTTTTGGGGGTTGTGTTTTTCGGGGTTAAAGGTGAAAAACGAGCCAATCTGTCAATTCTTCGAATCCGGATTCAACAGGTCAAAATACATAAGGATATACTGGTATAATCCTCCGGACAGACCACAGCAGGTCCAAATACATAAGAATATACCGGTTTGGTCCGCCGGACAGACAATTTTTTTTGGGTGGTGTTTTTTGGGGTTGGGGGTGAAACACGAGCAAATCTGACAATTCTGACTTTAGATTCGGTTTCAGCGGGTCCAAATACATACGAATACACTGGTCTGGTCCGCCGGACAGACCACTTTTTTTGTGGGGCTGTGTTATTTAAGTATCTGGTTGTTTTAACCGACCTAGAAAAAAGTCGCATTCTGATCAGCCAATATTTTTATCATAAATATATCCCAATAACATATAAGACAATTCTTTTTCTATTAATTAAATTTGAATTACGTATATACAAGACCCTGACGCAGTTTGTAGCATTTTACACATATTTCATTTTTTTTTAAAGGACCCCGCACACCATATAGGGGATTTCTGCCTCCAGTCAAATTTAATCTAACCCACGTAATCATGTTCTTTTGAACCCTCTGAACAAATGTTCAAATGCAGCCAGGTCCGAAAAGGTCTTCGTTTTGAGATATAGAGCCCTAAAGATTGTTCCAAATCCAAAATCGCGTGAAGCGCCCAAAGTTACCTTGTTGTAATGACTAAATTCTATTGCTGTTTCCATAGAAATCAATAGTAAAACAACGAAATATTAAGTTTTATTTCACACTTTTTTATTTATTTTCCATATGTCAATAATGACATTGTTTTGATTCATTGAAACTGTCAAATAAATGTCATTTTAGGATATGGCGTATACAAAAAATTTTTTAAGGTTACAAAAAGCGAGCTGTGTATCATCTCAAGCTTATATTAACATCCCAATAAAACACGATCATAAATACTTTTTGAGAAACTAGTATTAACACATACAATAGGGGTTTTCATTATTTTCATCAGCTAATTATGAATAAAACAAAACAGTTCGTCCTGTACACTCTTAGTAAGAAAATCGCGCTGAATTCACAGTTTGAGGTCGGTTCGCAGTGAAAGAGAATTTCTTACTATCCAAGAACGAATGTGTTATTTTTTTTAAAAATATTGGCATTTTTTGAGTACGTGGACACGAATTACTGATCGAAATTGTTTAGGTAAGATTACCACAGAAAGTTCCATAATCATACTTCAAATAAAAATCAATGGACCTGATTAAATTGCCCATTTAATGGGCATTTAAAATAAAGAACATGATACACTCTGAAAGTTCACCTAAAAAAAGAACAATTCTAATCCTAGGAAGCTCGGAGAACAATAATTCATCATAAGCGAAGCCCTTGAAGACCCACGGTGTTATATAACACGAGTAAGAAATATGGTGTTATTTAAGAATTAATTATGCAGTTCTGAATTTCCAGAAAATCAAAGCCAACTTTAATTTAACTTTTTTCAATTTTAAAACGTACTTGGAACGATCTTTAGGGCTCCATATCTCAAAGCGAAGACCTTTTCGGACCTGGCTGCATTTGAACATTTGTTCAGGGGGTTCAAAAGAACGTTTTTACGTGGCTTAGATTAAATTTGACTGGAGGCAGAAATCCCCTATATAGTGTGCGGGGTCCTTTTTAGGCTACTGGTAGGGTAAGTTTGACAAGAGACGATTTACAGTTAAAATTATGGTATATGCCCTAACTCAATTCAAACTGTCATGCACACGTACATTTTCTTTTATTTTAAAATTAATGTTGGTTTTTTTTTGCTAATTTGCACAAGTTTGTTGTGAAAAAATGATTTCAACCGTTGATAAAATTACCGGTACGAAAAATACAACTAGTTTTATTAATAATAAGCACGTAATCGATTTCGCGTAAAAAATAAAAAATGTCACGGTTCGTATGCTCCAATGGGCTCGAATTTTCGATTACGCCGATGCGATTCAAGATGTGCATCAAATTTAATTATCTTTCCTTCCATAATGACATCGTATGGCCCCTTAACTCATGCATTAAATAATATCTGAACGTTTAAAGATTTAGTGTTTCGCCTTCTTTGTGGATTGCGAAAACGGTCGCCTCAGCACGCTTTTTGCCGAGTAACTCGAGAAGTGTCACTCCAACCTCAAAAATAAAAAGTTTCAAGGAAAAGTTCATAAACCGAGGAACAATTCGCTGTTTTTAAAATCTCCGTAATTTTTTTTTTCGGAGATATGGAGATTTAAAAATGGCGCCGAACGTTTTTAAGTCAATATATTACTTTAAAAATTAAATATTTCAGAAACTATAGCACTCGCGCCTAAAATGTTAAGAAACCAAATTAAAAATTATATTTTCGATTAGGCAAAGTGTCGTTTTTTTAGTGTTTCTCCTGCTTTTTTTTCCTCTTAGTTGGCTTTGAGCTGCGCCCATCCAGTCACGAAAATTTATTATTGTATCCTATCTAACACAAGACCAAAAAAAAACCAATGACAAAGGATAATAGACAGGGACATACACTTCACGCCAAGGTGCCGTTCATGGCGACTCTTTTTTCTAAATAAAACAAGGTAGGCAACGGTAAATGGGTTAACCCACAAAGGATGTCCACATAAGGAGACAACAGCTAAGCTAAATTCCCTTATCAAATTTTACGCTCAGTATGTTTTAGAAAATTATAAAACATTATTCTTAACCGATCATTTCTGACTATGAGGAAGCAAAATGATGTGCTACATTGTGGCAACGGAATATTGTTTTTGATTAGTTCTTGCATTAATAAGGTAGTTGCACATGAATTATGATGACACTGAAAGATCCAGAGATTGATGTCATCCAAGTTTCCATCGCAATCACAAGAGGGTGTTTCCGAAAGTTTCATTTTGAATAAATGAGAGTTGACAGCTCCATGCCCAAATAAACATCTAACATATTTGATGTTAATATTTCTATTTGGATGACTTCTACTAGCCAAAGAAGAGCTAGGTAATTTGTCGTTAATTTTACAATATATATATATAGTTGTTATTTATTTATTTTTTTATTTATTTATTTAGATACATCATCCAACAGTCAGAGACCAATTACTGGATGAGAAGTACATACAATTATTAAATCATTGACAATAATAAGTGTAACAAAGAAAACAATACATAAACGATACATAAAACATAAAGTATTGTGCTTGTATTTTCTCGAGATTTCTTTGCAGCTTATGACAGTCGGTTAACGTATCTACAGTAGAAAAAATTTTCGCATCATCGGCATATAACAAGACACCGACCTCCAGGTTATCTACAATATCGTTTATAAACAACACAAACAGTAGTGGTCCCAGTATAGATCCCTGAGGTACCCCTGACGTGACGGCAATTTCAGCCGACCTTTGACGACGGTACTCCACATATTGTATTCTGTTGTTAAGATACGATTTAAAGAAATTGGCAAGCAACTGGGAAAAGCCCATGGTTTCAAGTTTGTGTAGCAATACACCGTGGTCAAGCCTGTCAAAAGCTTTCGAGAAATCTGTGTAAATCACGTCAACTTGGGTGCCGGCGTCGAGGTTATGTGATATAAATTGAGTTATGCACATTAAATTGGTGACAGTAGATCTATTCTTCATAAAACCGTGTTGACTTTGTGTTATCTGCCCCTCAACGTGAGGGTATATTATTGCGTGTAAGGCAATCTCCATTACTTTTGCAAAATTACATATAATTGTAATCGGACGGTGATTTTCAATTTCATGTCTATCGCCTTTTTTATAGACAGGGCAAATTCGGGATCTCTTCCAGATGTTAGGAAATGTACCACTTTTGAGTGAGAGATTAAATATTGTCGTGAGTGGCTCTACGAAAACATTAGCACAGTCTCTAACAACAAACGCAGGAATTTCATCTGGCCCTTTTGTAAATTTAGGCTTGAGTTGTCGTAAGGCAGAGAGAACATCGTTAGGCGTAAATTCACTAAAACTCAAACATATATTGTTATCGAATTGGGTACTTCGATCAATGTTTTGCGATGGTAAACTATATGCGGTTTCGAAGAATTCAGCAAAAGCATCAGCTATTTCCTGCGGATTTTCAAGACATTTATCATGGTAATGGAGAATATCCGGTATTGCACTTGGGCAAAGTGTCGTTTTTTTAGTGTTTCTCCTGCTTTTTTTTCCTCTTAGTTGGCTTTGAGCTGCGCCCATCCAGTCACGAAAATTTATTATTGTATCCTATCTAACACAAGACCAAAAAAAAACCAATGACAAAGGATAATAGACAGGGACATACACTTCACGCCAAGGTGCCGTTCATGGCGACTCTTTTTTCTAAATAAAACAAGGTAGGCAACGGTAAATGGGTTAACCCACAAAGGATGTCCACATAAGGAGACAACAGCTAAGCTAAATTCCCTTATCAAATTTTACGCTCAGTATGTTTTAGAAAATTATAAAACATTATTCTTAACCGATCATTTCTGACTATGAGGAAGCAAAATGATGTGCTACATTGTGGCAACGGAATATTGTTTTTGATTAGTTCTTGCATTAATAAGGTAGTTGCACATGAATTATGATGACACTGAAAGATCCAGAGATTGATGTCATCCAAGTTTCCATCGCAATCACAAGAGGGTGTTTCCGAAAGTTTCATTTTGAATAAATGAGAGTTGACAGCTCCATGCCCAAATAAACATCTAACATATTTGATGTTAATATTTCTATTTGGATGACTTCTACTAGCCAAAGAAGAGCTAGGTAATTTGTCGTTAATTTTACAATATATATATATAGTTGTTATTTATTTATTTTTTTATTTATTTATTTAGATACATCATCCAACAGTCAGAGACCAATTACTGGATGAGAAGTACATACAATTATTAAATCATTGACAATAATAAGTGTAACAAAGAAAACAATACATAAACGATACATAAAACATAAAGTATTGTGTGTACACAAAACACACGTACACACATCTACATACATGCACATATACATTTACCGAATGTCATAGGAGAAAAAGCTTATTGCAGCTTCAGTTTTTTAATGGATGTAACGGAACAGTTAAAAATATCAAGGTTTTCCTGCAGGCAGTTGTAAGTACCACACATAAAATATAGAGGGGAGAAGCTTAAAGCATTTGTCCGAGGCGTGGTAAGGTAAAAAGTCATATGATGCCGGGTGCCCGAACGTGGTACATGAAACATCAGTTTTTCAACTATTTCAGGGCAATTTATGTTGTTGTTAATCACTTTATGTAAAAATATGAGTGCCTGTCTTTTCCTACGATCCTCTAAACTATCTGCAGAGAACCTACTTAATAGCACCTCTTGGGGATATCCAATTTGTGGATATGTACCGTCCATCTTATACGACAGAAATTTTAGAAATCGTCTTTGAATGCCTTCAAGTAGGTTTATATAAGTAACATACCCTGGGTGCCAGATTAAGGACGCGTATTCGAGCTTGGATTTGACATATGCATTAAATAAAAGTGTTAGTAGATTGGTGTCCGTGAAGCCCACCGAATTTCTGATAACAAAGCCAAGGTTTCTATTTGCAGAGAGAAAAGTATCTTGTATATGATTTTTGAACGTTAATTTGGCGTCGAAAGTTACACCAAGATCTTTAAAACAATCAGTTCGTTTTAATGGTTTGAGATCAAGTTTATAATCATAAAGAAGAGTTTCTTTCCTATTAGTGAATGACATGATATTACATTTACTGACGTTGAGTGGCAGACCATTTTGATTGCACCAAGCTTGTATTTTCTCGAGATTTCTTTGCAGCTTATGACAGTCGGTTAACGTATCTACAGTAGAAAAAATTTTCGCATCATCGGCATATAACAAGACACCGACCTCCAGGTTATCTACAATATCGTTTATAAACAACACAAACAGTAGTGGTCCCAGTATAGATCCCTGAGGTACCCCTGACGTGACGGCAATTTCAGCCGACCTTTGACGACGGTACTCCACATATTGTATTCTGTTGTTAAGATACGATTTAAAGAAATTGGCAAGCAACTGGGAAAAGCCCATGGTTTCAAGTTTGTGTAGCAATACACCGTGGTCAAGCCTGTCAAAAGCTTTCGAGAAATCTGTGTAAATCACGTCAACTTGGGTGCCGGCGTCGAGGTTATGTGATATAAATTGAGTTATGCACATTAAATTGGTGACAGTAGATCTATTCTTCATAAAACCGTGTTGACTTTGTGTTATCTGCCCCTCAACGTGAGGGTATATTATTGCGTGTAAGGCAATCTCCATTACTTTTGCAAAATTACATATAATTGTAATCGGACGGTGATTTTCAATTTCATGTCTATCGCCTTTTTTATAGACAGGGCAAATTCGGGATCTCTTCCAGATGTTAGGAAATGTACCACTTTTGAGTGAGAGATTAAATATTGTCGTGAGTGGCTCTACGAAAACATTAGCACAGTCTCTAACAACAAACGCAGGAATTTCATCTGGCCCTTTTGTAAATTTAGGCTTGAGTTGTCGTAAGGCAGAGAGAACATCGTTAGGCGTAAATTCACTAAAACTCAAACATATATTGTTATCGAATTGGGTACTTCGATCAATGTTTTGCGATGGTAAACTATATGCGGTTTCGAAGAATTCAGCAAAAGCATCAGCTATTTCCTGCGGATTTTCAAGACATTTATCATGGTAATGGAGAATATCCGGTATTGCACTTGCCTCTTTTTTGGAGTTAATATATGACCAGAAAGTTTTTGGGTTATTTTTTAAATTATTTTGGATGTTGTTCTGATAGTTTTTAAAGGCAGTGTCTGTGTCCCGTTTTATCTGAGATCTAAGAATTTTAAATTCGTTGTAGGCGACTATATTGCCGGTACGTTTGTACATTTTAAGTTGTCTTGCTTTTTCTTTTATATTCCGAACTATAACATTATTATACCACGGCGGGTATTTCCTATGCCGAGGTATCGTTTTGGGTACGCAGGAGTCAAATATATCGTATAGTGTTTCGTAGAATTGCTCACACGCCGAGTTTACATCATTAATGGTTTTTAGAACTGACCAGTCCGTATTTTCAATTTTGGCATATAAGGTGTGAAAGTCAGCTTTCCGAAAATTATATGTTAAAATATTATTTGCAGAGGATTTTGTATTTGTCTGATTGTTGTTTGCATTGAGGTATATACTTAATGCCGGATGATGGGAGTCCTCTTTTAGTAGGATATCATGAGCCTTTTCAACGTTACACGCAGTGCTGCAGATAACTAGATCCAATAATCTATTATTAGTATTTAACACGGAATTACATTGTTTTAGATCAAAATAATTCAAAAATGACATAAGTGCTGCTGTTTGCTCGTTGATGTTATTATGTAGAGTAAACTCTCTATAATTGGGTATATTAAAATCTCCAATAGAGTATACGTCATTATCGTTTAGGTAGTGGAGCGTTTCAAATGCTTCAAAAAATAAATTATAGTGTATTATACCTAATGACGGAGGTATATATATAACAAATAAGAAAATACTGGTGTGGTTAAATTGCATTTTTACACCAGCTATATCAATTAAAGGAACTGAGTTTCGTATATAATCTAGGTTTAATTTAGTGGCAACATATTTTTTATTAATAGACAATAAAACACCTCCACCTCTGGTTTTGTTTGTAACAGAATAATTACGATCACAGCGAAAGATGTTATAATTGCTGCATATTAACTCAGAGCTATTAACATGAGAGTCAATCCAGGTTTCTGAGAGTGCGAGAACATCGTAGTCACAGGCATAGGAAGCATTTAATAGATCGTGTGTTTTGGTGTTTAAACCGCGCACATTTTGGTAATATTACAAACTTTAGTCCACTCCTCTTCCCATAGTTGTTTCATATTTATTTTCAAGGCTGATATTATGTCAGAGTGAGGTAAATTATCGATAGGGTCTCCGTCAATACTTGAAGACTTGGCTAATTTGTCTGCTATAATATTCCCTCTTATATCAGAGTGTCCTTTAGCCCAAATAAATATAACATTTTTATTGAGATCTTTTAACCTGGCTTGCTTTTCCATAATTGCTACAATAATTGAATTGGAATATACGTGATTTGGTGGATTAGAAATAGCGGTCAAAAGTGAGATCGAATCTGTCATAATCAAAAAGTTTACGAAATTATTATTGTTACACATTTCCCAATCTAAGGCTCTGTTTATTCCGATAGATTCAGCAGTATATATAGAGCACATATTGTTTAATCTATACTTAAACGAATCACTACAGGATTTGGAACCGTCAGTGAAAATTTTACAAGAGTTTTGGAATCCAGATATAGTTTCCTGCAAAATTAAGTTATTTCCAGTTGCATCATTATATTTGGGTATTATTATCACCATAGATTGAAGAAAATAAATGTTGTATTTAGAACTAAAGAAGGGCAAATTAGTCATTTTACTGCTAGAATCGTATTCAGCCACCTTAATAAATGCATCTGCCAGGGTGGGGGATGATTTATTTTGCCAATACGGATTTGTCAAATCTTGAGTGGTTAACTGGGCAAGTTTGGGACTACTCTCCGAAAAGTTGTTATATTTCAACAGGAATTTTTGAGCCAGAAATTGACGTCTAAGATGTAATGGTGGTTCATTACATTCAGCCAGTAGAGCGGAAGTAGGCGTAGATTTCATGGCACCAAGGACTAATCTCAGTGCCTTATACTGAAGTCTGTCTAATTTACTTAACCGTGATTTTACAGCAGAGCCATAAAAAACACAACCGTAATCTAGAATGGATCTAGTATATGCCCTGTAAAATATAAGGTTTATTTTAGGGTCAGAGCCCCATGAGTACCTGTTGATCGCTTTTAATGTGTTTAAACTTTTTTCACATTTAATTAAACATTTAGATATGTGTTGATCCCAAGTCAGTTTAGTATCAACGGTTATTCCTAAATAAGTATATTGATTGCAAACTGGGATATTAAATCCTGCAAGACATAAATTAGGATCATTTGGTAAGCGATGTCTAGTGAAAAAACCACCGCTGACTTTTGAGGTGATATTTCAAAACCTTGTTGAAAGAAATAATCGTTACAGCAATGCATAACATATTTAAGATCTCTAACACACTGGGAATCATTTTTGTTAATTATGTATATACAGAAATCATCTGCATATTGTAAAACGTTTCCCTCAATGTCCATGTTATGCAAATCGATATATATTAAATATAGGAGGACTGAGTACAGATCCTTGTGACAAACCCCTATTAACTTCTCTGGGACCAATAAGTTCATTGTTGCTACGAATAAATACTTGTCTTCTTAGAAATAAATCGATAATATTAGCAGAAAATGTTGATGGTATTTTAAGCTGAATGAGTTTATTATAAAGTATATCCGGGAGGACACTTTCATAAGCACTAGCTACATCTAGAAATAATGCTGATAAGTATTTATTATTTGAAAATATTAACTGGATATCGGAGACCAAGTTAGCAACACAGTCGATGTTGCCTTTACCTCTACGAAATTCAAATTGGGAATTAGGTAACAAATTGTTTTTCTCTAACCATCATTCCACCCTAACTATGATAAGTCTTTCCAACGTTTTTAAGAGGCATGACATCAGTGAAATAGGACGCACAGAATTTACATCATTAGATTTAGGGATAGGAATTATTTAGGCATTGTTTTAGAACGTCACAGTTTTCCCCTTTAAGTAAGATGTTATTAAATATCAAACACAGGAATCTTTTAGCTATACTGGGTAGCTTTTGAATCATAAGATAATTTATCCCATCAAGGCCAGGTGATGAACTGCGCGAACTTATGCTGGATTCAAGCTCTTCCAAACTAATCGGAGTTAATAAAAAATGATTGGAATTATCATCCATATGTACGACTGCTTGTGGAATCACAAAGCTCGGAGCTAGTTTGTTTAAAAGGCTTTCAATAGTGTCTCTACTGTATTGATGAATTTTGTTTTGTTTCTTCCCTTCGACTCTTCTCCATATTTCAGAAGGGTGAGTTTGTCTATTTAAATTTTCACAAAATGTTTGCCAACCGTCTCTTGCCTTAATTTTAAAAGTACGCTTACATATTGCGTCGAGCCTTTTATACTCAATGTAATTGGTTGTCATGCTATGTTTGTATGTAAATAAAGCCTGTTTGCGAGCCTTAGCTACAGACGAACATTCATCATCCCACCAAGGGGGCGATTTTGATTTTTTAGAAATGAAAGGCCCTTTTCTTTTACATGCTAGATCAGCTGCGCGGCTGATCGCGTCAGTAAGGAATGTAATCATGTCATTGCTAGAGCTAAATTCTGGCAACACTGATTAACTATTTTCTATTTCGGTTTGATATAAAGACCAGTTTGCATTGTACATAGACCACTTGGCAACGGGGATTACAGAGATTTTCTCAAAAACCGTACTCCTGAAGGATAATTCTGATCGGGAAGTGATCAGAGCCGTATGTATCTGGTATCACGTCCCACTCAAAACAAGACATTAAATCGGAAGAAAGAATAGTAATATCAACGGCTGAGGAAGAGATACTAGGGGATGATATTCTAGTGGTAGAACCATTATTATCGATAATATAATTGTTAAAATGATCCAAAGCTTCTAAAAGTGTAACACCCTCTGGATTATTAATAGACGATCCCCACACTCCATGATGGACATTGAAGTCACCACCTAGGATGAAAGAATGTGGTATTTGGTCAAAGATATTCA
Source organism: Rutpela maculata (assembly GCA_936432065.2). NCBI lineage: Eukaryota > Metazoa > Arthropoda > Insecta > Coleoptera > Cerambycidae > Rutpela > Rutpela maculata. Next base: position 58,241,866 of record OW386294.2, read on the forward strand.
AGTAATCCGAAATATTTGATTTTACGCTAGGAGGTCTATATAAATTGATTACCGACAATTTTTTTCCTTTAACGGAGATGTTTACTCCACAGATTTCAATTTTTTTTATTAAAATTGTATGTGAAATTAATTGGTTCATAGGTAATTTTATTGGAAATAAAGATGGCTACGCCACCTTTTCCATCAGATCTGTCCTTTCTTAATATGTTAAAACCATTTAAACGTATATCATAATTTGGTTTATACCAAGTTTCGGAAATTAATGCTATGTCAAAATTTTCTTCCATAAGAAGTTGTGAAATTGAGTTTTTATTAGAAAATGCCGATCTGGCATTCCACTGAATAATTTTAAGTGTTCTAGCCATTTCTACATGAGAAAAGTTTATTCACAATACTATTTAAGACATCCTCAAAATTAAAACAATCTACAACTTGAGAGGCGCTTGTAGAAGTGGTTGGATTTTGTAGGTCGTTAACCATAAATTTAATCAGTTCTTTTAGCTCCAAGGCAAGTTTACTTTTTATTGCATCCAAATCAACAGTCCTTGTTACCGGAATTGATTACAGGTCCTGCACAAAATGAATTTTTATATTCTCTAGCAATAGGGGGAAAATGTGGTGTTGTGTCTTGGCTTTTTTCCTTTTTTTGTTAGGCTTTGTTACATGATTTTCTTGACCAGTAGCTAAGCTAGTATGTTTAACACCATTAGAGGCGTTTTGGGGAATCTTCCTGGGACCAGGTGAATTTAGTGGAGGAAATTCAGCATTTGAGTCTATCAACGGGGCGTACCTATTTCTTTGGACAATACTAGTATAAGCCGGATTATCTATGAGGTTCTGTGCTTCTTTAAAGGAAACATTGAGGCGGGCCATAGCTTCTTTCGTTCGTTTTTGTTTTTTGTACTCCGGGCAATCTTTATGAGTAGAATTATGACTATCTTCTTGACAAAAAACACAAAAGTTACTACAGTCCAAGCAATCATTTTCATCAGTCGAACCGCATTTTCTACATCTTTTTTTACTTTTACACTGCCGAGCAGAATGGCCGTATCTAAGACATTGATAACATTGCAAGACAGGTTGAATGTTAACATTTACCTCACACCTACTTTATTAATATAAATAAATTGTGGTAGATGAATTCCAGAAAAAGTGACAACTATCATCTGCCTAGTTACACGTTCTTGAGTACCATCATTATTGACAGTTTTATAGATACGTTGCACTTTTTTAATAGGAACATTCGATTTAATAATGTTTTATAAGGTTTCCTCATTATATGAAGTGTCTACAAAACGTACCATACCTTTTTTTCTGTTAAATAATTGGGAATGTAAGCTAACAAGTCATTGTTTTTAAAGAATGGCTCCCCTACTAATTTATTAGCCATATCAGCTGAGTTAACTTCGATTTTAATTCTATTCCTACCCACATTACTAATTTCTAGAATATGTTTATTATACTCAGATAGGGTAATTAATTTTTCACCTAACTTCATTGGGTGCAGCCTGCCTATATTTAATGTATTGTGTTCCACAAAAATGATATACGGCCCTGAATCCGTATTTTTAAATCGATTGGCAAGATCTATAAAACGGGTCTGCTGTTTTTCAACTGGATTGCTTTTTTCCGATATATTGTTTTTATCACTTATATTTTTATTAACCAGAGATAATGGATCATTATATACAACTTGAGATGTAGAATTATTATTGGATACATTATTTAACTCATTATGGGTTAACACTTGATTATCATCGTCCATAAAATAGACGTCCTCGGCGTGGATATTACTAGCCGCTTGCAACAGCTCCTGGCTGCGTGAGCCAGGGCGACCGCCGGACATCTGTACCACAGAAGCCGGGGTCTTCCTGCTAGTCCCTTAATAAACAATAAACGTGTACTTACAGTAAATCAGCCACAATAATTTTGAACCTTAATTAATGAGAATACCACTAATATATTTGTAATGTAAATATACTTTGATAACACCCAAATTAACTAAGCACCGAATTAAATACTTTCGCCCACTGGAAGAATACGAACAAAAGTCCCTTTTCCTGCTTAAAAAATACAAAATGTATGACTATACAATGTGCGTCTTCGTATTTTTCCATAAAAATCTCGCTATTTCTCTCAATTATTATTTTCGGCAAATTTACCTAAGTGCAACTGTTGAGTAGTAGTGCGTTTTACCCAGAACCTTAGAACTGCTTTTATTTAGTTTGCTGCAAATATTCCTAATCAACGTTTTCTTATTATTTTCTTATTACTCGTTTTAAGACTATCGTATAATCAGCTATGCTATCAGTTTTCTATAAAATTTGTCATTTAATCTAATTTGTAGGTTATAAATTCACTTTTAGATTTAGAACAGAAACTGATACCTACCTACCATATAGGTTTGTGTTAAAATTTTAAATTAAGAAAAAAGAAAACAAAATATGGTCAGGAAAATCCATCTAATAGCAGCAGTGCTATTAGATGGATTTTTCTTGACCATATTTTTTTTCTTTTTTCTTAATTTAAAAACTAAGGACGTTTAGAATGCAGATTCTAAAGGTCTTTAGTTTCGGCAACAGCAATTGCCATATTTTTTGTATCTAGTCTCTATAAAATAATGAGGATTAGAACAATACATTACACATTTTAATTCTAAATTTTTACAAAAGTTTATTTAATGCTATTTCTTATTTCATCTCTATAGTCTTCTTTCTAATTTTCTTTAGGTTGCTGCATGTCAAATTATTCAACACACGATACGACCAAGGATACTTACCATAGGTATATGTTAAAATATTTCGTATGCTAGATAAGTCAAATTAAAAAATATACGGCAAAAGAACCTCATTTGAATAGCAATTGTCACAATTTTACCAATAGCATCTCTAAAATGATGAGGATTAGGACAATATATGACACATTTTTATTTTAAGTCATGGAACTTCTTTTATAAGGATTACTACAAATATTTTTAAACAGCATTATTTTCCTATTATTCCTATTTCAATTTACGTGTTTTAATGCCATATAATCAGTTACTTATGCTATTAGTTTTTTCTGAAACACAACCTAAATTTATAGTGGATAGTACATTTCAACTTTTAGGAATATGTTAGCAACTACTGACTCAAAGGGCCTAGCATGATAATCATATGAAATGTACCCCAGAACCGAATATGACAACTACTATTCTGTTTAAGAGGTTATCCATCTATAACTATTATTTATATAGTTTTTATTCACCTATCTCATAACATTAGTAGTCATATTCGGTTCTGGGGCACATTTCATATGGTTATCGAAAATGGAAATGTATTTTTACTAATAATTTATTTTTCCTATTTATATTCACTTTTTGATTAGGTTGCTACATCTCCCATTATACAAGACGGGATCAAGACATATTAACGTATTTCAAACACTATGTAAGATCAGTTTAAAAAATTAAATATTACCAAAGAACCTACATCTAATTGGACTGAATATTAAATGTCTTTAATTTTGCTAATAGCAATTGTCATATTTTTGCCAATGATGAGGATTAGAACAATACATGACACATAATTTTAAATTATTACTACTTTTATGAGAATCACTACAATCATTGTTAAACAATATCATTTTATAATTCTTCCTCATTTAACATTTTTGAGTAACTTAAAATTAGCGCTACCAGTCTTTTTGGAAAAATTGTTAGAGACCCTAAATTTATAGCATATGGTAAATTTTAATTGTCAGAAATATGTTAATAATTACAAATACAAAGGACAATGTTAAAAATAGCTGATTTTTGGCCCCCATCGCGGAACGCATAAGACCCAGAGAAAATGGTTGGAAAATGCTCAAAATTAATAAAAATACGTCTTCGTGGTATCAGAAGGCTGGGGAAAATTCTATTTTACCCCTAAAAACAACCAATAAAATTGCTTTAAATAATAGCTTGTACTGAATGCGAAAATTATATTTATTTTATGATAACTATTATTCAATAGGTAACAGTGGGGTAAAAACTACCCCTATTCACAGGGTGGAACGCCATATACAGCACTTAATATTTAAAAAATAGTATCAAGGTTATTAAAAATGTACAAAATAATTTAATACTAGTTGAGCCAGACCTTCAACCGATCCTGACCTCAGCATCCCCATTTTCAAAAGCAGCCTCTATAAGGGTATGTAATAATATTCGCAGCAGGTATTATTACAAAAAAACGCTTTAGTTAGCGACCTAGAAACCATCAAACTACCCTATTCGGGGGTTGCAATTCTATTCACAGTCTCGAATTCTAAAAAAAATGGCACGGCACTTAGTAGTGCACCAAATTATTTTCTACTAGTAAAAGGGACAGACATCCACTTTGTCTTGACGTATCTTGACTATCTTTATTAAAAGCTACATCTATATGAATATGAAAAATATTTACAGCACGTAATATTAAATAAGTCTGTATGGTTTTAGTCAACAAGTTTTTTTAATAAAGAACAAATAGCGAGTTATTTACCAACCTCGAAAATAACCAAACTACTCTATTCAGGTGGTAGAATCGTATTCCCCGCTTCAAATACTAAAAAATAGGAAACAAGATGACAAAAATGAATCAAAATCTACTCCAATTTAGGGATAACAGGCTCTTTAGATAATGTAATATTAGAAAAAAATTTTTTTCATTTTAAGAAATAAATAGAATCATGATAAAATGTTATATCAGCACTTATATTGATTACTCAATAGTATCTCTATAAAGAAAAACTGCCGTAATTTAGAGATGTTAGAACAGCATCTAGTACAGAATATTTACAAAGGGAATTAAAATAAAATTAGAGATTAAACGACTTACCTGTAAGGAAGTTCAATTCTCAATTATACGAGATAGCCACGTTCCGAAAAGATCACAAATGTAGTTGTTCTCTTGCTCCGTTTCTGTGCGTAATGTTGAAAGAAAGAAAAATAAACAATGTCCCAAACCTCTCTCCAGCCCAGTGTTCTTACCCAGGTAGCAAAGGCACGTGAAAATTACGTGAAAAATGGTCAGGAGTGACGAGAAATGACGAGTTAGATAGATGACGTAAATGAAACGTGAAAATGACTTCCTAATGTCTCAGACGAATGACGTCTTTTTCAGGTTATATTTGGTAATCCCCCCCACAGGTTTTTAGTAATAGGAACATATAAAACTACATACTAGTTAGTAATCTACTTGATAAAAATAAAATAATTAATGCATAAATAAGTTTTGTCCTAATGAATTTGTTTGTTAGCCATCCGTAATTTTATTTATATTAACATATCTAATATTGTTTACCATCACTCCAACTTTTTCTCACAAGGGTTGCCTATAAATTATAATGTTTATTAAGTTATTAAATTCATTTTTACTTACCTTTACCAATTGCGGTCCGTAGGGTTCGAACCAGGCATGATCTGCTGTCCGATTACAGTACTGACGCTTCAACCAACTGAGCTAGCTTGGCGACCGCTATTTCGGATGCTAAAAGCAGTATTTATGGTGGTGAATGAAGTCTTTATTATGTGAAATTGAATTTCTTGCCTTATTTAAAATATATGAAAATCTTTCAGGTTCTCGCTTCGAGTTACTAGTATTTTTATTTATTGATAGTTATTAAGAAGAACTTATTTAATTTAATTAAACTGTCACCAGTGTCACCTGAGAAGTACCTACGAGTAGTTGTTGAACAATGTAATTATTACATTAATTAGTATTAGTGGCGGTTCGTTAAAAAAAATATATTTTCCCCAGATCTCGAAATTGAAGAGCAGAGAGAGAGAAATCCGAAAAAAAAATTTTCCTTATCTCAAATTTGATGAGCGGTGGAGGGGAAGTCAGGAGTCAACTATTTTAACAATTAAAGTTTTAAGTTGAGGTACTTATACAAACCTGGGAAGCGTGTTGGGGAAAAAACGGTAAAGGTGTAATATCGTCATCTACAACATAAATAGAATATTTAATGGTCTAAAACAGACCAAAAATTGAAAAAACCAATAAGCAATTATTACCTTAAAAAAAAACAACTAAAATTTTTTTCGCAATAAAAAAAAACGGAATGAGCAGGGGTCGAACCGCCGACCTCATGACTTGGAAGACGACGCCTTAAGTACTCTGCTACCAACCTTTCTGAGACTACTTACCGTGGAACACGGATAGATTTTGCTTTTTAATGAATTTTAATCTAATTTTATTATTAAAAGAATAGATAGAAATATAATTTAAACAAATAAACTGCCGAATCTTTGCAAATTCTATCGAATATAAATTATTTTGGATAATGTTAAAAAACATTATATCCTCGAATAAAAACGCCAATGCTTATCACTCACGATACGGTTTATTTTTTTTTAACTTTACACTCTGCTTACGATAACAAAATGCCATTAGCGAGTTTTAAACTTTGTAATCCGATAAAATATAAATAAATTTAACACCGAAAAAAGACGACGATATGACGTGATGTGTAGCACGTCATTTTAATGTCATTTATAAGACGTCATTCTGTCGTCGATTTTTAGTGCCCTGACGTCTTTTTGACCAGAATCACCAGATTTTGACGTCATTATAACGTACCCTTGCTACCTGGGTATTCATTATAGTTATTGCGCCATTGGATCTCTTGGGGTAAAATGTTAGGCCAGGGAGGGGTGGGGAGTGATCTTTTCCTTACAGGTAAGTCGTTTAATCTCTAATTATACTTCGATAGTCACGTTCCTCAAGATCACAAATGTGGATGTTTAAAGAAAAAATAGCGATCCACGGGTTGATTATTGAAACAATTAAGTATTGAATATAGAATCTGCAGAGTGAGATACTCTGTACAGGTCTGTTATAGAATTTGGTGAACAGATTGGATTTTTTAGACCTCCCAGCCGTGGTCTTGACTGTCAACGTTCACACTCTTTTTCATCTACTGATGGTTTGAGCTGTGGCAATATTGGATTTTTGTTTTTTTTTTTTTTGTTAGGATTTGTGCCCCCTGTGTTGATGCTAGTGCCAGCAAAAAGCACCAGTTTAACGGTAATTTGTTGTCAATTTAAGATTGTAAAAGTGACAACTTTTCTAGATATTGCAGAACAAGGTTTCATTATACCGAGGAAAGGAGGGGCGAAGTCGAAAGACTCCTGAATCTTTTAATTAGGTATAGTATTATCTGTCATGTCAAGTAAGATTTTTAAAGCTGAGTTCTGTGTGTTCAGCGTAGAAGACAATGATCCGAAGTCGTATTGTCTTTGTAAAAGCTGACTATTTTTTGTTGATCTGCCTTAAATACATTTGTAAGTGTTCGCCACATCGGAAAGTACAAGTAAGCAAATATATAGATGCATTTAAGACGTCTACTTCTGATATTCTCAGTCTTTTCGACAAGGGAAAACTCGAGTTTTCCGTATTGGAAAAACTAAAATTCCTTCAGTATACTATTATCCTTAATCGTTATTATTATTATTATTATTATTATTATTATTATTATTATTATTATTATTATTATTATTTTAACCCCTTCCCAATAGAGGGAATAGTGGAAAAGCGTGGAAATTTAAATTTTTTCAAGACAAGGCAAAAGTGTCCACAAATTTTGATTCCGGGTCAGGGTGCCGGGAAACAAATATCTTACATTTTTTTTTAATGTGAGATGTATTGAGACGAGGAAATTGTATTTCTCTCATTAAAATTACCTCGTGCTAGTTTGATAGCTAAAGACTTTTCCCTCTGAAACCTTTTTTGTATGACTCCATCCATACTTAATTGCGGTGCATACTGATATTAAAGTACCTCTCATTCTTGTGAAGATGATATTTTATCAAAATAAAATGGCATACATTAGTTTTTTTTTTGTGGTGGAGATATTGGCATATCCTGGCTATCAAAATTAAATCCCAAAAATTGCATTTTTGCACACGGAGTTGGGATACTTTTGTCCCAATTAATAATAAAACCTTGATGATTTTTTTTTAAATTTTTGGTGAATATAGATGGGCTGTCGATAGTCCAAACGGTATACAAGTAAATTCATATACAATATTATTGTACTTAAATCGTAAGAGTTTTCTGTGACCCGTACATTCTGTATGGGTATAAGAAAATATGGAGTTATCAAATATTTATTTAGTCCTTTTAGGTTTAATATAAAACGATATTCCCCATTGGATTTCTTCCTTAAGAAGTAAGGAGAGAAAAATTCATTCGTACAGTGTTTGGTCGGAAAACGCAGTTTAGTATATGACTGTTCGAAGAGATTTTCGTTCTGGTGGAAAGAAAACGATGAATTCTTCCCGCATAGTTCGGTATGCATATATGACCCGCCGGTCCCTCCTGCCCCCCTCCCCTTTTTGAAATTGTGGATTGAGCTTAGGGGACTAGAGACTGCTACAATTTTGGGGCATTTTCCATCGACCACTTGTGAGATGACATTTCCATCTAGTGGTTACGTCCTCTGCATTTTCCGGCTCTATGTAACTTCTAGGGTTGAAGCCAGAGATCTGTTTCGAAATATCGTATAACGAAGTGTCGTTCGACGAGTCACTGCCTATTAAAAAAGAAAATGAGCAGTGCAGTTTGCTAAAATTAAACTAATTTTTATATGACCCCTGTAGTTTCTATATCGTTTTAATAAAGATAAATAAACGTATGATATCCCGTTTTCTTTGGAACTGACGAAGATTTAATTAGAGGCCAACCGATATTCAATATAAATATACAGATCGTTATAGTGATGTTTATGTAAACATACAATTTTGGGCGCCGACTTATGAGTGTAGGCGTGTTCCCTTTTGTTCCTTTTATGTGTCACGTTACTCTTACTTTAAAGTCACGTACACTGCCGAAATGGCGAGGTATGACTATTTACCGAATACCAGCGTTGCTAGTACTGGTATCGAAACAGAACAAAAAATAGTGATTTTATGAAAAAGTACTGATTTTTTCATTTTATTTAATATGATATCTAAGAATTTCAATGAATATAAAAAATATACTTCACCTCTCAGATATTTTTGAATTGTTTTTGTATAAAAATTTTTGTCACAATATTTACTTCAAACTGCCGCTACAAAAAAAGCAGTGCATATGCTACACGAAGATTGTGAAGTACTTTCACTGTCCTGCAATCACCTATTAAATTGTTATTAATGTATGCTATAAATAAGTGGTCTTTAAATACTTCTCAGTACACTGTATCTTCTCAAGGAGCACAAACTATTGGTTAGTTAGTTCGGCATGATAATTGTTTTACAATTTGTCGTCTAAGTCAATATAACGTCATAAAAAAAAATGTACTGATACAATGAAAGTGTACTGACTTACTGACTGTGCCCTAAAAGTACTGATTTCAGTACAAATGTGCTGACACTGACAACGCTGCCGAGTACGTAACGAAAGTGTGTGAGAAGTCGAGCGGTCGCCGCTTAACAGTAGTGATGGGTAAAAGCAGTTATTTTTTAATAACAGTTTCAACTGCTACTGCTATTTTGAAATAACAGTATAAAATAACAGTTTAAAAATAACAGATCGCTGAGGAGTACTGGCATGCGCATACCGCAGCGCGCGGTTTCCAAATGTTATTTCAGAGACGTTATTTTATACCTCATGCAGCTGCCGCTGCTGCTTATCTGTTATTTTCTCACCTGTTATTTTCGAACAGAAATAACAGTCTGTTAATGCTATTCACAAATAAAAACATTTATTGTTATAAAATAACAGGTTGTTAAATAGTAACTCATCTCTACCTAAAAGAAAAGTTCGCATTGATGTCGGAATAAGATTTACAGTTAAGCCCTCGGAGTGAAGGCCATTGTCTGTAAACATCCTCAGTTTTCGGAATGAAAACCAAGTTTGCACTATTAAATATGCCTAAGCCCTATTCGGAATGAAAAGGAGCTCGCATTGATGTCGGAAAAAGATTTTCAGTTAAGCCCTCGGAGTGAAGGCCATTGTCTGTAAACATCCTCAGTTTTCGGAATGAAAACCAAGTTTGCACTGTTAAATATGTCTAAGCCCTATTCGGAATGAAAAGGAGCTCGCATTGATGTCGGAAAAAGATTTTCAGTTAAGCCGTCGGAGTGAAGGCCATTGTCTGTAAACATCCTCAGTTTTCTAAATGAAAACCTTTGCACTGTGAAATATGCCTAAGCCTACCTGAAGAAAATACTTCCAATTTTCCTTAGTTTCTTTCTGATTGATTTTATAGCGTCAGCTGTTTTTTTCTTGCCTGCCATGGTAAACAAACACACTATCACACATAATAAATTGCACACATGAAACGTAAGAACTATAATGAATAAGAACACTGGGCTGGAGAGAGGTTTGGGACATTGTTTATTTTTCTTTCTTTCAACATTACGCACAGAAACGGAGCAAGAGAACAACTACATTTGTGATCTTGAGGAACGTGACTATCGAAGTATAATGAAAGGTTTCTATTGGTTCTTATATCTGCATTTAATAGACAGATATTAAACATGCTAATCACGGCAAGGGTCAACCCCTTACTTTATTAGTTTATTCTCTCTTATATTATTCCATGTAAAGGTACTTCTAGGTATGCTATAGAACTTCATTTGTTGGAGAAAAGGGTACAGTAAATATGCAAATGGATACTTCCAAAGGAGGATTATTTGGCCACTTTTGTGTTTTCCAGAATGCACCACGAGGAGGTGATCCTTTTTACATTCCGAGTTTTTTTAAATCACCTTGGTATCAATTTTTTTAATATTAGGTGCTGTGAATGGCGTTCCACCCACTGATACGATGCGAATAGGGGTAGTTTTTACCTTTTTGTTATCTCTATTGAATCGATTCCTAATAGTTGTCATAGAATAAATATAATTTTCACATTCAGTATAAGCTATTATTCAAAGCAATTTTATGGGCTGTTTTTATGTTTTCCCCAGCCTTCTGATACCATGAAAATGTATTTTTATTAATTTTGAGCCTTTTCCAACCATCTTCTCTGTGTCTTATGCGTTCCCCGATGAGGGCTATTTTTAACATTGCCCTTTTCGTTTTATTACAAGTCGTTATAGAACCTGAGTTTTCCCTAGGTGGTAAATTTTAACTTCTAGAAATATGTCAATGAATTTTAAGGAAAATTCTTGCATCATTAATGAAAAAAATAAATAGATTTCATTATAGTAATAAATCATTTCAGCGATTCAGATTTAATAATATTTGATTCTATTTCTCAAGGTTGCTTCATGTCAATATATGGAAGAAGTTATCAATATGGCCAAGGATACGAACCATACGTGAGTTGTAAAATATTACCGACTATAGATAGCCTGATAAAAAATATGTTACTACGCTTATCAATTTTTCAAAACTTTTTCTCTCTAGGTTTTCGCAGCTCAGCTAATTTAGGTTATGACTCAGAAGGACATGTGTACTAAAAGTATGTGTTGAAATATTTTAAGAACTATAGACATGAATTTAAAAGAGTGATGAAAGTGTACGGTCAAGGGTATTCGTTTATTACGATTGTATAATTGAGGTTGGAAATGACCGAATAATAATTCATATATTGATCCGTCCTCTCATTCTATCATATAGAATCCATATTTATCCGGACTAATGCACCATGGGTGGAAGATTATCACCATTAAATTAATGCCGCAAATTTTTTTCTGAAGTATAATTATGATAATACACGGTAATTTGTTACAGTTTTAACTACGTGTTAATTCATTCTTATTAGTCTTCTTTGACAAATTATTATGGCCCTTTAATTTAATATTGTGCAGGTGGTAAATTTTAAGGTTTGGAACTATGATAATAAATTTGGGTTAAAATATTTTAATAAAAAATGAAAAGAATATTTGATATTGACTTGTTTAGACATCTATATCTTAAAAACTTTTTTTCAGTTTGTTGCGTCCGAGATTATTCAAGATATGATTAAGGATATGTACCATAGGTATGTATTATAATGTTTCGGACATTAAATAAGTTACCAAAAAAATTTTAAAAAAGGCCAAAAAACCCTCCGCCTATTGGGACTGTACATTAGACGACTTTAATTTTGCCAGTAGCAATTGGGTTGTTGCACTAAGTTAAAATTTGAGCAGAATATATGTTAAACAATAACAATTATTCATAAAAAATCATTAGAAACATGTAGAAGTTGAAAAGAAAGTCTTATAATATTATAATATTAATTACAAAAATACATGCATTTAAAACGGAGATGACATAATAACGGCAGTCTGTAGAGAAGTTAGTTATAAAACGACGAGAAACGGGTACTAATTTAGAAACTAGCTGATAGCGACGGAGAAAAAAGACAATCACGACAGTTTAATCTGACATTATACTTAACGTCAAATTCAACTAACGTTCATAGGTTACAATTCAGTATGGTTCAACAGCATCTAGTTATGGATAAATATAAGTACAGTTAGTGTTTTCTGCCGTACTGTGTAAATAATACCACCAATTCACCAGAAAAACTGTTGTGTTCCAATAATAAACGCTGAACGTAATAATAAATGATTCAAAGCCACCAGAGAAGGACCAAGTCTTCTTATTGTGGAGACCATTTCAATGTGAAGTAAAGTAACAAATTACAATGTATTCTAAGCGTTCTATTTGTGGTAAGTTGTATCTTAATGTAGGAATTTGATTTTTAATATGGGTTTATGTTGTAGGAAAAACGGCCACATTACAAGACTTGTGTGGCGTTCTAGCTGTTACAAATTTAAATTACCCGCCAAACTGGTGGATAAAACAGGGTGTATTACTGTATTCTTAACGGCTCTAGATTAGAATGTTATTAATGCTTTGACTTCCTAAAAGGAGGGAAATTGCTTTAATCTGCTTTTATGTATTTTATCTAGTTTATGTTGGAATAAAGTGCAGTTGTTTTTGTTAGCTATTGATTATTTATGAAGCTCCCTAGACGCCCCATAATACTAGGATGATCAATAAATTAAAAAATTTAAAAACTCGCTGTTGAAAAACTATATGAAACAAACTGTGAAAGTCGTCTAAAGTCGGTGAACACAATCAGTCGGAAATGGCTACGAATGCGTTGGATTGTAGTTATAAATGCCCTTTGAATTATGTGTGTTATAAATACATATCATTGTTTATTACTTAGATGATACTAGCATAAAGTACTTACCTATTTATTATTTTTTGTTATATACAGACCTTTCTTGATATCTTCGAAAGTCTCATTCTGACTCTTCTTAGAAGTGAGTATCAATGGATAATAAATAATTTCTTTAGTAGATACACTTATTTTGTTGTTTTCAGTTAGATACGCATGTATATAGTTAATAGGAAATAAAACAATGAAAAGGAAATATTTAATAAAACACAAAGTATAGTTAACAAATTCAACTAAATTAAATAATAAAATACATATTAGACATATTATGTAATATTAATAAGATAAGATAAAGGAAGTTCTTGCAGAAATTACAATAGTTTGTACTGTCTATAGCAGCGGTAACGTAAGTACCTTGCAGCTTTTGCACTTCCAACCATTGCAATGTCAAAACGATCGTCTCTTTTTAAAAATTCGCTACCATAAAAATATCTACCGCAAGTAGAATGTCAGAATTAGCTTTTACAGATATACTGCCTTAGTCGTTTTGTAAAAAATATTAAGAATAACTGCAAACATCAATCACTGCTAGCTAAACGTCAAATTTACTTTTGACATATGAGGTTATTTTCTTTCTTGTCAGCAATGTCAACTTATTCGTCTTCATCTGTTTTGCTTATAAGTTCACATCTAACTACCGTTATGATGTCACTACCATTTTCGCGGCACATTCAAATAGTCGAAGTTTAACAATTTTTTAAAATATGTTCCGCTAAGAATTTTTCTTCCAAATTAAATATATAACTAAATTAAGTCCTCCACTCCACTACCATATTTCACCATTTTTGAAAATTCGTCAACAACCCAATTGTCATATGTTTACCGAAATTTTCTATAGTCTTATTTTATTAACTTTAAGAATGGCCAGTTTTTCGAAATTCTCACATATGAAGACATGGCGACGTGAATTATTCAACATTGTTGCTAATGAAAACAAACGATCCACTGCGGCTGATGATGGCAAGTATATCATGAAACGGACTTTCACTGGAGGTGAGCTAGTAAAGAGTTTTAGTCATTTGTTGGCAAGTTGGTAAGTCTAAACTCCCATAAAGCTACACTTATTATACAGGATAATATAATCAAGTACACTGGAATGTTCTCGAGTACACAAAAGTGCATTTACAGGGTCTAAAATGCGTCAAATACAAGTACAATAAAATAAAAGTACTCTTATCCTGAGTACCGAATACACTAAAAGTACTCAGAATATAGTGATTTATATTCTGATATATGACTTTATATTCAAGTACGCACAGCTCTGGGAAGTACAGTTTTAGGAAGACGGAGATTCATGTATTTTTGACACCAAGTAATCTTGAAGGTGTCCTAGGATTATGAATGTACTCTTTATGGTGGTAGTAATATCATTTTCCTAGGACTTTTCAGTTCTACAAAACTTCAGTTTGTCTGTAACCCGACCTGCTAAGAACACAACATAGAAATAAGAAGAAGGCATAGATCATTTTAATTGATAAGTGTGATTCTATAAATATTATGCAATTGTTACTACTTATAAGAGCAGTGAATTTCAACAGAAAATTTTAAGATTTGGCACAATATTGGTATCGAACTCAAATTAATGGGAAAAATAATGAATTTGGAATAATAAGTTTTAGTGATATCGCTGTACTTTGTAGAGCAGTAGCATGGTCAATCCCATAATTCTTCAGTTCGTGGCTCGCCATGGGATCGGACACGAATAACTTTTTGATTTAAATTATTTTAAGAAACACATTTCAAGTATAGTTTAAATGGGGAGTGTATGTCTTCACAACTAGCATAATCACTCGAAAAAGCTTATGTTTTGAGCATTGTGCTTTAAAAATCGACAAATAAAATATGATTTTGAGAGACAACATTTCCTGGAAGCAGACAGTGTGTGAGTAATAAATTCTGAAAATTTGTTTGAACAAAAATTCTAGTTTCATATAAATCCTTAATTAATAGAACTGTATAAAAGTTTCTTTGAAGTAATGATCCTTCTTTGATATTTTATACGAAGGCTTAGATTGGTTTATTTTATACTCTTCTTTGACATGGATTTTCTACAATTCATATCTTTGAAACCCTTGCACACATGACTAAATTATATTCGAACAGAGCTGCTGTATTTTTTTGTATAATTGATTAATCCGGCCATTCGCTTTTGACGGTTACTTCATTTCATCAGCTTATCTTTGTAGTTGAATTCAATATTACCTCGGTCATGCATTTATATAAGACCGTCTACGAAGTCTTATTAAAATTTAATAATACGTTGCATATTGCACGAACTGGATCTCTATATTGGTCAAGCTTCTTATATTAGTAGGAGAGCTGGCAAACAATATGGTGAACGATAAGATTCAAAATTTTCACTGATGGCAGTCCATTCTTTGGTCTTTGGATATGTCAAAACCGATCGTCTGCCGTTTCAAAGTGGCAGCATTAACTTGGGGGGGGGGGGGGTGTTCAAAAAGGGGTGATTTTAGGTTTTAGTGAACCATATTGTTCAAGAAAAATTTTTGCAGGGGTGACTAATATAGTTAGTCTAGACGGCATTTCTACCCAGGCAGACGATTTTTTTGGTAGCATTATCATAGCAGACGCAACTCAAAATGGCAAAAAATCACATTTCGGTGAACTATTTTGTTCAAAAATAATTTTCACGTCCTTCGATTTGTCTACTCATGATTTAATAAATAACGAATCGGCAGACGACAAAATCGGTAGCATCGCCCTAGCAGACGCTGTCAAAGTGACAGGATCCGGTTTTGATGAACGCCATTTATCAAGAAAAATTGTGTAAGGAATGATAAATACAACAACTCAAGATTATATTCTCGCCTAGGCAGTCAATTTTTTTCGTAGCTATATGTATGGCAGACGACTGTCAAAGTGGCAAAAATCACGTTTCGGTGAACTATAGTGGTCAAAAATAATTTTTGCGTCCTTCGATTCGTCTATCTATGGTACAATAAATAACGAATCAGCAGACGAAAAAATCGGTAGCATTTTCCTAGCAGACGCTGTCAAAGTGAAAATTTTTATTTTTTTTTCTATATAAATTGGTTTAGAATGTTGCGACGAAATTTTAAGTTTGAATAACAAAAATCTGCCTGTAGGTCGGTTATCTATTATAAAGTTATACAAGTTGTCCGCCAGAATTTTGATACTTCAAACTATCAGGATGGAAATATATTTAATATCCCGAAGGGTCCATCGATTTTGGGAAACTTTAAAGATATATTCCCCTCGGATCCCATAATTAGTTTCTATGGTACAGGAGCAAAAGCATATTCCATGCAATCTGTAGGTAGCGAGTTAAAAAAAGACCAACTTTTTGTTACTTTTCAAATAATATTTATTTGTTTATTGCGATATTACCATATTGTGATACTACCTTGTAGGTATATAGGCATTTTTATATATCAGAGTTTATGTTTTTTGTTAAGTAAGGATGTTGATTTTTTTTAAAATGAATATTTAAGTTATAAGTTGCTTGTGATATCGTATTTAATCTTCCTTTTGGTAATATAAGTTACTGTTATCAATAAGTCATTTGTACGTTCCTTACAGTATCGCCTTATATGATAGATTGATATTCTTATGGTTATACATATTATTTGTTACTTTTAGATTATTATGTTCTAGGCTTTTTGTTATGTTATTTTTTATTTGTATAGAAGTAATAAATCTGTTGTTTAAAGTCAGATTTTTATTTTATTCGCACAGGAAATATAACGAACGAACTGTCACCGATTTTTTGTATGCAGAAAAATTCTTTGTTTGAAAACTGCTGTCTAAGGAATCACTATTTCCACATACCATCAAAGATGGTAATTTGATGATGGGACGAAAGTAACGGGGTGGCCGTGGCGGTGGTCGATGGCAAAATGTTTTGATAGTTTTGCTTCTCGTACACACACTTGATCACAATTTTATTTCTTTAGCCCATTTAATATGGGGTGGGGGAAGCGGCAGTGGCTGATGTAAAAAAAAAATTTGAGTCATTTGGTTCATTTAAATAGTAGGGTGGGGATGGCTGATGCCAACAAATTTTTAAGGCCTTGGTTTCTCGTACATACACTAAATCTCAATTTTATTAATTCTTACTTGTTTGCTTTGCCTATTTAACCCTAGTTGCCCCCAACCCTTCGACAATATAATCTAGTTCCAGATCTCGTTACAGTACATTGATACACCATAAATCAATATCTTAAACAGGTCCAGAGTAATTGTGCGCACAAAAAAGATTACAGACAGACCTACAGACAGATTTTTATTGTTCAAACTTAAAATTTGGTCGCAACATTCCAAACTTATTTATATAAGAAAAAAAAATTAAAACTTTTAACTTTGACAGCGTCTGCTAGGAAAATGCTACCGATTTTTTCCTCTGTCGATTCGTTATTTATTGTACCATAGATAGACTAATCGAAAGACGCAAAAATTATTTTTGATCACTGCAGTTCACCGAAACGTGATTTTTGCTACTTTGACAGGCGTCTGCCATACACATAGCTACGAAAAAAATCGTCTGCCCGGACGAGAATGTAATCTTGACTTGTTGTATTTATCATTCCTTACATAATTTTGCTTGATAAATGTCGTTCATTAAAACCGGATTTGTCACTTTGACAGCGTCTGCTAGGGCGATGCTACCAATTTTTTCGTCTGCCAATTCGTTATTTATTATACCATAAGTAGACAAATATAAGGACGCGAAAATTATTTTTGAACAATATAGTTCATCGAAATGTGATATTTTGCCATTTTGAGTTGCGTCTGCTATGATAATGCTACCAGAAAAATCGTCTGCCTAGGTAAAAATGCCGTCTAGACTAACTATATTAATCACCCTAAAATCACCCCTTTTTGAATACACCCCCCCAAGTTAATGCTGCCACTTTGAAACGGCAGACGACCGGTTTTGACATACCCAAAGACCAAAGAATGGACTGCCATCAGTGAAAATTTTGAATCTTATCGTTCACCATAATGTTTGCCAGCTCTCCTACTATATGTTCATGTAGCAAATGAATATGAATTAAAGCCATATATATACATATATATATATATATATATATATATATATATATATATATATATATATATATATATATATATATATATATATATATATATATATATATATATATATATATATATATATATATATATATATATAACATATCTGAATTTAGTAGGGTTTCGGACAAGTGGGCGATGAAGTAAAACCCTTATTTACTATGCCGAGCTTTCGAAAATGTTTATTTTCTGTTTCAAGGCTACAATTAGATAATGAAATTAGTAAAACTTGCATTATAATACTGTAATTGTTAACTTACTAGTAAGTTGAGGTTATAATTTAAAATTGGTGAACTTCTGTAAAAACATTTGCATTATTGTACCATTGGGAATGAGCAACAATTACTTATGATGTTAATGCAATCCACCGGTTGCATTATTGACTAATTACTAAATATTTAAAAGATTAACACTAACAATCATTCTGCTTCTTGTTTTAAGAAACACCATGTGATGTATAACAAAAAACACCACAGGAACCTTTGATGGCGCCATCTAATTATCAAAGAACTTTTATTAAATTTTACCACGTTTACATGATGGTTTCAATCCAAGGTTTTGTGGAAATTTATCATTGAAGTTAAACAACTTTAATTAATATTAGATTTACTATATTATTAGTGTTCTTTATTTTTGTTACACTGATCATTGTCCACTTGCACTTCTTGTTTTATATAAATTACATTATTTAATTAATTACTGGTTATGAATTGCTAGGGGAGTTAGTTAGTTATAACTTTGGTTAGAGAATATTATGCTAAAAATTTTTTTATTAAATTTGTTGATCAAAAACACTTTTTTTATACTGGTGGTATTGGATCTCATGGCTCTGTAGAACTACCACTGCTATCGTTTATAACCATTTTTTCATTATCTAGCTTTAATCAATAAGAATAAATTGTACTTAAACCACTAATATCCGTTCTTTTATTAATATTTTGTTCATGATTGTTGATCTCTACCATTTCAAGAAAGAGCCTTTTTGTTAAATTTGTCTCAGTGTGCAAGAATTTATAGTTATTGAAATGGTGTCCAGTATATATTGCATGTTCTGAGAGAGCACATGTGCGTTTTTCTGTTCTGCAATCGCTTTTATGTAAGATGATTCTTGTATTAAGTGATCTTGATGTCTGACCAATGTACTTTTTTTCACAATTATGACAAGGAATACTATATATCACGTTTGATTTTTTGATAAGGTCGTCTTTATCCTTAAGTTGTGTTTATATAAAACAAGAAGTGCAAGTGGACAATCAATGATCAGTGTAACAAAAATAAAGATCACTAATAATATAGTAAATCTAATATTAATTAAAATTGTTTAACTTCAATAATAAATTTCCACAAAACCTTGGATTGAAACCATCATGTAAACGTGGTGAAATTTAATAAAAGTTCTTTGACAATTAGATACAAGATGGCGCCATCGAAGGTTCCTGTGGTGTTTTTTGTTATACATCACATGGTGTTTCTTAAAACAAGAAGCAGAATGATTGTTAGTGTTATTCTTTCAAATATTTAGTAATTAGTCAATAATGCAACCAATGGATTGCATTAACATCATAAGTAATTGTTGCTCATTTCCAATAGTACAATAGTGCAAATGTTTTTACAGAAGTTCACCAATGTTAAATTATAACCTCAATTTACTAGTAAGTGAACAATTACAATATTATAATTCAAGTTTTACTATTTCATTATCTAATTGTAGCCTTGAAAAAGAAAATAAACATTTTCGAAAGCTCGGCAGTAAATAAGCGTTTTACTTCATCACCCACTTGTCCGAAGCCCTACTATCATAATATTTTATTATCATTAGAAATATTAAGACAATCATTCACAACTGCAACAAATATTTTCGACTTAACAAGACGCTAAAGCAGCAGAAGCAACTTATAAGCAATCTTCCAAAATTCAAAGTAGAAGTGACAATAGTTTTTATGAATGTTGGAGTAGATTACGGTGGTTCTTTGTTATTGCGTCAAAGAAATTTTAGAAAACCAACAATCGTTAAATCATACATAGCCCTATTTATTTGTATGAGCACAAAAGCAATATATTTAGAGCATGTTTCAAGCTTATCCACTATTGTCTTTACCATTTACCCCATGGATTACAGATACTGTCAAAATTATGATGAAACTTAGAGACAAGGCTCGTGAAAAATATGTAGAAACAAAACACAAGGTGATTATGGAATGGAAATAAAAACGATAAGACATTTTTTGGTCAGCTGCAAAAAAAATTAAATTTAACTAAAACGTCAGATGAAGATTTACCGTCACATTTGCAGGACTCTGCTTCATTAAATGATTACTTTGTCTCTGAAATAAATACTCAATCTACAGTAACATAAATGAACTTCTTAGTTTTAAACCTATCGAAGAATGTAATGTGGCCAAGATAATAAATTGTAGTAAACTCATGCCATAGAGGTAGATGACTTCTCAATTTATGATATTAAACTTGCATGTCATTTTTTCACTTTTACATGGGAAATATCCCTCACTATGAAAAAATTCATAGTAAAACCTGTAGCTAAAACAAATAGTCCAGTAAATTTCAAAGATCTAAGGCCAATTAACTTACCCTGTGCGATATCAAAGATAATTGAGAGGCATATACATAACCAAATCTATGAATATCTGCAAAAAAATAAATTATTGTAGACTTGTCAGTCAGGGATCAAAAAAAAAAATTTAGTACAACTACAGCATTAACACACATAGTTGATAATGTTATCAGAGAAATAGACAATGAAAAGTACACTTGTCTGGTACTGTTGGATTTCTCAAAAGCATTTGATATCCTTAAACATTTACTACTGCTATCAAAATTACATTATTTAGTATTTTTCACATTTCAACTGCAGTTAATGTCAACCTATCTTAAAGAAGGTCAGAAGAACACAAACCAAATGTCTCAATTTAAAACTTTAAAGGCAGGTGCGCCACAAGGATCAATCCTAAGACCATTACTGTTGTCACTATATGTTTCAGATATAACTAAAGTTATTAAAAATACCAGTCTCCATCAATATAATAATAATAATATTAATAATAATAATAAATGATTTTATTGACAGGAAATTATACAAAATTTACAATATAACATGTTAGTCATTGCCTGTCAAATGGCAGAGTTCAAACGATCGATGATTCGCAAATTTATTGTTAATTTTATCTAGCAGATAATAACCCTATAGATATTAAGATCAACCAAAATTTAAATAACATACATAAATATGCATGTGACCATAACCTAAAATTAAATGCATCTAAATCACAAGTGATTTTAATAGGAATAGTGCTAATAAATAAAAAAAATTCAATCAATGAATTTAACTTTATAATGAAATAATTCCAGTGATCAATGAAGCAAAAAATCTAGGCGTAACTCTTGATTCATTCCTGCAGTTTGAAAGCCATATTAGAAATAAAATAAAGCTGGAATATTGTCGTCTAAAAAAGTTATACTATTTAAAACATAATAATCCTCAAGGAGGTAAAAAAAATATTTTGTAATTGGTTAATATTATCTCCACTTGATTATGGAGATATTGTTTATGGTAATACGCTATCTTCTTTAATGAAACATGCTTTATAAAAAGTTCAAAATTCTTGTATGCGGTACATTTATAATATTCCATTCCTCATTTAAATGAGCATAAAATTTTAAATATGAATAACAGAAGACTACGTCACATGTATTGTTTCATACATGCTTTATAAAAAGTTCAAAATTCTTGTATGCGGTACATTTATAATATTCCATTCCACAATCATATCACCTTATCTAAATGAGCATAAAATTTTAAATATGAATAACAGAAGACTACGTCACATGTATTGTTTCATATGGAAGATCATTAAAACAAATGAGCCAACCTATTTAAATTCTAAATTAATTACACATAACAACGGTCATGACACCAGAAATTTAACCAGCTTTGTAATAGTCCCTCACAGGACGGTTATTTTTCAACAGTCATACACGTATATAGCAGCCCATTTATGAAATGAACTCTCAGATGAAATAAAAGTTGAAAAATATAAAAAATTTTCAACGTATATTGAAACTCAGTTGTTGCTAATCCAACGTCAGTAGTTCTGTGGTGCCCCTTGTATTTTCAGTTGTTTATAGATTATGCAGGATATTTATCAGAAACTTTTGTGCGGAGACCTCGTGCATATCCCTGTTAGCTTGTGGTACGTCATTTTCATAAAAATAGGTATTTTAGTTTTAGTTTTAATTTAGGTTAAGTTCGTAGTATTGGGTAAATGGAAGAGAGCAGTATTGCCGAATTTGTACCATTTCATTTATGAATAAATGTATTTATTATTATTATTATTTATTATAATTAAGAAAAAGTTTAACAACTTCTAGAATAAAAATCTTTATTAAATATCTGAACGTTAGATGTGAAACCTGAACTCACTGTCAGCAAAAATCGAGATGGGAAGTATACTTTTGAGGGGAGGAAGGAGAGGTCATTCATATATTATTGAAATAAATAAGGTAATCTTGAACCTATCCTAGGATTATAGATGTATCTCTACAGTAATAGAAACATAAATTTTCTAGGACCTGTTCAGTTTTTCATATCTTCAGGTTGATGGTCGCTCCTCAGAACACAACGTAGAGGTAAGCAGAAGTCACAAATGATTTAACTAAAAATGTGCATTTGTTATTACTTCTAGTGGCGGAGAATCTCATCACAGAATTAAACAAGCAACCTAAGTAATTTTGGAAACGGTAAAGAAAAATAGAGTGTCTAGCATATATAGTAGCACAGTATTACGGCTGTATAGCAGTAGCATGTTATTCAGTAGACCATAGTAATTCAATAACTTTTCAGTTCGTGGCTCGTCATGGGATCCGAAAAAAAGAAAAAATCTTCTGTGTGCTCAGCATAAAAATAATGAGACAACTCTGATTAATAAGAATCCAAATTGGGATGTGGCTGTAAATTTCTAAAGGATATCATTATTAAAGTATGCTGCATGTAACCGTGGTTGGTTAGGTTAGTTTGTGTTCTAAAATTGTATTTGTTTATACTGATTGTCCATTAAAAAACAAGGCAAAACTGTGTTCATTTCCCGGTACGGTAGCTTAGAGTAACTTTTTTGAATTGGTGGTTTCAAGATAAATGTCTTGCAGCAATATCTCGACTGTATTACTTCGTATTAATGTAATAGGCTAGATCTTATATTTGTAGTACTGCTTGTATATTATAGTTTGTATGCTTATATTATGTAAATTAATAGAGCGGTTGATAGTTAATGGAAAACCATTTGGCAAGAAGCGAACGCACTGAAGCCTGAAGTCACCAAACTACTGATGGGAAAGAGTTTAGGTGAGGCTGTGCACCTAACAGCCAACCACGACTTATGCCGTGATATCGAACACGTGTTAATTATAGTTATTAAGGTACCAAGGGTGTTATAAGGATAATAATGCACCGAGGTCGGCAGTGTACAATCCCGAGGGCCTCTGGCCCGAGGGAATGTACGTCGATCGAGGACGTCATTATCCTATAACACCCGTGGTGCCTTCAACGTTTAATGTCCTGCAAGTCTGTTGTTTGATTCGAATATTTTTTTTTGACATTTACGATTTATTAATTTGACATCTATTATGTTCAGAACGATTTGATTTAAAACAGAGTAAAAATCAAAATTGTTTGTAAACGCCGCCGTTGCATAGGAACGCATTTTGTTTGTCAATAACACTATCATAATTTGCTTGTTTTGGGTTGTATTATAATTTTATAATGCCCTAGGGCGTTATAGATATTCATAACGCCCTAGGGCATTATTTTCCATTTAATGTATCTCAAAATAGAGTGGTTATTGTAAAATAACAGACTTGTAGGACATTAATAAATTAATTTTCCCTCTTTAGTTTAGAATCAGATGTTCCGACGTTCTGCACAGCAACTTGCTATAAAAAGTAAAGAAGGAGAAAGCTCCTCTGATAAGGCTTCCAACAATTTTACATACTGAAGACACATTGCAGACAACAACGTTTTGAACCAACATTTTGGTTGCTACCAGTCCTAAGGACAGAAAAGTATATGTGAGTTAAATACTAGACATTAAAACTTTCCTTTCAGCAACTTCAGATAGTGTCAAAATCAAAGATTTGTGAAATGTAATATTTTAAATAAATTTTACTCTATTTTGTATAGTTTCAACAATTTCTAAACCAAAACTCTATTAAATATATACATCTTAGGTATTGAAGCTGTATTCATCGTCAGAGAAAATCGTGGCGGGGTGTACTATTTTGAAGAGGGGAAAAAGAAGTAATTCATGTGTGCTGACATAAATAAAGTGATCCTGAATATGTGCTAGGATTATGATTTAACTTTATATAGTAGTAGTAATATCATTTTTCCTAGGACTTTCTCAGTTTTACAAACCATCAGTTCGATGTCGCGATCTGCAACTCTGAAGCCGTTATATTAAGGAAGGATTGAAGAAGAGGAAAAGAGAAGTAATTCATGTGTGACTTAAATAAAGTGATCCTGAACACGTCCTAGGATTATGATTTTACTCTATATAGTAGTAGTAATATCATTTTACCTAAGACTTGCTCAGTTTTACAAACCATCAGTTTGATGTCACAGTCTGCAACTCTGAAGCCGTTATATTAAGGAAGGATTGAAGAAGAGGAAAAGAGAAGGAATTCATGTGTGACATAAATACAGTGATCCTGAATATGTCCTAGAAAATGTATTTAATATTCATAAACAGTTTATATAAATTAAATATATCAGGCCAACTTATTTCATATGTAGATAACACAACAATTATTTGTAAAGGTGATGATTGGAATGATGTGAAAAATTGTGCTGCGCAAGATATGAAAAAAATTAGATCGTTTCTCGACTTAAACCAATTATCGCTTAATACATCAAAAACTAAGTTTAATGCATTTTGTACTTACAATTCAAATTTACTTGATTTTAGTGACATAACTATTCAAGAGAGCAATGAAAAAATTCAATCCACTAGTACAATAAAGTGGGTTTAATGATAGATAAATACCTGAGGTGGTTGGAACACTCAAGCTATGTAACAAATAAAATTAGAAAGTTGATATATTTTTACCATCTCAGAGATATTTTATCTAAAAAAACTATATTAAATGTATACAATTCACTGGTTGAACATATCATACGTTATGGCTTAATAATATGGGGTGGTGCGTATGAAAATGCTCTAAATCCGGTCAAAGTCGTACAAAAAACAATTCTGAAGCTAATACTAATAAAAGACCCTACTTTTTTAAGTGGTCAGTTGTTCAATAAAAGTAATTGTCTAAATTTAAAACAGTTATATATTTTAGAATTCTGTATATTTATCAAAAAGAATATATCCAAATTTAGTTTACCTACACATTTACATAATACTAGGTCTATTGTAAATAAAAATATAATGATTCCAAAATATAACCAAAATAAATAACAAAACATTATAGATTACCTTGGGCCT